>JAFEMH010000530.1:0-728449 GCA_022495995.1 Adenophora triphylla var. japonica
GACCATCTCTTGAGATGCCAATATCCCTCAATACCCTCCGGGTTCGTCCCGGGTGCCTATACACGAATCACACTGGCTTAACAGGGGACAAACCCCGATCTGATTCGAGAAAAAGGCTCCGTATATTCATCGTATGACCCGAAGCCTTCCCGCCCTCCAATCAGCTACCGCTCACGTGGTAGCACCGGCGCCGAGCCTCACGAGTCCGCGGCTGGACTGACCTTAGCACAGATGGTCGAAGAGCGGATGAAACACACAAGCCGCACCATGAGCGGACAAGCGAGGGAAACGCTCAAATCCGCGAGATCACGCAGGAATGGTCACGCCTCTCCTGCCAAGTTCGAGAATCTGCGGAGATGGACCGATTCGATGGAACCGAATGTCCTCAAACGCACGTCGACACCTACGTTCTCGGCATGAGAGCAAAAGGAGCCCAACCCTCCGGCAAATGGCGGACCACTTCCGGCAGCATACGGCTCGGCTCGGCGTCACGATGGTTTACGAGGTCGAGCTGCGGATCGCCACACACAGGAACGGATCGGTAACATCTTCCTGGAGGCAGTACGAGATCCAACTTAGAGTGGGAAACAGAGTCGCGAAGGACTTAATCACCTGGCCATTTGAAAGCTTGAGAAGCGGATGAAAGTGTTGGGGAATTCTACAAGAGATGGAGAGTGGAAACTCTCAGAAATCATGGAGCCACTCTCGAGACGAACGGATGCGGATCTTGAGTCTTGCTTGAGGCCGAGTCCATCGGAACTCTCATCGATCACAATTTCTTCCCGGATCTAGGGCCATGGTCAATGCCGGCTCACGGTTCGAGAAGGATCTCAAGGAAAAGTTGGCTCTTGCACGGCCGTACGAATCTGCTCAGCCGAGTGCATTCAATCACATGCCGGCCCCGTGAAGGGAAAGATACGTGCATCGGCTACGTCCATCGGGGACAACGGTCGGGTAACGAAACCCGGTCCCGCAAAGCAACAATTCTACTCGAAAGCGGCACATCGTACACTTCGACAAGTTGGACATGCCCGCGAGCAAGATCTTTGGAAGGGTTAATCGGAGGGTCTCCTTAAGCCCGTGACCAATTACAAACCCGAAGTTCAGTAGCCTTGATGCGGACAAGAGCAAATACTACGCCTTCCATCGGTATGCACGGCCATACCACTGCGACAGCTGTTTGGGGTTACGATACGAAATCCCGAACTTGATAGAAGAAGGCAAGTTAGAGCGCCCCCGTGGGCTATTGTCTGATCGGGAATCCCTTTCCGAACAATAACGGCGTGAATTCCATTGAGTGGGTGCCCGAAGCGTGCCACGGGAGCCGGTTTCTCCGCCTCTTTTGTGGATCCTCCTCTAATGTCCCACATCGGCTACGATGTTTGTGGTGCTCACTTTGCACAGGTACGAGTCTCGAAAGCGTCAGGAGCAATCCTCAGAAAACGAGAAGAAGAAATCCTCTCAGCGGCAAGCGAGAGAAAGATACGGCGGGAGATGCCGGTGTAGGTACACTTGGAGAACCCTCAGGAGGTTCGGCTACTACGTCTTTGTACTCCCGGCCCGGTCCTCTTTGCCTCCGGGCCATGCGGCTCTAGAGCGAACGGGGGTGGGAAGCCGAAAAGCCCGGGTGAAACCGGAGTCGAGACCACGGAACAGGAATACCTCGAGATCTTGGTAGTCTTACGCCGGTCGGAAGCTTTAACCCTCAGCGGGATCAGCCAAGATTCAACTTGTCCGGCTTAGAGCCCGGACCGGTAAAGGAAGATCAAGGTCGGCTTAGCGGCATCGCACTCGATCAATGTGCTAACGAGGGCGGCGGCCGCACGGGCGGCCTCAAGCCATACTCCTGAGGTTCCGGCCAAAGGCTTTACCTCGCATGAGGAAGACGAGGAAACGGATGGGTGGATGACTCTCCTTCTACGGATAGAGACGAGATCTACGACTCCCTTTTGTATGGCGGCATGATCACGTTACGTGATGAAGACTTACCGAGAGACGCCTCGGGGCACGACGAAGCTCTGTACATCACTCTCAAACTTCAACACCATATCACTCCCGGAGTATTGGTAGATAACGGGTCAGCCGTTAATGTCCTCCCTCTCGGCATGATGCGAGCTCTCCGCATCCATGAAAGCCATTTGATACCGTCTACTCGGACTATCGAGGCTACGACAACTCGTCTCGTCCCATCACAGGGACGGTGACTCTGGAACTTTGGTTCGAAACCCGAATGGTGCCGGCAAAATTCCACGTGATGGACATTCCATCCCGAGTTCCACGGCTCTTTTGGGACGCCCTTGGCTACACCACATGAAAGCCATGCTTCCACTCTCCATCGGTGCGTCAAGTTCATTAACCGGCGGGGAGATCTCGAAGTCATCAGGGGACGGTTTCCTCATAGGAAACGAAGCGAGACAGTAGCAACGTGTCGCACTCGAGCACGGGGTTACCTCCTTCGAATCAACGAGGACTACGGGGCAAATCTCATGAGAATCCCTCGAGTCAGGAGATGCTAACTATGTAAACGTACTCGAGCGGGCGGACCACAGGCGATCCGATACATCAAGTTATTTGTCGTTTCCAACACTTGGAGCGGGTGGAAGGAAACGGCGAATATCGCCATGATACGGGCACATAAACCCCCGATCTCCAATCGGAGATTTGTCGGCATTCTCCAAACAAATTCTCTACGGCCCCGCCCAGTGAGGATCTTTGTAATAAAGGTCAGCAAGCACCGTCATTCTCGGGATGAATGCATGGAAGTTGTATGGGATGTCCTCACGAGGAACTACCCATTGCACCCCTCTTCTCCAACGAAGAGCATGATGTTTTCCTAGCTTTGCTCCAGCAACGCAACTTTGGCTTTGTGTAATACGTCCTACACTTTGGATT
This sequence comes from Adenophora triphylla var. japonica, assembly GCA_022495995.1. Taxonomy (NCBI): domain Eukaryota; kingdom Viridiplantae; phylum Streptophyta; class Magnoliopsida; order Asterales; family Campanulaceae; genus Adenophora; species Adenophora triphylla. The sequence goes on from JAFEMH010000530.1 coordinate 2,893, forward strand.
GAGCGATCGGATGACGATGAATCTGGACTCTCGGAGTCGAGGACGCGGCGGACCCGCAAGCGAACCTCCGCATTCACATGCTCGGTTTGAGGACGGAACTCCTTCCGATCGGGTCACTTACGACCAAGGTTCCAATACCATGGAAATTGTCGAAGCTCAGCGTCCGGTCTGAGACGGCTATCGATAATTGGAAGCACGTGATTCACGCGACGAGGAATCCCTGCGATCAAGTGAAGGACGACGACTTCGTCAATATCATCTATTCGGTATCTGATGAAGCGAGATCCCGTCCTTGTTATCGAGTCTACAACACCAAGGTCACCCTCGATGGCTTGCTTTGCTCATAGTAAACGAGGCCACGGCAGCGAGCTCGAGCTCATCGCTACTTCAAGTACCGGCCCAGTGGCCAGGCCCGTGCCGTCGGTCAAGCTTATACCCTCAGCGCCGCCGAGGCCAAGGGCAACGGCAAAGGAGACCAAGCTCCTCACCTGCTACAAGTCGAGATCAACCTCGGGAACGCTTCCACCGGCCGCCCGAAAACATACGCGAAAGTCTTCCCCGCATGGCGAGTCGGCTTCCAGGCACGAAATGACCACCTCGGCATCAACATGCTTCGGTTCGATTCTACTCCCGGTCGTCGTCACGGCCGGATTCGAGACATCACCTTGATCGTTTGCTAGCTTTGATAGACTTGGCGATCGAGCGAGATCACGAGACCGTCAACATTGCGAGTCAATACCCCGTGGGGTCAATCAACGAGATATGGGCAAACTTCTTGGTGATCGAGATTAAGGAAGGACGCATGGAATGTCCCGATCAGGCTTCCTTCGTCAATGTAATCCAAGTGTTCCCGCCATTAGGCGATTTGAGATGTAATCACGGTTACGGACACTAGCCGGACGATGCGCGCCTACGGAGGCTGCCTAGGTCTCGCGAAAGCTCTCATGGAACTAGCCGCTCAAGAAAGTCGTCTTTGGGACGAAGACCAAGCTCGAAAAGACCTACGGGGACCGAAGCCCTTAAAGTGTCACGGGCGGCTTCGGACGAGAAGCTAGAGGCCACTCTGAGACCGGTTCGACCTCGGGAGTTTTGCCCATGGCAACTTCCGGACTACCGTCTGTTCTCATCCAACCCCCTACGCCCGGGCAAGGGTGGTCAGCGGTCCCAGATGACCTAGGAGATGGAACGACACGGCGGAACGAATCCCGGCGCTTACCTTCCCGAGGAAAGCAAGTTCTACGTGAAAGCGACGATGAAGACGATGAAACCATTCTCTTCCAAGCCGGGCATGAAGTCAACAAAACCGGACTCCCAAGGGTCACGGGAGGATGGGAACGGATTATTACCGCACTCAAATTGAAAGGCCAACTCGGGGAGGAAGGTCTATTTAAAAACGAGGAGGAGGATGGAAATTCGTCTCGAGCAACTACTCGGGGAAATTCCACGGATCTACGGCCTTCATTTCTGAGAAACGATCCAGCCCAGGACGGCAACCGGTCACATGGGCGAGATGTTCGGGAAGCCGTGTACTCACCTTCCGGCATACCCGCCACTCGAGATAAAGCGAGAGAAGAAAACTCTCCCCGATGGAGGTTTACCTAGGCTGCCGCACGCGATTGAAAAGCGCAGCTATTCTCACATGGGAAGAAACGCGAGGCATTAACTCTCGACGCGAGCTCCTTGCAAGAAGGTTGATCTGGGCCCGAGTGGAGGAAAACTAGCCAACCACGAGTATCGCCGAGACCCAACTCAGGCCCTGCCACAGTATGCTCGGCAAGAAGGAAAGGAACGCGATATACGCGTGAAGAGATCAAGGAGACCGTTCGTTTGAGCCGAGAACTCTCCAACCTCCCAGGAGGGTCGGCAACCACGATTCGATTCGAGCAATCAGCATTTGTGCCGCGACATTCGAGCAGCTACGTCAAGCGTAGGCTACCTCCCGCGAGAGGCACCTAAGCCGGTATCTGGGCGAGAATCCGTCAAGGCTGCCCGAAGCTCAGGGAATTCATCCACAATCAATGAGTTGAGGAAGACATATGGCCCTATCTACGAGGAATCCTCCTCTAACTATGGCTCAACTCGGAGCGGCTGTTCGAAGGGACCAAACGATGTCGGCGTTCTAACCGATCGGGTCAAATCCATGCATTACCACCTAAGGCCACCAAAAAGCCGACGGAGCGAGTGCGGTCAGGCCGGCCCGAAGACGCAAGTTCCTTGAAAGAGGACCCGATCCTCACTCGGCTCAAGCAGAGACTCGAGCAAACATTTCCCTTTGGTCTCTGCTCACCTCCTCTTATCCTCACAAGCTCAAGCTAGAGGAAAGCACTGGCCCGTACCATGGTCCCCGTGGGCCATGACCCCGGATGAAGTCATTCGAGATGATTGGTAACATCCACTATGGCAACATTATCACCTTCACGATTTGGACCTTCCAAAATTTGGGGCGATCCACAATGAGCCGCTCTACATCACGATCCAGTTTGGACGGCGTCGCCTTCCGCGTGTTGGTAGACGGAGGTTCGGAATGAATGTCTTGCCGCCAAGATGATGGACACCTTGACATCAAGCCCGCGAGATCTTAAGCCTTCGGTCCACCTTTGTCGAGGCCTATGACTCTACTTCCCGTACGGTTCTCGGGGTTGCTACTCTTAACATACGGTTCGTGACGGGTGATCCCAAATTCCAAGTGTTGGACATTCCAATCACTTTCACAGCCATCTGGGCGTCCACAGCTGCATCAAATCAATGGCGTGGCATCCACCCTTCACCGGTGCCTCAAGTTCATGCAAGGCAGAGCTAACCACGATCTGCGGCGACGGTGTCACCATAGGGGACCGGCACCAACGACATTCCGGTATTGGAAATCAAGCATAATGATGACATGCCATTAGCTTGGATTCACTCTGGAGACCTCCAAGATCCAAATATGCAACGTGGACCTTCCCTTTGTCTCACGATCAGATTCCTCCCGCCATGAGGATGATGAAACTCATGAACTTCATCCCGGGGCGGGGCTCGGCAAAAGGCTGCAAGGCCGGCACTGGTGTGAAGTCGAGGACCACGCCACGGTCCGAGGGCTTGGCTACGTGCCAACAGGGCGACATCAAGGAAGACAAAGGCTCGCCCGCACCAAGGCGGCGGCCGCAAAGGGGAACCTCAGACGGCACACCCAATCTCCGACCTTACGGCTTTGACCTCGCTCATTACTTCACGAGAGGCAGACGAGCGGAAGCGAGGGGACCAGACAAAGGCAACGGCAGCGAGGGGCCAGGGCGGCGGAAGCAGCGGGCGGGGGACCAGACGGTGGAGCCGATGAAGATGAGAAAGAAGCGGGAATAGTCAACTTACCAAGACTACGAAAAGAATGGAACGGCTAGCACGGGACCTCAGCGTTTGAGAGGACTCAGCTAATCAGATAAGGGGAGCGTTCCTCGACATCACGGCTCTACTGGACCAAGCTGCCACCACGGTCCCGGCATGAGTACACATTCAAGGAATCCCGAGACTTGGAGGAGCAACTCAAGGTACTCTCCATGGGAAACAAGTTGTTCGGATCGTGCCGCAGAGGCCACATTCGAGACGGTAAATCAGCGAAGGAACCGAGAATTCATAGAAACGCTCTCGGTGGACCGGTTCTACGGAGTGCATTTGAAGAAGTCATGGAGTTGCCCAACTTGATCGGCGGGGCTCCGACAACGGCATGATCGCCATGATAGGGACGGCGGAGCCAAGCCTCTCGATCCCGCACCCTCCTCGAAGCATCCGGCAATGCCCTTTGAAGAATTGGGTAACTTTCACCGGACGAGGGCAAGCCGGGCGAATTGGAAGACAAGGCGGGCCCGCACCCACATCTCCCTAAAGCCGGTCTCGAAACCCTGCAGTCGAGTCCTTGTCGAGTCCGGTCCTCTGAGTCATCCAGCGGCCTTACGCCGGAGGACTATAATGTTGTAGCCAATCATGTATTCCCGTTCTTGTGTAATGAAAAGTCGACCTTTCGGAGTATCCTCTCATTGCCACTTTAACAGCGATAAGTTAACAAACAACTTAAAAGACGTTAATAATTCAATTGATAAAGAAGCGAGACACATTAAACGAACAAATACATTAGAGAAGTTCTCGGCGTGTAGTTGACCAAGAGGACAACGGGCCCAGCTGCTTAGAAGAGGTTATGACCAAAGTGAACTGGGGTCGGTCTGAGAGCCTAAAGAGACACAGAGTGGGCGGTTTCTTCGCCGATGCGAGAAAAGGAAGCCACTGATAAGCCTCCTCAGGAGTATGTTGACGTGTTCGCTGGTCATATCGGGACATGCCGAGGACTCGATCCCTCAATCGTGGAGCACGAGAATTCCCCTGGATCCAGAATCGAGCACTGTCGAAGCGAAGGCTGCGCAAGATCAAGCGAGTGGTCCTTGCAAGTTAAAGAAGAAATTGAGAAAATGCTCAGAGTTGGTTTCATCGAGTGATTGAGTACCCGACTTGGCTCTCCAACATCGTGACGGTCACCAAGGCCAACGGAAAGGTCGGATCTTTGCGTGGATTTCGGGATCTCAACAAGGCCGGCCTAAAGGATGATTTCCCATTGCCTAACATCGACATCTTTGGTCGACACCACGGCAAATTTCGAAGTAAAGTCCTTCGTGGACGGGTTTCTTGGATACAACCGGATCAAGATGTCAGGAGGATCGAGGCCAAGGCGCCTTCACCACTCCATGGGGGACATGCGTTACACGGTCATGTACCGTTCGGTCTAAGAAACTGGGGCTACTTACCGGCGAGCTGCAGCGGCCCTCTTCCGTGACATGATTCACAAAGAAATCGAAGTATATGTCGACGACATGATCATCCACTCCAAGGGATCGGACATGCGGCACATGACGGATCGAGGAAGTTCTTCAACGAGACTCGAGAAAACACTCCATGAGGTTGAACCGGCAAAGTGCACCTTCGGCGTCGCGCGGCAAGGTGCTTGGGGTACGTAGTTACGAGAAAAGAGGTATCGAAGCCGATCCCGGGAAAATCAAGGCCATCATCGACATGAAGCCGCCTCAAACCACTGACGAAGTGAAGAGCTTCATGGGAAGACTTGATTACATCGATCGCTTCATCAACCGGTTGACATCTCTCTGCGAGCCCATGTTCAAGTGATGAAAAAGAATGCCGAGCATCAAATGGGACTCAGAGTGCCAAACGGCTTTCGAGAAGATCAAGACCTACTTGGTTAATCCCCCAGTGCATTGCCCGCCACATGAAGACAAGCCACTACTCCTGTATCGACGATATGAGACACGTCTATCGGAGCAATGCGCACAAGAACGAGAAAGATTCCAAGGTTGAGCATGCAATCTACTTCGTGCCGAAAGCTTCAAGGAAGTGAACTCGGCTACTCGGCATCGGAGAAAACTGTACCGCCTTGGTATGGGTAGTCGGAAGCGAAACACTACATGCGGTCGCATTCGGTGCTCTGGTCTCCAAAGTGGACCCCGTCAGATATCTCTTTGACAAGCCGTCCACAGCGATGCGGCTAGCAGTGGTCATTCTTCTGGTGAGTTCGACATCAAGTACATGGTCGAGAAAATCGACAAAGGGCGAGTAATGGCGAGATCGGCTTGCCGACTTCCCGAGCGGTGAACCTAAGGGTCACGATCCGCAATTTCGGACGACGGAATCTTTTCACTTGACGGGCGCAAACCGGCAACTCTTCTTCGATGGGGCAGCCAACAAGAAGGGAATGGCATTGGAATGCTCCTTGTCGATCCCAGGGGCGAGCATACTCCCATAGCCATCAAGGCGAATTTTGAAGCAACCAACAATGCGGCGAGAATCTGAAGCTTGTGCGGCGGGTTTGGAAGCCGCCCTCGGCGCAACATCTTAGAGGATGTATATGGAGACTCGGCATTGATCATCAATCAAGTATCCAACAAATGGAAGACGGTAGATTCGGCCTTGAAGTACCACGCGTACATGGAGGAGCTCATTGCTCGGTTCGAGGACATCTCTTTTCACTATTTGCCAAGAGACGAGGAACCGCTTCGCGAGCATGCCACAGCAACCCTCGCCTCTCTTGTCGAAATTCCCGAAGGAAACGGTAAAACCCCTCGAGAATAGGCGGACGGGAAACACCCGCCTATTCTTTGTGAGATCGAAAAAGAAAAAGAAACGATCGACGAACCACAGTATAATCAAATTTACCAGTACCTCCAAAGCGGAGAAGCTTCCTTCACAAATGAAGATGGAAAATACAAAGAAGGGATCAAAGCCAAAAACATGATGGCATTAAAACGCACGGCATCCCATTTCGTCGTGCAGGGGGTATGTTGTACAAGAAGCGCCACGAGGGCCGCTCCTTCGGTGTGTAAACAAAGAAAAAGCCGGCGAGCTAATGAGCGAAGTTCACAGCGGAACTGCGGTCCGCACATGAACGCCAGAAGCATTGGCGAGATCATTCTCCGTATGGGATACTATTGGATATCAATGGAAAGCAGGCGCATCCGGTTCGTCAGAAGGCTGCGACAAATGTCAAGCGGTTTTCCAACCTCAATCACATCCCTCCTCACGAACTCTCTTGCATGACTACGCCATGGCCTTTCGCCACATGGGGAATCGACGTCATCGGCAAGATCACTCCTCCGAGGAGCAATGGTCACGAGTTCATTTTAGTCGCGATCGACTACTTCACCAAATGGGTAGAAGCCGAGATCGTACAAGTCTTGAATTCTAGGAAGGTGGCCGAGTTCATCAGAGAACATCATGTGCCGATATGGAGTGCCCAGCGAGATCATCTCAGAACAATGGGACTCACTTGAAGGAGATTGTGACCAGCTGCGGCCGAGTCGAGTCACACGTCACAAGTCTTCTCCTTACGGACCACAAACCAATGGTGCGGTAGAGGCGGCCAGCAAGACTCTCGCCATGATAATCGGAAAGATGACCACCGAGAGGTCGGGAGGCGCGAAAAGCTACATCTAGCCCTGCAGGGATACAGAACATCGGTCGAACCGCCGCGGGGAGACTCCGTTCGCGCTTACCTACGGAATGGAAGCAATGTTACCCGTGGAATTGGAAATTCCATCCCTCAGGAGTCCTCTTGGAAAACGGGATCAATGAAGTCGAATGGCTACGGAGCCGTCACGACGAACTTGCTCTGCTCGACGGCGCGAGATTGAAAGCCATGGAACACGCTCGAGCCTACCGGAGCGAGAATGGCACGAGCATTCGACAAGAAAGTCAAGATCAGAGACATCGAGAGAAGGCGACTTGGTGCTAAAGGAAAAGCCTCCTACGCGAGACCAATCCCCTCGGAAAGTGGGAGCCTACTGGATAGGACCGTTCGTGGTACGAAGAATCTTCTCAGGAGGAGCCATGAAGCTAGCGAGACTTGGACGGAAACCCTTTCGTTAACCCCGTGAACGGAAGCAAGCTCACGAATGCTTCGTTTGAGGAAGAGCACGAGTCAACTCACCTTCCCCATACACCGTCCCCCTCGGTAAATTAAAGTGCTAAAGAGTAATACCCATTTGGATACATTCAGCTAATGATCCGAGGTAAAAAACGAGTCGCACTTCTTTTGTCTTTGTTTTTCTCAAATTCACCTAAAGTGTCGAACTACGGTGACACAGGCCCCTTAGTCCGGTTGTAAAGGGAACGTAGGCGGCCATCATTGGTTCGGTCTAAAAAACAAAAAAAATACAATAAGCATCAATTGCTTGTGTTTGAAAAACTCTTTTCATTTAACCTACAAATTCATAACGGTTAAAACATTCTTTGATGAGTTCAAGCACGGTCAACTCTTGACTCGCTACACGCTAGCAAAACTACAATAAAACATTAATCAATTAATGTATGCGCAATGACAATGGATGGATACTGCGGACGGCAAGGTCAACCTAGTTTCCGTACTAGGTCCTTCATCCTTCTTCCCCTTCCCTTTTCCCGGCGAGTGTTCTTCACCTTCGCGGGAAATATTCGGTAGGCCTTCTACAGCTCGGGGACTCTTCCCGACGCCTCCGTCAATCTGTGGCTGTCAATACGGTCCTTTCTCTAGCTCTGTCTCGAGCCGCCTCGCTTCGAGCCATCATCGCGGTGCTTTGATTGGCCTCCCGTCGGCGCTTGCCACATAATCGGCCGTGGCATCGCCGATACGATTCCCGGGGTTAGCCCTCGCCTGTGTCCTCCTCAAGGTCGAGGCATCCGGGTGATCGGCACCCAGCGGCTCACTCCGTCTCCACAAGATAGCCATCTGTGTCTCCCCATACACTCTTCGTACCGGTCCGGATCTTTGCGTCGATAGAACGGTGCCTCTCTCTCGGTGAAAGAGAACCACAGCGGGAAAGGACGTGTATTGCCACCACGGGTGATCGGCAATAGCGTCGAAGGATCCTCCATCCGCGAGAGATCCCACCTCGGTAGCGGCATAACTCGGATCGATCGGTGGCATCTGCTCCGGCCCGTGCTTGCGCGAGAACCAATGATGGAATATAGAAAGACGTGCGAGACGGCCCGGCACTCGACGATCAACGGAGACCCTCTGGCGGTCCTGAGTCTGTAACTTCCAATGGGGAACCCGCCATCGCAAGTGATGCGTGCCAAGTGCTGGCCATCGAGCTCCGGCTCGGCTGATTACCCCCTATCACCGAGAGGACGTCGCGAGAAAGACCCAGCGTCGCGGGACATTGGCACCTCGGGCATCATCTGCGGCCTCTCCCTCGGCCACATGGTCGGCGTAGCGGGACTCCCTCCCCACATGTATCGGCTACCTGGTCGCCATCCGGCCTATGCCCGAGAACGTCTCGCCCAAGACCGATGGCACGATGTCTCCTCCACTCGGCCTTTGCCTCACCGGGTCCGGTCTGTTGTGATGGCACACGCCCGAAGACGTGAATGTGAGCGAGTAGCAATCGCGCACGAAGCAAACGCGTCCCACGCTAAAGACGCTCCCCTCGGCTCAGGCAAATCTTTCGGGCGGTCCGAAATGTCAACATAGTCGGTATCTGTATCGGCATCCCGTATGCTTCTCAGTAGAGATACCCAGCAAAGGACACTAGCTTCTCAGCGGTGGCCATACCACCGGCATACGGAAGAACTAGGCTGTTAGTCTCGGGTCCTCCCGAATGGCCGGAAATCTTCAAACGTAGGAGTGACTTCGTTGTACGAAAAGGCTGTACACATTCCTCCTTACGTCCCGAGAACCGAGACGCGGCTCTCAAAAGATCCCAATGCGGCATGAGCTCCTTGAAAGCCCCGAAGCAGATTTAATCCCAGTAACGACCTTCGAAAAACCTTTTGTTACGCCTCGTGTGGTTCCGTACCCACGGCGAAAGTTGTCCAAATATCGCTCTTGCATCCAGACGATAACTTGGGAAAGGGAGCCATGTCGGAAGGTGAAGAAAACCTTAAGAAATGGAAAAGAACTCGGCAGAATGAGCAAAAGCAATGCGCGAGTTCTTACAAATTGCAAAGCTGACGCAATTTAAAGAATGCGGAAATTCATTTCAAGTCCGTAGGACTCCTACTGCGATTGACTTGGTCAACTCTGCTGACCATTTGCCTTAAAGTTGGAAACATTTCCAAACCATGCCACTGTTCACTCTTATGAAATGCTGCGTGCACTTACGATTTCATTCAACAAATGACAATATCCCTTCCGCCAGGGCTCGTGCAACGGTGCAAATAATTAAAAATTAGTGCATACATGCTTAATTTTTGACCCGTTCAATTTTTAATGCATTTCTCCTTTTTATTTATTTTTGATTAACCTATTTGCTTATTTGCGAAAATAGCTGAAGGTGATCACGAGAATAAATATGCGAAGTACGAGTTCCGCCCACAGGCGCCTTTTTGCAAATACATTTCAAATCAAAATTTGTTCTGACAAATACATGCATTTTGTCTAAACAAAATAGTAAAGAAAGAAACGATAAAGGGGACTACTCGGAGTCTGCTCGTCATCCGTACACTCGACGTCTTTGCTCATGGCTCTTAGGATCGGTCGCAAACGAGGAACTCGCCGAACTCCTCCCGGTAGGGAATAGGCGAAGGGCCTCCTCGGAGTACGCGAACTCGAGGACTCCCCCTCTCGCGCCCAGAGTGCGCGAAGAAGGAGCTCCCAAATCCGGCCGTTCCGCCGCGAGCGCGAGCCACTGTGTGAAGTCCTCCCCACCGAGTTTGTGGGAGCGGGCGAACCCTCGGCCTAGACGGCCCCCGATCGCGGACGTCCGCGCTCCTCAGGAGGCTGCACCGCATGAACTCCACGAGCCTCTGGCGTAGGCGGACCACCGTCCACCGGCCTCGTGGCCTCATTGTACGTACGGCCGGATACTGCGAACCGGGAAAATCATCGAAGCGAACGAAAGTACGGATGCATCATGTGCGAGGAATGCTACTATCAAATGCGAAAATCGAAAAGATGCTCACCGAAGCATTGGGGTCCGCCAGTATCGTGGTCTCGGCTCCGCGGAGCGGGATCACAAGTCGCTGCTTGCGAGCCGTCCGGCCCCTCGTACGCTAGCCTAGCTCGCGGGACGGGGAAAATGTCGAGGACCTCCGGGGACCTCGCCACTCACTATCTTTGCGCTGTGGGCTCCTCGGCCTCATCCTCGAAAACATCATAAGCGGCCCCGCTATGATGTACTCGATGAAATACACACCACTGAAGGTACCCCTCCGGCTCGTCCGTCGGCATCTCCGGGGATCTTTGCATGTGAGGAGGATCACCGGCACCGATGGAAGAGACCCTGCCTATCTTGACGGGTCACCCTCTCCCCCAATACATGGCGTCACGGTGAAGTCCCACCGGGAGCTTCGCCGCCGTGTAGTCTCGGCGGCAATCTGCACGCGACATGATCAAACTGCTCCACCGAGTCAGTTGGATCCTCTCGGAGAACTCCGGGTTCGGCGCCGGAGATATCTCCTCGTACGACACTCGAGTGCCAACCCTCGAAGAGACCGCCCTCTTCGCCTTCTTACGCCCAGCCGGCGAGGCGGGGAACGAGGGGACGGTACGGCTCCTTTATGTCCCAAGCTGCGGGTGAATACCTCGTAGCACCGGACACCAAGAGAATGGAAAGTTATGTCGGCTACAAGAAGATACATACGAGTACATAAAAGAGGCAAGGAAGAGAAAAAGCACGTAAACTTACATCCAGACGGGCGTGAAGCGGCTAAATGTGTGCTCCTCTCCCCGCGAGAACATCGAAGAATGGTAGAGCTCGGCCGATCCGGCCTCCCCCACGCAGACCCCCTGCGGCATCCCGGATCATCGGCGGCCGAGCGAGAGGAAGTGACAAGACGTGTCGGAAGTCGGAAACAAAGTCGGCGACGGCGCAGGCCAAAGGAACCCTCGAGCCGGACGCTCCGCGGTCATCCTCGAGACCCGGCCCGGATAATCGGCGACGCCCGCCCTCAAGTGACGCTCCATCGGCTGTGCAGAATGCCTAAGCCCACAGCATCGGTAATATCGAAACCTAGCGGCCCGGACAAGCTGCTCAGGTGTAACCATCAACCCGCACCCGGCGCGTTGCCATAAGTCGGCAACCCGGTGATAGCGGCAAAATCCGTGGGAGTCACCGTCGCCTCCCCATACGAAATGGAAAGTGTGGGTCGTATCCCACCGGTACTCGCTCGGCGCGACATACGTGGACACACCCCTCGGCGTATCGGTGACGCGGCTACGGCCGATAAACCCGGCCCGGCCGGAGTCAATCACCGGTGTCGTGGACTCCTCTCTCCCTCTCGAGCTACGTCAGGGATAAGGCCCCACAATGCACTGCACCGCCTCAAAGGCACCCGACTCTTACGGTTGTGGGTATCAACCATCCTGTCCCCTGCGAGACAAACAAGACGAAGCAACGTCAACAAAATGCAACAACGCATGTCAAAAGGATGCAATGCGAGATACGATTCTCATTCATTTCCTACGTACTTTCAAAATCTTTCGAAAACTCCGTCGAATCCGGAACTTTCAAAATCTTTCGAAAACTCCGTCGAATCCGGAACTTTCAAAATCTTTCGAAAACTCCTTCGAATCCGGAACTTTCAAAATCTTTCGAAAACTTCGTCGAATCCGGAACTTTCAAAATCTTTCGAAAACTCCGTCGAATCCGGAACTTTCAAACTCTTTCGAATTTTTCGAAAATTTAGCTCAGATCTAGAATTAAAGCTACTTTAATTTTGGAAAATGCATTTAGACATGGAATTTTGCAACCAAAATTTTTATGTCATCTACCCATGATGTCAATTGAACTACGTCCTAGTCAATTTCGACAACGATTCATAGCAAAGTCAAAAGCCCCAAATCGGGCACCAAAATCCCTAAGTAAATTCCTAACAAATTTCTAACATTTAAAGAATGCACATTCTTAAAATTAATGGAATTTGTAGGGAACTTACTTGTCTTTCGATCCCTCCCTTGGAGTTGTGGCGGTCCCTCGCCGGATAAAACTCCTCCGGATTCAATGGAAGAGTGGTGGTTCGAATGGTCCGAACCAATCGAGTTCTTTCGTCGTCGGTCCTTCCGTGGCGAGCCATTGGTCCTCCTTCACCCTCCATAGCGATTTTCCCTCACAAATTCGAGCAAACCTTGCAATTTGGGTTGGATTTCTCTCTCTTTTCTCTCCTCTCTCGCCGGCAACAATGGAAGAAATGGCCATTTTCTTCCCGGCCTCGGCATTTAAAAAGTTTACGGAAAAACGGTAAAAGTCGGTAGGACTCTTGTTGCACCCAGAATAATTTTTGCCCCTTTTGCCCCTCAGCTTTTGGCAATTCCAATTTTACCACTTTTGGCCCCCGAAAGTGTAAAATTTCCCCCAGTTAGACATTTCTAACGCCCTATCCCCCGAGGATAAAATCCAGTTAGTTCTCACTAACGTTCGTCTCCAGACGTTAAATTCTCAGTTAGTTTTCACTAACGCTTCGTCTCCTGACGTTAAATTGATCCGATTGGCGTTTGACATTCCAAGCGTTCAACCATGTCTCCCGGACATTTCAGTTACAATTCCGTCTCCCGACGTTAAAATTTAAACGATCCTCACCATTAAACTCTCAAATCGCGACCTTTCACGGTCCGATCTCAATCCTCAATCGCGACCTTTCACGGTCCGATTTCAATCTTCAATCACGACCTTTCACGGTCCGATCTCAATTCTCAAATCGCGACCTTTCACGGTCCGATTTCAATCCTCAATCGCGACCTGTCACGGTCCGATTTCAATCCTCAATCGCGACCTTTCACGGTCCGATCTCAATCCTCAATCGCGACCTTTCACGGTCCGATTTCAATCCTCAATCGCGACCTTTCACGGTCCGATCTCAATCCTCAATCGCGACCTTTCACGGTCCGATTCCAATTCTCAATCGCGACCTTTCACGGTCCGATCTCAAACAGTTAATCCCCACCTTCGCGGTCCGACCTCCACCCTCTTATTAAGACCTTCGTCATCATCTCCGGCAACAGCAATAAGCCCGAACCCCAAGGTACGAACGCCTTGCAAATAGTCATCTCATGACAGCAATGATAAGCCGAACCCCAAGGCACGAACGCCTTGCAACAATCCCTCTTCGGCCATCCGGGTAAGCCCAAACGCTCATCCCGGCCAGGATAAAACTGGCAGCAGGACAATAAAGCCCGGCACCAAGGCATGAACACCCTCGTCAGCATCGCAACTCCGGTTTGAGGTGCCACACGCCCTCGAAGGTTTCAGAAGTCCCAGGTTCAGACGCCTCCTAACAGTCTCCATCCAGGTTCAGACGCCTCCCAATAGTCTCCATTCAGGTACAGGTACCTAGCGAATGGTCTCATCCAGGTTTAGACGCCTCCTAACAGTCTCGCTCGGGTCAAGATCCCCAGGAGCGGCCCTTGCCCCTTTTCGAACTACGATCGGCTTGATTCCCGCTCGGGATACGTAGGAATCCTTTTCGCTAAGGATCCGGCCGGTGACCTTGAGGTCTCCTTCAAAGTAAGGCATCCAGATTTGGATCCTTATCTTTTTCAACGACCCCACCTCCTTCGGAGGAAACGTCGGCGAGGGGCTAGCTGTAAGTACCCAAATCCGGATCGTCTAATCCGTCGGAAAGTTAACCGAAATCAGTTAAGCGCCGCTCCAGGTGCCGGAACTCGTTAAACTCCCCGTTGTTGTGCCAACGAGATGTCTCGGGACTGCCCCATGCATCACGACGTCGAACCGTACTTAGCACGTGACATCTCACGTAAAAGTATGGCTTTCCACACAACGCATTTTCCGGCACTTTCAGGGGCATTTCGGACATTTCCCGGATTGTTATTTTAAAAAGGGACAAAAGCGGGACCGGGGAACGAACTCCCACGCCACGGTGAGTCACGGGACACGTGTCCTGCATGCCACCTCCCTCTAGTCACTCGTCAATCACAAATCAAGGCCAAAAGACCAAAAATACCCTGGTTTGCAAGCCTAGTCAGGCCAGGACTCACTTTGTGCACTTTCACGAAATTGCCGGCAAGTCCCCCAGTTTCCAAAATCCCCAAAACCCACGAAATTCGGTCCAAGTCCGTGGGACTCCTCTTTGCAATTTTCACCTATAAATAGAAGTTCTTTGTCAAAGGCAAAAAGAGGATTTTAACACCAAAAAATCACATACCCCACGGTCTAAACTGGTTTTCACCCCTCCCGAGCTCCCATTTTGTCTCGATTCGCGTGAAACCTTCGTATTTCGATCAAATACGCACCCTACAACTTCAAAACAACCTTTCGAATAACTTTCAGGTGTCCGTGCACACCTCCAGGAGCCAAAGGAGTCGAACCTAGCCATAGGTATAACTCCTCTCTCTGAATCTTCCGTTCAGTCTCGGTTTACGCGCCGGTCGCTATAATTGTTTCGGACGTCGTTATCAAAATGTAGACGCCTCAGTCTAACGGGGTCCGATGCGTTTAGCCCCTCGATCCTCTTCTCTTTCCGTAAGAGAAGTAATCACGGGTTAAAACGGCGGTCCGAACCCGTTCCGTTTACTTTCATGTCATTTACAATTCCGAGCCGTTTGGCCTCGTTGATCGTCATTTACAATTCCGAGCCGTTTGGCCTCGTTGATCGTCATTTACAATTCCGAGCCGTTTGGCCTCGTTGATCGTCATTTACAATTCCGAGCCGTTTGGCCTCGTTGATCGTCATTTACGAATCCGGATCGTTTGATTCCGTTGACACCGCTTTAAATACTGTCATTTACAAGTCCGATCCGTTTGGATTGTGATAGTATTTACTTTTCAAAAGTCCGAGTCGCAACCCGATTCGTTGATCGCATGTCATTTAATACGCATTTTTCCCATAAAAATCGTTAACAATGTAATGCCCGGTTCAAAACCGGAATTCGTCCGTCGAACTCTCTTTCAAAACGCGCGAAATGACGTTCGGCCTCCGAATGCTCATCTTCAAACTCAAAGTCAAAGCCGCCATTTGATACTTAAAATCATTTAATACGCATTTTTCCAGTAAAAATTGTTAACAATGACTCGTACGGTTCAAAATCGACGTTTGCCACGCAAACGCTCATCTCTGTCTCAAAGTCGACGTTTGCCACGCAAACGCTCATTTCAAACCCAAACCGACGTTTGTCATTCAAACGCTCATCTTTTCAAACAAAGTCACCTAATCAACGTTTGTCACTCAAACCAAGATTAAGCTTTGTCATTCAAGCCCCCATTTCAAAAGACACACACACACACACACGATTTCGAGAAAGGTAGAAAGACTCGTCATGCGAGGCGTTTCGGGCGATCTCGTAATACTCTACCCGAAACGTAACTTGACCTCCGAACCTAACAATCTCTGGTACTAAAAAGCTTTTTACTCGTTTTTGCTGCCAATAAAAATGATCCCCTTTTTCAAAAAAAAGCCTTTTCCTATGTTTTTGCTACCAATAAAAACGACACCTTTTCACAATAGCCGTTTCTCAACGTTTGGGCTCAAAATACAAAAACCGCGTGGCGACTCCTCATTTTGTTCCTTCCCATGAAGCGAGGTCTCAGACACCAACACCCCGCGAAAGACAACCGCGTTTCGCGTCCGCGCGAAATCCCGGGTAATTTCACAATTGGAGAGACATGGTAGTGGGTTTGAGTTCCCCTATACCAAGTTTCTCACTTACCGATAATGGCATCAAACTTACGCTAGCTCCTAAGTCAAGCATAGCGCAATCAATATTAATTCTGCCAACACAACAAGGAATTGTAAAAGTGCCCGTATCCTTTAACTTTGGAGGATTTTTATTTTGCAAGACAGCGCTCACTTCCTCCGCTATCATAACATTTTCATATTCTACTAGCCTTTCTTTTTCAAAAATCAATTGCTTTAAAGGTTTAAAAGATAAAGGCATTTCTTCAATTTTTTTGAAAAATGGAATGTTAATATTAATGGCATCCAGGTTCTCAAGAAGTTAATTATAATCCATGTCTTCTTTTCTAGGGGATTCCGTCCCCTAATTAATCTCAATCATCGGTGGGATTGGACTACAATAAATTCTTCTAGGGAATTTATTTAGCATTTCATGTTCATCCCTAGTGTTTACCATACTTACATGCTCATTCGGCCTTTGAGGTTGACCAGGAAGACTCCTTTGTGGTCTACTCGTTGGGATGGCCTGTTGAGTTTCTAGCATCTTATTATGCACCGCTAAGTTATCAAACCTAGCATTCAATAATTTAAAACATTCCCTAAACTCATTATTAATCTTTTCTTGAGAATTTTTGTTTTCAACTACGAAATCCATTAAAAGATCTAATTTTGATTTAGGGGGAAAGGTATTTGCATTGTTATTGAAATTCTTAGGTGCAAATCCTGGGGGTTGTGTAGATGGTTGCGGGGTTAGAACGTTGTTATTCTTGTAGGAGAAGTTGGGGTAATTCCTCCATTAGGGATTGTAAGTATTAGAATACATCCCCCCCTTCAGTCCAAAAGAATTCACAAAGTTCACTTGATCACTAGAGCTAGTGTCAAGCAACTCGCAATTATCCGTACTATGTGAGTTAGACCCACATAGTTCACACAAAATATTTATATTTGCCACGGGATTGACATTAAGATTCTCAATTTTTTCAAAAGCATGTCAACCTTAGAAGAGAGAAGAGTAACTGCATCAACATTATATTTACCAGGCGTACCTTGTTGTTGCTCCCTCTCATTTGACCACTGGTAGTGGTTCAATGCAATATTCTCAATGGGGTCGTATGCCTCATCGACACCTTTGTTCATCAATGCTCCTCCTGCAGCGGCATCAATGGTCTCTCTTGTCTTAAATATGAGACCGTTGTAGAAGGTGTGAATAATTAACCACTTTTCGAGCCCGTGGTGGGGGCACATTCTAAGAAGTTCCTTGAACCGCTCCCATGCGTCATACAAAGTATCACTATCTGTTTGACAGAAGTTAGTGATCTTCGTGCGAATTTGGGCTGTTTTGCTCGGTGGGAAGAAACTCCCAAGGAATGCTTCTTGAACTTGGTCCCATGTTGTTAATGAATTTTGAGGGACCGAGTTTAACCATTGTTTCGCCTTATCCTTAAGAGAGAAAGGAAAAAGGCGCATCCGAATTGCTTCCGGAGTGACATTCTGGATACGTGTGGTGTCACAGTATTCCAAGAATGTTTGGATGTGGAGATGAGGGTCTTCGAAAGCAGTGCCGCTGTATTGGTTATTCATAACCATATGCAAAAGTTGCGGCTTAATCTCAAAGTTGGCCGCTTCGGCATTTGGCACAATGATGGGGGATCTAGTTCCCGGGGTACTTGGATTTACAAAGTCCCGTAGGGTCCTAGGAGGTGTTTGTGGCTCTCCGTCCGCCATGTGCTTGTTTAATGTCTTCTTGAGTTTTCTTAATCTTTCGTGAAAAGTTCGTTCGGGTTCCGGATCAAAATTGTCAAAGAATGTCCGAGCCCGTTTCATACACTATAAGAAAAACACTCAAAAAGAAGATTAAACGTAACAGATTACCAGAAGTAAAAGAAAATGAAAATAAAACAAAATAAATTAAAAACGAAATTATGTAGTAAAGACAAAAACAAAAAAAAATGTAAACTGTTGTCCCCGGCAACGGTGCCAAAAACTTGTTTGGTCGAAACCTAACGGTTTATTTTAAAATCCGCAAGTGCACGGGCTATTGAAATATAGCGGGTGCAAGTACGAGTCGATCCCACAGGGACAGAGTTTATTTTTGAATGAAATTATTTTTACTATAATTGTAAAAGAGATTGGGAGAAATAAAGATTGATTTAGGAAGAGAACGGAGCATACGCAGAAAATACTTTAAATAAAACTCTTATAAACGAAGCATTCTCGGGATTGGAAATCATTTACCCACTTTGTTCATTATATAGTCATGTCTTAGAAAATATAGGTTTTCATGAAAATCAAGGATGGTACGTTAGGCTTACACTACTTCTCACGGTCAAGACAGTAGCATTGTATCTTCAGTAATTATGTCCTAACTTTTTGAGATTTCCGTTTATGGTATTCCCGCCCTGTCACAAACGGGCATCCTGCTTATCTCTAGCTGACCATAATTAGTAAGAATCCATTAAGATCGAGAGTCAACATACTTTCCATTAAAGGAACATCCCTAGGCCATTAAACTACTCTCGTGATCAATGAAACCTAGTTCCTTTATATGGTTCCGTCAATCGAGATTCTCCGCTAGG
The DNA here is from genome assembly GCA_022495995.1 of Adenophora triphylla var. japonica. Taxonomy (NCBI): domain Eukaryota; kingdom Viridiplantae; phylum Streptophyta; class Magnoliopsida; order Asterales; family Campanulaceae; genus Adenophora; species Adenophora triphylla. Next base: position 21,543 of record JAFEMH010000530.1, read on the forward strand.
TACTTCTCTCGATCGACTGAATCATACAAGTTGGACGTCTCCAAAATGTAAGTTATTTTGAGATTGATATAAATAAATTGTTTAGATGAAGATAGAAGACAAGACTTTCATGTTTAAGATGATGAACAATATGCGTTTTGAGTTTCCAACCCCAAGAACAAGGGGGATTACTCACTAGCCATGTAAAAGTAAATAAACATAAATTAATAAGAGATAGAGTAAAAGGAACTTATGATTATTGAGATATGAATGGCTGGAATAATACTTCAAACTTATATTGCTTCTTTCCAAAGAAAAACTTCAAGAACAATGTAGACTTTGAATCTTCAAATCCTTTGGAAATAATTGTAAAGAATTGTGTATAATGTACTCCTAACTTTTGGTATACTACTCTCTGATAATTCCTGATGATCTACATTAATTACAAGTGATCTATTTATAATGAGGAGGAAGCTCTTCAAATTGGTGCCATTGAAAGGTGCCTTTTAGAATCTGCAGGTGCCATTTGCACGGCCGGGCTAAGGGAGTTGCACGGTCGCTCCTGCTTGGCCCCAACTTTGGATTTGAACTGGGCAAAATGGCACGGCCACTCATTGTTTACTGCACGGCCGTTCTGGCGTGGAGCACGGCCACTCCTATTTGCAAGACTCGGCCACTCTGAGATTTGGGGCCAAAAATGGCCTGGACATGGCCAAGTGCACGGCCGCTCCTTGTCTGGCTGCACGGCCACTCTGGCTGGAATTTGCCTTGTGTGCTTGATTTGCTAGTTGTTCTTTCCATGTCTTTGCACTAAGATGTCCCAAGCATCCTTTGATCATAAAATAGACTCTAAAACCTGTCTAAAATGTACAATATATACCAAAAGCGTAAAATCAAAGATATATATAAAACAAGCTAAAAATAGATTAGAATGCAACCTAAATGATAACTAAAGTAAGGAAATTGTTATGAAAGTATAGGATAAATGACTATATAATAGTCACTTATCACACGACTCGTGCCAAAGACCTCCAATAAATCCAGCACGGGTGGAACAATTTCCACGACTCGTTATCACGAGTGAAAGGCATGGGAACGACTCGTGCTCCAGGGCACGAGTCGTGCCCTTGCCCATAAACTCATGCTGAGTTCATAACATCAGCAGCCAAAGCAAAAGATGACCCTTATGTGCAAGGTGCTTCCCCTGCAGCCATACAAAGCAAACCCAAATTCCGTATTTTAGTTCCAAATCATAACACATACTCCCTCCAAGCCATACAACACCTCTATAACATCTTGATCACTTCAAACCAAAACCTTATACCAAAATCTTACCCTACTCATTTCAAAACCAACTTTTCCTTTCATTTCAAAGCCAAATAAAATGACCAAAAATACCATGAATCCTCTATATCAACATTTAACTTGGTATGAACAATTATCGAAAAGAATCATAATAACTTACCAAAATATTCCCAAAATAATAAAACTTCTAATCGGCTATAAATGTTCCACTCGAATCCCTGAGCGTTTATTTGAAATCAAAACAAAGAACGGATTGACGGTTGATTTTTAAGGATTTATAGAAGGTAACCCTAGGTTAATAGGAACGTAGGGAGGAACGAAAGAACTGAGGAAGAAAATGATGCTTATGGGAGTTTTTAAGGATTTAATAACAACTTTTACACTCTATCTCCTCGAAGTTCTAAATCCTACAATCAATCACCTTAAAGTTATATTTACACCCAAGCTCCTCAATACTTTTTATAACCTTTTTATTTAAAACTTCAAATATGATAACTTTACTACCAAATTCCCATTTGTTCCATTTAGACATTATATATTTAAAATTACTTTATTAACATCTAAAATATCAAAACTATCACATAAAAGCATAAAATTTATGAAAGGCCTAAAATGAGATGCAATGCATCCCACCCCCACGTGCTCCACCCGTGACCAATATAGTGCCTAGGTTTAGGGTCGTGACACTCACTCTCCCTTAAAGAAAATTTTTCCCGAAATTGAAATTCACTTATCTGAATGATCAAATAAACCGGGATACTTCTCTCTAATCTCAGATTCCAATTCCCAAGTAGCTTCCTCAATAGTGTGATTTTTCCACAAAATTTTCACCACGGGAATACTCTTGGTACGCAATTCCTGGACTTGCCACTCCAGAATTCTCAATGGTACCTCCACGTAGGACATATCTGCCTGAACATCCTCAGGAGGAGAACTCTGAACATGCGAAGAATCATAACAATACTTCTGCAACATGGAAACATGGAATACATCATGGAGAAAAGAAAGAGACGGAGGTAAAGCCAGTTTATAAGCTAACTCGCCCACCTTCTCTAAAACCTCGAATGGACCCACAAACCTTGGTGCAAACTTTCCTTTGTTTCCAAACCTTTTAATCCCAGTTCTTGGTGAAATCTTCAAAAATACCAAGTCACCAACCTGAAATGATAACTCCCTTCTTCTGTTGTCAGCGTAGCTCTTCTGTCGACTCTAGGCTATCTTCAATCTGTCCCGAATCACTTTGATCTTCTCAGTTGAATCTCTAACCAAGTCTGGACCCCAAATTCTCACTTCACCAACCTCGTCCCAAAACATTGGAGACCTACATTTCTCCCATACAGTTCCTCATATGGTGCCATCTCAATACTGGACTGGTAGCTGTTATTATAGGCAAATTCCACTAAAGGCAAATGGTCTTCCCAAGATGAGTGAAAATCCATCACACACGCCCGTAACATGTCCTCAAGAATCTGAATGGTTCTCTCAGTCTGCCCATCGGTCTGAGGATGAAACGCCATGCTAAAACTCAATTTGGACCCAAAGCTTCATGTAAAGCCCTCCAAAAATGCGAGGTGAATCTCGGATCCCTATCTGAAACAATGTTGACAGGCACTCCATGTAGTCTCACAATCTCGCAAATATACAACTAGGCTAATCTCTCCAATGAATACTTGGTTGAAACAGATAGAAAATGTGCAGACTTCGTCAACCTGTCCACAATCACCCATATAGCATCCATCTTCTTCAAAGTAGGAGGTAATCCAGTCACAAAATCCATAGAAATACCTTCCCATTTCCATTTCGAAATATCCAGTGGTTGAAGTAATCCCGCAGGTCTTTGATGTTCAGCTTTGATTTGTTGGAAAGTCAGGCACTTTGATACAAACTCGGCAATTTCCTTTTTCATTCCATGCCACCAATACCCTTTCTTCAAATCCTTGTACATTTTCATGCTTCCTGGATGAATAGCAAATCTGGACTTGTGGCCTTCCTCTAATACTTGCCTTTTAATCTCTGAGGAAGAAGGTACACAGATTCTACCTTTGAATGTTAGGATCCCGTCTTTGTTCAACCCAAACTCCCCGGTCTTTCCATCTTGTAACTTTCTCAAAATTTTCTTCAATTCAATATCATTCTGCTGAGCTTCCAAAAGATCCCCATATAGAGTAGGAATTGCCTGGACATTCGCAAATAGCATATCACCTCTCAATTCACTGGACCCCAAGGATGATAAATGAGCCTTGCAGCTAATCGCATCAGCTACCACATTTGCCTTCCCTGGATGATAGGAAATGACATAATCATAGTCCTTCAGCAGTTCTAACCAATGCCTCTCCCTGTTGTTCAATTCCTTTTGGGTAAACAAGTATTTCAGACTCTTATGATCAGTGAATATCTCAAATTTTGCTCCATATAAATAGTGCTTCCACTTATGCAATGCAAAGACAATAGCAGCCAACTCCATGTCGTGAGTAGGATAGTTCTGCTCTGCTGGTGATAACTTCCTCGAAGCATACGCAATTACCTTCCCATTTTGCATGAGGACACAACCTAATCCTTCTTTAGAGGCGTCACTAAAAATAACAAAATTCTCGCAACTATCTGGAAGTGTAAGGATCAGAGCTGAAGTCAATCTCTTTTTCTACTCAGTAAAGCCAGCTTCACACTTAGCATCCCATACAAATGGTATATCCTTCCGAGTCAATCTGGTCAACGGAGTTGCAATTCTCGAAAATCCCTCTATAAATCTTCGATAATACCCCGCTAAGCCAAGGAAACTACGAACCTCAGTCACTGTAGAAGGCTGTTAACAGTTGACTACGGCTTCAATCTTTGTAGGATCCACTGCAATACCCGTACTCGACCCTACATGACCCAGGAAAGAAATTTGTTCAAGTCAAAACTCACATTTGCTGAACTTGGTAAATAACTGTTTCTCACGAAGCACAGATAACACAATTCTTAAATGCTTCTCATGTTCTTCCTGGGATTTTGAGTATACCAGAATATCATCAATAAAGACCACAACAAAACTGTCAAGATATGGTTTGAAGATTATGTTCATCATGTCCGTAAATACTGCCGGTGCATTGGTCAACCCAAAAGGCATGACAAGAAATTCATAATGACCGTACCTTATTCTGAAGGTTGTTTGAGAAATATCATCTGGTTTGATTTTCAACTGATGGTATCCGCTACGCAAGTCAAGCTTGGAATAGATAACGGAACCTTGAAGTTGATCAAATAAATCATCAATATGCAGAAGAGGATATTTTTTTTTGATAGTAGCTTGATTCAGAAGTCTATATTCAATACATAACCTCAATGTACCATCCTTCTTCCTCACAAACGAAACTGGTGCTCCCCAGGGTGAAACACTGGGACGAATGAAACCCATGTCTAACAATTCTTGCAACTGAATTTTCAATTCTTTTAACTAAGCTGGACCCATTCTGTAAGGTGCTTTAGAAATTGGTGAAGTACCTGGCAATAAATCAATACAGAACTCCACCTCTCTATCCGGAGGCATAGAATACTCAGTTGAGAATACATCAATAAACTCATTCACAACTGGGACATGAGATAGCTCAAGAGACTTCTTACTAGAGTTTAACACATATGCCAAGTACCCCTCACACCCTTTTGATAACAATTTTCTAGCCTTTAATGTAGATATAACATGAATGCCAAATAAAGACTTATCAGCATCAAATATAAACACAGGCACATCAGGCTTAGAAAAGGTGACTCGCTTCTGGCGACAATCCACCATGGCATGACAATTACTTAACCAATCCATGCCTAGAATGACATCAAAATCTCAGATTGGTAACTCTACCAAATCCACTGGCAATACATGCCCACATATGATCACCTCACAATCATGATAAATCAAAGAGGATTCGAGGCACTCTCCCACAGAAGTAGAGACCTCTAGCACATAAGGCAACAACTTAGGCAACTTATGAAAAGTGAATGTAAAATGAGATGCCACATAAGAATGGGACAACCCAGGGTCTAGAAGAATACGAGCCCAGACACCTGAGACAGGTACTATACCTCTAATTACCGCAATGGGATCTACCGCGCCTCGACCCAAGGCAAACACTCTACCTTGCACTCTCTCCTTAGGCTTCCCCTCAACATCCCTCTTCACACCACCCCTTGGCTGGTCACCCTGCTGTCTGTTACCCGGAGCTTGACCCCGTTGAGGTCTAGGACAATCTCTTCTGAAGTGCCCCATTTCTCCACAATTCATACATTTCCCTTGCTTGCTCCAACAGCTGTCTTCAGAATGTCCCACCTTCTTACAAAAATTGCAAACAGTCCCAAATTGGCTGGATACAGGCCGCATTGAAACTGTGACATTTCCTCCTCTAGCCACTCCTGGAGTTGAAGGCTTTGGTTTTCCTCTACTCTGGCCCGAACCCTGGCCTGAAAACTTGGGCTTGATTCCACTACCTTCAGGTCTTCCCCGATGTTCTTCAATATCATTTTCAATTCTATAAGCCATGTTCACTGTTGCTTGATAGTTGGGGAAATCATGTGTCAACAGCTGCTTTCGGAACTCCACTCTCAGTCCCTTCACAAACCTGTAGACTCTCCTCTCCTCCTCTGGTACTAAGTGAGGACAATATCTTGCTAACTCTGTGAACTTCGTCGAGTACTGGGCCACTGTCATTGTTCCCTGCTCGAGCCTCAAGAATTCAACCTCTTTCTTATCTCTGGTAATTAATGGAATGAAATGTTCTTTGAATCTCCTGGTAAAATTGTCCCAAGTTTGGGGCGTGTGGTCCCGCTCCCAACTCTCCTTAAGTATCTGCCACCAGTGCTCTGCAGGGCCTTCCAACTTGAACACAACACATCTAACTTTCTCCTCGTCTGAACTTTCCATTGCTACAAAAATTTTATTCATAGCTTCCAACCATCTTTCTGCTTTCACTGGATCTGGATCCCCATTGTAGCTTGGTGGAGCCATTTTTACAAATTTCTCTAGCCCATGTGCTTGCCTTCCCTCAGGTTGCTATTGTGCCTATCCCTGAGCTGCCATATTTTGTAGGAAAACCCTGAACATATTCATCATTTCAGCATTATGGTTTCCTTCGGCTCCCTTATCACCCATATTTCCTTGATCCCTTTGCTGGTCATCCCCAGTTCCAGCCATTACACCAATCCCTGCATTAAACACTCGGTGTCAGATATCACACACTCCCCCTTAAACTAGACTTCTACCCTTAACTTCTAACCAATGCTCTGATACCAACTGTGGGCACCCTCCCCGACCCGGGACCTATAGACTCGTGTCCCAAGCTGAAGGGTCCCAAACTACCTCCATAAAAAAAACCTTTTGTTTAACTTTAAAAGTAAAACATAGACTTTAACAAATCAACCTAACCTCTCCACTTGAAGGTAGTATATAAACCAAGTTTCAAAAACCATAACCTGTTTTAGTTACAACCACTACAAATGTCAAGGCTTATAAAAGCCAACTTTGAAAGAAAACCAACTCCCATGTTTAATTACAATACAAACACACTGAAAATGTTTTATATACAAATCTCCCCAAAATAATGTCCACCACTACTCCCAACTCCCCAAAACATATACATACCCTGACAATCCAAAAAGCAAGCGGTCCAAACTCCTTTCCGGCCTCACCGGTCTGGTCCTCCTATCTCAGCGGGATCTAAACAGTAAAGGGAGAAGGGGTGAGAATAAATCTCAATAAGCTATTATGGATGCAACAATATGACATATAATATGCAACACATAAACACGTTGCTCATAATCACATTGGTAAAGCGGTAAACACATTACGTTACCTCATTTTACCTTTCCCGTCTGAACAATAAGTCGTACGACGTCGGGAGTAAAACTCTACTCATTTATGAACTGCTTAGGAATATTCAAGTCTTATAAGACTCCTAATGCGGATAAACATATAAGACTCCCTGCTATCTATAAGGCTTTTGGCTCGATACAGAAGCGGCAAATCCCCACGTATGTGGCCACAGACGGGTACAGTCACAGGTATAATGTAATTCAATCACCTTATAGAACACATCCATAATTGATGGTATCCCACTATACCCATAACCTCAGTTAATATAACCACATTCAAGCACATAAACAGTTACTTGAAAATAAATCCACACTTTGGGATATCAATACATAACATGGTAATATTACTCATGTTAAATCATTACAATAGTGCCATTACAATTTAAACACTGTTGAATAACAACAATCCAACAACATGGTATTAATACTCATGTTCAAACCAATGAAGTAGTGCAACATATATTTCACGCACTATATAAACCAATAACCATGAATAAGTACTCAAATAGGGGCACAATATATATCAAGTAAGCCCAACATATCCATGTCGTAATATTGAACACCTTCTATAAAGGTTCCATATCAATTTACCAAGTTTTTATCAACTTTGGTTAAGATTTCCAAATGACCTTCAACCATTTTCAGAACTATATTTAAAGACTTTCCCTTTATCATTTTGGGCCATTTAAGACTCCCTTGTAAAGTACTAATGTTGTACTAAAGTTATAATCAAATTGTGCTAAGGAATGGATTAGGGATCTAGTCTGTATAAGGCTGGGAAATTGCTTCACAATAATCAGCACTGGGCACGACTCGTGCCCCATGGCACGACTCGTGCCAAAGACCTCCAATAAATCCAGCATGGGTGGAACAATTTCCACGACTCGTTATCATGAGTGAAAGGCATAGGAACGACTCGTGCTCCAGGGCACGAGTCATGCCCTTGCCCAGAAACTCATGCTGAGTTCATAACATCAGTAGCCAAAGCAAAAGATGACCCTTATGTGCAAGGTGCTTCCCCTGTAGCCATACTAACCAAACCCAACTTTCGTATTTTAGTTCCAAATCATAACACATACTCCCTCCAAGCCATACAACACCTCTATAATATCTTGATCACTTCAAACCAAAACCTTATACCAAAATCTTATCCTTCTCATTTCAAAACCAGCTTTTCCTTTCATTTCAAAGCCAAATAAAATGACCAAAAATACCATGAATCCTCTATATCACATAATATCAACATTTAACTTGGTATGAACAATTATCGAAAAGAATCATAATAACTTACCAAAATATTCTGAAAATAATAGAACTTCTAATCGGCTATAAATGTTCCACTCGACTCCCTGAGCGTTTATTTGAAATCAAAACAAAGAACGGATTAACGGTTGATTTTTAAGGATTTATAGAAGGTAACCCTAAGTTAATAGTGTAGGTGGTAGTGCCCTAGGCCTATAGAGAGAGACTTATATGTAATGTCATTATTCATTTTTATAAGAGATTGTTATTTTAATTATTATATATGTTTGCATGTTTATTGTAATAATCGTGTCCCTAGTACTTATGAAGCACTAGTATGAAGTTTAATGGATAATCATGTGATGATTATATGCATAGAGATGCACATTAAATTCATGGGTACTTGTTGGAGAACAAGGTACTGGACTTGACCCATTATGAGATTTATGTCATGGTCGAATGTCATAATTAAATCTCATATAGTTATATCATTGATATCCTTTGACCTGAGATTATCATCGTCTTCCACTCGATGAATATTGTGTTTGATATAGTTTAACGTTATCTTTAACCGGATAACAATAAGGGCTATTATTGGCATGATAGGATTCTTGTTGGGAAGAATGATAAGTCAAGATGGAATTTTGTCCCTCGTAAAGAGAGATGTTTGCTAGGCCACTCGTAAGTAAGATTGATGATGTACATGGCCATGTCCGAATGAATTAATGTGATTAATAACATTTGATTGATCAATTTACTTGGTAACGAGAAAGCATTGAACGATATGAGTTGACGTGGACCATGACTCATGTTCAATATAACATCGTATGACAATGGGATTGTGATATGTTCTATGTAGGAAATTGAACTTGATATTATATTATTTGGGTAGGCATGATGGCTTGCTAGAGTCCGCTCATGTCTTATGAGGATCGATGTGATCGAACTCATTGCCAACATAAAATAGTCCTATGGGGTCACACGCATCGAACGAATTGTCAAAAATGGAAAATATGGAATTTTGTACAGAGGGGATGACTCGTCCCCAGGCCAGAACCAACTATTCCCTTGGCCTGGGACGAGTTTATCAGAGGTCATGTCCTGAGGGACGACTCATCCCATATGGGACGACTCGTGCCCATAGGGACGACTCATGCCCTGGATTTGTACGAATTATTCCCCTTAAGGGGGACGAGTGTATCTGAGCATTGTGAGAAGGGGACGACTCATGCCCTATGGGACGAGTCATCCCGTCGGTGCTGGCAGATACGTAACGGGCCTGGAATTAGGGTTTTCTGAATAAGAAAAGGTATTTATACAGTATAAATACTGCCTCCCTTTTACCCTAGCCGTAAGTCACGAAAATTGAGTTTAGAGAAACACAATTGTGAGTTTTTCAATTGGGAATTGAAAATCAAAACCATCCAATTCCATATTTTTCCATAGATTGAAAGGGGTTTCAATCAAAGGATCTAGCAATCCACCTGGAACTATTCTAGGGTTCGTTCAACGCGTGGATACACATAAAGGATATTCGCAATTCAAGATCTAACGTTCGTGATTCAAGGTTCGTTCATCAAGGATTCACAAGATCATCAAATCTGGAGTTGGAATGCGTTTATCAAAGACAAAGGGCATCAAGGTTGGTTATTCTATTTCATCTTATTTAATTAATTATCTAGAACGGATCCATGGCTCCGGGTTTTTGTGTTAATTTGCTTTCTTCCGCTGCGCATGGACCCACGAAACCCAACAGTGGTATCAGAGCCCCGTTCATGATGTTTATTTTAGATAATCATGATAATTGTATAATGAGATTATGTGAATTACCATGATGAATATGATTTAGAATATGATTTTATATGGGTTTTGCTTATGGAAGTAATTGTATATTTTGATATGCCATGATTATGAATTGAATTATGTGATTAATATGATTAATCTAGATTATGGGATGTCAATTTCATTAATATGATTATTGTAAATTGATAAATTTCTAGGTCTTGAGTGAATTGTTTGTTGAAGGGATTATGTTCATATTAAATGAGATTTTGCATGAATCATTAAACCCTAATTGATTAGAAATTTTGTTGTAAAGATCAAATGTGATTTGTGATGCAACATCCCATGTTCATAATCATGCTCATATAATTTTCATGAATCAACCTTGCCATGTTAATTGATAAACATGAAAATTGAACCTTCATTGAAATTTGAGTTTGTTTATGTCACCCATTTTAAACACTTGTGAATACATGGATAGTTTTATGTAGGCTACGCCATAGCGAGGTACATTAATTCTATCTTTGTATGATCAAGATAAGGAAACGGTGATTCCTATACGTTTAAAATGGTCGAACTTAATTAGGATATCAAAATGATTTTGGGCCTAAGGCATAAGATGAGTTTGAAACAAGTGACAAATGATGTCTATAATCTCATAAAGGATCTAAGAGTCATATGGAGATATGATTGATAAAAGTTATCTACCTTTTTAGTTTAATTTTGAGCAGTCGTGCCATAGCCGACTTGAAATTAAATTAAAGTTGGGTCTTAGACTATTAAATTATATTATGCATATTTGTATAAGAAGGTTATTTAATTTAGTGGGATTATTTATGAAATACGTTATTTAATCTCTTAAATGAAATCGGTACTTATATGTGTTCATATGTGTTGCATATCTTTGTAGATCAATGGCATCAAACCCTAATCAAACTCTGTCACTGCGATCAGTCCTTGAGAAGGATAAGTTGGAAGAGAATGGCAACAACTATGTGGATTGGATCCGCAGTTTGAGAATTGTTCTCAAACAAGAAAGGAAGTTGTACATTCTCGTTGGACCCGTTCCACCCGAGCCTGCTGCTAATGCAACTCGAGCTGAAAAGGATCAACACAAGAAACATATGGATGATTCTATTGATGTTGGTTGCTTGATGCTCGCTACCATGTGTAAGGCCCTTCAAAAGGATCTTGAACACATGGATGCTTATGATTTGGGAAATCATTTGAAGGAAATGTTCCAGTTGCAAGCACGTCAAGAAAGGTTTGACACCATGAAGGCTCTTCATTCATGCAAGATGATTGAAGGACAACTTGTTGGGCCTCATGTGTTGAAAATGAAGGGTCACCTCGAACACCTTGAGAGGATTGGATATCCTATCCAGTTGGAACTGGCTACGGATATGATATTGCATTCACTCCCTGAAAGTTATAATCAGTTTATTATGAATTATAACATGAATGGGACGAATAAATATCTGTCTGAACTGCATGGGATGCTTAAGAATGCAGAGAACAATATCGCCAAGAAAACCAATCAAGTGTTGATGGTGAATAAAGGAAAGGGGTTCAAGAAAACCAAGGTTAAAGCAAAAGTTGCTAAACCGGAGGCAAAGGTTGCTGTTGTTGAGAAGCCTCAACCCAAATCCCAAAAGGATGCGGTTTGCTGCCATTGCAAGGAAACTGGGCATTGGAGGCGTAACTGCAAAGCTTATCAGGAAGGACTGAAGAAGAAAGGCAATGAGATTGCCATGACTTCAGGTATCTATGTGATAGATATTTTACTTTGTACTTCTAGTTCTTGGGTATTAGATACCGGATGTGGATCTCACATTTTGTTTAAATGTGCAGGGACTAAAGAATAGAAGGTTGCTCAAAGAAGGTGAAGTAAACCTATGTGTGAGAAATGGAGCAAGAGTTGCTGCATTAGCCGTAGGGACTTATGAAGTCACTTTACCTAGCGGACTAATATTAGTTTTGAATAATTGCTATTATGTTCCGGATTTGAGTAGAAACATTATTTCAATTTCTTGTTTGGATAATGAAGGTTATAGTTTTCTTATTAAGAATAAGAAAATTTCTATTTATTTGAATGATATGCTTTATTGTATTGCGAATTCATTCAATGGCCTTTATGTCCTTGATGTTGAAAATAATGTTGAAAATGTCTATCATGTAAATAAGAAATCTAAACCAAATAATGTGAACAACTCATATAAATGGCATTTCCGTCTTGGTCATATAAATGAGAAACGCGTTTCTAAACTCCAAAAAGATGGATATTTAGACTCACATGATTATGAATCATATGATGTTTGCGAATCTTGTTTATTGGGCAAGATGACTAAAGCGCCTTTTACTAAGAGTAGTGAAAGGGCTAGTGATTTGTTGGCTCTCATACATACTGATGTATGTGGACCAATGAATAGCATTGCTAGGGGAGGATTTCGGTACTTCATAACGTTCACTGATGACTTATCAAGATATGGCTATGTCTATCTAATGAAGTAAAAAAGTGAAGCATTTGAGATATTTAGAATATTTCAAAATGAAGTACAAAATCAACTTGGCAGAACTATTAAAACACTTCGATCCGATCGAGGTGGTGAATATTTAAGCCAAGAATTTGACGATCATCTTAAAAGTTGTGGAATCGTTTCAGAACTTACTCCACCCGGAACACCACAATGGAATGGTGTGTTCGAGAGGAGAAATCGAACTCTATTAGATATGGTTCGATCGATGATGAGTCAAGTTAACCTTCCTATTTCCTTTTGGGGACATGCACTGGAAACAGCTGCTTTCACACTTAATAGGGTCCCTACTAAATCGGCTCCTAAGACCCCACATGAGATGTGGCATCGAAGAAAATCTAGTTTATCTTTCATGAAAATTTAGGGATGTGAAGCTTATGTAAAGAAATTGGTTTTTGAAAATAAGCTTGCACCCAGATCCGATAAATGTATTTTCGTTGGTTATCCCAAGGAAACGAAAGGATATCAATTTTACAACCGATCCGAGAACAAAGTATTTGTTGCTTGACATGGTGTCATTCTAGAGAAAGAGTTTCTCTCTAAAGAAACTAGTGGGAGTAAAATTGATCTTGAAGAAATTCAAGAACCCGAAAATGACAAGGAACCAATAGTAGAGACGGAACCAAATTCACAAGGAGTTGTGGAACCAGTTCAAGATACACAAGTCCTTCGCAGATCGGATAGGATACGATCCGAACCTGAGAGATATGGATTTCTCATGACGAAAAGTAACGAAGTAGAAATCATTGAGAATGATGAACCTACTTCCTATCAAGAGGCGATGTCCGCTCCTGATTCGGACAAGTGGCTAGGAGCCATGGAATCCGAGATCAAATCCATGTACGATAATCAAGTTTGGAACTTGATTGATCCACCTGAAGGTGTAAAAATCATAGGGTGCAAATAGGTTTTCAAAAAGAAAACTGACATGGATGGGAAGGTACATACTTATAAGGCTAGGCTTGTTGCTAAAGGGTATAGGCAGATTCATGGTGTTGACTATGAAGAAACCTTTTCACCCGTAGCAATGCTTAAGTCTATTAGAATCTTAATTGCCATAGCCGCATACTATGACTATGAGATATGGCAAATGGATGTCAAAACAGCGTTTCTTAACGGAAACCTACTTGAGGATGTATACATGATACAGCCTGAAGGGTTTATCGATCCAAAGAATTCTAACAAAGTATATAAGTTGCAGAGATCCATTTATGGATTAAAGCAAGCTTCGAGGAGCTGGAATCTACGTTTTGATGAATCAGTCAAAGAGTTTGACTTCATCAAGAATGAAGATGAGCCTTGTGTATACAAGAAAATAAGTGGGATCATAGTACTATTTCTGGTGTTATATGTCGATGACATCTTACTCATTGGAAACAATGTTCCTGCACTTGAGACTGTCAAGTCCTGGTTAGGAAAATGTTTCTCAATGAAAGATATGGGTGAAGCGGCTTATATCCTTGGTATCAAGATCTATAGAGATAGATCAAGAAGGATGATTGGTTTATGTCAAAGTACATATATTGACAAGGTCCTTAGAAGATTCTGTATGGAAAATTCTAAGAGAGGGAACTTGCCAATGGGACATGGCATTACTCTTAACAAGACTCATTGTCCTAAGACAAATGATGAGCGAAAGAGGATGAGTGATATTCCATATGCTTCGGCAATTGGGTCTATCATGTATGCCATGTTATGTACTAGACCTGATGTCTCGTATGCTCTGAGCATGACGAGTAGATACCAGTCTGATCCTGGTGAGAACCATTGGATAGCAGTCAAGAATATCCTTAAGTACTTGAGAAGAACTAAGGATGTATTCTTGGTATTTGGAGGAATGGAAGATGATCTGGTTGTAAAGGGTTACACAGATGCAAGCTTCCAAACCGACAAAGATGACTTTAGATCGCAGTCTGGGTTCGTGTTTATGCTAAATGGAGGTGCCGTTTGTTGGAAGAGTTCCAAGCAAAGCACTGTTACTGATTCTACAACCGAAGCCGAATATATAGCAGCATCGGATGCAGCTAAGGAGGCAGTTTGGATCAAGAAGTTTGTTAGTGACTTAGAAGTCATTCCGAGTATCACTAACCCGATAGAGCTTTATTGTGACAATAATGGTGCTATTACCCAAGCAAAAGAACCAAGGTCACATCAACGATCCAAACACATTCTGAGGCGTTTCCACCTCATTCGAGAAATCTGTGAAAGGGAAGACGTTAAGATATGCAAGGTACCAACGGATGATGTAGCGTTGTGAGAAAGAATTTTATCTTTTTGAGTCGCCACCTATATTATTCGATTGGAGAAAATAGGAAAAACATTTTGAAAGAGATTTGGGTTCGGGGCTTAGGTTATGAAATGGGTAGGTCAAGGAGCATCCATTTCACCCAATCCGGAGATCGGTCTTGCTAAAGAAAAGAGAGGTTTTCAAAAGAAAAGAAAAAAAGATTTTAAATATTATAAACAAAGGTCCATTTAACGGGGTTAAACGAAATGTAGGATCGATTGCTTCGAGACCGTCTCCATGATTTGGAGAGGATCTAGGCCGATCCTAGATTTTATGGACTTATACCACTCTAACAGTCAATTAGAAGGGGATTTAGGGGGTTACCTTGCGTGAGGTGATTTGGGCAGAGTTTTGACTCAAGTTTAGAATCGACTCTTGACACGGATAGAGCTTCGCCTCGATCCTTGACTTGGAGCTTGATGTTTGTTTATCAACAAGGTTGACAAACAAACTATGAGGTGAGTTTTTAGGGTGATTCTGTAGGATTCTTTCAAGGAGAGAAACCAACAAAATGTGTGTGTTGTGAAAATTTCTGGCCCTCTTGAACCTTGGAAGTCACCAAGTATTTATAGGGGTTGGGGAAGTGTTGAAGATGAAATCAAACACTTCAAGATGATTCCAGACTCCAAATTCTATTGGTTGGCCGGAGAGATAAATTTTTATCCCGAAAAGAGGTTGAAATCGACGAGGAAGCGTCGTGTACAATCTGCGAGAGGGGGATATCTCGCGCGAGACACGCCATCTCGCGGCGAGATATTGCTCCTGTGGACAGTTTTGTCCTTTCCTCGTTATCTCGTATGCAGTTTAGTCCCAAACTAACGGTGGTTAGTCAAAACTTAACGAAACATGACGAAATGGTAGATTTCTACCTTTTGACTCAAAGCGAGACTTAGAGTGGTATAAGTATGTTCCGATGTGTTCAGAATGGGGTGTCTACAGAGCCCCTCGGCGACATGTCTTATGGAAGAAGTCATGTCGACGATAGAAAAGACATCATTCTGAACATCGGGATGGTCGGACCGCACGGCTTCCTACGTATCTCTATCGGAGAATCAGACCATGACGTAGTTTGACTCCAAAACATGAAAAGGCTGCTTTAGGTATTTCGAAAATCATTTGAAAATCGCGGAGATTTTGTTTTGAAAGATAAATTCATACTGAGGAATCAAATCAAGACCCAGTTCAGAATATACCTGCCTGTCTGAAGATTCGCCTATCTGGGCTCCGAACCTGTGGAAACTATGTTAGAACACAAAGGCTTACCTGTCCGGTCCCCTGAGTCCTGTCGATTTTGTGACGATTCGCCTTTCTGGGCTCCGAATCGGGCTTTTTGTTGTTGGGGATGATGATTCACCTGTTTGGGCGTTGAATCGGGCTTTTCTGATGACGATCCACCTGTTTGGGCATTGGATCGGGCTTTTCTGATGACGATCCACCTGTTTGGGCGTTGGACCGAGCTTTTGGTTTGACGATCCACCTGTTTGGGCGTTGGACCGAGCTTTTCTGATGACGATCCACCTGTTTGGGCGTTGGACCGAGCTTTTTATGATGACGATCCACCTGTTTGGGCGTTGGACCAAGCTTTTCTTTCTTTTTCTTTGATGATTCACCTTTCTGGGCTCTGAATCATGTGGATTGAGTTAATCTTTGGACCACTCGGTTTTCGGGCGACTGGTGCCATACCGGGCGATCGTGCGCATGTCACGTTTGGCTCGTTCCGTGACATGCGGTGCCGATTTTTCCACGTTTCCCTGCTAGTTTATCATTTCCAAGGGTAAATGTGTCAAAATTTTGAATTTTGACGTTGCGTAGACGCTTATTGTCGAGGACAATTTGGTCACTTTCCAGAAGGTATATCTCGCGGCGAGATAAGATATACCGCGCGAGACTTGTACTGTCGGGGCATATAAACAGCAGCTCTTGCTTATTTTGAACACATCCCTCTCAAAATTTCTCTCCCTAGCTCGAGCCAAGATCCTTTTCTCCGTGATTTTTCGTGGATTTGCTTGGTATTTCTTCCTCCCAATCACTTTCCAATCCTTTCTCCCTCCATAATCCATGGCTCAAGAACAAAGGAATCCGATTTTGGGGAGCTATTTGCTAGGGAAGGATTACCCTCGCAATGATCTTACTTTTGATAGGCATGCGCACATCTCCACCGCTGTTCGGGAGGGCTTGGTAAGAGCTTCTTCTTCACCTCTTGTTTCTCATATTGCATTGAGTTTGAATTCCTTTTTCCTTGAATTCAAAATTTCATCAATGGCTTTTGTTCTTGTTCATGCCTAGAACTAGGTTCCTCTTGCACGCATTGATTTTGTGCATTTCTTTGGATGATTGTTGTTGCATTGTGCGTGTATGAGCCTCCTACATATCATGGATTGTAGGAGAGGTTGATTCGGATCATGAATGACACCCTTGGGCAAGCTTTTCTTGTACGCACGCCAAGTGTTTGATGAAATGCCCCAATGAAAAATTTCTTCTATTTCATTGATTTTTTGACATGGAATGATTTCTAATATTGCCCTCTCTGTTTTTCCTCTGCTTTGCAGTCGTATAAGTCAACGAAGAATTGTCGAGGAAGCCCAAAGATGGCTAAGGAGGTGTGGGACAAGATCAAGGACCTTGATGGCGTTCGGGATAGGGTGGCCCAAACGGGTCTTCTGACTTTTGTTGACAATCTCAGGGGAATAAGGCGGACTCCCCAAGTTCTCCAGGCTATTCGGGAGAGGTGGTGGGACACTACCCACACCGTTCATTTGCGCTTCGGGGAAGCGACTATGACTCCGACTGATTTTCTGGCTATCACGGGGTTAGAGTTCATTGGCGATCCCAAGTTTTCGGGTTATAGGCCCGAGGGTCCAGTTTGTGTGGAGGCGGCTTGATCGGCTTCGTCCCCTAACAAGGTTAAGGGATTTGCTGAGCCGACACCCCTCCGGCCGAGATTGAGGCCTACTCGGAGAAGCCAAATATGAATCACCGATCGGTTGGTGAGGGTGCCCTACGGTATATCCTTTACGAGACTATTTTTACGTACCACTCTTCTACGGCCCATCTTTCTGTTACGTTTGTTGGTTGATCTCTGGATGAGGTGAGCGGATATGATTGGGGCTCGGCGGGGCGGCCTCTTTGCTACCACGCCATGGATGAGGCGTGTAGGAACACCAAGGATTCCACTGTTAGGGTATTCTTATGCACAGGAGGTATGCCTTTTGATTACATTTACGCTCTTTGTCTGTATGCTCTGTCTGTGTTTCATACTGAATTTGATCTGTTTTCTTTGTGCAGATATGGGGCTATGCTGTCCTCTGGCTGTATAGATTTGAGTTGGAGAGTCGGGCCCCTTTGTTCCCGGATATCAGGAGGTGGAGTCACCCCAATCAGAGCATTGATGAGGAGGAGAACCAGGAGTGGACCCTGACGGTCGCGCAGACGCGGGCCATGCTGGACACCTTTGAGTATGAGAGGCTGGGCCTTTATCCCTGGACCCTGTTGGAGCGGGAGGTGCATTGTGCTTGGGATGCTACTGCGATGCAGAGGATGCTGGCATCTTTGGAGGGAGATACCATGTATCTTGGTGAGCGGGTCTTCCCACAGCATGGCCGGGGTAGACTATCATACAGGGTGCCAGCGGATCCGCCGAGGGCAATGTATCCCACCCACTCCATTCTAGAGGATGATTATGCAGGTCTTCTGGCGGGTGATGCGGCAACGGCTTGTGTGATCCTCGAGGCTTCTTATGCAGAGTTTCTGCCTCGGCTGATGGGTCCCCTCCTGGTGGGGGATAGGCGATCACATGCTCGTGGCTCCGCCTCTGCTTCTGCTTCAGGTTCCTCAGCCCCTAGCACTTCCTCCCAGGCCACTGGTTCTCTGCCTTTTGCCCCAGACTACGGCCCTTTGAGCTACACGTACATGATGGGGAGCATGCCAATGGTGGGACACATCCCGTCTCCTGATCAGATTCCCGAGGGTTACCGCCTCCCGGCTGATGTCTCTTCGGTATGTTTCTGTTTGTATTGTTTCTCGTATTCGTCCATATAAGTGTATATGTCCGACTTCATCTGAACATTTTCTTCTTCTTTGGTTGTCAGGTCACTCTGTCCGCGGCCGATTACAATCGTGGAGCGACCAAGATGGCGGGACTGATGGCTCTGGTGTCGGACCTGTCCGAGGCATTCCACAAGGCTTCTTTGGCGGCCTCGACAGTGGCCTCGGCGGTGACCCCTACTTGCGGAGCCAAGAGATCGAGGAGGGATGGCAGCCCCCGTGGCGGTGATGGCGGAGGTGCCGGCGGCTCGGGCGATTTGATGGCGTGATCCCCTCCTTTTCTCTTTATTTGATTTCTGATGATTTGTATATATTGGCCGGGTGGGCCCAGACAATTTTTCTTTTCTTTTGGTACCTGTTAGGAACAAGTAGGTAGCACAAACAATGGTTTTTCTTAACCCCTAATCCTAGGTCTAATTAGTTAGTTAATTAACTTTCTCGACTTTCCATGTTTTTTTTGGAAATGGAATGGAATGGCCGTTAGGCCACAATTTTGAGCCCTCATCTTGGTGTTTTTACTGCATGTTATGAACTGTACACACAGGTTTTTCGAGACTTGCTTCGTCAAGTCGGGGCTAGATTGTTGTTTGAGCAGAACTGTTACTGTTTTGCCGTAGCAATATCTCGCGCGAGATAAGGTGTCTCGCACGAGACACGCTAGTCAGGCAGAGATCTCTTCTTTTCCGAATAGGATTTTGTCAGTTTTCCCTATAAAATCACCCTGTAGTCCGGCCAGATACCTCATTCTAGCCTTACAAACTCTAGAGATATTCTGTTAGGGTGAAATTCTTGTCTTCTTCTTCAACCCTACGATCCATGGCTTCCAAGGAGATTGCCCCAACGTCCATGATTGTCGATGATTTTTCTCTGTCGTCTGAAGTGATTGCATCTTTCAAGCAAGCATCAAGGGATTTTGTGAGGTCGTTTCGCAACCGATCTCGCAATAAGTTTATTGCAGAATTCGGATTCAGAATCCTTTTTACCTTGAAGAACCTCCAACCGGATTGGAATCTCTTGCGGGTGTCTTTGTTCGATTTTGGGATCCCTCTATTCATCTTTTCAATTTTTCTTTGAATGAGATGGTGCCTCTTGTGGAGGAATTTGCCATTATCTTGGATATGCCTTTGGTGGTGAGATTGCTGTTCCTAAGTACAATAGGAATCATTCGGAAGCTTTGAATGAATTGTTAGGGATCCCCCTTGATACTTGCTACGAGTTGGTTCACCGCAAGTGGGTTGATTGCTCTTCTTTTTTCGGGACGCTTCAGCGGTGATTCAGATGATGACGCTTTTCATGTCTATAAACAGAATTTTCTGGCTCTTTTTCTTTTCGGAGATGTTCTGTTTACATGTAGGGACGGCTTGGTCGACTCCCAACTTGTGGAAATTGTTACGAGGCTAGAAAACGTTCTAGGAACATTATTCCGCTAATCTTGGGTGAGACCTGCATGGTCTTGACGAGCTGCATAGGAGCTGTGTCATGACTCAAGGGAGTCCTCTTACGTTGACTATTTGGCTTAGGGAGCATCTCAAGTTGGTGGGTCCCCCATTGGAATATTCCCCTTTTCACATATCATACGCGAAAGTTATTGATCAAGGATCTTTCGGTGGATGAATGGGTGAGTTGATTGCGAAGACCGAAGCTGGCGACATTCTTTGGTGTCCATCTTATTGGAGGTTGAACAAGTATGTTGCCAATACCAAGGGTTTTGACGGGGTTGTTCTTAGGGTTTGCGCGATTCCTCCTTTTATTTCCCAAGCGGGTGCTCCGTCGGCTCGGTCGGCGGCGGGACACTTATCTTTTCGAAGGAGCTTCTCGTGAAGTGTCTTATATTGGTGTAGAGTTTGCGCAGGTGCTAGCTCAAGCATGGGGTGAAGGAACTATTCGGGATCGCTGGTCGAACCTTCGGACTTTTAATGCAAGTATCTTCTTGTCTGATAAGTACTTGGATTGGTTTCTTCATACCGGTCACCCTAGTGCGGAGAAGATTGATGATCTGCGGCTTTCACTGCTAGGAGATTCTTTTGTAGCTAGCAGTATTTTGCGAAGGAGCGAGGTTCAGTCTGATCCTGCTAATGTGCGAACTAATCCAACTCAGGATTTTCTCAATGGGGATTGGTACGAGAGGCGAAGCAAGGGAATGCCTGGAAAGACGCAAGCTTTAGATAGACCCCATGTCTTCAAGAGGCTCTCAGGATCTGTTTTTGATCGCCTTGACTCTGTTTTTGATCGCCTCGAAGGATGCTCTGCTTCGTGGGGCTCAAAGCGCAAGGAGGATCACGACGACGGTGGAGATCATGTCCGCCGGCCTACCAAGTCAATGAAAGGCTAGATCTTTAGGAGTACCAAGAGATTGCTTTGATAGATCAATTGTTTTGCTTTTATTAGTATATTTTTTTTCGAGATTGTTAGCTTAGCAAATTAGTCGTTGTGGTTAGGATTTCCCTTTTGTCATTAATGAAAATGCATTCGATTAACAAAGGACAAAGGTAGATTTATTTATTTGATTAGACCGAACTCGAAGGCTGCCTACGTTCCTCTTTTACAGCAATTAAATAAGAGGCTCAGGTCTAACGTAGTTCATTTTTGAGAAAAGGACAAAATACGGCTCCGTGCCGAGGGGTAATCTCGCGCGAGATAAACCTCCCCTTTTTTTTTTTTTTTGATGCACACCCTTTATTTTGCCTAGACCGCCCTTTCGGGTTTTCAATCTAGCGGGCTTCTTTTCTTGTGCTAGCTCTAATTTTTGCCTAGGCCATCCTTTCCGGGATTTTCAACCTAGCGAGCGATTCCTTTTGAGGAGGGCAAGTCACGCGAAGTACTTCTTGAGCTTGTCCATGTTGACCGGCTTCGGTAGTTGATCTCCTTCTAAGTCTACCAGCTGAAGGGCTCCCCCAGAGAATATCTTCTTCACAATGTAGGGTCCTATCCATCTTGGTCCCCACTTGCCTAGCGGGTTGAAAGGTCCAGGACGGTGCTCACGGAGAACCAGGTCACCTACTCTGATGTTCCACGTCTTGACCTTTTTGTTGAAAGCTCTTGCCATTCTTCTTTGGTAAGCTTGAGTATGTTCGGCTGCTTTCAACCTTCGTTCGTCCAACAGGGTTAACTCTTCGTATCTGCTTCCTAGCCAGTCGACCTCGTTCACTTGGTTTTCTAGGAGAACCCGTAGTGACGGTATTTCCAATTCTATCGATAAGACAGCCTCCATTCTGAATGTGAGGGCGTAGGGAGTCTCTCCTGTAGCTGTTCGGACCGAAGTGCGGTATCCCCATAGTGCGAATGGTAGCTTGTCGGGCCAATCTTTTCCGGTAACTGCCATTTTTCTGATGATAGTCTCGATCGTTTTGTTCGCGGCTTCAACTGCTCCATTCGTTTGAGGTCTGTAAGGAGACGACTTGTGCCTTGTGATTTTGTATTCGGTTAGTAGGCGATCGGTTTCCTTCTCAAAGTGGGACCCATTATCGGATATCATCTCTTGCGGAACCCCATACCGGCAGATGATGTTGTGCTTGATGAACTCTGCAACCTTTCTGGCATTCAAAACTTTGTAGGAGGCGGCCTCGGCCACTTAGTGAAGTAGTCGATGGCTACTAGGATGAAGCGATGTCCGTTGGCTCCTATGGGTGTGACCTTTCCAATCACGTCTATCCCCCATGTAGAGAACGGCCAAGGAGAAGTCATAGGGTGCAGCAAGGAAGGCGGTGCATCTTTGAAGATTGGCGTGTATCGACACTTGTGGCACTTCTTGACCATTTTGGTACGGTCGGCTTCCATGGTCAGCCAAAAATACCCTTGTACGATGATCTTTTTGGCGAGCATATTTCCGCTCATGTGGGTTCCACATATGCCCTGATGAACATGGTCCATGATTTCTTGGGCCTCTTCCTCGGTGGCACAAAGGAGGTTCCCTTGGGAATGTTTCTTGAATAGGCGGCCAGCGGTGATGACGTAATTAGCCGCCAACCTCTTAAGAGCGATGCGAGTCTTCGGGTGTCTCGGGTGGGATGGTTCCATCTAGGATGAAATGCCAAATGTCATGGTACCATGGTTTCTCTTCGGAGTTCCCAACAGTGGCACATTCGGATAACCATTTGTCTTTGCAGTCGTGGAGATCTATAACGGCGCAGTATGCAGGAGTTGCGCGTCGTGTTATTTTGAAGGGTTTGACTGCTTTTCCTTTAGGGATTTCGACCAATGAGGCAAGTGTGGCCAATGCGTCCGCAAACCGATTTTTGTCTCTGGGGAGGTAGTGGAATGAGACATCTTGGAATTGTTGCACCAACTCTTGGAGATGGGCATTGTATCTTTGAAGGGTTGGATCTTGGACCCTCCACTTCTTCAATGTCTGATTGATGATCAATTGGGAATCCCCGAATACCTCGAGTTCGGTCACGTTGCATTCTAGAGCTGCCTCAAGTCCCGCTATGAAAGCCTCATATTCTGTGATGTTGTTGGTGGCATCAAAGTCAAGACGTATTGCTAGTGGAGTGTAGATGTCGTTAGGGTCTACTAATAACATTCCAATGCCGAACCCTCTCATGTTGGCTGCGCCATCGAAAAATAATTGCCACTTATTTTCTTCTTCTATACTCATGATGTCCTCATCAGGGAATCGCGGGTCTTCCCCCTTCACTTCGTCGCAAGGAAATTCGGCCAGCGATCTGCGAATACACTCCCCACAGACGGATTTCGAGTGACGTAAGTGATGTCATATCCCGCGAGCATGAAGTACCATTTGGCCAGTCTCGAAGACAAATTTGATTTGTCTAGGATATATTTCAGTGGATCCATTTTTGCAATGAGGCGGACCGGGAAGGCTTCCATATAGTGCTTTAGCCTTTGTGATACCCAAACAAGAGCAGCACAGGATTTGTCTAGTGGGGAGTAGTTGATTTCGCTGCCTTGGAATCTGCGTCGACGAAATAGATGGCATTCTGTGTGGGAGGCTGGCTGTTCTTGAGCGAGCATAGCCCTAATGCGTTGTGCATGTGTGAGGTATAACTTCAAGGGCTTCTCCTTGTGCGGTGGAACCAGAATAGGTGGGGAAGTCAAGTAGCGCTTAACTTCCTCAAATGCTTCTTGACATTCTTCGGTCCATTCTTGAGGTGCGTTTTTCTTAAGTAACTTGAAGATAGGATCGCACATCGTAGTCGAGTTGATTGATGAATCGGCGATATATTGAAGCTTGCCCATGAATCCCTTTACTTCTTTTACGTGTTGCAGGTGGAGGCATGTACGTAATGGCTTTTATCTTGGCGGGATACGCTTCTATGCCACGTTACGTGACCATGTACCCTAAGACTTTCCCTTTGACCACTCCGAAAGAGCATTTGGCGGGGTTGAGCCTCATCTTGTCTTTGTCTCGGTCGATTGAAGAATTTTACGAGATCTACGAAGTGTTGACCATCTGTCCCTTTTGAGTGAATAATCATGTCGTCCACATATACCTCTATTTCCTTGTGGATCATGTCATGGAATAGTGTCGTGACTGCTCTTTGGTAAGTAGCCCCAGCGTTCTTGAGACCAAACGGCATGGCCAGGTGTAACAAACGTTCCCCAGGCGTGGTGAATCTTTGTTTTGTGATGATCTTCCTCTGCCATGAGGATTTGGTTATACCCTGCGAAACCGTCGACGAATGAGCGGACTTCGTATGCAGCTGCGGCATCGACCAACATGTCTATGTTCGGTAACGGGAAGTCATCTTTGGGGGATGCCTTGTTCAAGTCTCTGAAATCAACACAGACTCGTATTTTCCCATTCGACTTGGCGACTTGCACTGTGTTTGCTAACCATTCCGGATATTCAATCACTTTGATGAACCCTACATTCAAGAGCTTCATGATTTCTTCTTTCACTTGCATTGACCATTCCGACTTGATTCTGCGTAGTTTCTGCTTGACTGGCTTGGCGTTGGGTAGCAGTGGTATCTTGTGCTCTACAACTGACTGATTCAACCCTGGCATATCTTTGTAGGACCAAGCGAAGACGTTGACATATTCTCTGAGGAGCTGTGTCAAGGTTTCTCTGTCTTCCCCCTTGAAGAAGCTGCCGATCTTTGTTTCTCTGGGGTCTTCCGTTGTCCCAAGATTAACCGTTTGCATTTCCTCGTCGTCAACGGGGCCATTCTTTCCACAACGACCTACTTGCTTAGCTAATTCTTTTAAGATTCGTTCATTTTCTTGATCTATCTCATCGTATGATTCATTATTAACGTGTTCGTTATATTGATTATTATTAGTTAATTCATCATTCACGATGTTAGCAATCTCAAGGTACTCGGAAAGATCAAAGTTTTCATTAAGGAAGTAAGGGAATACATGTTCAGCCACTGCCTCGATTTCCTCTTGAGTGAGTTCATCGGAGGTGGAGCCTGCTTCTAATGTAAAAGCTACGGGGCCTATCTTCCTGCGTGGATGGGGAGTGCAACCAAGCTCTTTGATCATGAAGTCTTCATCAACAACTGGTCCTCCGGTGACGTGCCAGTTTAGAATTGGCTCATCACATTTACGTATCGATCTTGTGTAGTCAGTAGTTGGAGCGTCCCCCTCGGATATTGCATGGATCTGGTTGTCTTCTAACCGGTACAGGTCTTGGAACTGTCGCAGCATGTCTTCTCCCAACACAAAGTCCCATTCACTTGTCATTTCTGTCTTCGTGACCCACAAATCATTAGGGATTAGTGGGACGGATTCTGTTTCACTTGGAGAAGCATCACAGTCGCTAAAGATTTCAAAGCCCGGTTGGCGCTTTCCTTTATCGTCAGTCCATGGTTCTGAAAAGATAAAGTAGGGAATACTTTCCCCTTCTCGAACAAAGTAGCCATTGAGTGTCTTTCGATATGGCTTGAGGTTGCCATTCTTGGGCTTTAGGTCGTCTCAGCCTTTGTAGGTGGTTCCTTCCCACTTGATTTGAGCGAAGCCCCACTCTTCTTCGTCGTCTTCATCGTGGATGGAGATGATGTATCCTAGGCCATGCTTTGTGTGAGGCTGGGGGACCGGTGGTGGTTCCGTTGTTCCTTGTAAGTGCTTTCCAAGCCCCAGTCCAGGAAAGTACCCTTTTGCTAGCGTCATTCTCCAGACAGGAAGGCTTCCGGAAAACTAAAGTGCCTTGGAGTAGTCATTTTCGTTGCAAGTTTCTATGACATTTCTTTCTCAATCTCAAAGAATTAATCAGAATTGAAAAGGGAAATACTGACTAACTATTATTGAAAAATAGACTTGATACTCTTGCCCACAAATGAAGTCTTTAGGCAAGTAGTACCCGACTAAGCTAAACTAGACTTTTAATTGTTTCTCTTGCAACTAAAAGTAAATAACTGAAAAGAAAACAAAAGATCTCATGTCTCTAACTCTTCCAACTTATGGCGCCTCCGCTAGGAGCAGTTTTGATGAGGCCGCTGTCGAACAAGTCTTGGATTGCGTTCTTCAAGTTGAAACAATTGTTGGTATGGTAGCCATGGAACTGATGATAATAGCAGTAGAGGTGTGGGGCTTGGCCTTCCCTCTTAGGTATGTATCCTTCCATTGGCTTCATCTTTCCATCCTTGTGAAGGCTTCTGAAGAGATGACCGAGAGGGATATTTCCGATGTCGGTGAAAATCCTTCCCTTTCTTCGCTTGGCCATTTGATTGTGGAGGTCTCGAATGTGGTTCTCATAGTGTTGCACGAAGACGTTGTGGCGAGACTGGTATTCTTCCTCCATTTGCTCTTTGAGGTCACGGTAGAGAGTATTGAGGAAAAACTTGACCCTCTCATCAATGTCATCTTCAATGTGGGCTTCAAGGTTGATGCACTTTTGGGTCATGGTCTCGAGTTCACTCTTGACTTCCTCAAGCTCTTCAATCAGCATCTTTGTCTTTTCAGCCTGGATGGATTCTTCCATGTGATGCCACGAGTCATTGTCGTTAATTTGCTGCAGGGCTTTGGTAAGTTGGGTTTTGATGTCACTCAGCTCCTCTTGCACGGACGATCGCCCACTGTCGGAGTCACTCTCCATCTTCCGGAAATCCCTAGCAATGCGGGTAGAAGGCAAATCAAAGGCTTCTCTCCAACCCTCAACATGCTCCATTTCAGCGACAAGGGCCTTGGTCAAGTCTTGCAAAGTGTGTTGTTCAAGGCATTCCTTGGTCATGACTTGCTTTCCGGTAGAATTGTGTTGGGAGTCTTGGAGTTGAGTAGCTTCGGAAAACTGACAGAAGAGATGCAGATATCAGGATCTAGCCCCAACGAGTCGGAAGCAGGCTCAAAATGGCTCAGGCTCAAATTCAGCAAACAGAAGCATTATCCCGCGCGAGATATGTTGTCCCGCGCGAGATAACCACACGGAAAGTCGATTTTTATTTAGACCTAATTTTTGGTCGGAACGGAAAGTCCGTTTTGAGGGGTTTCTAAGGCCTTTATCAGAACTTAACGACTAAGCAATCAATCCGATTTTTGTAAAACAAAGCCATGTAAGATCGTTTTTCGAAGGATTATACATATATGTATTTTTTCAAAGGGACATCCGAAAGGGTCATTCCGAAGGGACTTTTTCCGAAGGGACTTTTCTGAATCCTTCTTTATTGTCAATTTTGCATGGCTTTGTTTTGGTCAAAAACAAGAAAAGATCACCTAGTCAAAACCGACCGGTCACGGAGTGATCCTAAAAAGGTCAATCTACATGAGAATGTGGCGATGCAGGGCTGGAAGGCTAGGCTCCCCGCGATATGACAATCTAAGTGGATTGAATACGCGGAGTGGGATTGTCCAACTTCGGAGAGACCGGCGACTAGGTGGTTACCGTCATCCGTCCTTAGTGTGGGTCCCTGGTTTATAGAGGGTATGCAGTGCAATGACAGTTATAATATGAGTGCGCGTGTGTGATAGTCAATCTAGGTGATAGAGTAAAATAGAGAGTTTTTTTTTGAAAAAACAAAAGGAGAACAGATAGTGGCCGCACCAAGTAGTTGCCTACGTTTCTTCCAAATTAGGAAGACTCAGGCCATCGTAGTTCCACATAAAGAGAGAGAAAGAGAGATAAATAATTCAATTTACAACTCCCGAATCCCCAATGAACCGGACTTTAATTAAATAAAACCCAATCGCACGCAGTTTATAAATAATAATCAATTATTTAAAGGAAACGAAGGTTCGAGTTCTACACCTTAAGGGAGGCCTTAAGATGCGGGAACTCTGCAGATAATGAATTCTGGGATCCCCCTTGCATGTTCGGCTCTCATCTTGGACTATGAGACAAACGGGAGAAACCAGAAAACAACCATATTGCCGAAGCAATATCTCGCGCGAGATATGATATCTCGCCGCGAGACATGCCTCATCTGAGAGCAAAAAATTCGAATTTACAAAAATTTTGAAAACCTCTCTTTTAATTTTGACGCAAGTTTAAGCCTCTTAATTTTAAGTCCCCAGCGGAGTCGCCACTGTAGCGTTGTGAGAAAGAATTTTATCTTTTTGAGTCGCCACCTATATTATTCGATTGGAGAAAATAGGAAAACCATTTTGAAAGAGATTTGGGTTCGGGGCTTAGGTTATGAAATGGGTAGGTCAAGGAGCATCCATTTCACCCAATCCGGAGATCGGTCTTGCTAAAGAAAAGAAAAAAGGATTTTAAATATTATAAACAAAGGTCCATTTAACGGGTTTAAACGGAATGTAGGATCGATTGCTTCGAGACCGTCTCCATGATTTGGAGAGGCTCTAGGCCGATCCTAGATTTTATGGACTTATACCACTCTAACAGTCAATTAGAAGGGGATTTAGGGGGTTACCTTGCGTGAGGTGATTTGGGCAGAGTTTCGACTCAAGTTTAGAATCGACTCTTGACACGGACAGAGCTTCGCCTCGATCCTTGACTTGGAGCTTGATGTTTGTTTATCAACAAGGTTGACAAACAAACTATGAGGTGAGTTTTTAGGGTGATTCTGTAGGATTCTTTCAAGGAGAGAAACCAACAAAATGTGTGTGTTGTGAAAATTTCTGGCCCTCTTGAACCTTGGAAGTCACCAAGTATTTATAGGGGTTGGGGAAGTGTTGAAGATGAAATCAAACACTTCAAGATGATTCCAGACTCCAAATTCTATTGGTTGGCCGGAGAGATAAAGTTTTATCCCGAAAAGAGGTTGAAATCGACGAGGGAACTGTCGTCTGCAATCTGCAGAGGGAGATATCTCGCGCGAGACACGCCATCTCGCGGCGAGATATTGCTCCTGTGGACAGTTTTGTCCTTTCCTCGTTATCTCGTATGCAGTTTAGTCCCAAACTAACGGTGGTTAGTCAAAACTTAACGAAACATGACGAAATGGTGGATTTCTACCTTTTGACTCAAAGCGAGACTTAGAGTGGTATAAGTATGTTCCGATGTGTTCAGAATGGGGTGTCTACAGATGACAACATGGACCCTCTCACCAAGACTTTGCCACAAGCTAAACATGACGGTCATGTTTGGTCCATGGGTATAAGATACATGAATGATTGGGCCTAGTGCAAGTGGGAGACTGTAGATGGTAGTGTCCTAGGCCTATAGAGATAGACTTATATGTAATGTCATTATTCATTTATATAAGAGAATGTTATTTTGATTATTATATATGTTTTCATGTTTATTGTAATAATTGTGTCCCTAGTACTTATGAAGCGCTAGTATGAAGTTTAATGGATAATCATGTAATGATTATATGCATAGAGATGCACATTAAATTCATGGGTACTTGTTGGAGAACAAGGTACTGGACTTGACCCATTATGAGATTTATGTCATGGTCGAATGTCATAATTAAATCTCATATAGTTATATCATTGATATCCTTTGACCTGAGATTATCATCGTCTTCCACTCGATGAATATTGTGTTTGATATAGTTTAACGTTATCTTTAACCGGATAACAATAAGGGCTATTATTGGCATGATAGGATTCTTGTTGGGAAGAATGATAAGTCAAGATGGAATTTTGTCCCTCGTAAAGAGAGATGTTTGCTAGGCCACTCGTAAGTAAGATTGATGATGTACATGGCCATGTCCGAATGAATTAATGTGATTAATAACATTCGATTTATCAATTTACTTGGTAATGAGAAAGCATTGAACGATATGAGTTGACGTGGACCATGACTCATGTTCAATATAACATCGTGTGACAATGGGATTGTGATATGTTCTATGTAGGAAATCGAACTTGATATTATATTATTTGGGTAGGCATGATGGCTTGCTAGAGTCCGCTCATGTCTTATGAGGATCGATGTGATCGAACTCATTGCCAACATAATATAGTCCTATGGGGTCACACGCATCGAACGAATTGTCGACGACTCGTCCCCAGGCCAGAACCAACTATTCCCTTGGCCTGGGACGAGTGTATCAGAGGTCATGTCCTGAGGGACAACTCGTCCCATATGGGACGACTCGTGCCCATAGGGATGACTCGTGCCCTGGATTTGTACGAATTATTCCCCTTAAGGGGGACGAGTATATCTGAGCATTGTGAGAAGGGGACAACTCGTGCCCTATGGGATGAGTCATCCCGTCTGCGCTGGCAGATACGTAACGGGCCTGGAATTAGGGTTTTCTGAATAACAAAAGGTATTTATACAGTATAAATACTGCCTCCCTTTTACCCTAGCCGTAAGTCACAAAAATTGAGTTTAGAGAAACACAATTGTGAGTTTTTCAATTAGGAATTGAAAATCAAAACCATCCAATTCCATATTTTTCCATAGATTGAAAGGGGTTTCAATCAAAGGATCTAGCAATCCACCTGGAACTATTCTAGGGTGGGCAACGCGTGGATACACATAGAGGATCTTCGCAATTCAAGATCTAACGTTCGTGATTCAAGGTTCGTTCATCAAGGATTCATAAGATCATCAAACCTGGAGTTGGAACGCGTTTATCAAAGACAAAGGGCATCAAGGTTGGTTATTCTATTTCATCTTATTTAATTAATCATCTAGAACGGATCCATGGCTCCGGGTTTTCGTGTTTATTTGCTTTCTTCCGCTGCGCATGGACCCACGAAACCCAACAAATAGGAACGTAGGGAGGAAGGAAAGAACAGAGGAAGACTATGATGCTTCTGGGAGTTTTTAAGGATTTATATAACAACTTTTACACTCTAGCTCCTCGAAGTTCTAAATCCTACAATCAACCACCTTAAAGCTATATTTACACCCAAGCTCCTCAATACTTTTTATAACCTTTTTATTTAAAACTTCAAATATGATAACTTTACTACCAAATTCCCATTTGTTCCATTCAGACATTATATATTTAAAATTACTATATTAACATCTAAAATATCAAAACTATCATATAAAAGCATAAAATTTATGAAAGGCATAAAATGAGATGCAATGCATCCCACCCCCACGTGCTCCACCTGTGACCAATATAGTGCCTAGGTTTAGGGTCGTGACACTCATTCCCCCTTAAAGAAAATTTGTCCCGAATTTGAAATTCACTTATCTGAATGATCAAATAAACCAGGATACTCCTCTCTCATCTCAAATTCCAATTCCCAAGTAGCTTCCTCAATAGTATGATTTTTCCACAAAATTTTCACCATGGGAATACTCTTGGTATGCAATTCCTGGACCTGCCACTCCAGAATTCTCAATGGTACCTCCACGTAGGACATATCTGCATGAACATCCTCAGGAGGAGAACTCAGAACATGCGAAGAATCATAACAATACTTCCGCAACATGGAAACATGGAATACATCATGGAGAAAAGAAAGAGACGGAGGTAAAGCCATTCTATAAGCTAACTTGCCCACCTTCTCTAAAACCTCGAATGGACCCACAAACCTTGGTGCCAACTTCCCTTTGTTGCCAAACCTTTTAATCCCATTTCTTGGTGAAATCTTAAAAAATACCAAGTCACCAACCTGAAATGATAACTACCTTCTTCTGATGTCGGCGTAGCTCTTCTGTCGACTCTAGGCTGTCTTCAATCTGTCCCGAATCACTTTAATCTTCTCAGTTGAATCTCTAACCAAGTCTGGACCCCAAAGTCTCGCTTTACCAACCTCGTTCCAACACATTGGAGACCTACATTTCCTCCCATACAGTGCCTCATATGGTGCCATCTCAATACTGGACTGGTAGCTGTTATTATAGGCAAATTCCACTAAAGGCAAATGGTCTTCCCAAGATGAGTGAAAATCCATCACACACGTCCGTAACATGTCCTCAAGAATCTGAATGGTTCTCTCAGTCTGCCCATCGGTCTGAGGATGAAACGCCGTGCTAAAACTCAACTTGGAACCCAAAGCTTCATGTAAAGCCCTCCAAAAATGCGAGGTGAATCTCGGATCCCTATCTGAAACAATGTTGACAGGAACACCATGCAGTCTCATAATCTCGCAAATATACAACTGGGCTAATCTCTCTAATGAATACTTGGTTGAAATAGATAGATAATGTGGAGACTTTGTCAACCTGTCCACAATCACCCATATTGCATCCATCTTCTTCGAAGTAGGAGGTAATCCAGTCACAAAATCCATAGAAATGCCTTCCCATTTCCATTCTGAAATATCCAGTGGTTGAAGTAATCCCGCAGGTCTTTGATGTTCAGCTTTGATTTGTTGGAAAGTCAGGCACTTTGATACAAACTCGGCAATTTCCTTTTTCATTCCATGCCACCAATACTTTTTCTTCAAATCCTTGTACATTTTCATGCTTCCTGGATGAATAGCAAATCTGGACTTGTGGCCTTCCTCTAATACTTGCCTTTTAATCTCTGAGGAAGAAGGTACACAGATTCTACATTTGAATGTTAGGATCCCGTCTTTGTTCAACCCAAACTCCCCGATCTTTCCATCTTGTAACTTTCCCAAAATTTTCTTCAATTCAATATCATTCTGCTGGGCTTCCAAAAGATCCCCATATAGAGTAGGAATTGCCCGAACATTCGCAAATAGCATATCACCTCTCAATTCACGGGACCCCAAGGATGATAAATGAGCCTTGCGGCTAATCGCATCAGCTACCACATTAGCCTTCCCTGGATGATAGGAAATGACACAATCAAAGTCCTTCAGCAGTTCTAACCAACGCCTCTGCCTGTTGTTCAATTCCTTTTAGGTAAACAAGTATTTCAGACTCTTATGATCAGTGAATATCTCAAATTTTGCTCCATATAAATAGTGCTTCCACTTATGCAATGCAAAGACAATAGCAGCCAACTCCATGTCGTGAGTAGGATAGTTCTGCTCCGCTGGTGATAACTTCCTCGAAGCATACGCAATTACCTTTCCATTTTGTATGAGGACACAACCCAATCCTTCTTTAGAGGCGTCACTGAAAATAACAAAATTCTCGCAACCATCTGGAAGTGTAAGGATCAGAGCTGAAGTCAATCTCCTTTTCAACTCAGTAAAGCTAGCTTCACACTTAGCATCCCATACAAATGGTATATCCTTCCGAGTCAATCTGGTCAACGGAGTTACAATTCTCGAAAATCCCTCTATAAATCTTCGATAATACCCCGCTAAACCAAGGAAACTACGAACCTCAGTCACTGTAGAAGGCTGTTTCCAGTTGACTACGACTTCAATCTTTGTAGGATCCACTGCAATACCCGTACTTGACACTACATGACCCAGGAAATAAATCTGTTCAAGCCAAAACTGACATTTGCTGAACTTGGCAAATAACTGTTTCTCATGAAGCACAGATAACACAATTCTTAAATGCTTCTCATGTTCTTCCCGGGATTTTGAGTATACCAGAATATCATCAATAAAGACCACAACAAAACTATCAAGATATGGTTTGAAGATTATGTTCATAATGTCTATAAATACTGTCGGTGCATTGGTCAATCCAAAAGGCATGACAAGAAATTCATAATGACCGTAGCTTATTCTGAAGGTTGTTTTAGAAATATCATCTGGTTTGATTTTCAACTGATGGTATCCGCTACGTAAGTCAAGCTTGGAATAGATAATGAAACCTTGAAGTTAATCAAATAAATCATCAATATGCGGAAGAGGATATTTGTTTTTGATAGTAGCTTGATTCAGAAGTCTATAATCAATACATAACCTCAATGACCATCCTTCTTCCTCACAAACGAAACTGGTGCTCCCCAGGGTGAAACACTGGGACGAATGAAACCCCTATCTAACAATTCTTGCAACTGAATTTTCAATTTTTTTAACTCAGCTGGACCCATTCTGTAAGGTGCTTTAGAAATTGGTGAAGTACCTGGCTATAAATCAATACAGAACTCCACCTCTCTATCAGGAGGCATAGAATACTCAGTTGAGAATACATCAATAAACTCATTCACAACTGGGACATGAGATAGCTCAGGAGACTTATTACTAGAGTCTAACACATACGCCAAGTACCCCTCACACCCTTTTGATAACAATTTTCTCGCCTTTAATGCAGATATAACATGAATGCCAAATAAAGACTTATCAGCATCAAATATAAACACAGACACATCAGTCATAGAAAAGGTGACTCGCTTCTGGCGAAAATCCACCAAGGCATGACAATTACTTAACCAATCCATGCCTAGAATGACATCAAAATCTCGGATTGGTAACTCTACCAAATCCACTGGCAATACATGCCCACATATGATCACCTCACAATCATGATAAATCAAAGAGGATTCGAAGCACTCTCCCACAGAAGTAGAGACCTCTAGCACATAAGGCAACAACTTAGGCAACTTATGCAAAGTGAATGTAAAATGAGATGCCACATAAGAATGGAATGACCCAGGGTCTATAAGAATACGAGCCCTGACACCTGAGACAGGTACTATACCTCTAATGACCGCGGTGGGATCTACCGCGCCTCGACCCAAGGCAAACACTCTACCTTGCACTCTCTCCTTAGGCTTTCCCTCAACATCCCTCTTCACACCACCCCTTGGCTGGTCACCCTGATGTCTGTTACCCGGAGCTTGACCCCGTCGAGGTCTAGGAAAATCTCTTCTAAAGTGCCCCATTTCTCCACAATTTATACATTTCCCTTGCTTGCTCCAACAGCTGTCTTCAGAATGTCCCATCTTCTTACAAAAATTGCAAACAGTCCCAAATTGGCTGGATACAGGTCGCGTTGAAACTGTGACATTTCCTCCTCTAGCCACTCCTGGAGTTGAAGACTTTGGTTGTCCTCTACTCTGGCCCGAACCCTGTCCTGAAAACTTGGGCTTGATTCCACTACCTTCAGGTCTGCCCCGATGTTCTTCAATATCATTTTCAATTCTATAAGCCATGTTCACTGTTGCTTGATAGTTGGGGAAATCATGTGTCAACAGCTGCTTTCGGAACTCCACTCTCAGTCCCTTCACAAACATGTAGACTCTCCTCTCCTCCTCTGGTACTAAGTGAGGACAATATCTTGCTAACTCTGTGAACTTCGCCGAGTACTGGGCCACTGTCATTGTTCCCTGCTCGAGCCTCAAGAATTCAACCTCTTTCTTGTCTCTGGTAATCAATGGAATGAAATGTTCTTTGAATCTCCTGGTCAAATTGTCCCAAGTTTGGGGCGTGTGGTCCCGCTCCCAACTCTCCTTATGTATCTGCCACCAGTGCTCTGCAGGACCTTCCAACTTGAACACAGCACATCTAACTTTCTCCTCGTCTAAACTTTCCATTGCTACAAAAATTTTATTCATAGCTTCCAACCATCTTTCTGCTTTCACTGGATCTGGATCCCCATTCTGGTTTCCTCCGGCTCCCATATCACCCATATTTCCTTGATCCCTTTGCTGGTCATCCCCAGTTCCAGCCATTACACCAATCCCTGCATTAAACACTCGGCGTCAGATATCACACACTCCCCCTTAAACTAGACTTCTACCCTTGACTTCTAACCAATGCTCTGATACCAACTGTGGGCACCCTCCCCGACCCGGGACCTATAGACTCGTGTCCCAAGCTGAAGGGTCCCAAACTACCTCCATAAAAAAAACCTTTTGTTTAACTTTAAAAGTTAAACATAGACTTTAACAAATCAAACTAACCTCTCCACTTGAAGGTAGTATATAAACCAAGTTTCAAAAACCATAACCTGTTTTAGTTACAACCACTACAAATGTCAAGGCTTATAAAAGCCAACTTTGAAAGAAAACCAACTCCCATGTTTAATTACAATACAAACACACTGAAAATGTTTTATATACAAATCTCCCCAAAATAATGTCCACCACTACTCCCAACTCCCCAAAACATATACATACCCTGACAACCCAAAAAGTAAGCGGTCCAAACTCCTTTCCGGCCTCACCGGTCTGGTCCTCCTGTCTCAGCGGGATCTAAACAGTAAAGGGAGAAGGGGTGAGAATAAATCTCAATAAGCTATTATGGATACAACAATATGCCATATAATATGCAACACATAAACAGGTTGCTCATAATCACATTGGTAAAGCGGTAAACACATTACGTTACCTCATTTTACCTTTCCCGTCTGAACAATAAGTTGTACGACATCGGGAGTAAAACTCTACTCATTTGTGAACTGCTTAGGAATATTCACGTCTTATAAGACTCCTAATGCGGAGAAACATATAAGACTCCCAGCTATCTGTAAGGCTTTTGGCTCGATACAGAAGCGGCAAATCCCCACGTCTGTGGCCACAGACGGGTACAGTCACAGGTATAATGTAATTCAATCACCTTATAGAACACATCCAAAATTGATGGTATCCCACTATAACCATAACCTTAGTTAATATAACCACATTCAAGCACATAAACAGTTACTTGAAAATAAATCCACACTTTGGGATATCAATACATAACATGGTAATATTACTCATGTTAAATCATTACAATAGTGCCATTACTATTTAAACACTATTGAATAACAACAATTCAACAACAAGGTATTAATACTCATGTTCAAACCAATGAAGTAGTGCAACATATATTTCACGCACTATATAAACCAATAACCATGAATAAGTACTCAAATAGGGGCACAATATATATCAAGTAAGCCCTACATATCCATGTCGTAATATTGAATACCTTCTATAAAGGTTCCATATCAATTTACCAAGTTTTTATCAACTTTGGTTAAGATTTCCAAATGACCTTCATCCATTTTCAGAACTATATTTAAAGACTTTCCCTTTATCATTTTGGGCCATTTAAGACTCCCTTGTAAAGTACTAATGTTTTACTAAAGTTATAATCAAATTGTGCTAAGGAATGGATTAGGGATCTAGTGTGTATAAGGCTTGGAAATTGCTTCACAGTAATCAGCACTGGGCACGACCCGTGCCCCATGGCACGACTCGTGCCAAAGACCACCAATAAATCCAGCACGGGTGGAACAATTTCCACGACTCGTTATCACGAGTGAAAGGCATGGGAACGACTCGTGCTCCAGGGCACGAGTCATGCCCTTGCCCAGAAACTCATGCTGAGTTCATAACATCAGCAGCCAAAGCAAAAGATGACCCTTATGTGCAAGGTGCTTCCCCTGCAGCCATACTAACCAAACCCAAATTTCGTATTTTAGTTCCAAATCATAACACATACTCCCTCCAAGCCATACAACACCTCTATAACATCTTGATCACTTCAAACCAAAACCTTATACCAAAATCTTACCCTACTCATTTCAAAACCAACTTTTCCTTTCATTTCAAAGCCAAATAAAATGACCAAAAATACCATGAATCCTCTATATCACATAATATCAACATTTAACTTGTTATGAACAATTATCGAAAAGAATCATAATAACTTACCAAAATATTCCGAAAACAATAGAACTTCTAATCGGCGATAAATGTTCCACTCGACTCTCTGAGCGTTTATTTGAAATCAAAACAAAGAACGGATTGACGGTTGATTTTTAAGGATTTATAGAAGGTAACCCTAGGTTAATAGGAACGTAGGGAGGAAGGAAAGAAGTGAGGAAGAAAATGATGCTTCTGGGAGTTTTTAAGGATTTATATATAACAACTTTTACACTCTAGCTCCTCGAAGTTCTAAATCCTACAATCAACCACCTTAAAGTTATATTTACACCCAAGCTCCTTAATACTTTTTATAACCTTTTTATTTAAAACTTCAAATATGATAACTTTACTACCAAATTCCCATTTGTTCCATTTAGACATTATATATTTAAAATTATTTTATTAACATCTAAAATATCAAAACTATCACATAAAAGCATAAAATTTATGAAAGGCCTAAAATGAGATGCAATGCATCCCACCCCCACGTGCTCCACCCGTGACCAATATAGTGCCTAGGTTTAGGGTCGTGACACTATCCCTCTTACACAAAGTACAATTATGTGCACTACTCCTCCCTCCATAACCTCCGTCTCCATTACTCCTCTTCTCCACTAACCTGCACAAATCCTTACAGTACTTTCAGTTTGTCCTCATCTCTCTCTCTCTCTAAAATTTGCTCTATAAATGGCTCCTTCAAAAGAGGATTCATCTCACACAACTTCTGAAGAATCAAGCAGTGGTTCTACTCTCTCTAACTTCGTGATAATGGTATGAAATTTCTATCCATAAAAACCTTGAATTTTGAACTTCAAAATGGCAAAATGGTCGTTCGTCTTCTTCAAAAACGGGAAACCCGTTTGCTTCATAATGATGATTTTTTGATGATATTTGCGTTGAAATCTCTTCATTTATGATCGATTTACTGTAGTGGAACCATTTATGTTGTTTATTTCATGTTTACTCAATATCTTGATGTTAAAATGGATGATTTTTGAAAAACCTAGGTTTCGAGTTTTCAGAGTTTCAAACCTGATTTCTGCGATTTATTTGAGTATTGAATCATGTTTTTAATGTTGTTTTGATGAAATTCCTACTCCTAGAGGCATGAAAATATAAATTTTAACAAG
Organism: Adenophora triphylla var. japonica; assembly: GCA_022495995.1. Classification (NCBI taxonomy): domain Eukaryota; kingdom Viridiplantae; phylum Streptophyta; class Magnoliopsida; order Asterales; family Campanulaceae; genus Adenophora; species Adenophora triphylla. The sequence continues at coordinate 60,412 of JAFEMH010000530.1, forward strand.
TTTTGTGAAAATCTGGAAAATTTGTTTTTCATGTTCTTCGTGTTCTTCATATGTTCTTCATGTATTCATACGAAATTCTTGAAAATATTCTATATTTTGGGTCTTGATTCAAATTAATCTTGTTTCTACGTTTTGATCTAAAAGTATGTTTACAAGTATTTTGTGTATGTTTTTGCTCAATACTTAGATACGGTTGACCGCAAACATTTTTAAAATCGCACGGTTGACCGCATGTCTATAAGATTTATTTTGCCAAGTATTTTACTCTTGCCATTGTAAATAAGGTCGACCGCATCCTACTTGCCTACCTCACGGTCGACCGCATCTATATATACTCATGTTTTTCTTCTCACATTTCATATTATTTCTACAGAATACAAGTCACTTTATCCACGGTTGGGTCATTAACCGTACAGATTTGGCTCAAGATGCTCTTGGTAGAGTAATGCTAAAAGCCTTCAAAGAATCTGGAGTTCTACCTTTATTTAACATGAAGCAGACTGTTCATGTTCCTGCTCTTGTAGATCAATTCTTTCACTATGCCAGAGAAGTGATAGTCAAGGATGACAAAGGAAGAAAAGTCAAACTGATCAGCACTCAGATTAATGGAATTCCTTTGGATATTGATTATGAAGACATTGCTCATGTTCTGAACCTGAAATTTTCAAGGACTGACCCTATGGAAATAGATCAGAATGATTTGGATGACCTATCCTTGTCCTTAATTGACAGCAAAGCAGTGACAACAACTCCTAGAAAAATTTTTGATGAACTGATGTACCATATCAGCCATCTAGTTAGCCACTATTTCTTCTGCAAAACTGGAAATCAAGCTAACTTTAACAATGATCAATGGAAGATCTCAGCTGCTATATTTTTGGGTACAAGTACAAGACTGCATTGGCCCAAAATCATCTATCAACGTCTGTTAGTCAGTATTCTGGAATATCAAAATAATGAGGCAGCTGGTCACAACAAGTATAGAACTCACACCAGGCTCATCTCTCTCATTCTGGCTCAGACAATCAGGATAGGTCAATACATTGACAGGCATAAGGAATTGCAAGATGAAATTCCCAAGTCCAAAGTCTTTACCAGGAAACATATGCAAGCTTTTAGAAACAGGTTTGGAAATGATTTGTATATCTAGTTCTGGAAAAAGGATCCAGTTGAAGAATTTGTGCCTCTCAAAGGCCAAAAGAAAATTGAAAAGGATCATGTTGCTGAGAAGGAACAAGAAAAGGAGAATTCAAGGGAAATGGCCAGAAGGGCCAAAGGAAAAGATAAGGCTGAAGATCAACCTAAAAAGAAGGATAGATTTGTTGATCCACCAAGGAAAGCTGGTGGGATCAAAATCCAAGAACCAAGACAAGACAAGCCAATTGAAAATCCACGGTCAACCGCACCTAAACGGTTGACCGCATTCCCCAAACATGTGAAGGCTTCAAAATCCAGTGCCCCTGTTCCAAAAGCTACTAATCCTACCATTCCCCCCACTCCTTCAAATTCTAATCCATCCAAGCCCAGTTCTCCAATTATTCCATAGAATCCCACTTCAACTGTTGAGAAAGAAAAGCAGATTTATGATCATTTGTTTGGTGCCCCATCTCAGGGGGAAAAAAGAAAGAAAGATGATGACCAGTCCTCTCCTAAGAAGAAACCAAGGCTTGTAAATGTCAGAAATACCATTGCTGACTTAGGCCTTGAAGATAGTGATGAAGAGCTATCTGATGACCTAGCTGACTCCATTCCCTCTGTCAAAGAACATGATGAAAAGAAGAAATTCAACAATGTTGTAGCAGATGATGAAGCAAGTATTTGGATCAAAAATCAATACTTGAAGAAACCAGAAGAAGATGTTGAGATTGTTGTCATGTCAAATGATGATGATGCTGAAAAATTAGATGACCAAGAAGATGGTGAAAAGTCTGATGATGACATTGAAGCTGAAATTCCAATGGGTGAACGCACGGTCAACCGTGGAGATCCTGCATTCCTTGCCAACACTCCCTCTCCTCACCAAAGCCCCATTAAATCTCCACAGCCTGCAACAAACCCCAGCCTTGACAAAATCCTTCAATCTATTGAAACTTTAACCTCCATCCAGCTTGAAAATCAAACTCAAATTGCTCAACTCCTCAAAAATCAATCCTCTCTTGTTGTTGCCCACAAAAGCCTCCATGCCAAAGTTGACTCTCTTCCCTCCCTTTTGCTTGACACCATTAAGGGGTAGAGTATTCATATAACAAAGGCTTTCAAAGATATCCTTTCTGGTCAGACTAGCACAAGTCAATTGGCAACTACTTCCACACCCATTGCCCCTCCACTTCCTACTCCTAAAAACTCTATCTCTCAAGAGTTCTTGAAAGAGGCAATGAGGGTAATGACTCAATCTCTCCAACACAGTCTGAATAGGGAGATGAAATATGCAGTTGATGAAATGTCTAGAGCAATGTCTTTAGATAAATCAGAAGTGATGGGCAGAATTAAGAAGGTTGATGAGTACATTGATACCTCTATCAAAGCTGCATTTACTATTCTGGGAGACAGGTTCAAGAGTGTAAGGGAAAGCATAGGCATTCACTCCAACAGGATTGACTACCAAACTTCAAGGATTGAAATTCTTACAAACTCATCAAGAGGTAATTTTCAGAGCCTAGAGCATCAGCTGACCGCACTAGAAGCTGCTACCCATGGAGAAGTTGTTGAACTGAGGAGAGTGCTTCAAGTTATTGGTGCTGAAGCTTCTGCATTTCATATGCCAGAAGATCTTCCTCCAGCCCCTGCTCCTCAAGTTGATCCTGCAGTCAATAACTATGTCATTATCAGAGATAGAGACAGTTTTGACTTGCCTCCTCCTCCTCCTCCCAGAAGCTAAAGAAAATGAAGACCTGCTATTTTTGGTGATTGAAGATTGGAAGATTGAAGACTCTGGAAGCCCTTTTGTTTACTACTTCCTGTTTTTGTTTAAACTTTGAAAAGTCTGTAAGCTACAATTATTATTCTCTTAAGTTTGAAATACATTATCCCTTGAAAAACTTTATTCATTTAAACTACTTGTTTGTGGAATAATGACTGCATTATTTTATAACTCATACATATAGCTCATCCAGCTTATCTTATACTTATGCATGTTTTATACATTTAGTTAAATACATTCATGGACTTCATGTTAACATCAGTTGAATGCACTAAATGATTATTTCTTACATCCCAATGTAAAATTCTTTTATCTTTTTAGGAAGTTAAAAATCTATGACTTAGGCTTAAGTATGTGCATTGACTTGGGACATGATTTACCATTCTTAAATCATTTGGACATGTTTTTACCAAGTACAATGAATTAGCCTTTGTTATAGTAGGTAATGGTCTCAATCAAATAGGGGGAGATTGTTGGGTATGCTTATTATAAACCCCTCCTATTACTTGATTTGATTGATACCATCACCTAATTTATTTTATATGGACTATAGGATCTTATGTATGAAGTTTTATAACTTCAATTTTTAGTTAAGTCCATTTTTATAGTATAGTTACTTAGGCTTGAGTAGGTCAATCTAGGTTAAAAATTACCTAAGTGTTTTGGCTCAAGTTAAGACTGAACCTATGCAGATTGTGGTTGACCGCACCATCAGACCGCAGTACTATTTTGACCGCATTCATTGGCTGACCGCAGAGTCATTTCATAGACCGCATAGAGCCTGGCAACCGCACATTGAGAACTGCATTGATCTTACCTAACCGCATGGCCTGGAAGACCGCACTCCGTAGCTGACCGCACTTCTTTCCTGACCGCATACTTGCCAAATTGAAGATTGAGGAATTAACTCTGATCTCAACTTAGAGTTAACTCAGAATTATACCGTTGCATTTCAAATTAGTGACAGCTGGGATATTTCGTACAAAGGACATACCAGCATCCCACCTCGCCACTAACTCTGCAACGTGGAGACAAAAAGGACATGTGCTCCAATCAAACATCAACAGCACATTGTCCTTGAAGCTTGCTCAACACAAAATTCCAACGGATATTTTATTCCAAGGCTATAAATAGACCTTGTGATCAAGCCTGAAGAATAATCTTGAGTTCAAGAAACGTTGTTATAATCCTCAAAGTGTTGAAGCTCAGAATCTCCAGAATCCTTCGAATCTTCAAACACTTCAAAGCCTTCAAGAATATCTTACCCAAAAAACTCTCAAGCCTTGTAATCACTCCCAGATTCATCAAGCTCTATCTTTAACATTATAAAGAGCTCTTGAATCTTGCACACACACACATACACTAGTTATTGTCTAGGATTAGCTTCATAGAAAAAGATAGTTAGATTTGAGATTGATTGATTCTCAATTTGTATTCCTTTGTAACAGCTACTCAAATCAAATATACTATCTCTCTTAGAAAATCCAAGACTAACCATCTTGGTAGAGGACGTAGATCATTCACGATTGAACCTCTCCAAATATCGTGTCATTTACTTTCTGCACTTTACATTTCAAGTTCATAAGTTTTCTTATTGTTCCTTGTGTTTGATCTTCATATCTTTCCAACCGCACTTTGAATTGTGTTAATAATACAAATCTGCCTAAGCCATTTTCAACCGCGCAGTCGACCACACTTCATCATTTGCGGTCGACCACACTCTTTTTACTACTAAGCTTTTATACTTAGAAACTTCCGCTATGCATTTTACTAAGCTTGAAAGTTGGTTTTCACTTGACCACACTTTCATCCTAAGTAAGTCAAGGTTGAATTTTGAAAAGAGTAGAAAAAATTTATACAGCTATTCACCCCCCTCTAGCTGTTTTCATACTCTTGTTGCACCTTTGGGACCAACACTATGACCTATGACAGAACTACCTTCCTCGACGTAGAGAGATAAAGTATCAAAAATTATCTAAGACCTATGTCGAACGACCTTCCTCGGCATAGAGAGATAAAACCTAAAATTGTCTAAGACTTGTGACCGAACGACCTTCCTCGGAATGAAGAGACAAACGTTCAAAAATTACCTAAGACATACGCCAAATGACCTTCATCGGCGTAGAGAGGTGAAACATCAAAAAATTACCTAAGACCTATGGCCGAACGATCTTCCTCGGCATAGAGAGGTAAAACATTCAAAAAATACCTAAGACCTATGTCTGAACGACCTTCCTCGGCATAGAGAGGTAAAAACATCAAAAATTATCTAAAACCTATGTCGAATGACCCTCCTCGGCATAGAGAGATAAAACAAAAATAATCCATGTGTTATGCCGAGCACCTTCCTCTGTCTAATGAAATAAGCTTGCAAATTATCCAAGTGTTTAGATCGAACGAGCTTCCTCGGTCTAAGATATAAATATAAATGACAAGGAGACCCTCCTCGACTTCTCAAAGAAAGTTGGGTGCTTAAGCAAAATATTTAGCATTTCAGTCATTCAACATACATTCAAATATACAATAATTCAAACAATGACGGTTCAAGTAAATGCATAAATATTGAAGACAAAGAAGAATTGACGAAAGGCATTATATTGATAAAATCATTGAAGTACAAAGGGCCCTATTACATCAACAAAGTAAAACAAAAAGCCTTTAAGATTGATCGTCTCCCCTAAATAGATCGTCTTGGTCGGTGGAAGCATCTGGGATGATGACTTGATCAGCTTGGGCTTCCACGGCGTGCTCTTCCTCATCGTCCCCCTCCTCATCTTAAATCTTTTCTATTAAGGCGTTGATATTCTGAGGATCAACAGGAGGAGGGACCCACGTAACTTGGTCTTCCCTAGAGTCTTGGGAGTCAATCACCTTGAGCGCATTTTTGGAAAATGGTACGAGAGAATGGCATGACCGGGTAAGGTCACCATATGCGTCTTGGCAGACGAGCCAAGCTAGCAAGCCTACATCGGCTTTCAAAGATGGATCCACTAGAGCTCTTCTGGCTAAATGGAGATAACCATCAGAGTACATAGTGGCCGTCTTATCAGCCAAGGCCTGCTTGAAAGCCGAGCTGGCCTTGAATTGGGAGATTGCCTCAGCAATTTTTTAAGGCAAGTCAGCCTCTAAGTGCTTATACCAAGCATATGCTTCCTTGGCGTTTCTCCCTAGTTCGGCCCGGATCCTCTCTATTTCATCTTGCCCGGCCTTGGTGGCCTCCTCGACCTTGGCTTGGGACTTCTTAGCCGCCTCCTCAGCCTTCTCAGCAGCTGCCCTGGTCGCCTTCTACTCATCAACCTCAGCCCTCAGCGACATAAGGAGCTCTATGGCCTTGGCCAGATCGGCCTTATTCTTCTCAATCTAGCGATCAAGCTTCTGTTCTTGCTCGTCGGCCGCTTTACTCCTTATTGCCTCATAGGCCGTCATCGTGGTAAGATATAACAAAGAAAAACATAATTTATTAGCAAAATATTACAAGTGTGATAAAACCGAGAAGGAGAAGGAAAAGGAAAAGTAACGAGAAGGTAGCTCGCTAAGTATAAGGCCTTTCCTGTTAGCCAGGTGCTCCCTGCTCGGTTTAGCCTCTAGGAAATGGTCAAGCGAATCCTCATCCATAGCACGATGGACCACAGGCTGGCCTAGCCTGACCTTGGGTCCCTTCCTGGCCAACACATCCAAACCCTTGATTGTTGGTTAGACGGCTAACGCCTTGGCAACCTGCTCGGCTTTAGCATACGTTTTCACGTATCGAGCAGTGACTTCCTCGGAGGATGATTCAATAGCAGGTCTCTTGGAGGGAGGCTCCTCCAACACGGTTTTAGCCCTTTGCCATTTCTAGGCTGAGGTTCTTCCACCGGCATTTTCCCCCTCGGTCTCAGTTAGACCGGTTTGTCTCAACTTCTCCTCGGCTTCGAGAGCAATAACCTGGGAACTTTGTCCCTCAGCGTGGGCTTCAAGCCCCTCAGTTCCTTCCTTGGTGGAGGTATTAGCACCCCACCGGCTTCAAGGGCAAAGCCCCAGCTTCTTTTGTGGCCAAGACGGCCTGTCTTTCCACGGCGTCAGAATTCCTCTTATTTTGAGCCGAGGAACATGATGTCCTCCTCTTCAACTTCACGAGAGCCTGGGGGTCAAGAATTTCTTCCTCCATTTTCCCCTCTTACTCAGCTGTCAGATCTGGAAAGACGAGAAAGATTAATTAGTAGAAGACGAGAAGGGTAAAACATCTCAAGTAAAAAGACATTTAAAATTGCACAAGTATGAAAAAGACTAGGAGGTAGAAAAATTTACAGTCGGGGACGCCATCATCGGCAAGGAATTTGTCCTCATAGAGTTTGCAGACATCACACTCGTCATAAAACACAAGGCCAGGGTGCACCCTCCAGTCTTGAAACCTATTTCCTCTAACGACGGAGACGAGGGGCATCAACCCATCCAAAGGCCCAAGCATGATGTCGGCCTGTACATAATACATATGGTCGGTTTCCAAGCTCGACCAGCATAAGGTGCCTACCTCGACAAACTGTCTTAGCCTCTTTATCAGTTGCCCACTCCATTCAGGCCTCCACACCTGCTCAAGCACACCGGGGTACTTCGAGGGAGCAGCAAACTCCCAGCCTTGTCGGTTCTCCACCCTTATAACGTGGTTGTTCCACCCAGAAACCTTGTTGGACATTGGGTAGATGAGTTTGGGCTGATTAGGGTCACTCCTTATCACCACTATCCTCGAATCCTCCTTATAACTGACGGTGAAGAACTGGTGGAGCGCAGACTGACAAGGTTCAAAACCTAAGCTACGACATAAAACTATGAAGCCGGTGAGGAACCTCAAGGCTTTGGCACTTAGCATAGCCGGGACGGCTTACATATCTTCAAGGAACTCACATATAAAGGGGTCTAATGGAAGACGGAGGCCAAGTTGGAACTGATTATAGAAAAAATGGACATAGTTCAAGGAGTACACGAAGTCCTCCATTGCCTTCTCGTTTTTGACAGGGATACCGGGGAGGTAGCTAAGTCGGTACTCCTCCCTCGACACCCCATACTTAGAGTGAAGCTCCTCTATCATGGGTTCCCCGGCTTTAATGGGCTTGGGACTAGGGACATAAGTCCTACCTCGACCAGATCTACCTCGGCCTCTCCCTCGGCCTCCAGAATGGGCTCCCTCGGTGAATGCGTCTATGATCCTCTTAAAGGTTGAGGGACCAGTAGAACGAGCAGCGTTACTTCTTCCCTTTATGGCTGCACAAATAAAAAAACAAGGGTCAAAATTTGGCCAAGGCAAACTTAAAGACGAGGACGAGGAAGCATCCCTCCCCGTCCTAATAATTAAAACCGAGAAGGGATCCTTACCCAACAACGAAGGGCGCTCCAAATGGTCAGACTTCAAATAATATAAGTTGATGTGGTCAAGGATCTCAGTCCAACCGTGGAACAACACGACGTTTGAGGATTCAACGTCAAGTCGGTCAATCCTAAACCGACTAGGATAACATACGTCGGTTCTAGGAGATTGGTACCTCGTCAATAACTCCCCAATTTCATTCAGACTCAAGATCATCCAAGGGCCATCAATTCGTTGATAAATCCTAAGGTTTCGTGTATTGTAGCAGTAGAGGGCATTTGGATTACTTCTCCATATTCTTGCCATTTCTAAATACGAGGAAGACACAAGAGTGGTTCAAGAAAATCTTCAAGAACACCAACAACGTCGGCTTGAACAAAACCCACCAAGAACAAATGCCAAGAACCCAGAAATTATAAAGTAAAATGCAGAAAATAGAAAGGGAAGAAGAGGTCATACCTGAGTCAAAGGTTGTTGTAGAAAAACACGTACGAAATCAAGCAATGATTCAGGCAAATCAAGCACAAAAGTAAGAACAATTTGAAGATTTCAAGCTTATGGGTCTCTCTCCAAGTTGAACTGTGATAAAAGAGTTCAAATGAAGAGGATTTTGGCTTTTATACTCGAATCTGAAACGGGTATGGGCCGAAAAATCGGGTATGGCGCCTTCTCCTCCTTACCATTAATGTTCTAGAGGGTTCCCAAGGCGGATGTTCAGACCTCGAAAATCACGCCCATCATTGTCGAAATAATCGGTGGATAATGAGACACCTCGTGATTCATGAAAAATCGTTTGTATCCGTTTAAGCTGAGGTAGAGCACTACTTCCTTCTCGGCATAGCCGAGCTAGCAAATCGAGGGCCACTGAACGGTATAAACCGTGATACGAACGTGGGTCATGGTTGGACAAGGCCCAATGGATTGGGCCCAAAATATAATTCATACAAGTCTCAGTTACGACAAAGGGAGTGGACTTTTCCTACCTTTGCTCGTCATGCCTCCTCGTCATTCTCACTATGTCGACCTAGACATATCAGAGCGAATAATGACCAAGACACATAACACATTCTCTTCCTCGGCGCTCATTTAGGCCGACCAAGCATAATAAGCCGAGGAGTTCGCCTCCTAGGCACACGGACAGAAGACAGTTACCTAATTCTACTCAAATAAGAATTGTGGATAGTTATAATCCCAATAAGATTATAACCTCCTCACACACAAATTACTATTTAACATGGAGTCTACAAATTTTATACTTATAAATACAAGTCATAATTCACATTATTTTGGTAACACATTTTTTGACTCTAAACTCTTGTCAATTGATTTCTCTCTAAACACAAATACTTACTCTTGTCAATTTATTGTATTGTACCAACAATAAAATTACATTAAATTTATTTTCTTATATAAAAAATAAATTTAATTAACTATTAAAATTAAAATAAAATATTTTTTCAAAAAATATATATATATAGATTAAAATAGTATTGAAATGCATATCCAGAGTGACATTATGATAATGTAGAGTAGAATGTGGGAAGATTCTGTGGCCTCGTGCATGCAAAAAATTATACACCCCATTAAGTATTAAACAATTCCATGCCTTGAATTGAACTACGTGTTTTTGTTTTTGTGTTTTGATATTTTATTTTAGTATGCTGAGTGTGTCTTTTGTTTATTTTATTTCTCTTCTTCATAATTATACCCACACAAAGAAAACAAAACCAAGAAATAACACTACTCCTTCCATCCCAAATATATAACCAAAAAATAAATAAAAAAATATTCATTTTAGAATATATTTTCGGGGTCATTTTATCCTTCTCAAAATTAGTTTTATCTTTTTAAAATAATTATTTTAGCTTAATTTTATTGCAATACAATAAAAGAATGTATTATAAATATCTATTTTTAAAAAGTTTTGATAACTTAATTACATGTTCGTTTATGAGACATTTTTATTTTTATTTATGTCTCACGTCTGAAGACGAGAATATGGATCGAACTCTAACATTTATTGAGGATGTATTCACTGAGAGAATGAGAATTGACTTTATTAATTAGCGACTTCTTTTGAAACTTTTATGAGACTTAAAGCGTAAAAAGTTGGTTGTTTTGGTTTGGTTCTTCGAGATAAAAAAGATTTTGAGAGAGATCTGTAGAGAGGAAAGTGATTGTGATCTTCCTCTCCTTTGCTGCCCACCAGACAGCCAAACTTGCTCGACATTTTTTTATTGGACACATTAATATGCATTAATTAAGAGTTCAAAACATACCTTTTAAAATACATTGTACCCTTGATAACTAAATTAAGTTTTTAATTATGAATATTTTAAGAAATTATAAAATTAAACTTTTTTGTTAAGGAAATATCAAATCACTACTTAAGTAATTAAGAATGTGTTAAAAACAACTATTAATTTTAAGATAGAAATGAGTGTTTTATCAAAGTAGGAGGGGATTCAAGGGAAGAGAAAATAAGGGAATGGGTTAAAATTCACCTATCAACATATTTTATATTATCTATAACTTTCTTTTATTATAATATTTTGGAAAAAATGCAAATATAGTATCCCAAATATATGGCTTGTTTGATTTTCATAATTAAACTAGTTTTCATTGATTCATTCTCCGGGCAAGTCACGCCTTGCCTTATAACCTGGCAAGCTCATGTATTACAAAGTTTATACGACAGCGTATTGCATACGAAAACAAGACACCCAGCTTACTCCTAAACGACCAACTAACGAATAAAATAACGAAACTCAAACGACACCCTATGACTAAAATAGAAGTACTAACGGGTAAACCTTAATTCCTACCAATAAACCCAGAAAGAATCATAACATATCACTTCCACAAACTACATCTGCTCATACATACATGTTGTACCATTAAAAGGAAGATCTCTAACAAAATAAAATTTTGAAAAGAGAAAGGGTTTCAATTGTGGTGATCATGTACTAATAACAATTTTCTTGACTAACTAAAAAAAAAAAAAAGAGGCTAATATTCCTGAAAAAATAGAGTTTTTCCTAGACAATGGCTCTTTTTTTGGTTTTACGTGTCGTCGAAATTTCAACATACTATAAGAAAATGCAACAATGCACCTAAGCGCAGAAACAAAATTTGATACACTGCTAAAGAGTACAACATACACTTGTATTCTCTATGTCATACTCTTTACAAGTAAACTAAACTGTACATTGTTCAACTCCTAGAATTGACCCAGTATGATTATATTGACATGTCAAATTTCTTATGAAATCATCTCCACAAAAAACCGATATATATGAGCTGAAAGGAACTGGTTGTGCATCTTCAGATCTGATGGCTGCAGATGTAGGGCAGAGAATTTTGTACATCTATGTCAAAAGAATCGTCTAAGCCTGCAATAACAAGTTTTAATTCAGCTCTCTTTCTCCTTGTTAAACTATGCCAACACTTGTACCATGACCATGCGGACAAGGTCAAGAGTACTTGATGCAGAAAAAAAGTTAAGTCTGTCCACGCGCACGCCCTAAGTTTGGCTACACGTGGGGGGGAGCATGTTGAAGCAATTCTCCCACATCGGGAAATAACCAGTCTTGCCTTCAATATATAAGGAATCTGATACCCAACTGATTTTGAGATGGAACCTGAAACTTTATCACAAGTCAGGTCTACTTATAGATCAAGCTTGCTCCAATAGAGCTCAGCTATTAATCCACAAGACGGGTAACTTGATAAAGCACATAATCTTTTTAGCAATCTAGATGTTGTTTTTTAACAATCAAGATGTTCATATCAACTCACATTGTTATAGAACCCAAGTACTAATGGCTTAGTCGAGATCAGTAAGCTAATTTGAATAAACTCAAGGGTAATCTACTCATGTTTACTTGCGTGAGGTTTGGTGAATCGTCTTCAGCCTCAACGCGCATCTACTCCCTCCGTCTCAAGATTATCTTCCTACTTTTTTATTGTCAATATGATATGGTACTTTGAGCAATAATTTTAGGTTAATTTGATTATCCTAATGAACATCTGAAATTTTGTTATTGATAGTATTTATATTGGTGGATAAATAACAAGTATTAAATTTTCATTAGGACAATTAAATTAACCTAAATTTATTGCTCAAAGTACCTTCGTATTGACAACCAAAAGAGTAGGAAGATCATTTCGGGATGGAGGAGTATTATACTTCCAGTTCCACACTGATCCCCCAAAAACAAAGAATTCAAACAAAGGAAAAATCCTCTGATAGTCAAATTTCTAACAAAATTATTTTTACTTCCACATATACCTTTGGTATTGCACCAAAACAATGTTCTTGTTCTTTCCACATGATACTCTGTTTACAACATTGATCAACAATGTGATTATATTTCTTAATGAATTGTGAAATGCAGCTCATCTTCTCCGAAAACTATAAATTAATAGTGGAAATACCATGCTTCTTTTAAGACGGTGAATGTAAGTAATAAGTATTGCATAATCCAAAAAGCAATATAAGAAAATACCTGGAAATTAAGAGAGAGCTGATAAGGTACAAGATATAGGCTAAACCCATGGTTGTGACAAAGATACAGCTGGAGTTGATGCCTCTAGACCCTTTTTCCCATGTATAGCATTTTTTAGAACGTCGTATTGCTCATTGGCAGAATCACAAAGTGCCCGTGAATATGTAACTTTGGCCTGAAACATGGATCAGAGAGCACTCACTCTTAAGGAACCAATATCATAACCATGTACCAGAAGCAGCCAGATAAATTCATTGAGGCCCAAATTTAGACAGTGAAGGCTTTCAAAAAATACTCTCACCCAGACCTTAAGCAAATAAGAAGGAATCCCATGAAAGTTAGTCTTTACAAACTAAATAACTAACTTGCAAAACATGAACTCTTCCCTTATACCCCAAAAATACAAAAGAAAAATGAAAAGAAATAACAAATGATAGAAACCACACATAAATAGTTCTCGACATTGATGCATTCTACACACATAAATTGATAGTTATTCCATAATAAGTAGGTAGCAATATGCACATCATATGCTATGTCAGCATCAAACAGATCTACATAGAAGACACGCATCTCAGCCGTCCTTCCACTTTGTCCTTGTTGGTGTAATGCCCTAGGCGTTTAGTTATGTTTGACTTATAACTTAAACCGCTATGTAATCGTCTTTATCATTTATTATAGAGATTGTTTATTTGGCTTATTATATGTTTATATGTTTATTATAATAACTTGCGTCCCTAGTTATTGTGAATGACTAGTATAAGTTGGTAATGGATAATCATGGAGATGATTATATGCATAAGATGCACATTACACTTATGAGTACTTGCTAGAGAACAAGTACTGCAAGTACTGGACATGACCACCGATGAGATTTATGACATGGTCTATAGTCATATATGTCATGATTAAATCTCATGATAGTCGTGTCATTGGAATCCTTTGTACCTCTGAGATTATCATCGTCTTCCACATGATGAACATTGTGTTTGATGCATAGTTATTAAAAGTGCGCCTAGGCGAAAGCCTAGGCTTCGGGCGCAGAGAGGCTCAGCTTTGGAGCCTGGATTGTGCTAGGCGAGGCGCTGTTTCATAGGCGAGGGATTAGGCGCGCCTAGGGCTGAAGCACGAGTCTTGATGGTGTGCGCCTAGGCTCCGGGCACAATAATTGATCAACAATTAAATCGTAATTAAATCTAATACGCGACTAATACTCTTCTCTGCCACGACTCTCTCACGTACACGTGTCATAACTCTGTATAAGAGTAGCGATCACTAGGAACTCCTTCAAACTAACAGCGATGACCTCCGGCGACCTGGGAAGAACTCCGGCGATCTCCCTGATCACTTGATGTTGTATGTATACTATATTTTTAGTATAGTATACATACATTTATGACATATAACGTATGTTTGTGGTTGTTTCTTTTATGGCTTATAACGTATGTTTGATTTACTACTTGCATTTGATTTATTGCTCATCTTGATGTTGTATGTATACTATATTTTTAGTATTTTAAGGCATTTTTGCGTCGTCACTCGGGCGCGCGCCCGCCTTGCGCCTAGGCTCCGGGCACACCTTTTGTGCCTTGGTGCGCCTTGGGCCTTTAATAACTATGGTTTGATGTAGTCTAACACTATCTTTAATAGGATAGCAATAAGGGCTATATTGGCACGATTGGATTCTTGTGGAAAAGAATGATAAGTCAAGACGGGATTTGTCCTTCCTGTTGAGAGAGATGTTTGCTTGGGCTCCTCGATGAATGGTGTTGATGAAAATGTGGTCACACTCAAGAGATTTGATAGATATCAAATGCACTTGGATTATCACCATATTCGGAATCGAGAAAATATTGAACAGGATGAGTTGACATGGACCATGACTCATGTTCAATATGACATCGTGAACAAAGGAATTATGACATTGATCTATCAAGAAAACAAGCTTTGATGTTATATTTAATTTGGTGGACATAATGACTTGCTAGAGATCACTTATGTCTTGTGAGGTTGATGTTTCAACTCACTACCAACATACAGTATAATTCCTAAAGGGTCACACACATAGAACGGATGAAAAAGGATGAAAATTGGAATTTGGGTTGGTCACGACTCGCGACTATGAGCACGACTCGTGCTCTCAATCAGCACGAGTAGTTTTTTGGTCACGACTCGTTTCCACGACTTGGAATTAGACAGAAGGGTTGTATCGCGCGGGACAAGCTAGTCTCGCACGGGACAAGGCCTTTTGTTCAGCTCCAGTTTTGACCGTAGCGTTGTACCGCGCGGGACACGCCAGTCTCGCGCGGGACAAACCTCCTGTTGGGCTCCAATTTTGACTAGGAAAATGGCTCTTTTCCCTAAGGGTTACGGATATTTATAAAGTATAAATAGAACCCTTTTGCCTCAGCCTACATTGACGAAAATTAGAGTTTTAAAAACACTAATTGATTAATTTTGATTGAGAATCAAAGATCAAAACACCCATATCAATTCCAAAATTCAGCCATTGATTGTTGAATATCGATTCAACAATCGGAGGATCATCTAGCAATCCTATAAAAATTGTTCTTGGTTCGTTCGCGTGTGGATTACCGACAGAGGGTGATTGCTTTATCACCAAAAGCTTGAAGACTTGCAATCGTTGATTCATCACAAGGAAGAAGAAGATCAAAGGTTCGGCATTAATTCAAAGGTTGAATTTCAGATTCGATTTGAGATTCGTTTTGAGCAAACATAATCGCTATAAGGTATGTAAATCTATTTCATATGTTTCTAATCTCTTCATGCTAGACGGATTCAAGGCTAGGGTTTTGTTGATTTATAAAGTTCTTCCGCTGCGTTTGTAACCCCAAAACCCAACAGTCCCAACCCAAATGAAAACCCACCATTGCCATGACACTAAGAGTACCCAAAGCCTTCTAAATAGCTTATCCCGACCCACATCTACAAGCATAACCCTTTCTCCAAACGCCACAACTCCTCCAAAATCATCCCCTAAAAAATCCCTTTTACTCACAGTCCAATCCCCATATAACCTTTGATTCCTGAATTTCCTTCGTCCGGACGTTGCAAATTTTGCCAAAGAGAAACACAGCGTTACCCAACCGGCAGCACTTGGGACCTTAGCAGCGAAGAATCAGAGAGTTTGTTCTCATCTTCTACAAGCTTCGATGATTCTTCTACTGACTTTAGTAATTATAGTGTTGTAGGAGGAATTAATGTAATAAAATGAGCAAAAATTTGAAGGCGCGAAAAATAAAACGATACACGTCGAATAAATGACAATTAAGGATGACTAGTTGTGAATCGAAAGTGGAAAATGATGACAATAAAAGAGGCGGGAAGTCCTCTCGATTGGTATTCTGGAGTTGATGATCGTGTCGTGTGCAGTGAAGGGGAAACTAAAGAGGAGAGCTTTCCGGTGGTGAGAACTTGGGCTTTCCATTGGTTTTCGACGAAGCCGACTCAATTTTATTAGGTAATAGGGGCAATTTCATCCTATTTGAATTTTCCAATGCCTCGGAAATGTGACTGACACTCCAATCTAATGTGTGAGGTACACATACTGTTAGTGTGGATGGCAAATTGACGGATGCAACACTTATTAACCACAATAGGTCTATGTGCTTAATACTACACCATAGGGGGCTTATCCGCATATTTAGGAACCACGCCACATTTACCCTCATTTTTTCAGGTAAAAGATAACTAAACTCTATTGCTTCATTTAGAAGTCAGGAAAATCATACTGGAAAGTGGCTGTTAGGAGAAGCAAAGTAAAGTATAGAGACGCCAGTTTTCCTGCTATTATTTGGATAACGAATAAAAAATTAAGAGAAATAAAAAATTTAGTCATTTGTTTCTCAAGAAAGTTCTTTGAAAGCAGCTTCATCTTTTTTTCATACTAGCTCAAACATGTCAAGAGAATAAATGAGCAATGAGAATTAGTATAGTTAATATAGTAACAGGGCGGTTCATTGAGTATTGAATGAAATAAGACAGCAGCAAACTAGAGAAAAATATCATAGTAGTAACTCTAATCACCATGTCTAAATAGTAAACGATAATATGAACAATCTTGATAAATGTTATTTCCAATTAAAGCGCTTGAATTAAGTATATCAAGTTGCAACTCATGTTTGGCATAGAGTAACTCTTGTGAAAAACTAGTTTTTTTTCAAAATGTTATAAAAAAACTAGTTTTCAGAATCGTTCATCACTCTTATAAGTTAGACTTGGTGCTTTAAAACTAGTTTTTTCTTATGTTACAAAAAAACTAGTTTTTTACAAGATTTTGGCTTTGGCATATTAGTGCATTTTCAGGATAGATCTCTACTCTCTAGGAGATATCTCCCAGATAATTCAGTTTCCCGACCCATTCACTTCGTCCACCCCTAACTTTTTACTCTCAAAAGAAATCCATATCTCCCATGGGTCATTATGCAAAATGGGCACAATGTTTAAAGTGAAGCCATGATATGGGTGAATTGCTCTCAAATGTATTAATGGCAACATTACACTTGATATAAAAGCAATGATTGTTGAATGCTAATTATATGGGTAAAGCCAAAAAATAAAACCAGTTAAGCAAAAACCTAAAAGAGCAGTAATTTCTACACAAAAATGCCCAGTTCCCTTGAATTTAGGTTCTCCAAAAAAAAAAAAGGATGAAGAAAAGCTCAGAACTTGATTGCTCTTTAAAAGGCTTTACTGCTCTGTGATTTTTACTTGCTTTTAAATTTAAATTTTATTCGTTTGTTTTACCTTTTCAGCAGGAGTTTACAACTTGGAAGATATAGGGGTTTAATGTTGCAAAAATGAAGAGAAGACCTCCAGCAAAGAGGTTTCCTGTGACACAATATCTCTTTTTTTTTTGTCGGATGGGCTTTGTGGAAGCTAAATCTCTTCAGGAGAACTAAACCAGTGGATCCCATAACTTTACTGTAAAAAATACAAGCATTTTATGGTTGAAAGTTAATTTTTGCTAGACTTCCCCTTGCTTTCTTGACATCCAAACAGACACTGTAGGTGAATACTGCCGGTGAATATGGTATTGAACAATCCCAAATTTCTCAAGATGAAGGGAAATGTCATATATCATCTACCTCCTTTGAGGTAGAGGAAACATCTTTCTCTCTTGACTCAACATCTTCTCGGAACACATTACATGATCAAAAGAGAAACAATTTAGTCAAACATATAGGTTACCCAATGTTAAGACTAACCTCTTCCGGGTCACCACAAGCAGCAGTAATTTCATTGTAACTAATACTTGGTGCCACTGATATTCCAGTCCCATGAAAGCCAATCAATCTTTTCTCGCCAATTTCTTTTTCAACCTATTAAAAATATTCTCTTCTTCATAAAAAGAAAAATATATTTAAAATTAAGGGCAGGCAGATATGATATGTTAAGAACACACCTGGGCCGGAGGGGGCATGATATCATGGCAAAGTAACGCCAAAGGATATATGTGACCAGGGATACCAGCATGCACCACAAGTCTTCTCATGTTGTCAACTGCAGATGCCTCAAATGGTGCCTGTAAGTCTTGTATCAGTATGAAATAAACACGATTGCTTCTAAATACTAAAGTAAGGTTGATATGTCCAATAATTAGTTACTATCAGAAAAAGGAAACAAATAATTGGACCAAGGAAATGAAGACTAGGTAGTGGGTTCATTCACGATATTTATTTCAACTCAAGATACCAAAATGCTCAGAGATGCTACTGTGCATATATAGAGAGTTTTGTTAGGATACCCACTGCAGGAGTATCTTAACACACTACCGTTTTTATAGACCAAAATACCCCTTTACATATAAAAAATGTAAATGAATTAAGAGGGCATAAGTGTGATTCATAAATCAGATATGAGACCCAAAAAGGCATCTCTCACCTTCCACACAACATTATGCCTCCCACACGCACACAGCAAGACCACCATGTCCCATGGAAGTTACTCAAAGTTAAACACCCTGCACACTGCCCCCCCCCCAAATCATCCATCTCCACCACTATCATATCAACCAGTTCACCACAATCCCATCATTGCCAAAGTCATTCCCACCCCCCCTTTCGCACCACCATTGAAATGACATTAGTCGCGTCTCAATTTGGCTCCTTCAGTCCCAAGGTCAATTTTGGATCTTTTGCTCCCAAATGCTGTGCGGCCATATTTAGAAATCAGGGTTGTTCTTGTCCAGAAGAAAATAAGAAAATGGGTAGTGTGGAATGATACTCCTACAGTGGGTATCCTAACAAAACCCATACACACAACAAAACACACCTTCCTTTTCTGGCCACATAACGGGATTACAAGAGCGAGAAAAGTTCCCTTACTTTCCCCATCCATTTTGTGAGTGGGCTAAGTCTCGGTTAACTGATCATTTAAAAGCAACTTTAAATGGGATAGGTTGATGTAAGCTAACCTTGAACTGACTTTCGAGGGACTGACCCTCTTTCTTTGCTGCAAAAGCTTTCAATACTACACTCTTATCAATAATAAAAAAAAGTTATCAATACTACACTCTTATCAAAAAAAAAAAAAAACCTATCAATACTACACCCGTACACCGTGGTTGAATAGGCACATTTTGCCATTTTATAGTTTAAGTGGGCATAGATTTAGGCTTTCATTGCAGATGGGAATGACTCTTCCAATGGAATGTAACATCAATGTCTTAACAGGTGGCAATGGCTTCTCCACAGGTTATCCATTTAGGATTTTACAATGATTTAGCCTATTGTAAAATGTACCATTTGGTGCATTGTACAATAGTACAAAGCGTTGAAATTACTAATGGATAATACCCATGGATAAACCATTGCGAAACAAGTCATATGGATGCTTCCATAAGGATCAAGGTCAAATGTTCAAGTTTCCCTATTTGCTGGTGCATCTGACAGCATATGAGACTACTGAATTTACTGAATAGCGGTATATCTTGGGTACAATACCCTTTACACATTTGTGTCAATACTCAACCCATCTGTTGTCTCAGTTACTTGGGTCAGCTGGATGAATACCTTTTTTCCATTCCATTCTGCAGCTCATAATATGTTGTCACGCACCCCACAACCAAACCTTCGTCAATGTAACATAATGACATTGAAGTATCTCAGCGCCAAGATTACCCCATTTTTTAATCTAGGATCTAGATTATTTGGAAACCTAAATACATTCAGCTACAGATAAGATCAGCGGTTCAAGTGTTATTATCATACAGAGCATAAACCAAAGATTCTACCATGGAATACAAACAAGTTATGCACTTTCTTAAGAGAGGGAGAGAGAGAGAGGGAGAGAGAGATCTTACAGGAAACCATTCATTTGTCACAGGGTCTGGCCTGTCCCTTCCACCACTTGGTGAAATCCATATTAGCATCGATCCACCCCTTCATGTTAAGAGTACAGTTATACAGAGCACTAGGAACAATTCAAACATCACAATAGAATCATAAATTACAGATAATATAACAGGTAATAAGGATTAAAGGAAACTTGAACAAAATATTCAGAAAGCACCAGTCCACATTTAACAGTATCCCAAGTTTAAAGATACATTCTGCAAGGATCAAACTTACAAGGAAGTTTGCACTTGGCTTCTTGAAAAGTAAATGAAGAACTTATCAAGGTCATATATTTTCAGTGTTATTTACAATAACTGATGAATCAGTAACAACAGTGAAATCTCAAGTGATAAGAGAGATGACATAAAGATTTTCCATGCAATATACATCAGATCCTAAAAGCACATGGAGCACAAACAAGTAAAATCTAACACGGTGCACAATGTACAAAATTCATGAGAAGAAATGCAAGCTTGAAAAAATTGACCCTACACATAGTTGACCAATACTGTGATACTATTTCATATCACCAACTACTTTCGGAACCGTAAACAGTCCAAAAGTGGCCACATAAAAGTATACCATTCTTGGCAAAATAAAAGTATATGTCCAATTGTAACAGCAGAATGTGAAAAAGTGGTGCAGAGTGTACCTAAGAAGCGTAGCCATTTCCTTTAAACTTCTAGTATTTGCTCTCTTTTTCATCTCCACAAGCTCAGGATCATCATTCATGTGCTTTTTTGAATAGACGCACAAGAGATTCCTAAAAAATATAACGATTGATGAAATTCAGCTGTCTTAGCAATTAAGGGTACAGTAGCATCTATAAACTAAAATTAAAATGGGCTACTCAGTACCTTCCCTTGCTGAAGGGCTTGCAAAGAGGATCTGTAACAACTCTATCTCCAGCAACATAGGTCTGCATTACAGTAATGGCTGAAGTAACAAGCAAAGAGATGATCGTTTGAAGAGGTCTATTTCAAATGCAACATAATCTTGATCTAGGCTTACTGTGCTCTCCGAAATAAGCGGAATTCTTGCTTCAAGCAGCAATGCAAGAACTGCAGGGTCAGCTTCTGTTTGGTGGTTCGAGATCAAAATTACATTCTCACCCTGATTATTTTATTGTACAAAATCTGATTAGATCCCAAAATAATCAAATAATTAAGAGCATCAAGAACCTGAATGAAGTCATACAGTGGCATTAGCATTGGCATTTTGAAACAAGATGCAACAGCAAGCATGGTATAAATCCATAACAAGTAGTCAATTTGTATGATCTAAAAAAACAACAATTACGCAAACTCAAGCCAGGGAAAAGAACAAAGAAGAACTCCACAACAACAACAACAAAGCCTTAGTCCCAAAAGAAGAACTCCAATTTAATTATTTTAAAAGATGGGGATAGGAAGCTTATTTCTATATAATACTTCCTCTTTGTTTCCTGTATGCCTAAGAACCTAGAAGACAATAACATTGACAGAATTCTGATTTAATAACGAGTTGATAAAGGGTAAGAGGCGGGATGGGACGAAGAGGAATCGCTATCAAGTCGATAAAAGGACTGAAGTAAAGACAAGAATCACCAGTAATAATAAGTGCACAAAAATATGCATTTTTCTTTTAGCAAGAAAATTCCCCAGACAGAGCATATTGGGTATTATTGATTCATGTGGTTGATCCGAGGAGTAGAAGAAAGCTTACACAGTACACAGGTTATGTACATGCTCATGCCAACAGTTAATCATAAACGGAACAATCACTGCACGGTTTTTCCACTCTCCTGACCATCTAACATAATCAATGAAGTAGAATGCACTTTTTAGGAAATGAGCTACCTTAGTTTTACTGACTTCTGTTTTCTCGACACCCATCTCCTATAAACATGCTTCTTATTACTTGTAATGAACCTGAGAAAAGGGTAATTACAGCAACTCCTATCTATGTAGGATAGTTGATATAGTAACTCCTATCTATGGACAATGGGTACATGTTTCTAGGCAGAAGTTTCACATTCACCCCCCCCCCCAAATAGCATAGTTTTCCTTTCTCTAAAATATCAAGAGATAATCAAGCTTAATGCATAAGCACAACATATAAGCATGTGCAGCAAAGGGAACAGTGAAAATGAAATAGAGTGTAGCAAAGTATAAGGAATTTTAACAGCATTAACAAATGCCATCAGGTCGTGTCTTCATGATCATGATATCCCCTGCATAGAGGATGTTACATATCCACAGTCATTTGTAGAAGATTGGAGGTCGGCACAAGATTTACCCAATATGACGTTGAAAGAACAAAATGTTCATACAACACAATATTATGAGAAATACATGAAACTAAAAAAGAACTTGGAGAAGGCACCTGTTTAAGCTTTTCTTCTATTTCGTAGAAAATGTCAAGATTGCCAACATAAGAATTCCTAATAGTCAGAGAGAAACAAGGTCAAAAATACACTTACATAATACATATGCAATGAGTAAAAATATTGAATTTAACAATTAATTCAGACATTTGGAATTAGGAATGCAAAAGATATACAATTAAATCGAGAAGTAAATAAATGAAAACTGTAGACATTATCAACGCTACTTCCAAGTTTCAACTCGAAAACATTGGAAGAAGAAAATGATTATCTTGCATAGTTAAACATTCCTCCATCTTTATAATCACCTTCATGATTCGAAATGTCTTTTGTACTACAAGAAGAAAGATGAAGAAAATCATGGGCAGTTTTACATGTGTTAACAATGAGCAAGTATCACAAAAATTCTTTAAACACGACAAACACAATAATCACACCAATTCTTGACAATATAGGCAGCCACTATACAGGAAATTACCACATATCAGAACTTAGTCCTAATTTAGCCAATAGCAGGTGCTTCTACTCTCTTCAGATACAACCACTACTTAAACACCAACAACGTAAAACAATGCCACCTTTTCGATAGCAAATGCTAATGCATAGAGCCTACAAAATTTGCTCTAGTAAGAATTGGGCAAATAGTCCAGTAACCGGCATATTTCCAAACAGCTATGAATTTTGTACTGCTCCAAGAAATATTCATACATTCTCTCCATTAGGCACAAGTCGCCGTTATCATCTGGATTGAAAAGAGGGGTGGAACCAAGAAAAAATGATCGGAGGGGGGGGGGGATTTATGGTAGAGTGATAGTACTATTCAATAATGTACTATTTAATTTATTGGACCTGAGAATTGTCATCCTCCTCAACGTAGTTAAGTACACTAATTGACCTTGACAAGGGAGACGAAGTGCCCAGGAATCGCTACAAACTGTGCTCCAAAACTTGACTCCCAATTGGACTCTATCCTTCCTCCATCTAGCATGGTAGTTTCGTATCTGGTGTCAAAGCATCAGGTAATACAGGTTTCAACAACTTTTATGTTTCTCATTAGTAACAAGTAGAAATTCTAATCTAAGACCAGTTTCTAATGTGTACCGGTTCTATAGTGGTGATGGAGGCCCCAATTTAACCAAGCAGAATGATGGTTCTTCCTCTTGTATCAACATCCTAAACAGGACACCAATACCATTTACTTTTCCTTTTTTTTTGATAAATAAGAAAGGTATACTCCCTTCATCCCAGAAAGATAGTCTACCTTGACTTCCATGGTCAACTTGATTGGACTATGACAAAATTTTACTGTAACTATCATAATAAAATTCTAAAAAATGCTACTGAGAGAGTAATATTAGCAAAAGGCGCCAAAAAATTATGAACACTTATGGGCAGATGGTCTTACATGTTTTTTCACTTCTCTTTTCGACCGGTTAGAACCAAATATTAACAGCCACTAGTTACCATCTTCCACCAGATACTAGAAATACATAATAGACAATATCCATTTAGAGAGTGATAGTTTCCTTCTTGCTTGAGAATTTGGTATAGTTTCTAATCTTTTAGGCACCCCCCCCCCCACATCCTCTTGCATTCTCTCCACTCATCAATCTACTCAAAAAAAAAAATATATGAATATGCGGAGGTGAATTTTGTTAATCTCTCTATGTTCACGTCACAGACAAATATCCTAATATTCATCAATCCCAGACTATAATTTACCCAAAAGATCATGTCAATCCATGTAATCAGTCTATTATCTTTTGAGATTTGATATCACATGCTTGTGCTTTCTTATGTCAGTAATTCATTCAATCAACCAGTGCTTGTGTGTCTTCTTTCCCTATAATCTTCTCGCCCCCACATTTTTTCCTCTGTGAAAGTACATGGGGAGTTTCCTAAACTGTCTGCGCTTCTTTGTTACGAAGCAGTAGTCAGTCCATGTAATTTTCGACGCAATTTTCATCATAGGTCATCAGGAAACAGCCTCTCTGTGCACATTAATACAGGGGCAAGGCTACGTACATCCGACCCCCCCCTACCCTACCGTAGGTGGGAGCCTTTGCGGCACTGGGGTAATGTTGTTGTTGCCCAACAACCAAATTAGGCCAGCTAGCTTGACAAAAAACATTAAGCTATTACTCTCGAGAGTTTAAAGCTCAGGAGGAACTAGGGTTGTTGGACTGGGTCTTGCAGAGCTGCTAGAATCCAAGACAATATCCATATATTGATGGACCCAACTGACCTTCTTTGAAGCAGTAAATGTCTGCTCACTCGAGGTATAAATCGTCTCAAGAAAAATAAAAATAGAAGTACTAAACAAAAAGATTGTTAACTCACCGGAAATCGATCAAAGGACGGATGTAATTTTGGCCAAATGTGTAGTAGTCAAAAGGTTCCCGAATGGCCTCGTGATATGGCGAGAAATCATAAGGATCCTGAAAATTTACAACTATACTCAGAGTAGAAAGATGTGAAGACGGTACCCGAGGTGCAGTTGCCAATACACCTTAAATGAAACTAGCACAGTATATATATGGACGTGTTATACCTTCACATCAAGGAAAATCCGATCAAGTGTAAAACCCATGTTAGATAAAACAATGTCATTTGCCTGGGGATGCCCACTCTGGAAAACCTGTAACAGAAGGAATGCTGCTACAGATAGCTGTTCGATAAAGAGATGCTATTGAAACTACACCTATTAAAGATAACTGAAATAAGATTGAATGGGACTTATTATCTGGAAGATCAGAAAAAATTAAAGAGCAATAATATGAATTTTTTCCATTGCTAGATTGGTTATCTAGGATCCTATTATATATGAAAAATGGCTGCAAGCTCATTCTATTTAAATGTTACAAATACCGTTATTCAGTATCCCTGATCCTATATTATAACCAGAAATCAAAACCAACTTTAACCAAGCCACAAGTCACTCAAAGACTTTCAAAATATCACAACCTTTTTTCCACTCTTGTATTTTTTTCAAAATTTTCAACTGGTTATGTGTCAATCAATTCTTAACATCAAATAAAGAAGTAACTAATCAACACAGGAAAGTTTATTCACACTCTTTCCATTATTAGATAGAATATTATGATGCCAAATATCAGTAGATCACTGCAACAAAAAAATTCTGGCCATATGACTCACCAGGTCTTTGTAGTGAAAGCAGAACTCGCGTGCAGATAAAGGGCAATACTCTGACCACAGTAAAATCATTTAATATAGCAGAAAACCTTTAAAAAAATCATTCAGCTCCATCAGAACCTTAGCTTCCTAAGAAAACAAGGTAGGGTTTTGCATGGACTAGAGAGGGCATAACGGACCTACAGTGGAGGAAGCAAAAAAACCTAAACACCAAAAGCAACATCTGTAGAGGGAATTGAAGATATAGTGAGGACAACAAGTACATAAGAGCCTTCCACATTAATGACCATTGTTATAAAGGCATCATCTACGTAGAACGGTAGAAGGCTCATCAATTATGTATATGGTGCACTTCATCAGTAATAGACCCGAAATTGAGTGCAGGGCTGGTCCATCTAGGCTCATACTCAAGGCATCACCTAGAAACAATTTTTTATTTCATATTCACAGTAATTGCTTGCGTATTAAAACTGAAGCTGCACACTAGATCCTTCAGAGCTTATATTGCAGTCTGCAAAGTTAAAAGGCAAATATTAATGTATCCCTTTACTTGGTGTTAGTATCTCATGGGAGTAAGATGCAGATGATGATTGTCTTGGTAGAAACTTCACGGGTATTAGTCAGGATTAAATGATATACAGAGACAGCTGTTTTTGGTAATTATGTGTCATAAACCAAAAAAAAAAAAGCTAATTATATGTGGCATTGCTATTTTGGCTTCATTAGATATTACTACATTTGATAACAAAATATTAGAACAAAATCATCATTTTGACTGCAAAAAATAAATGAGAAGATATACTATTATAGTCCACCTATAAAAAAATACAATAACTAAGAAATGATAACAAAACCATCAAAGCACTACTCCTGTCAATATTCAGAAATCGCCAAACAACATAAAGAAGCCCGCCAAACAACATAAAGCAACCAGAGTAAAGGAAAAAGAGAATCAACAAAGACCACCCTTTCCCAAAGGAGAGCAATGGGAGATTGATCCAAAAAAAAACACTCCACAAAAGAGCAAAACCTCACACTGTCAAAGGATCTTTTCATTGTTAGATCCACTATAGCCTCAAATGAGCACTAACCATACCCATCAATATCCCAAACCAAGCAACAACGGAGAGATGATTAAGAGATCATGCATATGGTTTGCACATGACACGTTAAACAGGAACAAGTTCTAACAAGGTCAGTGCTCATGCATAAGATTGCAAGCATTGAGTTTGTGGAGCATGAAAAACCAAACAAAGGCACCATACTGAGAAAAACTACAGATACAGAGACGAAAAACAATAGCAAACAAGAAAAATGAGAACAAATAATCTGACGCCTCTATCAAGGCCTTAAAAAAGACGATTATCAGAAAGAACACCGAGGGAACCTTTCTCCATAGTTAAGATCAGGAAAAAGTGGAAATTCCATGACAGGGATGGCCTATCCGCAAATAGAGAGTATGAATAAGGGACTCGTGAATTGAAGATAAACAAGGGAAAGAAGCACGCATCAGGGGATTCCCTTACCCAAAGTTCTCCCCTAAAACAGTTATAGGAACCATTTGTTAAAAAGAATAATATAACAGCATATGGAGAAAATGACAGGACAAAAGCAGGCCAAAGTAAGCATTTACAACTTTCAATTCTTCACGTGCTTGTTCACTCATTTAGGCAATCCCTAAAAATGGCTGATTAGGGTGACCTAGGATGCTATTACCTAAATCTCAAGGCCAATCTAAGGTAGCACAAGTGCACAACGGTAAACAGATGGAGACTACAAGATTGAACTTGATTCGGCTGTTGATGAATAAAGTTTGGAGTTACATGTAAGCATAGGGAAGAGAGACTATAAGCTATTGACATCCAAGATTTAATCAACCATGTGAAATAAAAATAGCCAAGGCAAAATACATTTGTAAAAACAATAGAAAACAAGACCTGCATCAATAACAAGTAGTCAAATAATAGATGGGGACTTAACATTCACTAAACCTACAAAGAGAATAATATAGGAGCCCAAAGATAATAAATTTACTGCATTTCGATAGTTCTGGTATAGCTCCTCCATCGACTGAGCTATATTCAAAGGCAGTCTGCCAGCTTCCAACTCTTTCTGAATTCCAAGAAGAAGATCTGCAAAAACAGAATTTATGTAACAACAACAACAACAACAAATTTAATAGATAATGGTGTGAATACAAAATATTTCAGGTACATAGAAAAGCTGAAATACTTGAGCTAGTTTATTTATCGTTAGAAATATTACAAGGGAAAAGAAAATAGGGATTATAACGATGTGATTACACAAGGATAACATACCATGCAGAGTGAAAAGGTCAATGAAAGTCACTAGGCTAAACAACCATCATTTAAATACAAGAATTGGAAACATGGTATCTAATTTGCCAAAACTGTGAAAGCAAAACAGTATGTATAAACAACTCCCCCGATGTTTCTTCCTTTTCAAAAAGTAGTTTCTAATTAACCCTGAACATTTGTACCTTGATTAGTGAATGCTATAAAATGTGCTACATAAAATATCACTACCAATGGTGTGCAAAAAAATTTATAAAGGAAAAGAATATTTTTTTTAAGTAAGGAGAAATTTTAAACAGATGGACAAGGGGTCCATCTACTTGCAAAGAAACAGAAAAAACATGGAACCTAAATTAAGCAGTAGTAGTGGACCAATCTCTTCTCAAGTCCCTAAGGGATAATCCTTGGAAGGCACCATTAGCACACGGCTAAAGAGAAGAAGCCAAAGAATTAACTCTTTTCCCACAACAAATACTCCGGTATATATCAATTTCTAACAATTCTAGTGTTCCTCCATCCAAAAACACCAACAAACTGCAAAGACCCTGCAATCCTACAAATAACTTGCATCTCCTCCTTTTCTAAACTGTCTTAACTGAATATGAAGAGATGAAGTAATCTTCACCCACACTTCCTCAATCACCTCAAGCAAATGACTATATCAGATAAAGAAATGACCATGTGTCTCACCACCTCCTTGTAATTTACACACCATTATCGACGATAAGCATTTAGTAGGTCTACGAAACTGCAGTTTATCATTAGTGTTGGCTTACTAAGCACAAAAGTCCACATAAATCCCAAGACCTTGAAAGGAGTCTTAGACTTCCAAAACTAATTTTGGTTCCCTCTAACTCCTACACCCGAGAATCCTGCTTGCCTCAGAGAAATATGAGATAAAATGTTAAAGAAATCAACATAGCAGACTTTATCATATCGATAATGTCACCTCGGGGGGGGGTATGGGAACATGTGTGGATTCACTTTATTGAAAAGAAAAAATATCATATCGATTATTACAAAAAATGAAAATTCCATGATATAGAGTCTCCCTCCTCCCCAAACACCCAAAAACCAGAAATAGGAACCCAATAGATTAAAGAGAGACAATACAGACATAAAAGATCTCACAGAACAAACGTATGTGCCCATACATCTTCCTAGAAACGAACCCGGGGCCCCATTAGAGGATTGAACATGAGGCGATACTTGTGTATTAATTTTCAAGCGCTTTTGTGCAGTCCTAGCCTCCATCATTTACGATAGAGCCAAAGACACACTATTTTCTGGCTTGAGAATATGATGGAATAAAGCAAAATGGCTCACTAAACTGTATGTGCTTCTTTGTTATGAAACATCAACGCAATTTTCATCGTGGGTCATCCGGAAACGGTCTCTCTATGCTTTAATACATGGGCAAGGATGCATACATTTGACCCCCTTACCCCACCGTAGGTGTGAGCCTTTGCGGTACTGGGGTAATGTTGTTGTTGTTTTGTGCAGTCAGACCAGATCAATTTACTCATTGCCAAACCACCATCCTTCTTTCGGCCACAAACATTGGTCACTAGAGAATCTCTTCCACCCTCTTAGCCTTCCCACAAAATATTTTGTCACCATCTCAATAGCATTAGCAATAGCGATAACAGAAGTAATCATGTTACCAAATAGTAAGGCATTTATTTACTCTTTCTACCACCGGTCACAAAAGGAAATACACCTAGGATTAACATCCAAAAAAACCCCAAGATATGATAATGGCACGAAAGTACTAGACACTGATTTGAGAGGCATAATTGTTACCCACATCCTCCCTCCATAAATTTCAACTCAAAAACACTCTAAAAACTAGAGGATGAAGCACATTTTTTTAGAATTTCCATGTTGGAAAAATTTACAATCAATAAGATAAGTTGAAGACAACTTTTATCCTACTTATTAATAATTTGATAGTCCTTTGTTTTTAATATTAATACCAACTAATTGTCTAATGCTCAAATTTTAGTTTCTATATTTCCTAATTCACGACTCAAGATAAAACTAACCATTTCATGAGTTAATGCATGGTTTTTAAATAGAAATTTGTTTCCTCCATTTATCATCTACTAGGAATAATTGTTTACTCGTAATCTCTATTGTTTTTTTTTTTTTTTTTTGTACATACGTTCAATGTATCTATTAATACCTTATCGAGAGATTTGATAGATCTTTGTTTTTACAATTGCTATTTTGGAGTCATTTCCATAGTTGTCAAAGGCGAGGCGAGAGGCGGGCGGCAAAAAGGCGAGCAAGGTGGAAATTAGAACAAAAAATTACTACCTCCGTCCCAGATTAGTGTTCTTAGTTTGACCTTACACGGTTATTAAGAAAAAATAAATGTTGTGAGTATGAAAAATAAAGTAGGAGAGAGAAAATTGGTCCGGAATAGTAAGTGTGTTGTTATAGTGAGTGTAGCAAGTGGGTCCCACTGTCCATTTTAGGAATAAAATTAACTAATAACCTTAAACAAAGACGGACTAAAAAGGAAAGTAAGAACCTTAAACCGGGACGGAGAGAGTAGTAAAAAATAGAATATATATATATATATATATATATATATATATATATATATATATACACACACACACACACTCACACATATATATACACGCAACACAAACAAAGCATAAAATGTGATATGAACAAGAATAAAACATCAAATAAATGTCACAATTCCACGTATAATAGCATCCTAATATAATCAAACCTCAAAATTAAGACTTCTAAGACAAAAGGCGCATGAATTACGAAGTTCAAATAAACAAAACAAATACTATTTTAAGCAAGTTAAATAAACTCAAGCCCTTAAACAAAAGTCATGCAAAAGTAAATGAAATTTGGAAGAACGGTGGACTAGAAAAGAAGAGATAAAATGCAAAAAGGCGAGAGGCGGGCGGCAAAAAGGCTCACAAGGTGTACGCCTTGTGAGGAAAGGCGCACACCCGCCTGGCTACAAAAAGTCGACCCACCCTCCAAGGCGCCAAAAAGGCGAGGAGGGCGGTCGCCTTTGACAACTATGGTCGTTTCACTTTTTGAGATCAGTTTGAATTATCAAATTTATGATTTTCAATTTGTGTCCATATAAACTCGTAAATGGTAATTCATATGATATATATGTGACCTCGACTAAAATCATCTTTTTAATGAATATATAGAATCTTGGTAAATCAATTAATTAATATTCTCTCCATTGAAAATATATAAACATCCTCTTTGCTTCAAGCCAGACATTTATTTGTTTAATTTGATAACAATATATATATAGTGTATTTTATAGCAATCTTGATACTAAAATACAATTTGTTGTTTCAGATTTTTGTATTCATCTCACTGAAGTTGCATTGTTTCTTTTTTGAACATTATTCACAAATTTGTTGTCTTCTCTATATTGCCTTTATGTTTTTCTTCACTATAGCTAATATACAAAAAAGAAAGAGTTGGCAACCTAGTTACATGGATTAATTTGTCCAATTGTTTTTAAGAGATACTAAAGCGTAGTTGATTTAACTATCATGTATTCTTGTTGAGCTTTATTAATCATTTGAATTATTATTGATGTAGTAGTATAAACGAGTGTCCAACATTTTATTTATTGGCTTAGCTTTAATAGTTTCCAGCTTTTATTACTGTCTTAATAGTCTTTTTGATTTTTAAGAGTCGAGGTATTTTGAAAGTCCCCAATCAAGGTCTTATCATGTTTTTACCTTAAGTTAATAAATGGAGTCTTATCACCTTTCTATTCAATCCTTTACATATATTCGTTGTATTCAGATATAGGGAGCCTTCTTTTAAATAAAATATAACTTTGGAAATCAACCCAAATTAGCCTTAAGTTTAGCTGGTTGCATCAATCTTCATCTTTTTGCCAGCTGCAATAGGTGGTACCTGAGCGGTAAATTGAGATTCCATCGTGCAAAGTAATATGTAGCACTTCGATGGAAGACCGAGGACCAACCAGAACAACAAGCAAGATGCTAATTTGATTGCTCGAAATGGGAAATCAGATGAAGTTTGAAGACATTTTCTCTTATTCTAGTTTTGCTTTTCAAGAACGAGAAATAGATAGAACGTACCTATGATCTATGATGAGAAAATTTAAGATGATTTTCTAATTGTGGACGAGAGAAAAGGTGGAATAATGGATTCCAAGAAGGTTTGCCTCATTCATAAACTATGCACGTATATATCTTTAAGCTACGAGGATAAACTACTTTTGCTGGGGTTGGCAAATAATTTAGTTTCTATAAATTTACAATGGTAATACATAATACGCCAAAGCCTTCTCAAGAATATTTTGATCCATTTCTCTTGGAAAATGGTGCGCATACATGCACCAAATTCCATATACTTCAGAAAGTACTGTTCATGATAGTGTCATGGGATCGAAAGGCTATGTATTTATTTCAATTAAAAGGTTTACATGTTTTATTATTAATGCTTAACATTTGCTTCAATTACTTATAAATTTCGACTTCTTATTCTAAAAAGTACTGTGATGTTTTTTCTTGTTTACTTTTCGGTCATTCACATATCACCTGATGAAAGTAATCGGCTTCCATCTCAATGCTTTTTCTGCTCCTAAATATTTATAACAAGTATCCCCACCCCCTCTCTTAGTATACAATGATATTCGTTATGTTTAGAAATTGCTTCTTTACCAACATTGATGGAGTTTAATGGATTAGACTTTCTATTAATGGTCTTGCTTTTGAACTTTTGGATTGGTAAGAAATGCATTTAGTATTTGTGAATTGGAAAAGAATTTGGTGGCTAGTAGTTTCAAACGATTCTTCCTGATAAACAAACAATGTGAGAGGTTTTATGATAAATACCTTACTTCTTCTTCATTAAAACACATCTTGAGTTATTTTCAGAAAATTGATCAGATCATTATGTTCCTTCTCAGGAATTCAACATGCATATTTGCACACATTCATTTTAACATGCTTGGAAGGTTGAAGAGACAATATACCAAACCTAATTGAAATTTCATTACTGTAGAATCATGACAAAATAAATCAACTCTGCAATATTTAGAAGGTGAATCAATAGATATACTTCCTCTCGATAAATATTTCCACGTTCCTTTTTGGTTTGTCACAAAAAAGTTAGTACTCCCTCCGACCCTAAATGAATGTCAAAAGAGTATCATTTTTTTTAAAAAAAAAGTATTGCCTCTGTCCCAATAGAATATTTTTCAAATCAGTGGTGGGGTCGGGAAATTTTCTAGGGGGGGGGGGGGATCATTTTCATTAATCAAAAGGGACCAAATAAACTGTAGATCATTTTTTTCTTTACACAAAAGGGGGCAAGTTTCAATAGGGTATTTGCACTAGAAAAAAAATCAAATGGGGCAAATTACCCCCATTAGGCCTTGTGTAGCTCCGTCATTGTTTCCAATTATTAACTTAAGAAACCTGTGGTATTACTAAGTATTGTGTATGGTGATGAAATGGGTAATTAAACTGAAGTTCCCCGCTAATCTTCTGGTATATTGTTGCAATAGTTCAAACTACAACAAATATTGGATTGCTACATCTTGATTACCCGAGCCTGGAAAATTGTTAAGGTACCAACTCATCTAAAAGCCTAAGCTACTAGAGTAACTAGATAGCGACCCAACTATGTATATCAAGCCTTAACACTCCCCTTCACGTGTGACCCATCCATATGTGGACGTCGTGGAGAATCAAGAGCAAATGTGCCACTCCAGAGCTTCACAAGGATCACAATTAAACATAATGTGATCATATGCTCACATCCCCAAAGTTTTCTCCCCTTATAGCCAATTTTTTTGGGTACCATATACAGCATAAGTTTGTGAACAGAATATTTCCTCATCTTTATCCATATATCCAGCCATGCTAACACTTGAAGATACTGCAATCCTTTTCTGTGTGCCCAATCTCCAGAGGCCGGTTTAAGCACAGCCCAGTGTGTTGAGCTGCATGAGTAAGACTTGACAAAACCCCACTCATATTCATATGAGTTGTAGACATTTAATTAATTTGTAGCATTACCATACACAAGCATTTAATCCAATAAGAACAGCTTAGGTTTCTCCTTCGCAGGTAAAGTTGTGGGATGTTTCAATCTCAGGATATTATGAAACTAAAACTCTTTATATCATTTCACTATTGTCATGAAAAATGTGTTTTCAAAAACAATTTTCTCCAACAAGCTGGTCAAGTTTGCGAAAAGAAGTTCCTACAGTATAATTTGTAATTCACCGTGTATAAAATATAAACTTGAAACATATTTTATAATATGACAGAAAAATTAGGATACTTAAAATGTTAAATATAGATATTTACGCAACAGCTGAACTTTCCACAATCAAGAATAACTGCATGGAGAGTCCCCTATCTAGTGCACAAGGTATACTTGCTAAAGGTTGTGCTGACATAAATGAAATAGAAATCTATTTCCAAACCAAAATCCATAGCCATGTGCCCCAGGATACCATTGAAGTTCATAACAACGACAGAAGGAAGTTATCCTCGCACCATATTGTACCAAGCTCCCTATCGTCACTCGTTATAGTTTCCATACGAATTACATAACCTGGATACTGAACTGTGAAATATGCTACTCCAGTTGCTATTCAAGCCACATGGCACCATAGGACCAATACACAGATATTGCCTCGAATAAGCCAAAAGCTAGAGGAACGCAAACAACATGCTCATCAAGATCCCACCCACACAAACATTCAACAATCATAATCAGCAGCCCCAAAATTGATAACAGGCGCCAGTACCTCAAAAACCTCAACAATCATTCAAAACAGAATCAATCAAGAACAAATCAGGAAAAATAATTCAAAACCTCACAATCCATACGTTTGTCAACAATAAATGAGAAAATATAAATGCCAAACTAAGAAATATTAAATAGAAAAATTCAATCACACTGCATATAACAGTGAATTATGCTGTTGTACTACTACAAGTCTACAACAACAGCAACAGCAACAAAGCCATAGTCCCCAAAATGATTTGGGGGTCAGCTAGAAATTATGCTGTTGTACTCTGTTCTAAAAAAATTACATTAACACCGACAAGAAAAATCATTTGCAACAGCTCCATTGCCTATTCTCATATATTAATCCATACTTCTACACGCATTAATCATAGAAGCAAATACAAACTCTACAAGGCAAGTTACCAAGTAAAAATTTCAATTCACTAGTTGAGATTGAGCGAGAAATACCTTGTTCGGTGCGGATATCTAGAAATGTCCGCGAATGTACGCCAAGCTGTTCGTTATTTTCCGAAGCGGCGGAGGAGGTGGCAACGGCCGGAGAAGTAGACGGCTTATCCTCCACCATTTCCGCTACCGTTCTCACAGTCGACGAACATAGAACCAGACACGGACACCTCCGCGCAATCGGTGAACGAATAGGGAGAGAAAACGGAGCGGACGACAGCTTCAAATACAATGAAGTTGAGGTCGGAGGAGTTGAAGCCCTAGGTTTTGTTGATAAGAGCGCGCAGGACGACGGAGAGGAGATCGACATTGTTGCCGGAGTTTTTAGAGAGAAAATGGCAGTGGGTGTAAAAGAAGGGGGGAAATGAATGAAGTAATTGAGAGTGTAATGTGTGTAATTGGATTGGATGGGATGGAGCCGAGCTGAGCCGAGGTGTTGACGGGTCGGCGGCGGCGCACGTTATTTACGTCGCCACAAATAGAGGATAGGGAGATTTAGCTGACGAGCTTCTTTTGTAACAATACGGACCAAACGAGACTTATCTGGACAAGTGTGACGTAATAACTTAATGAGCCTTTAGCGTGAATTCTGCTCCTACCGAAGTTTTGCTACTCTCTGCTACTGTTCCCGTTGAGATGAAGATCGGTACCGGATTTGGATTAATTGGATAAAAGTGAGATTCATATCATATTAAATTAATATTTTTTTATTTTGAAATGATTTTTTTCTTTTTTTGTTTTTATTACATAGATATTTTAAACAATAATTTTAGATTAATTTAATTTAATTATCGTTATAAAAATTGTTATGAACGAAATAAAATTAGTAGGTTAGACCCAACTGGCTGGCCCAATATTCAACAGGCCAAAAGTCCATTAAACGTGTGAAAGGACCATTAAAGCATCACTAAATCACGTGCTCTCCAACAATTAGATTAGTCGACCAAGCTTATTGTTCTACCTCATTTGATCCCGACCTAGTTTCGTACAACATATGATCTACTTCTTATATAATCTCTGTCTAACTCAGACACGAATTCAGATCGACCTCGATCAAACAAACATGCGTAATCCCACATCGTTATTTGTAAATGTCTCCTACATTCTCGTAGACAGTTACGCCCACGTTATCTCCATAATTTACGGGATTCGTAAACATCTCATAACAACAATATAAATACCACTCCATAAACAACGAAAAAGGTAATGTCATCTTGTCTATTTTGAGATTACGTTATTTCATTAAAGTTTTATACAAACTCTTAACACCACATCTCATCATCAAGCCGGAGGGTATTAGCCGGAGACCATCCCGACAAGTCGTTTGTTCGTGGTTTCAGGTCCTAGTAGCTGGATTGTTGGACTAAAACTGGTCCGGACGATTCCTGCATCATCGGTTTGGTTCCATTGCCGGGAAACGTTGAACACGAGACCTTGAAATCCTACCAAATTGCTAACATGGTATCTGACGGGCACACTGTTACTGCCTCAAGCGATCCAATCCATGAGAATATTGGTGGAAACAACCCAGGCATGGATGTTGGCGCTGGGAACCGTACGACAAGCCTTCCTCCGCCTCCACCTGGAACCTCTTAGGAGACCAAACCATTCTAATAGTGTGGCAAACGGGGTCAGAATCCAAGACAGGAGGAGAGATAAGAGGCCAATGGTCATCCAAGGGAGTGGTCAATAGAGTAAAAAGCACCAAACAGTTTGAACAACTGCAGAAGACCTAGTAAGTCCCTCGGCTCCTCACCCTAGTAGGAGAGATATCCTCTTGGAAAGGGTATGTGCTACAGAGTTTGTTGGAGGTTCATGACGAGCTGCTTGAGTTGTCTAAATCTCCTAAGAAGGACGATCACATGTCACACCTGGTAGCTCCATCACAAACTTCTCACCGACCTAGGAACATGGCTCCTAGGCAATCTGAGGGTGAGGGGAGGAACGAAAGACCTGGACCAGCGGTTAATTCAGTTGCTCGTACGGGTGACCTAAGGGATAGACTCAACAATAATCGGGAACATGAAGCTGACTCAGCACAAAGGAGGAAGCTAGAGGCCGACAAAGCCAGAGCAGGTCATTAGAGGTGCTCCCTCAGTAGGAGGTCGCTCGCCTCCAAGAGGAGATTGGAGACAAAGGACCCCTCCCAGGGTTGAAAGGGAGTAAACACCCTCTAGGGGGATAGATCAAAGGGAGGAGAGACAGAAGTCAAACTCCATTTGCCACCACAGGGATGAAGTATCTAGCTTAGATGCTAAGGAGATATTAAAACTCAAGGGGAGGTTGAACGATATGGAGGCAGATCGCCAGGTAACCAATGGAAGGGTCAAACAAAATGACAGCACTCTTTGACCGCTTGCCCAATGGATGCTGGATGAGGGTCCACCTGAACCTGGTTTTAAACTGTCCATCCTAGAGAAGTATGCCGGTACAACCAACGCCTTAAATCATATGCAACATTTCGAGTCTTCTATGTGTTTGGTTTCCTCCAAGGATCATGTGCTCTGCAGGGCATTGACGAGCACATTCATTGATGCCGCCCTAACTTGGTATCGTGGGTTGTCTACGGGTTGCATCAATACTTGGAGATACATGCGACGTAAGTTCTTGAAAAGGTTCTCGACTGCTGGAGCAAGCAAGAAAATGGACATCGACTTGAACAACATAGCTCAAGCAAAGACAGAGAGTACTATGAGCTACTTTACGAGATTTAAGGAGTTGGTCGACCAAATCGAAGAAGACTAGAC
The DNA here is from genome assembly GCA_022495995.1 of Adenophora triphylla var. japonica. Lineage (NCBI taxonomy): Eukaryota > Viridiplantae > Streptophyta > Magnoliopsida > Asterales > Campanulaceae > Adenophora > Adenophora triphylla. Next base: position 98,367 of record JAFEMH010000530.1, read on the forward strand.
GGATAGAGAGGTCATAAACTGCTTCAGGAATGGAGTGTCCTTCCCTGACTTAGATTACGAGTTGCAAGTCAGGCGAGCGACCAAGGAAATACTTGTTTGAAAGGGCATATGATGTTGTCGTGGATGAAGAGTGCAAGGAAAGAAAGAGGGGCACTAAGAATGCTGACACAGGAGAGTCATACAAAGGGGTGACCACCTGAGTTGACCCAAGAAATGAAAAGGGGAAGAACCGAACTAGGGCGACTGAAAGAGTCCCCTAAAACTTCACTCCCCCTCACTGTTAGTCAGACTGAGATCATGAACACAGTTGATTTGGCTCCCCCATCCCTATGAACCCCCAAAACAAGTTTTGACGAGATAACAACAAGTACTGCGAGTGACATAAAGATACAGGCCACAATATTGAGGACTGTATGAGTTTGAAGAGAATCACCCAGAAGTGGGTCAATAAGGGCAGGCTGGATAGATTTGTAAAAGGAGATCATCCCCTGGCTGGGGATCGACCTGCTAGGCAGATACCTGAGCTAAGGCAACCTAGGCTGACACTGGGAGTGATTGCTGAGGAGACAAGAAACACGTCCCTTAAACACAAGATTTTCAGTTGAACAAGGCTCCATATGTGCCACCAAGGAGTTGTGTGCAAGAGAAGGTGATCAGTGTCTATCCATACGAGCTGACCCCCAGCATGACAGCAAGAGAACAGAGTTTGATCATCCCGGGACTTATTGACAACTGCACGTCAAGTAGGAACTTGATCGACACAGGAGAGTGCAAGGATATCCTCTACTACAAGACGTTCCAGGAAATGGGCCTCTCATATACTAGATTGTTACCTTACTCAGGTCGACTAGAGGGCTTCACCAACTACAGGGTCGATGCAAAGGGACAAATCGAGCTCAAGGTAGATATTTGGTAGCACCATTTGAGAACCACAGTCAAGGTAACGTTTGTAGTTATTGACGTAGTAAGTGATTATCATGCTATATTTGAAATTCCATGACAGGTCGCTTTGGGAATGATCCCTTCAATACATCATCAAAGGGTTAAGTTCCCCACCCCCTTGGGGTTGGACGTGTATTGGGGACAACCAGAGAGTATCTTGATCATGTTCTAAGGGCTAAGAAGAAAAGGGAGCTCAAGATAAAGACTCATGAAGCAAGCTGGAAATTTTCCAAGTCAATGACTACTACTTCAAGGTTGGCAACCATCCAATGTGTGGATGAAGAAATGGAAATGGTGCAGCACGAGGCAACATATCCCTCACATGACCAAGTAATGGTTAAGGCGACACGTCCCTCTAACGGCCAGGAAGCCATTAATACAACTTTGGTTGGCCAAGTCATCATCGGAAACCTATGTCTCTCGGTCTACCCTGGCTCGGGGGGCACCACTGATGCTAACGAGATGGCCACATAGTTGGATGGAATGATCAAGATAGAGGCTTCATGTCACGACCCTAAAACTAGGCACATTTTGGTCACACGTGAAGCATGTGGGGTTGGGTATGCCTTGCATATCATCCTTGGTTTATTAGCATTTGATTTGCTTACATGTTCATTTTGGCATTTTTGATGAACTATGTGGTTTTAGATGTTATAACTTGATTGAATCATATAATGTCTAAATAAAGAAATTTGTGTAGTTAATTGGTAACACTTGAATTTTGATTTGAATTGTTATAAAAGTTATCAAGGTGCTTAGGTGTAACATTAACTTTAAGGTAGTGGTTGGTAGATTTTCAATCTTTGAGGAGCTTGATTGTAATTGTTTTATGTATATCTTTTGTAAAGCTTCTCCAAGAAGCATACTACGTTTCCTCAGTCTTCTTCTTCCTTCTATCAGCCAAGAAAGTTCCCAAAAACCCTTGTTTAACTTCAAAAATTCCTAGAAATTCAGCTTTTAAGTGGTTGTTGATTCCAACTTCAGTTTTGTGCTAAGGGAGTTGATAGGAGCAAGAGTAACCGGCTATCTTCCTCTTTTATTTGGATAACTTGGGTAAGTTGTTATGATTCAATTCCAATAACTGTTCATTTTGTGTTTAATAATGTTATTATGAACATGTGAATGGTTATTGATAAGTTTGGTAAGTTATTTTGATGTTTGAAAAGGAACAAACTAAGTTGGTGTTGGTCAACATGGCAAAGGGTGGTATTATGGATTGGTAATTATTGTATCCATGTTGTATATATGTTATAGGGCATGGAGGGAGTCTGAATATGGTTTAAAACTGAAGTTGGGTCACTTGGTAATTGCTGGGAATGAGCAAAGGATTGTTTTCTTTGCCTTGCTGCTGATGTTGTCAACTGCAGCAACAATTCTGGTGAAGGGCACGACTCGTGCCCTAGAGCACGAGTCGTGACCCTCAGGGTTTACACTCGTGGTATGCAGTCGTGAGAGATGAAGCAGTCGTGCAGGACTGGGGCACGACTCGTGCCTACCTTCACGACTCGTGCCCAAGACAGCTTTATGAGACTGACTTTGTAGGCTTGGGGCACTAAGCAAACTAGTATAGAATCAATGCTTCTTTAACTACGCATCTAGTACAACTTTAGTACTATATAATGGAGTTTGAATTGGGCCAAAAAGATATTGGTAAGAGCTTTTAATAAGGTTGTGAAAATGCTTGAGAGGCAATTTATGACACTTGCACCAAAGGTTATAAACTTGGTATTTGAACTTGAACCCTAAAGGGAAGTTGTTCAATGTGGTATTGTGATCGCGTAGGGCTACTTATGGCATATTGTATATCTACGTGGTTGACCCTAGAGGGTTATTGTGTTATATATAGTGCCTTAAAAAGAAGTTGCACTACTACATTCGTTAGGCAGGAGTTGGAACACCCTATTTCTAGTTTCTATAGTATGTAATGAAAATGTAAGACTTATGTGATATACTTTGTGCCATAAGTGCTTACCTGTTTATAGTTGTTGTGCACAGAGTGTTTAATACGTGTTGCACTGTTTCTTTGGTTGAGCATGAGTTTTTAATACCATGTCCTTGGACTGTGTTATTATTCAATAGTGTTAAAATGTATGTGCACTATTGTGATTGGATTAACATGAAGTATAGTTCCATGTTATATAAATTGGTGTCCCATAGGGTGGACTTATATTTCAAGTATCTGTTATATGCTTGAACATGGTGATATCATCTGATCTTTTGGGGGTATATGGGATACTATCACTTATGGGAAGATATCTCATAAGGTGTTTAGATTTTCTTATACCTGTGACCTCTCCCCCTTCTGTGGCCACGGTCTGGGGGTGCGCAGCTTCTATGGATATGTGCAGTCATGCCATATGATAGCTGATAACTTATATGGATCTCCGATAGAGATCGTATAAGCCGTGAAGGTGCACCAGCAGTTCACGAGAGGAGTATTACTCCCACCGTTATACTATATGTGATTTAGATGGGAAAGGTATCATAATGTGTTTACTGTTTCCCAATGTGATCTTGGCAACCTACTTATGTGTTGCATATTTGATAATTGGCAACCTGATTGTGTGTTGCATATTGTATGACTTATTGGTCAGAAGGAAAAGGTAACGTAATGTGTTTACTGTTTTCCAACATGAGCAACCTGTTTATGTGTTGCATATTGTATGGCATATTGTTGCATACATAATAGCTTGCTGAGATTTTATCTCACCCCTTCTCCCTTTATTGTTTTAGATCCCGCTGAGACAGGAGGACCGGACCAGTGAGGCCGGGGAAAGAGTTTGGACTTCTTTTGGGGTTGTCTGGGTATGTGTTGATTAGGGAGTTGGGGCTGGACTATGGTTGTTATTCTTTTGGGAAATGTTTTGTATATAAAGTTTTACAAACATGTTTTCAGTGTGAGTTGGTCTGTAGTTAAACCTCGGATCGGTTTGTTTTATGTTTGGCTTATGTTAGCCTTTTCAGTTGTAGTACTTGTATGTATACAGGTTATGACTGGTTTAAACAGGTTTACATATCGCCTCCGTTTAGAGAGGTTATTTTGAAATGGTTTTAAAAATGTGTTGGTTACTTTTCAAGTTAAAGTAAAGAAAAGTTTTTTTAAATGATATATTTTGGGACCCTCCATCCTGGGACACGGTTTATAGATCCGGGAGTTGGGAGGCGCCCACAGTTGGTATCAGAGCTTTGGCTAGAAGTCAAGGGTAGATGTCTAGTTTAAGGGGGAGTGTGTGATATCTGACGCCGAGTGTTTCCTGCAGGGATCATTGTAATGGCTGGAACTAGTGGTGATCAGCAGAGGGAACAGGGGAACATTGGAGATCAGAATGCCAAGATGATGGCTATGTTTCGTGTATTCCTCCAGAATATGGCAACTCAGGGTAGAGCACAGCAGCAACCTGAGGCAAGGCCAAAACAGGGATTGGAAAAGTTTATCAAATTGTCTCCACCAAGCTTTAACGGTGATCCAGATCCAATGATAGCTGAGAGATGGTTGGAGGCCATGACTAAGATCTTTGTGGCAATGGAGAGCACAGATGAAGAGAAAGTTGGATGTGCAGTGTTTAAGTTAGAGGGTCCTGCTGAACATTGGTGGCAAATCCTTAAGGAAAGCCGGAGCGGATCATACGCCCGTACTTGGGACAACTTTGTGGGGAAATTCAAGGAGCATTTCATTCCCGTGATTACTAAAGACAAGAAGGAAGTAGAGTTCCTGAAGCTTGAGCAGGGGGCATTGTCAATATCCCAGTATTCTGCCAAATTTACAGAGTTAGCAAGGTATTGCCAACATCTTGTACCAGATGAAAGCAGGAGGGTATGCCGGTTTGTTAAAGGGTTGAGGTTGGAATTCAGGAAGCAATTGTTGACTCACGATTTTCCTACCTACCAGGCGGCAGTTAATATGGCCTACAGAATTGAAAATGACATTGATGAACAAAGGGGTAAATCAGAGGCAAGTGGAAGCAAAGCTAAGTCTCAAGGCCAGAGTTCAGGGCAGGGCAAGAGTCAGACTAAAGCTTCAATTGCTGGAGTGGCTAAGGGAGGTACCGTTACAGTTTCAACAAGGCCTGTATCCCGTCAATTTGGAACTGTTTGCAACTTTTGCAAGAGGATAGGGCATTCTGAAGATAACTGTTGGAGGAAACAGGGTAAATGTCTGAACTGTGGAGAGATGGGGCACTTCAAGAAGGACTGTCCTAAATTTAAAAAGGGTCAAGCTTCGGGTGGTAAACAGCAAGGTGACCAGCCCAGAGGTGGTATTAAAAGTGATGTAGAGGGAAAACCAAAAGAGAAAGTGCAAGACAGAGTGTTTGCCTTAGGCCGAGGTGAGGTAGATCCCACAGCAGTGATTAGAGGTATTGTCCCTGTCTCAGGGGTCAGGGCTCATGTTCTTATCGACCCTGGATCGTCTCATTCATATGTAGCATCTCATTTTGCATTTACATTGCATAAGTTGCCTATGTTGTTACCTTATGTGTTAGAGGTTTCTACTCCTGTGGGAGAGCACCTCGAATCCTCTCTGATCTATCATGACTGTGAAGTGATTATTTGTGGGCATGTATTTCCAGTGGATTTGGTAGAGTTACCAATCTGAGATTTTGATGTTATTTTAGGCATGTACTGGTTGAGTTCTTGGCATGCCTTGGTGGACTATCGCAGAAAGCGAGTCACCTTTTCTATGCCTGATGTGCCTGTGTTTATGTTTGATGCTGATAAATCTTTATTTGGCATTCATGTTATTTCTGCACTAAAGGCTATAAAGTTATTATCTAAAGGGTGTGAGGGTTACTTGGCATATATGGTAGATTCTGGTAAGAAGTCTCCTGAATTATCTTGTGTTCCAGTGGTGAATGAGTTCAGTGACGTATTCTCAACTGAGTATAGTATGCCTCCAGATAGAGAAGTGGAGTTTTGTATTAATTTATTGCCAGGTACTTCACCCATTTCTAAGGCACCCTACGTGCATAGCTCCACTCGAGTTGAAAGAGTTGAAACTTCAATTGCGGGAGTTGCTAGTCGTGGGTTTTATTCGACCCAGTGTATCACCCTGGGGAGCACCAGTGTTGTTTGTTAGGAAAAAGGATGGTACTTTGCGGTTGTGTATTGATTACAGACTACTGAATCAAGCTACAATTAAGAACAAATATCCTCTTCCTCACATTGATGATTTGTTTGATCAACTTCAAGGTTCCGTTATATATTCTAAGTTGGATTTGCGTAGCGGATACCATCAGTTGAAAATCAAGCCAGATGATGTGTCTAAAACAGCTTTCAGAACAAGGCACGGGCATTATGAATTTCTTGTTATGCCATTTGGGTTGACTAATGCACCAGCAGTGTTCATGGACATGATGAACATGATCTTTAAGCCGTATCTTGATAACTTTGTTGTTATTTTTATTAATGATATCCTGGTATACTCAAAATCCAGGGAAGATCACGAGAGGCACTTGAGAATTGTTTTATCCGTGCTTCGTGAGAAACAGTTGTTTGCAAATTTCAGCAAATGTGAGTTTTGGCCGAAATGCATTTCTTTCTTCGGGTCAGCGTGGTATCCAGAAATGGTATTGCAGTGGATCCTTCAAAAATTGAGGTCGTAGTCAACTGGAAACAGCCTTCTACTGTGACAGAGGTTCATAGTTTCCTTGGGTTAGCGGGGTACTATTGAAGATTTATTGAGGGATTTTCGAGGATTGCAACTCTGTTGACCAGATTGACTCGGAAATATGTACCGTTTATATGGGATGCTAAGTGTAAAGCTGACTTTACTGAACTGAAGAAGAGATTGACTTCAGCTCCTATTCTTACACTTTCAGAGGGTTGTGAGAACTTTGTTATATTCAGTGATGCCTCTAAAGAGGGTCTAGGTTGTGTTCTTATGCAGAATGGGAAGGTGATTGCGTATGCTTCGAGGAAGTTATCACCAGCGGAGCAGAATTATCCTACCCACGATATGGAGTTAGCAGCTATTGTGTTTGCATTGCATAAGTGGAAGCACTACTTGTATGGGGAAAAATTTGAGATATTTACAGATCACAAGAGCCTGAAGTACTTGTTTACTCAGAAGGAACTAAACAACAGACAGAGGCGATGGTTGGAGCTTCTGAAAGACTATGATTGTGTTATTTTTTATCATCCCGGGAAGGCCAATGTGGTAGCTGATGCTATTAGCCGTAAGGTTCATCTATCGTCCTTGGTATCTCGGGAGTTGAAAGGTGATATGTTGTTTGCTAACGTCAGAGCTGTTCCTACTCTTTATGGAGATCTTAGGGAAGCTCAGTTGCATGATATGGAGTTGAAGAAAATCAGGGAGAAATTGCAAGATGGAAAGTTTGGGGAGTTTTCATTGAACAAGGATGGAATTCTCACCTTCAAAGGCAGAATTTGCGTACCTTCTTCCCCAGAGATCAAAAGGTAGGTATTAGAGGATGGCCATAAGTCCCGATTTGCTATTCATCCAGGAAGCACCAAAATGTATCAGGATTTAAAGAGGGGTTACTGGTGGAATGGCATGAAAAAGGATATTGCAGAATTCATGTCAAAGTGTTTGACTTGCCAACAGATCAAAGTGGAACATCATAGGTCAGCTGGATTGCTTCAACCACTTGATATTGCTGAGTGGAAGTGGGAGGGCATTTCTATGGATTTTGTGACTAGATTGCCTCCTACTCCGCGGAAGATGGATGCTATATGGGTGATTGTGGATAGATTGACCAAATCATCTTATTTCCTACCAGTTTCAACCAAGTATTCCTTGGAGAAATTGGCTTAGTTATATATTCGTGAGATTGTGAGACTACATGGAGTACCTATCAACATTGTTTCTGATAGGGATCCGAGATTCACCTCGCGGTTTTGGAGGGCTTTGCATGAGGCCTTGGGGTCTAAGTTGAGTTTCAGTACAGCATTTCATCCTCAGACTGATGAGCAGACAGAGAGGACCATTCAGATTCTTGATGATATGCTACGGGCTTGTGTGATGGACTTCCAGTTATCTTGGGAAGACCATTTGCCTTTAGTGGAATTTGCCTATAATAATAGCTACCAATCCAGCATTGAGATGGCACCATATGAGCCACTGTATGGGAGGAAATGTAGGTCCCCAATGTGTTGGGACGAGATTGGTGAGGCTAAACTTTGGGGTCCATATTTGGTTAGAGACTCAACTGAGAAGATCAAAGTGATCCGTGATAGATTGAGGACAACCCAGAGTCGCCAGAAGAGTTATGCCGACAATAGAAGATGGGAGTTATCCTTTCAGGTTGGTGATTTTGTGTTCTTGAAGATCTCACCTAAAACGGGGATCAAAAGGTTTGGCAACAAAGGGAAATTGGCTCCTAGGTTTGTTGGTCCTTTTGAGGTGTTAGAGAAGATAGGTGAGTTAGCCTATCGTTTGGCTCTACCACCATCTCTTTCTTCTCTCCATGATGTGTTCCATGTATCCATGTTGAGGAAGTACTGCTATGATTCCTCTCATGTGTTGAGTTCTCCTCCTGAGGTTGTCCAGGCGGATATGAACTATGTTGAGATACCTTTACGGATTCTGGAGAGGCAGGTTCGGGAATTGCGTACCAAGAGTATCCCCGTGGTGAAAGTTCTGTGGAAGAATCACACCATTGAGGAAGCTACTTAGGAATTGGAATCAGAGATGAGTCAGAAGTATCCTGAGTTGTTTGATCATTCAGGTAAGTGAAGTCCAAATTCGGGATGAATTTTGTTTAAGGGGAAGTGAGTGTCACGACCCTAAACCTAGGCACATTTTGGTCACACGTGAAGCACATGGGGTTGGGTATGCCTTGCATATCATCCTTGGTTTGTTAGCATTTGATTTGCTTACATGTTCATTTTGGCATTTTTGATGAACTACGTGGTTTTAGATGTTATAACTTGATTGAATCATATAATGTCTAAATAAAGAAATTTATGTAGTTAATTGGTAACACTTGAATTTTGATTTGAAGTGTTATAAAAGTTATCAAGGTGCTTAGGTGTAACATTAACTTTAAGGTAGTGGTTGGTAGATTTTCAATCTTTGAGGAGCTTGATTGTAATTGTTTTATGAATATCTTTTGTAAAGCTTCTCCAAGAAGCATACTACATTTCCTCAGTCTTCTTCTTCCTTTTATCAGCCAAGAAAGTTCCCAAACCCTTGTTTAACTTCAAAAAATTCCTAGAAATTCAGCCTTTAAGTGGTTGTTGATTCCAACTTCAGTTTTGTACTAAGGGAGTTGATAGGAGCAAGAGTAACCGATTATCTTCCTCTTTTATTTGGATAACTTGGGTAAGTTGTTATGGTTCTTTTCTAATAACTGTTCATTTTGTGTTTAATAATGTTATTATGAACATGTGAATGGTTATTGATAAGTTTGGTAAGTTATTTTGATGTTTGAAAAGGAAACAAACTAAGTTGGTGTTGATCAACATGGCAAAGGGTGGTATTATGGATTGGTAATTGTTGTATCCATGTTGTATATATGTTATAGGGCATGGAGGGAGTCTGAATATGGTTTAAAACTGAAGTTGGGTCACTTGGTAATTGCTGGGAATGAGCAAAGGGTTGTTTTCTTTGCCTTGCTGCTGATGTTGTCAACTGCAGCAACAATTCTAGTGAAGGGCACGACTCGTGCCCTAGAGCACGAGTCGTGACCCTCAGGGTTTACACTCGTGGTCTGCAGTCGTGAGAGATGAAGCAGTCGTGCAGGACTGGGGCACGACTCGTGCCTACCTTCACGACTCGTGCCCAAGACAGCTTTATGAGACTGACTTTGTAGGCTTGGGGCACTAAGCAAACTAGTATAGAATCAATGCTTCTTTAGCTACGCATCTAGTACAACTTTAGTACTATATAATGGAGTTTGAATTGGGCCAAAAAGATATTGGTAAGAGCTTTAAATAAGGTTGTGAAAATGCTTGAGAGGCAATTTATGACACTTGCACCAAAGGTTATAAACTTGGTATTTGAACTTGAACCCTAAAGGGAAGTTGTTCAATGTGGTATTGTGATCGCGTAGGGCTACTTATGGCATGTTGTATCTCTACGTGGTTGACCCTAGAGGGTTATTGTGTTATATATAGTGCCTTAAAAAGAAGTTGCACTACTACATTCGTTAGGCAGGAGTTGGAACACCCTGTTTCTGGTTTCTATAGTATGTAATGAAAATGTAAGACTTATGTGATATACTTTGTGCCATAAGTGCTTACCTATTTATAGTTGTTGTGCACAGAGTGTTTAATACGTGTTGCACTGTTTCTTTGGTTGAGCATGAGTTTTTAATACCATGTCCTTGGACTGTGTTATTATCAATAGTGTTATAATGTATGTGCACTATTGTGATTGGATTAACATGAAGTATAGTTCCATGTTATATAAATTGGTGTCCCATAGGGTGGACTTATATTTCAAGTATCTGTTATGTGCTTGAACATGGTGATATCAGCTGATCTTTTGGGGGTATAAGGGATACTATCACTTATGGGAAGATATCTCATAAGGTGTTTAGATTTCCTTATACCTGTGACCTCTCCCCCTTTTCTGGCCACGATTTGGGGGTGCGCAGCTTCTATGGATATGTGTAGTCATGCTATATGATAGCTGATAACTTATATGGATCTCCGATAGAGATCGTATAAGCCGTGAAGGTGCACCAGCAGTTCACGAGAGGAGTATTACTCCCACCGTTATACTATATGTGATTTAGATGGGAAAGGTATCATAATGTGTTTACTGTTTCCCAATGTGATCTTGGCAACCTACTTATGTGTTGCATATTTGATAATTGGCAACCTGATTGTGTGTTGCATATTGTATGACTTATTGGTCAGAAGGAAAAGGTAACGTAATGTGTTTACTGTTTTCCAACATGAGCAACCTGTTTATGTGTTGCATATTGTATGGCATATTGTTGCATACATAATAGCTTGCTGAGATTTTATCTCACCCCTTCTCCCTTTATTGTTTTAGATCCCGCTGAGACAGGAGGACCGGACCAGTGAGGCCGGGAAAAGAGTTTGGACTTCTTTTGGGGTTGTCAGGGTATGTGTTGATTAGGGAGTTGGTGCTAGACTATGGTTGTTATTCTTTTGGGAAATGTTTTGTATATAAAGTTTTATAAACATGTTTTCAGTGTGAGTTGGTCTGTAATTAAACCTGGGATTGGTTTGTTTTATGTTTGGCTTGTGTTAGCCTTTTCAGTTGTAGTACTTGTATGTATACAGGTTATGACTGGTTTAAACAGGTTTACATATGGCCTCCGTTTAGAGAGGTTATTTTGAAATAGTTTTAAAAATGTGTTGGTTACTTTTCAAGTTAAAGTAAAGAAAAGTTTTTTTTAAATGATATATTTTGGGACCCTCCATCCTGGGACACGGTTTATAGGTCCGGGAGTTGGGAGGCGCCCACACTTCACACCTTGGAGAATAAGAAAGATGAAAAGTTAGGAAAATCATACTCGAGCTGGAAGATGTGGAAACCAATAAGGCCTACCCCGAGCAAAGAATCAAGATAGGTGGACAGTTTTCACCTGAAGAGAATACCAAAATAGTTGCCTTATTAAAAGAAAGTTTGGACATTTTCGCGTGGAGAATCGAAGACAAGAAGGGAATCAAAGAAGAGGTCGATGTGCATAAGCTTGAGGTTAAACCACCATAAAATTCAAAAGCCAGAGGTGTGAGTACCCCGACCCGAACTCGTGTTTTTTGGGTCCACTTTCCTTGATTTTTGGGCTCATTTATTTGCTAAAATGCAATTTGAGCCCAATTATCCATTTAATTACTCAACTCATTGGGCCTGCCATCCATTCGGCCCAATTGTGCCATAAAGCTGTACGCTGTCGTCCGACACCGGTTATCCAAAGGCGGTTTAACTCCCTATGTCGGACGACATAGGACGTCCCATCAGCCTGTCTATAATACAAGGCATGGCTGATCATTTAGGAGGACTTTTTGGGAGGATTTTGGTAAGGGGGGAAACTCTGTCAAAATAGAGTCTCATCCTCTCTCTCTCTCTCACACATACTCACCTCCCTCCTCATATACACATGCCCAAGCCAAGATCCAAAGAAAGCCTTCCTTTGTTGGAGTGTTGAAGGGGTAAACACCATACTATTGGTGTCTTTACCTTGTGGACTACAATAGGTAGCCACTAAACCCTCTCTCTCTCTCTGATTAACTCTTGCATACATCTATATCATCTTGCATGCTTACTTGCCTTGATATTATGTGAAATATTTGGGATTTTACATGATAAAGGTGGTGGAGAGGTAAATCTTCCATATTCACTTCTCCCCACCTCAGATCTGAACATTTGGTGACCTTAGCACCATTAAAGTTTGCATCTTTGTTAGTTTCCATTGAGTTAGGAGGAGATGGCTACATAATAATGGCCATAGATATGTGATTTATCACATTTGGCCATTAAAGCCATGTGATCCTCCCATAATACTCACGTAGTATTACTATTTTACTGCTTTCAGTTAATAAAGATAACTTAGTTTGCTTTGGGAACAAGGTGGGATCAGTCTGGCTGAAGGGCACTGAAATAGGCCTCTGGTGTCGGACGACACAGGACCTCTCAAAGGATCATGTGTCATACGACATACAGCTCCCAGAAAGCCATCTGGCTTTCAAGGACTTCAGATCCATTCAGATCGGTCCCCTTTGTGACTCAAAGCAATTTTTAAATATTAGTTTTAGTTCATTTAACACTACTTAGGGAGCCTAAGGTCTGATTGGGTGCGATAAATTGATGGAGGCGGTTTGTCATGTGACATAGACAACTTCGGATGCTCTATGTCATATGACATCCGTATCATTAAAAGTCAATCTTGACTTTGCTCACTCTAATCAACCCCAAACTGAACTTAGACCCTAAATAGTGTCTTTTCTTATTTAAAATAATATTGTTTCAATTTCCAGAGCAGCCTTATTGTTATAAGGGACAATCTGAACAGGAGGCCTTGTGTCGTCCGACATCCCTCTCTGAGGAAGCCCTGTGTCAGACGACATCCAAGCTTCCTGAGCAGACTATCTCCAGCCCTTGCCTTGTAATGCAAGTCATCATATGTAAAGGGTGTGGCCCCCTATCATGGCTCACAAGTTGTATCCATTTTGAATCATCATCAATGAAATCCAAGTTTGCATGCCCTGTTTATTGACACAAATCGCACACACTTTGAATGTTTATAATTGTCCAATGTTTGATTGAAAGACTCGTCTACGGACGAGGCGTGTTGGGTGAACTCTCAAGTTCTTCCCAACACGTAACCTGACCCCCGGACCCAAATTCTCTTTAAAAAAGGTTTTTCAATGTTTTCCTCTAAAAACGGCGTGGCGACTCCCAAAATTTTCAACATTCAAAAAAAAATAAAACAAAACTAGTGTTTTTTTCGGAGGCCGTTCATTCAGTGGCGACTCCGCTAGGGATTAACATTGAAAAACTTTTGTTTTTGGAAAAAATGAAAACGATACTTGGTATATTGGTGGAAACCATTAACCTTCCTGTATCGCTCCCTAACCCGGGGCTTGGGATAAATTGTGGTCTAACAATCCCACGTACCGGTATCATTATTCTTCTTTTTTGAAAAAGGAAAAGTTTTTCTTAAGAGGGTCAAACTTTCTTTAAAATCAACTTGGACAATTTCTTCATTCTCCTTGTGTGCAATTTGAGTCATTATGTGTGCTCCTATGTGCCTTGCCATGATTTTGTGCCTATATGCTTTATATGCCTTGGTATCTGGTATTTTGGGATGGTGGGGCTTCCCCCCCCACCTTGCAGTTTGCTTGGCCTTGTTGGTGAGCATTCCCATGTCGGATGACATCCCTTTCGTGGGAAGTCCTGCGTCGGACGACATAGGGAGGCAGTGCAGAAACAGGTCTAGCTGATCAGATGAACAGGGCAAGATGATTCCGGAATACAGCTACCGGTTATCTTTGGACATTTGGGCCAGTCCCCTTTTGTCGTGCTTTGGATTCAATCTCTTCTCTTTCCTTTTTTTGCATATTGCATAAACAAAAACAAAAAAATATTTTTTTACAAAAAAAAAACACAAAAAAACAAAAAATATATTTTCCTAGAGAATGCCTTCACACTACTCGCACGCTACCCGCACATAGAGTTAGAACCCGGGAGTGTACGGACGGCATCGCGGACAGTGACGTGTTTCGCTTACGCTTGAGCGCCTAAAGTCCTCCTAGCCTGTGGAGTCAGCCAACACTTGTCCGTGACACACTTTCTACCGTGACCGATTGGTTTTTGGCAAAATACTTTTCAAAACATTTTTCAAACTCGGTTTTCAAAATTTTCTCACAAAGTCCGAGTCATACCTTCGTCTCCAAAGTCTTGGCATACTCTCCCTCTTCATGACGAAGTTACGACATAACTCAACGTGAGTACATGTCAAAACTTTGACATGTCTCGACGTGGATACATGTCGATTTCTCGACTTGGCTTCGCAAGAGGTCATGACGCGTTTTCAACATGTACTAACGCGAGATCATGTCGAATTCTTGGCACGTGCTAACGGGAGGTTATGCCGAAATTTCGCCATGAAGCAACGAGAGGCCATGCCGGATTTTCAACTCGAAAAGAGGAGAGGTCATGCCAAATTTTTTCCAGGATTTTACCTGCAAAATGAGGTCTCGTACATTCAAACGTACTTTCGACCCTCTCCCCTCCTGAGTCTAGACGTTTTTGACTTGGACTTGGTTTTGAAAATCTTGAGTTTGACTTGTTTTGAATTGTATGCCCATAGGTCCGTTCTCCCTCTTGATCGGTGGGTTCCACGTGCCCTATAGGACCTCTGCCGGGATTATCCGTCCCGGAGGTGCAATACAGGTGGAATACAGGGGGTCTATAGACGTAGTGATGGAACCCACTGGTCCAGGAATAGTGTAGACTGCGAAAAAGAAGGTGTCCCCCTTTTCCAACCATTCTTAGGAATAATAAAAATCATTTAAATCTTTTAAAAAATATATATATAAAAAAATAAAAAACAAAAAAAAGCATATGCATGAGTCCGTCCTAAGCCTATCCTCTCCCCTACCTAAAACCGTTCTCTCCCCCTTTCAGCGAGCAAATATTGGGTCAGAGTTCCGGGTGGTCGGTTAATCAGCTTCTCTCCAGTCAAAGATTCGTTTCCAGCAGTCTCAGAGATGGCAGATACGCAAGCTTCAGTGGGTTTGGGTCCGAATGCGGGTATTGATCCAGCTCAGAGTCAGAATGTCAGTCAAGCTGTAGGGCCAGATCAAGGTCAGAATGTAGGGCCGAAATTAGCTTTGAATGCCTCTCCTAGCAGTGGTTATGGCATATGTCTTCATATGACACCCTCGGGAAGTCCGTTTGTTAACCCTCACCCAGGTTTCAACTTCTCTCTGGAAGCTTCTCTCCGTGCTGCTCTCGAAGCCTCTCGTGCCCGTGAGGAGGCCGGTTGGGCTCGCTATGTCGAGGTAATGCGCATGCAAGTGTAAGTGCTCCAATTTGAGTTGGTAGTATTTTCGTTAGAAAATTAACGAAAGTCCTAACATTCCTAACATTTCTAACATTCCTAACTTTTCCAACAAAGCAAGGGTAAACTAGGCATTGCTATTTAAAGTTAAACCAAGAAAATAATCTCAAAAAAGCAAAAGAATTGTAAAAACCCGAAATGGGAAGCTGCAGTCAACAGCCTGGTTGCTTAATTTGAAAAATATTCTTCCTGTCCAAAGCCTGGAGCAGCATTTAATGAACAGTGCACGCCTTGAATCCACCATTTTCTCTTGAATCTTTCCCAAACCCCACTCACTCCAAACATTCTCAAATCACTCTCATACATACACAAGACCAAGCTTAAATCACCCCTTAGGAGGAGGATTAGAGAGAAAACATAGAGGACTTAAGTGTTATCTACTTGTTTTCTCTTTGACCAACTCTAATCACAAACCCTAAACACATTCAAACCCTAAACACTTTCAAGCCTTGAATCCACTCAAACACAAACACAAACACAAGGGAAGATAGGTATAACCTCCCTCTCCCTACCCTAAATCTCTCTCATCCATGCATGCATCTCAAACTTTAAAGATGTAGTTTGTTCATCAACTTGTTTGTTGTTCATCTTTGCTTGACCTAAAAATGAAGTCACCTTGGAATAAATTTCCATGGATGACCATTTAAAAGGTCCAAATTACTTCTTATTCACTTAAAAGTGCTTTTCCTCAAAATCATTCATTCAAGAGGCCAAAAACTTATAAAAAACGCGTTTTTTGTTAACTTAACAAAAAACGTGTTTTACCGTCTTATCTCTCACATAATCCACGCACACAACGCAGACCCTCTCTCTCTCTCTCTATCCTCTCTCTCTAGACGCAATTGCGTCGTCTCCGCCCAAAATTCATAGAGTAATGGCGGAAACCCAGCTCGATAACCTTCACAAACAATCGTACCCTTCCTCTTCAGCTTCTCCCGATGATTCTCCATCCCAATTTGATTCCCAGTCAGAATTAGTTGCTCAAAGTTCAAAACAAGTCGAATTTGTTTCGACCAATGATCATCACCTTCATACCTCGCCAATTCCGATCAACGGTGACGTGGGTTTAAACGAAATTGCAGAAATTTCTACAATTGAGGGTAATGGGGGCGAAACGTCCGGCGATTACAACAGGGTAAGGCAAGAACGAAGTGTAAAGAAGGAGAAACGGGCTCGAAAAAGCTTGAAAAATGGGTATGTGAATGAGGATCGTGGCCGGAGAGGGATTGGCCTTCCTCTTGCTCCAGTTCTTCTACCAAAATCAAGTGCCAGTTGGTTTAAAATAGAGTGCCAGTTGGTGTATAATAGAGTGCCCGTTAGTGTATAATCAAGTGCCCGTTGATGTATAATTGAGTGCCCGTTAGTGTATAATCAAGTGCCCGTTAGTGTATAATCAAGTGCCCGTTGGTGTATAATTGAGTGCCCGTTAGTGTATAATAGAGTGCTAGTAAGTGTGTAACTGAGTGTCAATGTATTTTTGAATGCCAGTTCTTGTAATTTTGAATGCCAGTCCATGTATTTTTGAATGCCAGCTCATGTTTTTTTGAATATCAGCAAAAATAATTATCGGTATTTTTGAGTGCCAGTATATGCATTTTTGAGTGCCAGTAAATGTGTTTTCAAATGTCAGTCTATGTATATAAAAGTGCCCGTGTGAAGAGTGTCAGTTCATGTATATAAAAGTGCCCGTGTAAAAAGTGCCAGTTTCATGTTTATAAAATGCCAGTATGAAATCACTGGTCATTTGTAATATTAACACTGGCATTTATCATGTTGCCAGTAATTACAAAAATGTCACCGTTTATTTTGAACATGGTTGCCAGTAATTACAAAATTGCCACCGTTTATTTTGAACAGCTTTTGGAAAACACGTTTTTCCTTAGCTTAAGAAAAAACTAGTTTTTTATAAGACCAACTCATTCAAAAGTGTTTTCCAAATAACATTTTCATACATAAAATCTCATTTTCAAAGGATAAAATTTCCCTTCCCAAGCAAATGAAATGCTTAAGTCCTAATGTACCCTAAGGATGGCTCTATATAGTAGATCACCACTAAAATGTCTAGTGATCACTAATCAAAGCCTAAAGAAATGGGGACAAGCATGGATGCAAAACCCCCTTTAAATCTCACTTTTCTTCAAGAGGAAGTTGCTGTCCAGTAGCCTTTCTCTGAGACCTCTGTCCATGGTCTAATTTTTTGGACACAGAATAACTTGGAATTCGGTGTTGACTACAAAATACTTTTTGTAGCCAACATCCAGATATTTCCATACATATTTTTACTTTATTTTTTGCGTGAGTAAAACTCCCTTTTTCAAATTATTTTTCAAAGGTCAGTTCATCAGTCTCTGGAAATCCAGATTTCATATCTGAGATTTCCATAAGGTTTTGGTCTATCAAATCATCTCCAAATGGAAAAATCCTTTTTCATAAACCTTATTTAAGGCGTTTTGAACAACTTTCATTCTCGGACTTTCCCCAGATTCTGAGATTTTAAAGCTCTTAAATCCATTTTAAAATCAAGTGTCCACTGCCTTTTTCATTCTGGCAGAATTGATTTTCAAATTCAAAAGGTCTTTTGAGTACCAAAACTCAACCCTAAAATCACACCAAAAATCATGGGATTTGTTCAAAGTATTACAAAGAGTCCTCAATTTTTACTTTTCAGTTTGAACTTATTGTGGTAAAAAAAAAAACACACACATACACACAAATGGTTTTTAATGCTTGGAAGACTCGTTTTACGAGGCACTTCGGGTGAACACTAACGTTTTTCCCGGAGCGTAACGTGACCTCCGAACCCAAATCTCTAATCTCGGGCATTTTTCAAAGTTTTGGCCCTTAAAACAAAAATGGCGTGGCGACTCCGTTTGATTTCAAAAATTGGGTACATCACAGCAAGGCGTCACCATAATCTGTCGCCCCGATGGGTCGTATGAAGAAATTAGGGAGGAGCCCGATGTTACTATCACCGACACTGGTTTTGTTCCCCCGTCCTCACCAAGGCAAGGCTTTCACAATGTGCCCCCGCCAATCTCCTATGGAGTGCCTAGCTCCTTTCCGATGCCGACTCATGGGAGTGTGTCAAGGCCTCCCCCATCCCAGTGTCTACTTATGGCGGGCAATACGGACTGAGAGGCGAGTCAAGCTCTTTCCCGAAGACTAGTGCTCGTGACCGCTTTGTGTTTTATCCCTGCATCAGTTTGGGCAGAGTCAGCAGCCTAGTGGTGTCAACCAAGAGCAGTTTGGGTATATTCAGAATCAATTTGGGGCTCAAGGTCAAAGTCCGTATAACAGCGTGGGCCAGCCTTCCAACCCAGCCTTTGGTGGTCAGTTTATTGCTCCTCATGATCAGCCCAATCAGCAGCAGAGCGGGTATCGTCTGTCAGAAGCGCATTTGTCGGGATCAACTCCCGCAATATCCACAGCCCCAATTCCAAAACAACATCCCTCGGCCTTACGGTTTGTTCTCCTCTCACCCAAAGATTCGTATGGTTCCACCCCGTATTCAGCCCGTGCATCGCATCGTGTCCTCTCGCCCATGGTCGCCTGGAAGCCAGCCAAGCGGTTCGGGCCCCGGAATCCCGACGTTCAATTTAATGGTTACGACATGTACGAGAACAGAATCCCCAGCTCAGTTGGCTTAGTGGACAGCAATGTTAGCATGCCCAGCACTTTTGGTCTTCCTCCGGCTGCCTTGCCTATCAGATCCATGCCAGAATTTCCAGTGCCATCTTCGACGGTAGCTCCAACTATAGGGCCACCCCCATCTTCCGAAGTTTCAAGCTTGAAAGAAGAGCTGAAGTATGTGAAAGAACAATTGCATAAGATGACTTTCGGGTCCAGCATGGTCAACTCCATAGAACTCAAGGACTCCAAGGCCCTCCCGAAGAACTTCAAGATGCCCCCCATAACTAAATTTGAAGGCTCCACATGCCCTAAAACTCACATGAATAGCTACATCATGTCTATGGGTGCCAAAGGGGCCACCGAGGAGATGCTAGCCCTTTACTTTCACTTGTCCCTCGATGACTCTCCTTTGAGATGGTTTCTAGGCCTAAAACCGGAAGCGAGGGCTACGTGGTCCCATATCAGTGATGCCTTTTTGGACAAATACAAAGGAAGTGTCGAGTGGTACACCACTCGTAGTGACTTGATCGGCACCATCCAGAGGCACGATGAGTCCGTAACAGACTTTTATAAGAGGTGGAACAAGAAGCTTAACGAGTTGGTTCACCCAATTCCGCTCTCTGACGAGAAGTCCATCTTCCTTTCATGTGTCAAGCCATCTGTCAGGGAAGCCATTGGCCGGGGATACTACCCGAACCTGCGAGAAATGGTGAGTGCAGGGGCCGAAAGTGAGAATGCTACCTACTCCATCGTTCCAACTCCTGTTCCTGGTAATGCTCTAGCTCCTCGCTATCTAGTTCCAAGCTCTACCCCTGTTGCTTCGAAAGGCAAAAAAACTGCGGTCTCTAACACCGTCAACTACATTCAAGGGGAGAACAATCAGTCACCTGGCCGCGGTGGAGGACGGTCTCAAAGGTCGAAATTTGATGATTTGGGGATGCCGCTCGAAGAAGTATTTGACGGTTTGGTGAGGACAGGAATGATCAAGCCTTTGGAAAACTACCCTTCCCCTAACACCCCGGGGGTGGATCATAACTTGAAGTGCCGTTACCACCAGAATTCGGGCCATACCACCAACAGTTGTTTTGCACTGAGGAGAATCGTTCAGTGTCTGATCGACCAGCGCAAGATTGAGAAGCCGAACGTCGTCACCAATCCTCTTCCCAACAACAACAACAGGGTCAACATGATCGAGTTTTTCAATGTCATAGAGTTTGGTGAGGCTAGTCTCAACGAGGGTGTGAGTAAATTTGAGGCTATTGTGCCCACAAACAATGATGTAATCAATGATGATGATGAATTGAATGCTCATTTCTGCTATATGTTGTCTTGGGATGATATTCGAGTCGCAGCAAAACTAGCAAATGATGTCCAGCATAGTAGTACTTCTCCCGATTCTCAATCTACTCCCCTCACTTGGGAAGAGATTAAGCGCACCGCAAATTCAAGCTTGGCAATCACTGTTAATCAATTGCGACAAGTAGCTTGGCCGTAAGCTACACAGGGACCTCCGTTGAGTTGTTCAGAATTAAAAGCGACTGGTGCAGATCACGACAAGGACCAAGAAGCTGAGGTGAATTTACTCACCAGGTCAGGTAAAATGTTGGGAACTGATGTTGCCAGATCATCAGGGAAAGGCAAAGAAGCAGTTGTTCCGGGAGATGGAGCTAGTAAAAGTCCGTACGCCAAGGGGGTAGTCGAAAAGGATTTAACGGGGAATGACCCAATCCTCGCACAGTTGAAGCGAACCCAGGCCAACATTTCTCTCTGGTCCCTCTTGACTTATTCTTATCCTCACAAGTTGAAGTTGGAGGAATCCCTATCTAAGACAATGGTGTCCGTAAATTCCACCCCTGACGAAGCATGCCAATTGATAGGTACCTCCCAGTACGAAAATATCATCACCTTTACAGAATTGGATCTGCCAAAGTTCGGAACCAGTCACAACGAGTCATTGCATAACACCGTTCAACTAGATGGACGTCGGCTTCCCCACGTAATGGTAGACAACGGTTCAGCTATGAATGTATTGCCTGCCAGAATAATGAGCTTGTTGGACATCAAGGCCACTGATCTAAAACCATCCAATCAAACTATAAAGGCGTACGATTCTACATCTAGGAAGGTCTTGGGTGTGATACCATTAACTCTATGGTTCGGCAAGAAGCCCATGATAGTTGAATTCCAGGTGATAGACATTCCGGTCAGTTTCTCTGCCCTGCTAGGCATACCGTGGCTTCACCAAATCAGAGGGGTCGCTTCAACCTTGCATCAATGCGTCAAATTCGTCCAAGACGGCGAACTGACCATCATTTATGGGGATAGCGTTACCATCGAGGGCACCGATGATGAAGGAAGGCCGGTAATGGAAATCAAGCACGACGAAGCCAACTTGATGTTGAGCGGTTTCAGGGTCGAGAGCCCAAAAGCCCAGATCTGCACGATTGACCTAACAACTTCCTTTGATAAGATCCCTCCAGTTATGGTGATGATGAGGCGTATGAACTACATTCCGGGGCTTGGTCTGGGTAGACATCAGCAAGGTACCCACAAATTTGAGGAGTTAAAGCCGAAGAAAGACAGGGAAGGTCTGGGATATGTTGAGAAGACCCCCAAGGACAGAGAGGCCGACAGGATTGAAGCCGCAGAAAAGAGAAAAGCTAGTGCTGCTGGAAAGCCGTATGTCAAACCTAATCTCCGCCCTTACCACCCCTCCCTGGAAAAGTACTTCGTTAAAGAAAAGGGTGATGGTTTTGTGTGCCCCAAGGGCCAGCTCGAGAAGATGAAAGGTCTTACTTTAAGGAGCAACCCTGTCAAAGAGTTTATCATTAACAAGCCTAACATTCTAGGGGCTGTTACCACTTTCAAGAGCCAATACCACTTCTGGGGAAGTCCTGATTTCACTGACCAGTTCAGGAGGTTGTCTATGGTCGAGCCTATGATTGGGGAAGTCGATGAAACCACCGAGCTCGATATGGGAAAAGATGTAGCAGCTTTGTTCGAGGAGGCAGATTTATCAGAAGTTGTTGGGGCTGATCCACTGATTGAAGCACCGTTGATTGATTTATGTGAAGAGGCACCGCTGATTGCCGGGGTTGTTGCTAAGGATCCTTTTGGTATGGTTGACCTTCTGACCGGGGATGATTTTGTACCTGCGGTTAATCTTCTGACTGGGAATGATTACGTATCAGTAATCGAGTTTGGTGGAGACAAAGAGATTGATCCGTGCACCTTCATCAGCACTTCAGAGATGCTGCTCCGGAATTGGACTTCCTTCAAGGGATCGATCGCCAGCCGAAAAGTTATGATTGAAAGGCTCGGGCTGGCCCCTCGTCCTGGTGTGTCTGAGTCTAAGTCTGTCCCTGTAATCCTGAGTCAGTCCTCAGAGTCTTTTGTTTTCGAGTTCGAGTCTCTAGATAGGTCTGATACTCTCACGGCTGATGATCATCGCCGTGTCTTTGACTCTGTCTTCCCTCTTGCGTTGAATGAAATGGTTGACCTTTCTGCGTATCCCTTAATTGCCACCTTAACAAATGATAAGTTAACTAAAACAAATCTTAATGACTTAAAAGTGGTTAATAATGATTCATTTGAAGAGGACACAAACTTTTTAGATGAAAAATTTTTAAATGATAATATAAAGCAGGTTTTTGAGCGAGACGACAATCGGGCCCAAGCTGCCGATGAGGTATTGACTACAGTGAATTTGGGAACTACTGAAGAACCCAAAGAGACACAGATTGGCAGTTTCTTCACCGGGGAAGAACGGGAAGTCCTCATTAATTTGCTCAAGGAATACGTGGACGTATTTACCTGGTCCTACAAAGACATGCCCGGATTGGACGTTTCAACTGTCGAGCACCAAATCCCCCTAGACCCAGAAGCCAGTCCAGTCAAGCAGAAGCTTCGCCGGATCAAGTCAGAATGGTCTCTCCAGGTCAAAGAAGAAATAGAGAAGCTGCTTAAATTGGGTTTCATTAGAGTGGTCGAATACCCGAAGTGGTTGGACAGCATAGTGACGGTAACCAAGTCAAATGGCAAAGTCAGGGTTTGCGTGGACTTCAGGGACCTAAACAAGGCTAGCCCGAAGGATGATTTTCCTTTGCCCAATATCGATCTGTTGGTGGACACTACTGTCAGTTACGAAGTCAAGTCATTTGTGGATGGCTTTGCGGGTTACAATCAGATTAAAGTCACCGAAGAAGATCAGGAAAAGACCGCCTTTACCAGCCCTTGGGGAACCTTTTGTTATACGGTTATGCCCTTTGGTCTGAAGAATGCCAGCGCCACATACCAGCGAGCAGTCACTGCACTCTTTCATGACATGATCCATAAGGAGATCGAGGTCTATGTTGATGATATGATTATCCATTCCAAGGGATCAGATGGTCAACACTTGGTCGACTTGAGGAAATTCTTTAACCGGCTGCGAGAGCACGACATGAGATTGAACCTGGTAAAATGTACTTTTGGCGTAGTCCGAGGAAAAGTTCTGGGATATATGGTCACAGAATGGGGAATTGAAGTCGATCCGAAAAAGATTAAAGCCATTATGGAGATGAAGCCACCGACGACAGTCACAGAGGTGAAGGCTTTCATGGGCCGTCTCCAATATATCATCCGATTCATCCACCAGCTAACCTCTATTTGTGAGCCGATCTTTAAGCTGCTCAGGAAGAATCAGGGGGTCGAATGGAACGAACAGTGTCAGACCACCTTCGAGACGATCAAGGCCTACTTAGTCCATCCCCAATCATGTGTCCTCCACATAAGGACAAGCCCTTGTTGCTATATTTGACAGTTACAGATACAGCTGTAAGAGCCATGCTTGCACAAGAAAAGCCAGATTCAAAAGTGGAGAACGCCATCTACTTCGTCAGCCGAAAGCTTCAGGGCAGTGAATTGAATTACTCATCTTTAGAGAAAACCTGTGCAGCTTTGGTATGGGTGGTCAGCAAATTGAGACATTATCTGTTGGCGCATACGGTACACCTGGTGTCAAAGATAGACCCCATCAAATGCCTATTCGATAAGTCTTCTCTGTCATCAAGGCTTGCGAAGTGGTCCTTCTTCTTAGCCGATTTTGATATCAAGTTTGTAACCCACAAGGCAATCAAAGGCCAAGCTCTGTCAGATTATTTGGCAGATTTCCCGAGCTCAGAGGCGCGTGGACTCGACCCCCAGTTTCCAGACGATGGAATTTTCATGGTAGAAAGTACAGACCGTTGGCAGTTGTTCTTTGATGGTGCCACCAACAAGAGGGGCAATGGTATCGGCATGGTGTTGGTTGATCCGAAGGATGTGCACACCCCCATTGTTATCAAGTTGAATTTCCCGGCTACTAACAACGCCGCGAAATATGAAGCTTGTATAGCCGACCTCGAGGCAGCTTTAGAGAGAAATGTCGAAAAGTTAGAGGTGTACGGAGACTCTCAGCTAATCATCAATCAGGTATCTAATAAGTGGAAAACCGTAGACCAGTACTTGCAAATGTACTATGCTTACATGGAGGATCTGATTAACCAGTTCAAGGAGGTCACGTTCCATTACCTACCTCGGGACAAGAACAGGTTCGCGGATGCCCTGGCCACTTTAGCCTCTTTGGTAGAGATTCCAGAGGGAAAGTCAGTAAAGCCATTCAAAGTTGGGAGGCGCGAGAACCCTGCCTATTGTTGTCAGATTGAACTAGAAAAGGTCGATGACTTGTGGTATAGCCAGATCTTTCAGTAACTTACGCATGGCGAAGCCTCGTTCCCAACAGAAGAGGATGGTAGGCTGAAAGAGGGTCTCCGCGCCAAAAGCTTGCAAGCTTTGAAGAGGTTGTCTGCACAGTATGTTATTCTGGGAGATGATTTGTGGAAGAAAAGACACCGAGGGCCACTTCTACTCTGTATCAGCAAGTCTAAGGCCAGAAAGGTCATGGAAGAAGTCCATAGTGGCGCATGTGGACCACATATGAACGCCTGAGCTTTGATGTTCAGCATACTCAGGATGGGCTATTATTGGATCTCCATGGAGATCGATCAGATTCGCTTGTGCGAACCTGCGATAAGTGTCAGCGGTTCTCCAATCTCAAACATATACCTCCCCATGATCTCTACTGTATGAGCACTCCTTGGCCATTCGCAACTTGGGGGATCGACGTTATTGGAAAGATA
Organism: Adenophora triphylla var. japonica; assembly: GCA_022495995.1. Lineage (NCBI taxonomy): Eukaryota > Viridiplantae > Streptophyta > Magnoliopsida > Asterales > Campanulaceae > Adenophora > Adenophora triphylla. The sequence continues at coordinate 123,598 of JAFEMH010000530.1, forward strand.
ACTCCTGCCGGAAGTAACGGGCACAAATTTGTGTTGGTCGCTGTGGATTACTTCACCAAGTGGGTTGAAGCGGCGTCCTACAAGGTCCTAAACTCCAAAAAGGTAGCCCGTTTTATAAAGGAAAACATTCTGTGCCAGTATGGAGATCCAAACGAGATTATTTCCGACAACGGGTCGCACTTCGAGGGAGATGCCGACAGATTACTCGCAGAGTTCAGGATCAAGCGACATAAGTCCTCCCCTTATCGCCCTCAAACCAATGGTGCTGTCGAGGCCGCGAACAAGAACCTGGAAAGGATCATCCGGAAAATGGCCGAAAGAAGCCGGGATTGGCCTGAGAAGCTTCACTTAGGACTATGGGGCTATCGTACGTCAGTAAGAACAGCCACCGGTGAAACTCCATTCGCTTTGACATATGGGATGGATGCCGTTTTGCCCATTGATCTAGAGATACCCTCTCTTCGGGTTCTGCTTGAAAATGAAGTCAACGAGATAGACTGGCTTCAGAATCGACATGACGAGTTAGCTCTTCTAGATGAGCGAAGGCTTAAAGCGATGGACCACATCCGGTCTTATCAGAAGCGCATGGCTAGGGCCTTTGACAAGAAGGTGCATCCCCGTGACATTAAGGTGGGGGATTTGGTCTTAAAAGAGAAGCCACCGAATTAATTCAGTCCTTTGGGCAAGTGAGCGCCAGTCTGGGTGGGCCCGTATCTGGTAAAGGAGATATTTTCTGGCGGAGCAATGAAGTTGACAGATTTGGATGGAAATCCCTTCATGCACCTGGTGAACGGCGACAAACTACGCCGCTATTACGTCTAAATCGAGTCTTCCCCTCTCTATATAAAAAAAGAAAAAAAAAGGAAAGAAAAGGAAAAAAAGAAAAGAAAGAAAAGAAAAAAATATATAATAAAAGCGCGAAAATAATGTACCCAGACGAGACTGAAAACCTCTCAAAAGGCAGTCCGTGCAAAACAAAGGGCGCGCTAGGTGCTAAAGAATATACCCAACTAGGCTGAAAACCCTAAAAACGGGCGGTCTAGGTAAAAAACAGGGTTGCACCACTTGTCCCCCTTCTATCTATCCCTTTCTTAAACACAAAGATAATTGGATCAAACTACAGAGACCTGAGCCCCTTAGTCCATCTTGTAAAAGGGGAACGTAGGCAGCCGTTCGCGGTTCGGTCTAAAAACATAAAAATCACCAAATCCTGTCAACAGTGGTATTTTGTGATTACCAAAATGTGTCTTGATTAAGTTCTGAAGTAATTTCAAATTTCATCACATTAATACATTCATTGATGAGTTCAAGCACGGTCTACTCTCGACTCATTAACATTAGCAGAAATAATATCTTTTAAAAAAAAGTACATCTAGACTGTCTGTGTCGGCAATAAGGGATACAATGACCGGTCATCTAATCCTAGTCACTCGTTCCCACTCCCGAAATAGCATTCATCTTCTTCCTCTTCCTCGGTCCTCGGGAGGTCTTTGGCTTAGCTATCCCAAATAGATCTGTCTCCCGTCGTCCCGGCTAAGGAAAAATACGAGTCGGCGAATCCACCAATCCGGCAGCTCTCAGTGCCGCCTGGGTAGCCCTCTCCTCTCTCAAAGTTGTCCTCCGGGACATAACCGCAGGGTCATCTCTCATCTTGGCCCTCCTCTCTACAAGCCTCTCAAAATCTGCTGCCGGATCGTCGGTCACGTTGTGCTGGTCCGGGCCGCCAAAGATCGCGTAACTCCCGTCTAGTTTGGTCTCCTCCTCAGGTCCCTTGGCAATATGCCTCAACGGTGTGCTGAACCGGCCCCATCTGCTCCCCATACCAAATGAGATACAAGGTGGACAGATATGTGATCCCCCGGGTCTTCCGTATCAGTGTGTGAGCGGGAAAAGCTGCTCCCGAAAAGACCCTGGCAAAGAATCTGATAGTCTGGACATCAGTCATGTTAAGAGGAACGGTATCCTGGGCCATTTGCTCTCTGAACCCACCAATAGCCTGCTGTGGGTACCCATACTGCCTCAGAACAAGTAAGGGGATGCTAAATGATGAAAAGTGCAATCCCGACAGCCTCACGACAGCAGAGTCATCCTGCCTGCCACTCATGGTCTCAAGACTCCATCCGGGAACCCAATACTGAATGTCCGTGGTGGTATACCTGGCCAATCGCCTCTGCCAGCTCTCCTGCGAAGCCTCCGGAGCCACTCGCCTCTGCTGTGTAACCCAGGGTGCAGCAGTCTGCCCTGCAGGTAGTGGGGAAATAAGTCCCAACCGCTCAAAGAGCCACAATGATAAGAGACTGGGGTTGCCGCGTCCCATGTGCAATGACCCTCCAGCCAGTCGGTCCATCCCATGATAGGTCTTCGCCAGTAAAATGGGTACTATGTCTCTTTCTCCCTGCCCGGGCCGAATCTCAGTCAGCGTGGTACCTCGGTGACCCCGCATCTGCCTGACAACTCCTAGCAGTAAACCGGAGCATACCCCGTCATACTCACAGAAGCAGTACAGGGAGATCATAATCAGCATGAAAATGTCCATGGCCGTGGATAGGTCAAACAGCTCCGGACGTGATACAGCTAACCGGGCTATCTGAGCCAGGTCAATAAAAGACAGGTCGAGAATCGGATCAGATACCTGATCTATGTGAAATCTCAAGAAATTGGCCAGCTGCTCGGTCAAGGGTCGTGAATCTCGTGGGAAGACTGCATCTCTGATCTCAGCTCCCCCAGTCAGTGCCCGGAATTCTTCAATAGTGGACGTGAGGTCATTATACGAGAAGGTAAAGACATGCCTCTCGCGATCCCAGTATCTAGACGCGGCCCGGAGAAGATTCCAATCTACCGCCCATTCCTTCAGTGCCCAAAGGCATCTCAACCCATATCGTTGGTCGATAACCCTCCAATTGTTGCTATGATGATGGCGGGTTAGATTGATGAGATCAGAGTGAAATTGGCGCTCTCTGATCTTAGATCTCTCATTATAATGCTCCATTTCGGGTCAAAGGTCGAATCTTGGAGTCGATTTTGGGGTGGAAGACTGAAGTCTCGTGGATCGCTGAATGTGCTTTTTACGAGTCTGCCTTTTATAGAATGCTGGGGCTTGCTGATCAAGAAACATGTCTCCCAGACTCTCCATGTCGTACGATAGGGAGGTCCCATGAAGTCCTGTGTCGGACGACATGGGAGGTCCCATCAGAACCAGTATCAGCTGCAACTGCAGAAGCCCCTCAGCAATCCAATACTTGCTCAAAGCCTACCCAAACCTGTCTAAAACATTCAAAGACCATACATATACACTCCCCTTCACTCATCAAGCCCATGAGAGAGGATCCGGCATGTCCAACACCCCCGCAGACACATAAACATCACTCAATACATACAAAATCACAAAAACACTCAATCACATCAAAAGCCACTATCTTTGTGCCTTTCTTGGGACGGACTTGCGCATATGAACTAACAAATATACAAATAAGCAAATATTTTAGTTGTCAAAATACAAAATGCAATAAAATACTTGTTTTACAACCCAAAAAGCAAAAAAAAAATAGTGCATGCATTCTCTCTCTCTCTCTCCCTAAAGAATCCAAAGCATGACAAAAGGAGATTGCCACGATCAATCCTACTCAGAATCATCCTCCTCGGAGCCGCTGTCGTCCTGGACGCTGCCTACCTCCTCCTCAGAGCCGCTCTGCTCCTGGCCGTCACCGCCACCCTCCTGCGCCTTATGAATCTCGCCGTCAGAGTCATCATCATCCTCATACTGGGCCCAAGGCCGGGGCTCACCATAATATCCGTGCCACTCGGGCACTGTGGAGAAAGGGGGCTGATAAGGATCGTCCTCGCCATCATCATCATCGGGCTGGGGCTGCTGACTCGAACCGCCCGCCTGTGAGCTAGAAGGAGCCAAAGCCGGCCTAGGCCTCTTCTTCGGAGGCACGACGTCACCAGGCTGGGAGCTGCATCTCCCCTTCCAATGCTCTGCGCTCTTCTGAAACTGGCGCAGCATCTTCACAGCCCCGGTGAGCGCCTTGGCCACCGCCTTATAAGTCTTGGCTGGAACCTGTTGAATGAACACAAAAGAGGCAAGTCAGAAGCAATCAATACAGGCATCAATGCAGCAAAAGACTTGGGCAAAGCAGAAAAGAAAAGAATGCTCACAGAGGTAGTCCCGCGGGGAAGCCGTAAATGCGGATGAGTCTCAGACATATCAAACGAGGAACGGCGGATGGCACCCCCGGCCTCATACTCAAAGAATCGGGGAGGCATCGGTACCTACATCCCCGCTGCTCTCCTAGCGGCCATAACCTGAGGGGTCACTAGCCGAGTAAAGATGAACTGGCCATAATCCCCATCATCCGACAGCTCAGCAGCATCAATGCCAGTCCGCAACCGCTCCAAGTCAGGCAGGGCCCGGGTATACCAAATCCCCTCACGAGGATCGTGAGGAACGCGAGCGGCGGCACCATATCCATGCTGCCTATAGACCCTCTCTCCCAAATACAGGGCATCTCCCTCCAGGCCGATCAAGAGCCTCCTCGTCCTGGTCACCAGAGCAGCATCACCAACCACATCCTCGCCATACCTACCATGCCAAGGAAACAGCCTCAATCCAGCTGGGGTGCCCCTAAGGGCAATCATCGTATCATGGTAACAAGCCGTCTTTCGGGGCTTCACCTCGTCCACTCTTCGGCTCTCCCTAGCCCCAAAAGTCCATCGGCGAATAGCAAGGAACAAATCTGCAGCAATCCTGTCAGCTACAGCCCAAGCGTAACATCCAAACACCTCATAGGCCCACACCTGAAATCAAAAGACAAAAAGCTTTCAGTGTGCAACAACAGTGATACAATGATGACAGAAAAGGCAATGCGACAGTTAATGTGCAAAAAGTAAAAAGGCATACCTCCAGAACAGTCTGATAGCAATCTAAAGAGGTCACAGAGACACCTACTCACCTCATCCAAGGCTCTATACACCTGAGCCAAGCCGGCCTCGCCCCACGAAAAGGTGGAGACCTGGCCCCAGTCCCTAAGAGGCTCCAGCAGAAGATTCAATGCCGTGGTGGAGGCATTACAGAACAGGGTGCCGGAAAATCCAGCCCAAGCAAACGCTATCGCCAACTGCTCAGACGTAACTGTAGCAGCACCCTCAGAGAAGAGACGACACTGCTGCGTCAGAGCCAAATGCAGGTCCGCCAGTGGAACCCCATTGCCCTTCGGGCGAAGGGTCAAACCAGTCAATGCTCTAATGGCGTCCGGGCTCAGGACACCGGGATCCTCAGAAAATATAGGTCTGCCCGTGAACCGCAGACTAGTGATGGCATTGAAATCATAAGGAGTGATGGTGGATTCACCCCAAGACAGATGAAAAGTGTGGGTAGAGTCCCACCAGTGCTGCCTGAAAGCCCTGACCAGCTCCACGCTCCTAGGCGTATCCCCAAACTCTCCGACAGCAGTAAAGAATGGGCCAAGGCCAGCTGCAAATATCATGCCCTTGGGACTGTCGGGCAAATCAGAAGAACCGGGAAGAATACCCCAAATCGTGGCAATCGCCTCAGGGGACCCCTTGGTCCGCAAAGCCTGCAGGTAAGCACAACACAGGTATCAGAACATACTCATAATAATGTGTGCATTCTTTTACTTATTTGCATTTCCAATCACATAATTCTTTCAAAAGAACAAAAAAAGAAATCTTTTTAAGATAATGCATCTCATTCCAAGCATGCAACATCCTTTTGGGTGCGATTTCCCCAAATTCTATCTCGAGCCCTATAAATCCAATTTCGGAAAAGAAAAGGGAAGGGTTGATAGTTTAGAATGCTTACCCCCATTCGCTCCGTGATGGCAGTATGTAAATCAAGGCTCGGATAGAGCCCATTCCCCTCCGGAAATTTCTTCCGTTTGTTCCGATCAATGAGCTTCCTCCTCTCGGACAATGATCGTTGCACATTCCTTCTTAATTCCGCTCGCGGAGGCATTGTCAATTTTGAGATTGAATCAAAATCGGAGGGAGAGAATTTCAATTTTTTCCTCTCAGCTCTCTCAATCCGGCGGCTGTTTTGTTGTTTCAAACCCTCTGTCTTATGACTGGAGGGTTTTAATTGAAACTGCCTGGGGAAGGCCCCATGTCGTACGACATCCACATTCCAGAAGGGATGATTTTCCTCTTTTGCCCCTGGTCAATTCTGCCAGTCCCTCGTGACTGCCAATCATCAAATTCACCATTTCACTCGGGTCTAAACGCCCACCTCTCAGTCTTTCTCGAATCATTATCCGTTAGCCCGGAAGGCTATAAATTACCTGATCTTTAGCCCGAAAGGCTATAAATTCCCCGATCGTTAGCCCGGAAGGCTATAAATTCCCCGATCGTTAGCCCGGAAGGCTATAAATCACCCGATCGTTAGCCCGGAAGGCTATAAATCACCCGATCATTAGCCCGGAAGGCTATAAATCACCCGATCGTTCCGAAAGGCTATAAATTCCCCGATCGTTAGCCCGGAAGGCTATAAATCACCCGTTCTTTAGCTCGGAAGGCTATAAATCACCCGATCGTTAGCCCGGAAGGCTATAAATTACCCAATTGTTAGCCCGAAAGGCTATAAATTCCCCGATCGTTAGCCCGAAAGGCTATAAATTTTCCGATCGTTAGCCCGCAAGGCTATAAATTCCCCGATCGTTAGCCCGAAAGGCTATAAATTCCAAGATCCTTAGCCCGGAAGGCTATAAATCACCAAGATCCTTAGCCCGGAAGGCTATAAATTACCCGACCCTTAGCCCGAAAGGCTATAAATTACCCGGTCCGGAAGACCGTATAAATTTCCCAGACACAGTCAATCTTCGGGGTGACTCCCCTTGGAACAGTCAATCTTCGGGGTGACTCCCCTTGGAACAGTCAACCTTTCGGGGTGACTCCCCTTGGAACAGTCAATCTTCGGGGTGACTCCCCTTGGAACTGTCACTTTCGGGTACAAAGCCCGTCGCCTTTCATTGGCGCCACCATCTTTGACGAACTACGATTCAGCTTGATTTCCCCACGGGATACGTAGGAATCCTTTTCATAAAAGGTCCAGCCACATGACCATCATGGTCGATTTCTCCGGGACGCAAACGTCCATCTTTGTTGAACTACGATTCGGCTTGATTCCCCCACAGGATACGTAGGAATCATTTCCACAAAAGGTCCAGCCACTCGACCATCTTGATCATCTTTTCTCCCCGCCGTTCGTGTCCAGCTCAAGATTCTCATTGTGTCGACGACCCCACTTCCCGTGGAAGTGACGTCGCCGAGGGGCTCTGTGAGTACCCCGACCCAAACTCGTGTTTTTTGGGTCCACTTTCCTTGATTTTTGGGCTCATTTATTTGCTAAAATGCAATTTGAGCCCAATTATCCATTTAATTACTCAACCCATTGGGCCTGCCATCCATTCGGCCCAACTGTGCCATAAAGCTGTACGCCGTCGTCCGACACCGATTATCCAAAGGCGGTTTAACTCCCTATGTCGGACAACATAGGACGTCCCATCAGTCTGCCTATAAATACAAGGCATGGCTGATCATTTAGGAGGACTTTTTGGGAGGATTTTGGTAAGGGGGAAACTCTGTCAAAATAGAGTCGCATCCTCTCTCTCTCACACACATACTCACCTCCCTCCTCATACATACACATGCCCAAGCCAAGATCCAAAGAAATCCTTCCTTTGTTGGTGTGTTGAAGGGGTAAACACCATACTATTGGTGTCTTTACCTTGTGGACTACAATAGGTAGCCACTAAACCCTCTCTCTCTCTCTGATTAACTCTTGCATACATCTATATCATCTTGCATGCTTACTTGCCTTGATATTATGTGAAATATTTGGGATTTTGCATGATAAAGGTGGTGGAGAGGTGAATCTTCCATATTCACTTCTCCCCACCTCAGATCTGAACATTTGGTGACCTTAGCACCATTAAAGTTTGCATCTTTGTTAGTTTCCATTGTTCATCAAGTTAGAGGTGAGTACGAGGTACTCAACCCGATCTTGGTCAAGTATTGCGAGATAGTCAAGAAATTGATCCAGGACTTGGAGTTCTGGGAGATTCAAAGGATAGGCCGTGAAGACAACGAGTTGGCCGACCTACTCTCAAAGCTAGCTACATCAGAGGAAGAACACGACTAACCCATCTCTTACTTAGAACAATCAGCATACAAAAAGTTCAAGTTCTATACATGGTGAATAGTTCTAAGTGCTCGATTGACGAGATCAAAGCCTACATTGAGACAGGCGAGCTGCCGAAATACGAACAAAAGGCTAAATTGATCAAGAAGAAATTCCCAGGTTCACTATTCATGGGGAAGCTTTATTCAGGAGGTCTTTCATCAAACCCCTCTTAAGCTGCGTCCATCCCCAAGAGGTCCCACATATTTTGTTCGAGGTACACAGTGGAATATGTGGTGGACACTCGGACGCCAGAACTTTAGTAGACAAGATAATCACTTTAGGGTATTACTGGCCATACTTAAGGGAGGATGCCCGCGAGTTCGTATAGAAGTGTGACAAATGTCAAAAGTATGCCGATCTGCCTAAGCTACCAACCACGGAGCAAACCCCTGTGATTGCTACTTGGCCATTCAACATGTGGGTAGTAGATTTAATTGGGCCCTTCCTACCCGCCCGTGGAAATTGTAATATGTGATCGTGGCAATAGACTACTTCCCCAAATGGATCAAAGCAAATCCTTTGGCAAAGATAACTGAGGAAAACGCTATCAACTTCATCCATGATTACATTTAGTATCGTATTGGGGAGCCACATTTAATCGTATCTGACAACGGGCTTCAGTTTTCAACAACTTTAGAGACAGGGATGCACATGTTAGGAGTAAAGCATTGGAAATCCTCAGTCGCCTATCCCCAAGGAAACATACAAGCAGAGGCGACCAACAAGTTGGTTTTGAAGGCTCTAATGAAGAATCTGGATGGAGAGTAGAAATATGGTTGGACGAACTCCCACTTGCTCTATGGGTAGTCCGCACAACCACCCGGGGCCCACAAGAGAAACCCCATTTGCTCTAACTGAATGAACGCTCGCCGAAAAAATTAGAAGTCGCCACGCCGTTTTAGAGGAAACATTGAAAACCTTTTTTTTGAAAGAGAATTTTGGGTTCGGGGGTCAAGTTACGTGTTGGGAAGAACCGAGAGTTCATCCAACACGCCTCATCCGTAGACGAGTCTTTCTATTGTTCAACATCCAAAACATTCAAATGTGTGTGCGAAGTGTGCATGCCAAGATATGTATAAAAATGCATTTTAATGCTTTATTGATCAACTGCGAGGTATACAACTTGTGAGCCACTTATTTTGGGGGGCCACATCCCGATTACAATGAGGCAAGAGAATTACAACTGAAAAGGGACCTGCTGCATTTGGCTAAGTATGTCGCCCGACACAGGACCAGTGAGGGTCAATTGTGTCGCGGGACATACTATGCCATATGCAGAGGTTTACAGCTAGGTTAATTACAGAACAAGCCAATATCAACAACGAGGTAAACAGAATGAAATTAACGACAACAACGAGATTAATTAATGGAACAAGCCAATATCAACATCGAGGTTAACAAATATGGAATTAATGGAAACAAACCAATAGCAACAACGAGGTTAACCAAAAAAGGAACTAAAAACAATAACGAGATTGCAAAGATCAAATTGCAACGAGACAATATCATCACCTAGATGTGGATAAACACGTGAGAGAGAATGAATATGACAGATTCATCCTCTATTTGGTGTCTAGACCAACCAATATCAAACAAAGCCCAAGCTCACAGATCAACTATGCTGGGAACAACATGATATTATAACAAAACCATTCAAATAAATCAGGTTCTAGCCTGAATATCCAACAAGAGCTCAAGCACACAGATCAGAATGTACTGGGAACAAACATGAGATTATGACAATTCCCATTTCAATCAGTTCTAGCCAGAATATCCATGCCAAACACGGCAATACTCATGAACAATTGAGAAATCAACCCATTGTATATGTAAAACATATGAATCAAAACAGGACTAACATGAATAAAATCCCAAGGCCAAGCAAATCTAACCACAGGTTAACAGATTACACATGAAGAACAAGGCAATGAAGAGGGAGGTTTAGAGATTACCCTCGGAGTATCCACGATCCTTATACCAAGTTAGGTATAAGGAGATTCGATTCAGCTTCAGCACGGGAGAGAGATCGAGCTCAAGAATAACGACTGTACAGCTTCAAGGCTTGAACAATCTTCTGATCTGGAGATATGGGAAGAAGGTGATCGGGATTTTGGGTATGGAGAGGGATAGAACTGGTGGGGGAACGATTAGGGAGAGGAAGAGCTAGGTGATGGAACAGAGGTAGGAGAATGGTTGCTCCGGCCGATTGGAGAGGATTGGTTTAGCGATTGATTAGGTCGGAGAGGGAGATACCAGGTGAAGGTGAGGAAGGTTGAATGGATATGGAGCGCTCGGTGTTGAAGGTCATGGGTGAACGTGTTAACATAGGGGAGAGGTCGCCGGTGTTGGTTTAGAGAGAGGGAGAGGGCAATTGAGGAAGCGGTTGTTGATGGAGGGTGGTGGTGGTGATTGAGGGAAGGAATTGAGTTGCCGGTTGATTTAGGTGTGAGGGAGATGGTGTTTGATTGGGGAGATTGGGACGCCGGTGTTGGGGGAGAGCTCAATGAGGAACCGTTGTAGTGGTGAAGAAGACGATTACTGTAAACTGTATAGAGAGAGAGTGCTAGCTCTCTGCGTTTAGTGAGAGAAACTTCGGGTAGAGAGAGAAAATACAGTGATGAAGGCCCCCCTTACAAATGAGGATAAATCCTTTATTTAACGTAATTTGGAAAAGAATTAATATGTCGCACGACTTAAAAAGGATAACCGCCTTCCTTCTAGAAGCACTGCCAGGTGGCGAAATCTGGACCCTTCCTGAGTAATTCCTCAAAGGTCCAATCTGTATAATTCTTTCCAGGTCCTTTCTTAGCGAAAAACTTATAAAAGTTCCCGGAAATCTCGGAATGAACTGAAAATTTACCAAAATGCTCCCTAGCACACTTTTATTGAGTAAAAGGCACTTTTATTGGGTCGCGAGTTGGATTGGGGTACTCACAGAGCCCCTCGACAATGTCACTTATGAAAGAAGTGAGGTTGTCGATAAGAAGGATCCCAAGCCTAACGAGCGGCTGCTGATATGATTGACGAGATCGGATGGCTGGACCTTTGGAGAAGGATTCCTACGTATCCCTAAAAGGGAATCATGCCAAATTGTAGTTCGAAAATATAGGAACGAGCCTAAGAAGGTATAGGAACAAGCCTAAAGAGACATATGAACAAGCCTTAAGAGGTATAGGAACAAGCCTAGAGAGACATAGGAACAAGCCTTAAGAGAAATAGGAACAAGCCTAAAGAGACATAGGAAAAAGCCTTAAGAGACATAGGAACAAGCCTAAAAGGTATAGGAACAAGCCTAAAAGGTATAGGAGCAAGCCTTAAGAGACATAGGAACAAGCCTAAAAGGTATAGGAACAAGCCTAATGAGGATCGAGATTAACTCAAAAGTAGCGCGAGATGAACTCCAAGACTTGAAATGACTTTTACGAGAAAGCAAACATAAGACAAGATGATTTGCAATTGAAATGAGATATACTTTCATACCTGTGCTGTGCTTACCTGCAAGGGTTGTGCACACGAAGATCACTTGAAGTGATTGGCTGGCTTTGGAAGCACTCACCGGGTAGCACACGAACTTTGCTGTTGATATTACCGTTGCAAGACAGACTCTGCTGATGATTTGACGTTGCAAGACGGGTATTGCTGGGGATTTGTCGTTGCAAGACGGACTTTAGATGAACATTTGCCATTGCAAGACGGGCCTTCGATGAACATTTTCCATTGCAAGAAGGACCTTTGACGATGATTTGCCATTGCTAAACGGGCCTTCTATGAACATTTGCCATTGCAAGACGGACCTTTGATGATGATTTGACAATGAGGCTGATGAGCTTAACGAGCATTGCTTGGAGACTGAGGCAGCTAGGGCTCTTTCAAATGATGCTGATGAGTCTGAAGATAACGAGACCTATGAAGATGATAAAGGCAGAATATGCCACCTGCAGGACTTGAAGTACTCCTTGTCCAGGTTGTGATTTGAGGAGCAATCCCCATGATCAGATTATGATCACTTGATTATAGTACCCTGTGGGGAAAAACACAACACTACTAGGCACTTTGCATTTTATTCAATTATTGAGTTTTTGCTTATGCATTATTAAATTCATTGCATGAATCCATCTCGACTGGGGATGAAAATGGAGTGAGGATTTTGTATGGCTTGATAAGCGGATGTGTATGTAGCCATTATGCTATGATGGAATGACTGTGTATATATGATGTATGGGTTGAACCCTCTCCCATGAAGGATGGACGGTATGGCGCAGCTAGGCAAGTCGGGGTGTGCTCTGAGAGTACAGGTTGCAGCAGGTTGATTGTTGCTGATAAGGACAAGGTGTATCGTGCGCCTGAGGCAGCAAGCAGCAGAGAAGGTGCAGAGAATGCCCTCGCTTTGAAGAAATGACTAGGCAAAGCCCCAGTTGATAATGCAAAGCAAACTCGGAGGGAATCTGGTAAGGAGAGCTTGAGAGCACAGCATAGCAAAGCCCCAGCTTGAAGAGATCCAATGCAGTCCCATTACAGGCAGAATCATCATACGGCCAAGGAGGCACCCATCTTTTCAGGCCTTAGTCAATCATTCATAGACTCAGAAATATATACGTGCAGGGGCACATCTTTCGAAAAGTGGGAAATGAATCCCGATCTTGTGCGACAGACTCGCTTAGGTTCGACTCTTTTGAGAGAGTATAAGCACGACAAGGTGTGGAAAAGTGTATGAAAGCCCCTGCTGACAAAAAGACAGTGTTTGGCTCTATATTCCTAGAATGTAGAAAAGAAGACTTGTCGAGACACTCGAAAACTTGTCTTATTCGTGATGATCACAAGGTTGCTTAAAATCCTTTATTGATGTTCGGGTTATTCAACTACCAAAGCTGATATGAACAAATATTTTGATTAATCACGAGGAGAAAACCAACTGGTATCGAGAATCAAGCTCGAAAGGGTGGAAAGTGTAAAGGAACTGTCCTTGACGAGACCAAATTTTCTGAGATGTGTTTGTGATTTCGACCGGACCAATTATGGTTGCCTACGTCCCCCTCCTGACGAGGAGCTCAGGTCGCCGTAGTTTGGGCTTATCCCGATTGAAAGAGAAGGAATGTGAAATTTCAAGATTTTGAGGACCTTTGAGGATTTTCTGAGAATCAAAGCATTGAGGAACATGTCTCCTTGGAGTGCCAATGAGGGACACGGCTGTGAAGCCCCAGTGAGGCATTCACGGGAAGTGTTTGCGGAGGAGAAATGAAATATGCTCACATGAAGTGCCAAATGAATGGATTGAATTTGCACAATCTTAGATTGATGACATTGAACCGAGATGGATTAGGTTCCAACTTAAGCAAGCAATGAAGCATTAATTTGACTTAGATCTTGATGAAATTGGAATGAAACTACTATCCGGTAGGAACTGTAGCTGGATTTCAGGGCTTCGATTGGCCATCGGGTAATTTGGGATATCATGACCTCTTAAGATGAGAGGTCGGCTAGGCTTTTTGCTGACTGAACCTCTAAAGATGAGAGGTTGGCTTTTTAAGGATGTGTTTGGAAAATCTACGGCGAGGAAGATTGATTGCCTCTAAGAATGAGAGATCAAATTTTGACTTTGGCCACAGGCAAGGGTAATGGTAATGGTAATATCCTCTAAAATCGAGAGGATGGTTTGGGTTTTTGGTGGATTGCTGACGAGAGAAGATCCAAGCTATCGAGAACTTTTGCAAACTTTCGAGAATTCGGGCTCCTTTTGAACATTGGAGAGCCTCTTGAGAAGTCAAAGACTTTTGCTGAATGGTGAGGATTTGAAATCCTTCTTTTGGAAAGCCTCTTGAGGATTCTTGCTGGATTGTGAGGATTTAACATCCTTCTTTTGATAACTTGGAAGGCCTCCTGAGGAGCTGAGGATTATATCTGTCCTTCCTTCATGACTTGAATATTTTGTGCACCGCCGATTCTCGAAGCTAACTTCTTGGCCTTGCTTGGACTCTTCTCGACAAGGAGCAAAGGTGATGGCTAAACAGTGTTTCAAAACATGCCGATCTTGAAATGAAAGGGTATTATTTAGTGAGGGCAAGGTAATGGCTTCCCTAGGGTGAAAGGCTTCAACCGCAATCCCTATCGGATGATCCAAACGAGATTAAGTCTTCATTGCTTGCTTAAGCTTAAACGAGGAAGATTCATGCAAATTCATTGAGCGACGAAATGACGAGGATGATGAAAGAGGTATGAGCATATGAGATGCAAGATGGGGAGTTGGCAAGCCCCAATTTGAGAAGGACATCGGTCGATTTTCTCACTCCGATTAATTTAAATATTAGTCATTTCAATGCATTAGTGATTGAGCAGCACAAGTAATCATCTAGGATAAAACCATTTCAATCAAGTGTAATGTGGTGTGCAAGTGATGCCTCGAGTCTAGCAAGAAGAGAACCAAAGATTTTTATTATTGCAAGAAAAAATACTAGTCCAACGTGGACTTAACAGACTCATGTCCACAAAGGGAACATTCTAGATCCTACGAGGACTGATTGACTTCTTCAACTTCGGGCGGAATGGTACCCTTAAAACTGGCTTGCCACCGCACTTTTTGCACCAGGCCTCCGGGATTCTGAATCAGGTAACGACCTTTCGGACACTTGAACTGCTTCCGCCTCGGGAATATGAACCAAAAGAGCACCGGGGACCGGAGCACGCACCCAACTTGCCATAGATGGAGAGGAGGGAGCGTGTATGAGGCGGTAGGGAAAGGATCTTGAGATGGTATGGGAGAGGAAAGAATAGGAAAGGATATGGACTCATGCAACAATTTATTTATGTTCAAGTAGAAATGATGTCTTTTAAATCCTAGGAACGGTTGGGAAATGCTAACCCTTTATTTCACGCTATCTAGACCCCGGGGGAACCCTAGGGACACACCATTCGAAAATACACCAAATATATTGGTTCAAAATTAATAATAGGCAATGATACCTAAATAAAACCAAAGCATTTATGGGACAGACGAGCAATCCCAATTTCTGGAGAAATTTGGGCAGCATAACAGGTATTCCTGAAGAAATTCAAGAAAAAATCCGGTATGACCTCTCGTCGGTGCACGTTGACAAAGCGACATGATCTCTCGTTAGAACATGTCGTGGGAACGACATGTCCTTTCGCGAAACAATGTTGCGATGGCAACATGCCCACACGTGCTAGGTTTTGGGATAGGTACGAAAGTCTATTAAGAATTTTTGAAACAATATATTTTAGTGTATTTGAAAATGGGGTTTTGTGTGTCAAAACCAACCGTTTTGGGTGAGGTTAAAAGTGTGGCGCCACCTATAACACGCTAGGGGGATGGGTTTGACATTAGGCGCTCAAGCGTAGGCGAATATCATCACCGTCCGCGATGTCGTCAATCGCACCCGAGTGTTCTAGATCTACGTGAAGTAGTGTGCGGATGACTAGATTTCATTTATTTGCGAAAAAATGATTTTTTTTTATTATTATTATTTTTTTATTTGAAAAAGGGGGAATAAAGGAAAACAACTCACACACACCCCACAGAGCACAATAATCAAAATGATCAATAATTTGATCATGGGGGACTGCCCCACAATCACAACCTGCACCAAGAAATTAAATCCTGCAAATTGGCATGAATCATCGAGGGACACAGGACATGGAAGGCATCTCATGTCGCACGACTGGTACAACCAGTCTTCCATAATCAAAGCAGAGCAAGCCCCAGCCTCCCAGTCATAGCAATATGCTCAACCCCAAGCCTTCAAGCAAGTCAACCAAACCAAGCCTCACAGAGAGCAACATAAGCAAACACGGAGTACAAAGACAAAGCACATAAAATGCATTTAAGGCTTTAAGCACATAAAATGTCACACAACAAGACACACACAAATGAATGAAATGGACGTTGAACGAGAACGAAAGTTTGACCCACTTTTTGAAAAACAAGTTTCAAATGTCCCCAGCAGAGTCGCCACTGAATGAACGCTCGCCGAAAAAGTTAGAAGTCGCCACGCCGTTTTAGAGGAAACATTGAAAATCTTTTTTTTTGAAAGAGAATTTTGGGTTCGGGGATCAAGTTACGTGTTGAGAAGAACCGAGAGTTCATCCAACACGCCTCGTCCGTAGACGAGTCTTTCTATTGTTCAAAATCCAAAATATTCAAATGTGTGTGCGAAGTGTGCATGACAAGATATGTATAAAATGCATTTTAATGTTTTATTGATCAACTGCGAGGTCTATAACTTGTGAGCCACTTATTTTGGGGGGCCACATCCCGATTACAACAAGGCAAGCGAATTTCAACTAAAAAGGGACCTGTTGCATTTGGCTAAGTATGTCGCCCGACACAGGACCAGTGAGGGTCAATTGTATCGCGGGACATACTATGCCATATGCAGAGGTTTAAAACTAGGTTAATTACAGAACAAGCCAATATCAACAACGAGGTAAACAGAATGAAATTAACAACAACAACGAGATTAATTAATGGAACAAGCCAATATCAACATCGAGGTTAACAAAGATGGAATTAATGGAAACAAACCAACAACAACAACGAGGTTAACCAAAAAAGGAACTAACAACAATAACGAGATTGCAAAGATCAAATTGCAACGAGACAATATCATCACCTAGATGTGGATAAACACGTGAGAGAGAATGAATATGACGGATTCATCCTCTATTTGGTGTCTAGACCAACCAATATCAAACAAAGCCCAAGCTCACAGATCAACTATGCTGGGAACAACATGATATTATAACAAAACCATTCAAATAAATCAGGTTCTAGCCTGAATATCCAACAAGAGCTCAAGCACACAGATCAGAATGTACTGGGAACAAACATGAGATTATGACAATGCCCATTTCAATCAGTTCTAGCCTGAATATCCATGCCAAACACGGCAATACTCATGAACAATTGAGAAATCAACCCATTGTATATGTAAAACATATGAATCAAAACAGGACTAACATGAATATAATCCCAAGGCCAAGCAAATCTAACCACAGGTTAACAGATTACGCATGAAGAACAAGGCAATGAAGAGGGAGGTTTAGAGATTACCCTTGGAGTATCCACGATCCTTATACCAAGTTAGGTATAAGGAGCTTCAATTCAGCTTCAGCACGAGAGAGAGATCGAGCTCAGGAATAACGACTGTACAGCTTCAAGGCTTGAACGATCTTTTGATCTGGAGATAGGGGAAGAAGGTGATCGGGATTTTGGGTATGGAGAGGGATAGAACTGGTGGGGGAACGATTAGGGAGAGGAAGAGCTAGGTGATGGAACAGAGGTAGGAGAATGGTTGCTCCGACCGATTGGAGAGGATTGGTTTAGCGATTGATTAGGTCGGAGAGGGAGATACCAGGTGAAGGTGAGGAAGGTTGAATGGAATTGGAGCGCTCGGTGTTGAAGGTCACGGGTGAACGTGTTTAGCACATGGGAGAGGTCACCGGTGTTGGTTTAGAGAGAGGGAGAGGGTGATTGAGGAAGCGGTTATTGATGGAGGGCGGTGGCGGTGATTAAGGGAAGGAATTGAGTTGCCGGTTGATTTGGGTGTGAGGGAGATGGTGTTTGATTGGGGAGATTGGGACGCCGGTGTTGGGGGAGAGCTCAACGAGGAACCGTTGTAGTGGTGAAGAAGATGATTACTGTAAATCGTATAGAGAGAGAGTGCTAGCTCTCTGCGTTTAGTGAGAGAAACTCTGGGTAGAGAGAGAGAAAATACAGTGATGAAGGCCCCCCTTACAAATGAGGATAAATCCTTTATTTAACTTAATTTGGAAAAGAATTAATATGTCGCACTACTTAAAAAGGATAACCGCCTTCCTTCTAGAAGCACTGCCAGGTGGCAAAATCTGGACCCTTCCTGAGTAATTCCTCAAAGGTCCAATCTGTATAATTCTTTCCAGGTCCTTACTTAGCGAAAAACTTATAAAAGCTCCCGGAAATCTTGGAATGAACCAAAAATTTACCAAAACGCTTCCTAGCACACTTTTATTGAGTAAAAGGCACTTTTATTGGGTCGCGAGTTGGATTGGGGTACTCACACTAACTTACAGATCGAAGGCCATGGCACCAGTCGAGCTACAAATTCCTACAGTCGGAGTTTCACTATCGATCAAACTCAAAATGACTCCAACAAATTGATCGACTTAGATTTGCTCGATGAAAGACGGATGACGGCCCAACTCAGAATGGTTAACTACAAACAAAAAACTAAGGGGTATCACGACAATAGGGTCAAGAAAAGGTCATTCAGAGTCGGATACTATGTCTAGAGGAAAATTGAAGTGATAGGGCGTAAGGCCGAGCAAAACAAGTTGTCACCCAACTGGGAAGGCCCATACATTATCACAAGGGTAGTCAAAGAGGGGACCTACATGATTGGCAATCCTAAAGGAAGTGAGCTGAAACATCCTTGGCATGCTAGTCATTTGACTATGTATTACTTTTGAATTTGTCCCTATGTTGATGTGATAATCGGTGAACTCTCTAAGTAATAAACTATGTATTCAATAAAAAGGGCCTACTCCCCAAGAATTTATACCAACTTTATTGTTTCACACTTTCTATGTATTAGCTTAGATCTGATACTTAGTTTATCTCGATTCTTAAACAAATTCGACTAAAACCTTAGTCAATCTCGTTCTTAAACAGATTTGACTAAAGCCTTAGTCGATCTCATTCTTAAATAGATTCGACTAAAGCCTTAGTCAATCTCGTTCTTAAACAGATTCGACTAAAGCCTTAGTCAATCTCATTCTTAAGCAGGTTCGACAAAAGTCTTAGTCAATCTCGTTATTAAAACAGATTCGATTAAAGTGTTAGTCAATCTCGTTCTTTAAAAACAGGTCCAACTAGAGTCTTAATCGACCTCGTTTTCATGCTATTTTGACAATAAAGAACAACACTTGGCTCGACAAACGGATAAAGTCAACTAGAATTCAAATGGTTGGTCTCCCAAAAGTGGGCTAAGACCCAAAACGATACAAAAGTTATAAAATAAAATGCCTCCCAAACCGGGCTAAGGCATGACGACCAAAAAGAAGCATGAAAATTGTTTAAAACTTGTTCATTACAATGAAATGTGAAAATCTATCCTATTGTTGTTGCTACTGTTGCCCTGCATCCTCAAACACTTGGTCTTGAGTGACCTCCCTCTCATCCTCGGCGTCTTCAGCCTCTGTTAGCTCTTGGATAATACAGTTGAAATTTCTAGGCTCAACAGCTAGAGAGACCCGAGGCTCAAGCCCATCCACTGCGTCTTGCTTGGCAATGACGGCAAGGTTGTTGGAGTTATAGGGAACCAGAGAGTGGCTAGAGCGGGCTAGCTCATCATAGCGACCCTCAAAAGCCCATTGGGCCAATTTATTAACACTTATGTCGAAAGTAGGATCTAGTATAGCTTGGCGAGCCATGTGCTGACGCCCTACTTCATCGAAATGCTCAACTTGGGACATAATGATATTATAACATATATCACTGGCCTTGAACTTCTCCACATCAGCCCTCTCCTTAGCTTGGGACTCCTCCTACCACTTGAGCCTAGCAGCCTTGTGGTCCTCATCCGGCTTGAGCAACCTGTTGTTGCGATCTTGGACCAGTTGAGATAATTGCTCAAGTTGTCCCTCCAACTCAGCTTTGCCTTGCTTGGCTTAGGCGACCTCTTACTCCAGTGTAGCGTTGGTCGGAGCCTAGGAATCCACTTGCTCTTGGAGGGGAGTGAGCTGCTCCTTTTTCGCCTTCAGAGCTGAATAAGCTTCATCCCGATCCTTCTCAGTATTAAAGTGTGCGGTTTGGAGGACCGAACATTGGGAGTCCGCCTCCTTCAGCTTCATATTTAGCTCTGCCGCCTCCCTAGCCTTCCTGGAGTAGTTGGCTTGGGCGACCTTCTCCTTCTCCAACAAGGCCGCTCTCCAACTGCACCTAGCTTGCTCGATCAAAGCTAAAGACTGTGAGACAGAAACAAGGTGATCAAAATAATGACATTTAAAGTGAGATGGAAAATTGGTAAAAGATTCAAAGTGTTACCTCGAAAGCAAGTAGGCCGGAGCCATCACCGTATTCCTCCAGAGTCAAGCCCTCCTATGCAAAAGTAGCCAGTAGGTCCCTATCCACTGCTCGACGGATGATGGACTGGCCCAGAGCCAACTCGGGTTAATCGCAGCAGAGGGAATTCACCCCAGTCAAAGGGGCCACATCACCTCGTGCCTCCACCCTGGACTGCACCACCCCTGCATCTAGAGCCGTCAATTTGGGACCGTCCCATTGGGACGGCCCATCCCGCCATACAAATAGGATGGGATGTGATAGTATATTCTAATTTCGTTTAAAAGCGGGCCTATTCGAGACATCCCATTTGGGACGGGGGACAAGGCGGGACGGGACGTCCCGCATTTTTTTTTTTCATTATTAATTTTGAACCCCAGACCCAAATGCCAATTGCCAAATCCTTACAAAAAATTTTTTAAAAAAATGCACACTTAAACTTTAACCAAGGGCGCTGGAATGCTGCCGGCCGGAGACAATGAGTCACAAAGGGACAAAGGCCCAAAGCCTCAAAGGCAATCACTAAATCCTAATTATGTTCCTTCTCTTTCTCTTTCATAGTGGTGCTCAATCTCTCTCTCCGTAGGGAAAAGTCAGAAGGATACCCATATTGATATTATGTGATATTTGGTGTAGGTTTTATTTTATATTAGTACAATGACTTAATTAGTTTCATTAACATTCTCCCAATTCCATTGAGATCTTTTCTCGTTCTCATTGGATTTTAATTTCTCACTTTAACTTGCACAATCGTCTCTTGTGATCGCGTCTTCTTGTCCCGCACTGTCCCATATTGGTCCTCATCCGGAGGTGGATTTGGGACGGGACGGAGAAATTCAAGCCCGCGAAGAATTTGGGACATCCCATCG
Source organism: Adenophora triphylla var. japonica (assembly GCA_022495995.1). Taxonomy (NCBI): domain Eukaryota; kingdom Viridiplantae; phylum Streptophyta; class Magnoliopsida; order Asterales; family Campanulaceae; genus Adenophora; species Adenophora triphylla. The sequence continues at coordinate 144,716 of JAFEMH010000530.1, forward strand.
CATCCCGCGTAGTTGCGGAATATCATAGTTTCGTCTCGTCCCGTTATCCCGAATTGACGGCTCCACCTGCATCCCTTGGAGTGAGAGCTTGACCAGTTGGAATGCTAGACCGGGAGTCTGACGGTCTAGAGGTGCCAATGCCCTCTAGGACCACTTCCACCCTTGACCTTTTCCTTGTCCAGGTAAGGACTAGATCGCCCTCGGTGTCATCCTGACCTTCTGGATCCTCCAAGTCCACGAAGTCGGCCTGCCGCTCCTGGCCCTCCATTGAATCAAGTTGAGGATCGTTACTCGAACCTAGAGCAAGCTTGGGCTCCAATCTCCCCTCTGCCTTAGGGGCCTCCACATGAACTTCTGGCTTGATGGGCTGCACAGGCTCCGTGCCATCGATGGGGACCACGGGAGCAATTTTTCCTCGCTATTGCCTCACTCTCCCTGTTGGCCTGAGCATTGGCTCTCATGTGCTCCTTGAGACTCCTCATGCGGTCTCCCAAATCCACTATCCTTTCCATATGTACCTCCTGAGTTGAAGTAAGAACTTAACAAGTCAAGAAGAAGAGAGTCAGTACAAAGAAGATGAGCAAAAGCCTAGCATAAGGAAAAACATGAAGGGGAAAGTACTTAACCGCCATAATGGAACAAGTTTTGCAGTGGTTAGGATTTCTCCTACATTAGCGGCATTGGGTCACAAATCTCTCCCTCTCATGGATGACCCGGTCAGGGTACCTAAGGCTCCTTACGATGGGAACCAAAGGGGCCATACCTCCATCACCCCCCAACATCATCCCAACTTGGATGTAGTAATCTTTGCTCAACTCCAAGGTATCCCAGCTAATCGTGTTCTTGCGAACAACCAGTGTCAACCTGCGATATAACTCATCACTCTACTCCGGGACCCAATACTCATCCTCCTTCATTGGCTCTGAATCCTCCTCAGGCAAGGGGAATTCCCATCCCTTCCTACTCTCCACCATGATCAAGTGGTTGTTCCAGCCCAAAACCTTGTTGGGCAAGTTGGAAAAGAGCTTGAGGGCCTTAACTTTAGTTGGGGTGCTGATTCCCCAGGTTATATCATTGACGACCACCTTGAAAAACCTTCTAAACACGTGCATACGTGGCTCGTACCCTACGAACCTACCCACCATGGCAAATGCCACTAACACCCTAACTGCATTAGCACCAAGCTGCATGGGGACCGCGACCATACACTCCAAGAACTCACAGATGAAGGTGTTTAGGGGTAATCTCAACCCTACCTCGAATTGTACATAATAGAAGGCCACCCTAGTTGAGTTAAGAGCCCAATGCGATAAAGATTGGGCTTTCCTTTGCCTCTCAGTATAGTGGGTGAGCTGGAAGTCTGCCCTAGACTCAACATTCTTTTTACCGACCTGGTGCTTGGGGGCCACATAACCCCTCTCGTTGTGGCCAACGACCACAGTGGAGCAAAACTTATCCACAATCATGCCAGAGGGGGAGCTCGACGTCTCACTCTGTGAGCGCTGCTTGTTGAGCATTATCTGCCATTTCTAAAGAAGACAAAGAAACAGAGGAATCAATCCTAGACGAAGAAGGGTCCAACTATCTAAAGGCGACCTAGATTCCCCTGGGAAAGCTAACCTATGACGAGGAAACAGAGGCTTATTCGACTTGATATAAAAGATGATTAAGTGGTCAATAAGTTTGTTAAAAAGACCGAAGCGGATAATTCGTAGATCATCCACGTCCAGATCCCCCATACTCTCACCCGCCGAGAATCCAATCTCACCAAAAAACAAAATCCATCGTTTTAATATGGTGACACACTCATCTAAAGTTAAATCTCTCCATGGCCATTTTAACCTCTTATAAATCCTAAGGTTTATATAGTTGTACCCATACCTAGCCCCCAACTCGAAGCCCAAGGTCCTGGCCATGGCGGAAAAAGATGAAAACTTCAAAATCAAGCCCAAAAAATTGAAATTGATGAATACCTGGTGTTTTCGAAGAGGGAAAAGATAATGGTATGGCCGAAAAAGAGTTTGCTAATCACCGAAGATGGTTTCCTTGCTTTCGTTCTTGCTGGGTTCTTAGGGAATTCGAATATGGTAAAGTTTGGAAATGAGTTGTCTTCTCCTTTTATATCTCCCTTTTCCTTACCTGAATTGGAAAGGTTGGACTAACAGTTAGATTATTATCAAATCATAGGCCGAAATAAAGCCCACGCCAGTTCCCAGACAAAATTCGTACCATTAAATGCGGAAATTTCGGCGTATTGAATACAACTCACCCAACCGCCAAAAGTCAACATCGATGAGCAACCTATGACCTACCTATAAGTGGGGTTGTAAAAATCACGACCCATTAACATCAAATGTTTTTCATAGCTTCTTAATCGACAAGTCGAACTAGAAAGTTGGGGGTCATTAAATGGAATAAAAGTAGCGGGCTAGGACCAACGGGCTGGCCCCACATCCAACAGGCTCAAAAGCCTATTAAACATGAAAGGACCATTAATGCATCACTAAATCACGTGCTCTCCAACAATTAGATCATTCAACCAAGCTTATTGTCTGACCTTCTTTGGTCCCGACCTAGCTTCGTCCGACATACGGTCTACTCCTTGTGCAATCTCTGCCTAACTATGACACGAATTTAGGTCGAGCTTGATCATTTAGGCGACCTCGACCAAACAACACGTGCGTAAGCCCACATCATTATTTGTAACTGCCTCCTACATTCTCGAAGATAGTTACGCTAAAGTTATCTTCATTATTTACGGGATTTGTAAACATCCCATAACAACAATATAAATACCACTCCCTAGACAACGGAAAAAGATAATGTCATCTTGGCTATTTTGAGATTACGTTATTTCATTACAGTTTTATAGAAACTCATAACACCACATCTCATCATCATGTCGGAGGATTTTAGCCGGAGATCATCCCGACAAGTCATTTGTTCGTGGGTTCAGGTCCTAGTAGATGGATTACAAACTATTGCTGGCCTAAGGCTGATCTGGACGATTTCTACATCATTATGTTATATTGATACACTAATATAAATAACATTAATAACATTTTTAGTCTTTCATTAAGATAAGTAAATTAATATAAAATTATTGATCAAAATAGCTTCGTAAGTGGATTCATATGGAGGAAATATTAGTTATTGGTTAAAAAATTGGAGTATATGCTTATGTGGCAGAAATCGACCGGTAAAACAGCGTGTCGGCGAGAGTCATGTTGGATCCTTTTACCCTATTTCTCTTATGTGTAGAAAATTTACTCCTCTTGTATTGAATGTCACAGTTTTCACTCATTTATGGTTTAAAATTTTAAAACACCTCAGTTATTTCTAACCAAATGGACCAATTTTAAAAGAGAATGGGTCAAGTGACGAATTCAAGACTTGTGTAATTGAATTATACAGTAGTTCGATGCGCAATCAATCTATACCATTTGTTCCTATCTCATTGGTCCACATTCAGAGGTATTTGGGGATATTTGGGACATTTTGTTTGGCTCGTGCATCTCGTCCATTCATTCATCTCGCTTGGAGTCTTGATCGTTGATTTGGAACAACTTATGTCCAATCAACCTATACCGACCTCATAACCCTAAAGTGCCCTTTTTGCTTTGGAATGACTTCGACCATGCTCACAATTAGGGCATAACTTTGAGTTATATCTAATATTTTCGACTATGCTCAAAATTAGGGCATAACTTTGAGTTATTTTATAACTATTTCGCAAATAATGTGTCTTTTGATTGTCGCTGTGACTTAATTTTAGAGAGTTAATCTATTTTTCAAGTTTAAAACAAATTCAGAAAAAAAAATGAACAAAAATAAGTAATCGAGAAATATAGGAGAAATAGTCAAAGTGGAATTGAACAAAGCTGAGTTATCTTTATTATGCTAAGCAAAACCCTCGAGTAGTTCAAATGCTCTTTTGCTATTTTTGTGTAGTATATAATATAAGTGAAATGCTATGAGCACAGAAGAATGTCATAAAAATTTATTCACAAAATGAGTTGACGATATTTTATTTATTCTATCGATAGTAAACCCGCTACCGTAATAACCCAAAGTTTTTTTGAATATTTTTAATGATATATTAATGAATATTAATTTTGTAATGATGAATTAGGTTTAAAACATGTTATTAATGAGTAATAACTTAGGTAATTATTAAGACGTTTTAATAATTATGGACATTAAAATTAGTGACCTTTTGAATTCTAAAGATGTTTAAAGGTTATTCATGAAATACTTGGAGTTCAATCTTTAGGAGTAATAAAAATAAAAGAAAAAGAATTGTAATAATAAAAGAATGAGATTAATAATAACAATTATTATACTAATTGTGATAATTAATAATGAGTATTAAAGTGTGTCCTTTAATTATAAAGATGATTGCAAGTTACTCACAATACTTGGAGGCTACTCTTAGAAGTAGTATAAATAGTGAATGCTAAAAGAAATGAAAACAAAACAAACTTTTCGAAGAAATTAAGACGTGATCCACCTAGAGAGTGAGAGAAGAAGAAAAACTGAGGTGTGGATAATCGATCCAAATAAAAAGAAGTAGCTTCATCAAATTTTGTTTGTCGGCATCGATGGATTATACCTCTAATTAGGTTATTTGAATTTCGTTTCAATTGTTAGGATTTCATGTATTTTATTGAAATTATCCGTCTTTGAAACCCTAAAATCAACTTTGAGTTGATACTTGCTTTTACTCCGTCGTATTGCGTTCCTTTATAAAAATCAATACTCTTAATAATTCAACTTTGATTACTTCTCATTATGATTTGTTTGTCAAGGATATTAGCTTCGTTTGAAAAACCAAATATATTCTTGAATATGAATTGATAGTTTGTTCCGCATGATCACTAAGTTAAACAACTCATGTTAATGGGGTATAATTGTAATTTGGCCTTTTAGGCAACTTTGTTCACTGTTGAGGATTAGATGTGGGGTGTTCCGAAATCACTGTTTTGTATATGTGCTCCTTGTGGGTTTTAATTGTAAGGTCGTTTGACCGCTTAAGTGCTGAGGATTAGCTGTGGGGTGTTTCGGAATCACTGTTTTGTATATGTTCTCCTTGTGGGTTTTAATTGTAAGGTCGTTTGACTGGTTAAGTGATCATGACTCCGTTAGAATATTCGCTTTGTGATGATTCAATCATATTATTAACTAATCTGTTTCACTCCTTTGAATAAATTTTAAAAACCACCGTTCAATTATTCGTATTATTAAATTGTTTCATTGAAAAGAGTATCTGATGATGCAGGAAATGGTCCAGATTAGCATCCGTCTAGCAATTAGGTTGATCTCTAGTAATGAGACCTGAAATTACGAACACACGACTAGTCGGGATTGTCTCCGGCTAAGACCCTCCGGTGTGATGATGAGATAACGTGTATTAGGCTTATAAACTGATTTGAATAAAGGAATTACTCAAATAGAAAATAAGACATTACCCGTTCACGTTGGATCCTGTAGGGTATTTATAGTATTGATATGAGATCACGTTGAATCCCTAGAATCGTGGAGATAATCTTGGCGTAACTGACTCGTAGAAAGTAGGAGACGGTTACAAATAACGACGTGGATTGGCGCACGTGTTGGTGGGTCGAGGTTGACTGAGTAGCCAAGTGCGACCTGACTTTATGCTTTAGCTTGATAACACTTGTACAAGTATATGATCGTATGTCGGACGAAGCTAGGTCGGGACCAATGATGGTCGGACAATGAGCTAGGTCGACTGATTGATGTTGGGCCGTTGGCAACATAGTAATTGGGCCGGCCCATTCAATAATAGAGTAAACTGGTGACTGAAATATTGGGCTTGATCTGTTGGGCCTGACCCTTTTATTCCATTCAGTGGCCCCCAACTTTCTGAGTTGACTTTGTCGACCAGGAAGTTATGAAAAATTTGTGGAGTCTGAAGTAGCTCGTAGTTGGATGATCGATGCTGTTGATTGGTCGACGTTATCAGAGAGTCGACTAAGTTGATGTGGCTTGATCTCGAACATTGACTTTTTGACTGCTGGATCCGTTAAAGCACCGTAATGATTATACGGTACGACGTTTGGACATTCGCCTTGGAAACGACGGTGGCATTAATTGAAGGAATTATCCGTTGTGCCCCTAAACCTTTCCAGTTCAGGTAAGGATTAAGATAAGTATAAAAAGCCAAATCCTTTTCCTTTTACAACTTTACAATCCCCAAATTCTCGAACATACAGCAAGAGCAAAAGGCAAGGAGCTTTCGATTTTCCAGTACAACCAAGCAGCCATTCTCGTCTTTGAGCTTTCTCCCCTTCGATTTAACCAGGGTACCCCTCGATTCCTCTGTAGCTAGGTTTAATTTCATGCTTTTTCTTCACTGTCGCCATGGCTAGGACCTTTGGGTGTGAATCAGGTGTTAGATATGGGTATAACACTAGGAACCTTAGGGTTTATAAATGGTTAGAGGGGCCATGGAAGGAGATGACCAGGGATGAGTGCATCACTATCTTGAAAAGGTGGGGGTTGTGCACTGGTGTCGTAGATTTCCCCGCCGGTGAAAGTATGGGAGATTTGGAGGTAGACGACCACGGATTGTCCGCTTTTGTCTCTTTAATAAGTTGATTGATCACTTCATAATCTTCTATATCAAAACCAATAAGCCCCCCTTTCCTAGAGAAAGGTTAGAATTCCTAGGGGAATCTAGGTCGCCACTAGATAGTTCGGATGAGTCTTCAAATAGGACTGATTCCCATATTTCCTCTTCTTCTGTAGATATGTCGGACCAATGCTCATCGAGCTCCTCCTCCAGCAACATAGTGGATGCCTTCTGCTCGACGGTCATTCCAGGCCGTAACAAGAGAGGATACGTGGCCCCCAGGCCGGCTATTGGAAAGAAAAGTGCTGACTCGAGGATCCAGATCATTCATGACTTCTTCGAGGTTTCCCGGGAGGATTTCTGTCTAACCCACTTTACGGAGAAACAGAGGAAGGCCCAGTCTTGGTCACATTGGGCTCTGAATCCAGTCAGGATGGCCTTCTACTATGGACAGTTCGAGGCCGGGCTACGCCTTCCCCTCGACACATTTATCTGTGAGTTTCTGGAGTGTGTGGCTGCTGTCCCTATGCAGTTGGGAGCTAACAATGTGAGGGTCTTGGTATGTTTTGCTATGGTCTGCCGGTTTGTTGGGTACGAGCCGTGCATGACTGTTTTTAGAAGATTCTTTAAGGTAGTGGTCAATGACAAGACCTTAGGGATCAGTACTCCGGCTAAAGCCAAGGCTCCCAAGCTATTTATAAACTTGCCCGACAAAGTCTCAGGGTGGAACAACCATTTGATATTGGTTGAGAGCAGGAAAGGGTGGGCCTTCCCTCTGCCAGAATTGGGGACAAAGGCAATGAAAGAAGAGGAATACTGGGTCCCGAAATGGAGCAACAAGCTAGCTCGTAGGCTGACCATGGTTGCTCGAAGGAGCACAATCTGCTAGTCCGTCCTTGGGTTGGACGAAGACTACTTCATTCAGTCTGGAATGATGTTAGGTGGGGATGGAGAGTTAGCCCCCTTAGTGCCCATTATCCAAAGTCTTAGGTACCCTGACTGGGTCATACACGAGAGAGAGAGAGAGGTTTGAGATCCAATGTCACCCTTGCAAGAAGACAGCCAACCATTGCAGACATATTCTTCATTTTGGCGGTTAAGTGTTTACTCATTTTTTCGTTTACTCGTAACTTTCTGCTCGTATAATTCTTACTGTACTAACTGTTTTCTCATTGGTCATGCAGTTCTCACCCCCAAGCAAGAAGCCAACATGGACCGCATAGTGAACATGAGCAATAAGAGAAATATCAAGAAAGCCCACAGAGTTGCCAACGCTCGGGCCATCAGAGAGAAGGAAGCTGACGATCGTAACAAGCTGCTTCCTAAAGCAGGTGTGGGGATGGTCCCCATTGACGGGTCAGGACCACTGGAGCCAATCGAGCCAGCTGCTGAAGCCCAAGTGGATGGAGCTGAGGGGGAGATCGACCCATCGACCGAGCGGACATCGGGCTCTAGCCCCCATCCAGAACCTGCTAGGGTTGACTGATAAATGGCTATTTTATAGACATTTATAGTGTTTTTATCTCATTATTTACTTTAATTATTATACCAATTAAGTTTAAATTAGCTTCTTTTATTATATATATTTGATTTTATGCTTGGTTGGTATTTTGTGTAAATTACATGTTTTTAGGTCATATTTTGAAGTACAAGGGGCTTAGATCAAAAACTTGGAAAAATGAAAATTGCAGAAGACCAGTCAAAGGAGCTGATGCTCGGCCGAGCACTCCCTTGACTCGGGCGAGCATGAAGGGACAGAAGGTTGGCTTGCTGAGGACAGACTCACTCGGCCGAGCACCTCCCTTGCCTCGGCTTCGTTTACTTGTAACTTTCTGCTCGTATAATTCTTACTGTACTAACTGTTTTCTCATTGGTCATGCAGTTCTCACCCCCGAGCAAGAAGCCAACATGGACCGCATAGTGAACATGAGCAATAAGAGAAATATCAAGAAAGCCCACAGAGTTGCCAACGCTCGGGCCATCAGAGAGAAGGAAGCTGACGATCGTAACAAGCTGCTTCCTAAAGCAGGTGTGGGGATGGTCCCCATTGACGGGTCAGGACCACTGGAGCCAATCGAGCTAGCTGCTGAAGCCCAAGTGGATGGAGCTGAGGGGGAGATCGACCCATCGACCGAGCGGACATCGGGCTCTAGCCCCCATCCAGAACCTGCTAGGGTTGACTGATAAATGGCTATTTTATAGACATTTATAGTGTTTTTATCTCATTATTTACTTTAATTATTATACCAATTAAGTGTAAATTAGCTTCTTTTATTATATATATTTGATTTTATGCTTGGTTGGTATTTTGTGTAAATTACATGTTTTTAGGTCATATTTAGAAGTACAAGGGGCTTAGATCAAAAACTTGGAAAAATGAAAATTGCAGAAGACCAGTCAAAGGAGCTGATGCTCGGTCGAGCACTCCCTTGACTCGGCCGAGCATGAAGGGACAGAAGGTTGGCTTGCTGAGGACAGACTCGCTCGGCCGAGCACCTCCCTTGCCTCGGCTTCGTTTACTCGTAACTTTCTGCTCGTATAATTCTTAATGTACTAACTGTTTTCTCATTGGTCATGCAGTTCTCACCCCCGAGCAAGAAGCCAACATGGACCGCATAGTGAACATGAGCAATAAGAGAAATATCAAGAAAGCCCACAGAGTTGCCAACGCTCGGGCCATCAAAGAGAAGGAAGCTGACGATCGTAACAAGCTGCTTCCTAAAGCAGGTGTGGGGATGGTCCCCATTGACGGGTCAGGACCACTGGAGCCAATCGAGCCAGCTGCTGAAGCCCAAGTGGATGGAGCTGAGGGGGAGATCGACCCATCGACCGAGCGGACATCGGGCTCAAGCCCCCATCCAGAACCTGCTAGGGTTGACTGATAAATGGCTATTTTATAGACATTTATAGTGTTTTTATCTCATTATTTACTTTAATTATTATACCAATTAAGTGTAAATTAGCTTCTTTTATTATATATATTTGATTTTATGCTTGGTTGGTATTTTGCGTAAATTACATGTTTTAGGTCATATTTTGAAGTACAAGGGGCTTAGATCAAAAACTTGGAAAATAGAGGGGTCAGAAATGAAAATTGCAGAAGACCAGTCAAAGGAGCTGATGCTCGGCCGAGCACTCCCTTGACTCGGCCGAGCATGAAGGGACAGAAGGTTGGCTTGCTGAGGACAGACTCTCTCGGCCGAGCACCTCCCTTGCCTCGGCCGAGCACTCCCCTGTTCAGCCAAAAGCTGTCTTTTTCCAAGAGATGCAACCTTTAGCCAAAATGGCTATAAATAGGACCCTTGTACTCAATGTTAAGAATCTGAAAATTGTCTAGAAAACACATAGAGAGATAGAAAATATACTCTAGTTATATTACTTTCAAATTTCTTGAAGATTCAAACATTGTTCTTGGAGTTACTTTGGAAGAAGGAAGCAATAAAAATTTCTGAAGTTTACTTTCATCTTCTGCGTTTCTACAAGCATAAGTTCTTCTTTTCCTAATCTTTATTCTAAAAATTTCTTATGTTTGTTTTAATTATGGGTTGTGAGTAATCCCCCAAGTTTTTGGGGTTGGAAACTCAACACGTTTGTTCATCATCTTTATAAATCATCATGTCCTCTCTTCATCTTAACAATTCTCTTCATATCAAACTTAAAAAGACTTACATTTTGGAGACGTCCGACTTGTATGATTCTAGTTAATCGAGAGAAGCACCTAGAAGATAGCGAAACCATATGAAGGAACTAGGTTCATTATTCACGAGAGTAGTCTAATGGCCTAGGGATGTTCCTTGAATGGAAAGTACGTAGACTTTATAAGCAATAATGGATTCTTATTAATTATGGGCCATCGAGAGATATGGCATAATTAGTGAAGGATACAAATGCTACTTGCTTGATCGTGAGAAGTAGCATAGGCTGAATGTACCATCCTTGATTTTGATGAAAACCATCATTTCAAAGGCATGATAAATTGATGAACAAATAGTCGTTTGAGTCTCAACCCCGAGAAAGTCTTCATCTTATAAGAGTTAAGATTAATAAATCTGTGTATGTTTTTAAGTATTTTCGTAAATCAACTCATTCTTTCCCAATCTTATTTTTATAATTCTGTAAAAAAAGCAAATATCTTCCTAAAGTAAACCTTGTCTCTGTGGGATCGACCCGTACTTGCATCTGCTATACTATTATAGCCTGTGCACTTGCAGTATAAAAAGAACCGTCAGGTTTGAGACTAACAAGTTTTTGGCGCCGTTTCCGGGGACAACAATTTTTTTTTGATACATGTCTTTATTACTTATATTTTGTTTTTTATTCTTTGTTTTATATTTCTTCCAAGATTTATTGCGTTTGATCTCTTCTTTTAAGACATCTTTGCAGTTTATGAAAAGAACTCGAACCTTCCTTGAAGATTTTGATCCAGAACCCGAGAGAACTTTTCACGAAAGATTAAGAAAATTTAAAGAAGTCTTAGAACAACAAATGGCGGAAGAAGAACCCGCAACACCTCCTAGGACCCTAAGGGACTTCGTTAATCCGAGTACCCCGGGAACTAGATCTCCTGTAGTTGTGCCGAACGCTAAAGCGGCCAACTTTGAAATAAAGCCGCAACTACTTCATATGGTTATGAATAACCAATATAGCGGAACAACTTTCGAGGATCCACATCTTCATGTCCAAACATTTTTGGAATATTGTGACACCACTCGCATTCAAGGTGTCACATCGGAAGCAATTAGAATGCGCCTTTTCCCTTTTTCTCTAAAGGAAAAGGCAAAACAATGGCTCAACTCGGTCCCCCAGAATTCCTTAACAACATGGGACCAAGTTCAAGAAGCTTTTCTCGGGCGTTTCTTTCCACCAAGCAAGACCGCCCAAATCTGTACAAAGATTACAAACTTTTGCCAAACAGGAAGCGAGTCATTGTATGACGCTTGGGAGCGTTTCAAAGAGCTCCTAAGGATGTGCCTCCACCATGGGCTTGAAAAGTGGTTGATTGTGCACACCTTCTCGGACACACCATTTCATTATGGTGTTCCGGGTGGAGTCAACTCTGAAACAATTCCACAGTTTTTGAGATGATTATCAAACTCTTGGCTCAAATATTCACCACCACGATCGGATCGAAGTGCTTTAATAGTTTTGACAAGTTGATTTTGTACTTCATTTTGAAATGTTCTAAACATCTCAAACGATTCACTTTTGGACTTCATCAGATAGATATAGCCATATCTAGATAAGTCATCAGTGAATGTAATGAAATACCAAAATCCTTCCCTAGCAATGCTGCTCATTGGTCCACATACATCGGTATGTATTAGGGTCAATAAGTCACTAGCCCTCTCACTACTCTTAGTGTAGGGTGATTTGGTCATTTTTCCCAATAAACAAGATTCACATACATCATATGATTCATAATCATGTGAATCTAAAAGTCCATCTTTATGGAGTTTAGATATGCGTTTCTCATTTATATGACCAAGCCGGCAATGCCACATGAACGTGTTGTTCACATCATTTGGTTTAGATTTCTTGTTTACATGATGAATATCTTCAACATCATTTTGTTTCTCAACATCAAGAACATAAAGGCCATTAAATGAATTTGCAATACAATAGAACATATCATTTAAATAAATAGAAAATTTCTTATTCTCAATAAGAAAACTAAAACCTTCATTATCCAAACAAGAAACAAAAATAATATTCCTACTCAAATCCGGAACGTAATAACAATTGTTCAAAACAAGTACTAGTCCACTCGGTAAAGTTACATCATATGTTCCTACGGCTAATGCAACAACTCTTGCTCCATTCCCCACACGTAGATCCACTTCACCTTCTTTGATTAGCTTCCTATTCCTTAGTCCATGTACATTTAAACAAATGTGCAGGGACACTCCATTTCTGAAACAATTTATGACCTCCCTGTCTGTGAGGTCTTCCTCGATCTGGTCGACCAACTCCTTGAACCGTGTAAAGTAACTCATGGTACTTTCTGTTTACCCTGAGTCATATTGTTCAGGTAGGTGACCGTCTTCTTACGGGCCCCGGCCGTAGAGAATCTATCCAGAAACTTTTTCCTCATATACTCCCATGAGGTGATGCAGCCAGTGGTTACGCCACAAAACCATGTTAGTGCTGCACCTGTGAAGGTGCTGGTGAGTTCCTTGCATAGTATGTTGTCCTCAGAGGAGACCAGGCACATTGTGGCTTCGAAATGCTGCATATGATTTAAGGCGTTGGTCGCGCCTGAATATTTGTCTAACGCAGGCAATTTGAAACCCACGAGAGGCCTTTGGTCGAGTAAATCTTGGGATAATGGTCGAAGAGTACTGTAGTTTCGTTCGACCTTCCCATCAGTCTCCTTCCTATCTGCCTCCATATTATCCAACCTTCTCTTCAAGTTGAGAAGCTCCCTAGCATCCGAGTCGCTTCTTTGTCATGAGACAGAATTGGATTTTTGTCTCTCATCCCTGTATAATGTCTATCATTCCGTGGGGGTGTCACCTCTCTCCTTTCCCGACGGGACAGTGACCTTTCTCCCCTTGAGGGCGACCTATGTCGAGCCCTATCAGCTGCGAGCCTCCTTCTCTGAGCTGAGTCAGCCTCTTGCTCCCTCTGCTGATTTAGCCTATCTCTCAGGTCGCCTGTGGGATCAATGGAAATATGGGAGGGAGCAGGCATCTCAATCCTCGGTTGCTCAGTAGACGGTCTGGGACCTCTGTTAGTCCGTCTGTGGGAAGTGATAGAAGGAGATACTCTCTGTGACCTCCTATCATCTTTATTTGGAGACTCAGGCATCTCCAGAAACTCATCTTGCACATCGAGCAAGCTTTGCAGTATTCTAGCTCACTCCAGCAGAATTTCTTTCCAACTAAGGTGATTAGTTGAGGGACCTAGAATGTCTCCTGCAACCGTTCGACCCACTTGGACCCTCTTAATCGGATGGTCCATCCCCTGATTAGGCATAGGCCTTTTCTGCCTTCTGTCATCCTGCAAACCTTCACAGTCGGCCACACTATTAAAACGAGTGGCTCTCCTAGGGGGATTGCTTGGTAGAGGAGGAGGCAAATTGGCAGTCCTACTCCCAGTGCCCGCCTCGATGTTCCTTACTGTCCTATTGAGTGTTGGATCACTGGAGGAAGATGCGGTGCGTCCGTCAGAAACCATGTTTTTTGTTTGATTAGAATTTTAAGGTCTAGCGTATATCGTTCCCGGCAATGGAACCAAACTGATGATGCAGAAAACGGTCCAAATCAGCCTCCGTCCAGCAATTAGGTTGATCTCCAGCAATTAGACCTGAAACCACGAACACACGACTAGCCGGGATTGTCTCCGGCTAAGACCCTCCGGCGTGATGATGAGATAACGTGTAATAGGCTTATAAACTGAATTGAATAAAGGAATTACTTAAATAGCAAATAAGACATTACCCATTCACGTTAGATCATGTAGGGTATTTATAGTGTTGATATGAGACCACGTTGAATTCCTAGAATCGAAGAGATAATCTTGGCGTAACTGACTTTGAGAAAGTAGAGACGGTTACAAATAACGACGTGGATTGGCGCACATGTTGGTGGGTCGAGGTCGACTGAGTAGCCAAGTGCGACCTGACTTTATGCTTTGGCTTGATAACATTTGTACAAGTATATGATCGTATGTCAGACGAAGTTAGGTCTGGACCAATGATGGTCGGACAATGAGCTAGATCGACCGATCGATGTTGGGCCGTTGGCAACGTAGCAACTGGGCCGGCCCATTCAATAATAGAGTAAACTGGTGACTGAAATATTGAGCTTGATTTGTTGGGTCTGACCTGTCACTTTTATTTCGTTCAGTATCTATTTTGCGGTCACCTCTTCTTAGTAACCGAAAGGGTCCGTATATTAACTTACTGAGCATTGTTCGCTCACCATTTCTTATTCTCTTTTCTTACAGGTAAGCATTAGATGTATGATAGTTTTGAAATTCTTACTTTTTGAAGTTTAAGTTGTTTAGTATTTAAATAATAATGTAAGACTTTTAATTTTTGTAAGTGTGTCGGTTGGGTGTAACCCTAAACCGTTTGGTTTGAAATAATAATATGAGAATAAATATTTATTGATGTATTCGAGGCGAATTAATTATGTATTATCTTGGAAAGAGTAACGGACTCAAGGTTGGAACCCATAAAAATGGGATCGAGTTTTGAATCGTTACAACTACACTTTAATTAAAAACAACAATAAAATCATTAAATCAAAAATTTTGTAAGCAAATTTTTATGACTATTTTGTTACCTTATATTACTCACAATGTAACATTAATAATTCGATAGACATGAATTGTAGACTAAGACTACCAGCAATGGAGAGATGAAATGGGGATGAAATCCCATTTCATCTAGCTGTAGCCCTACAGTGAGAAAATGAAACTGGGTTGATTGAAAGGGTAGAATGAAAACTTTCATCCGGGGTGAAACTTTTTCTTTTCTGTTTTTTTTTTTTATCCAACACGTGTAACCATGTAATTGGTCCGTACTTTATTATTTTTTCATCCAATTATTTAAACTCAATTATCTCATAATAAATGATTTAAAAATAAAAAGAAAAATTCATCAAAATTCATCATTTTTTTTCCCTACAAATTGATATAAGTTTCATTTGATTTGGACACAAAAAAAATACTCATTTTTCAATTTGAACTGAATTATCACCTAGTAAATTAATTTTTTTTTTAATTTTTTTTTCACCAAAATTCATCATTTTTTTCCCCTACAAATCGATATAAGTTTCATTTGATTTGGACACAAAAAAAACACTTAGTTTTCAATTTGGGCTGAATTATTACCTAATAAATTATTATTTTTTTTAATTTTTTTTTCACCAAAATTCATCATTTTTTTCCCTACAAATCGATATAAGTTTCATTTGATTTGGACACAAAAAAAAATCATTATATTTTTTTAACCTATAAATTGATGCAATATTTTTTTAATTAAGTGTGAAATATTTTTTTAATTATAAATAATAATAATAATTATTATTATTTTACTAATCACAAAAATAAAGAATATAAATAAAATAAAATAAAAGTAGTGGGGTATAGAATGATGAGTTGGAGGGAGTTGAAATTTAATTTAAGTTAGCCATTGGAGTGGGGGTAAATGAAATGGATAGATGAAATATTAGGTGGATGAGAAAAAGTGTAAAAAGTGTTAAATGAAATGGGGGAATGGGATGAAACCACTGTGGATAGTCTAACATCAATATACTTGGTATATGATAATGATTATGTTATGAATGATTTTAAGGCTTAAGAAAACACTCATATCAAGGTTTTATGCACGAAGACAACATTTTGATATAAAAAAGCGTTCAAATTTGTTTCATTTATTGCTCATATCAATTTTATAATTACCATTTCTTTTTATTAGTAAAATAAAAAAGATTTGGAAAACCAAAAAAAAAAAAGAGAATAATAAAAGAGAAAACTAACCACAAAGAAGAAAGAGAAAGAAAATAATGGCAGAAAGGGTAATTTTGTTGATTATTTTCAAAAAACATTAACAAGTGTGGTGGATTAGCAAATTGTGTAGTGTCAATCTATAGTATAAATTAGAACTTGTACTTGTTACAGTTGAATGAATAATTTCAATAGCTGATTTTTTTTCATTTTGCCCTCATACATTTGTTTCTTTTCAATTTTGCCCTTTTAAAAAAAATTTAATTAAAAAAAAAAAGTGTCCTCAGACACGGACTTATTCTATTCTAGTAGTTGAATAAATCAAGAACTAGAAGGTTGTATGTTGAAGTGCTTTATTTATACTCCCTCCGCCCCAGCGAAAGAGTCGGTAAATTTGTCCGACACGCAAAATAAGAAATGTGATGTAGGAAAGAGAAAAAGTTTAAATGTTGTGAGTATGAAAAATTAAATAGGAGAGAGAATGAGTGGGAGGTGATGTAAGAAAGATAATGTTGTGAGTGTAAAAGTAAAGTAGGAGAGAGAATGAGTGGAGAGAATAGTGATTTAAGGTTGTATGTTGAAGTGCTTTATTTATATAGTCTAATTCTAAATAATATAAGTAAAATTATGTTCATAATAATTAAATGATTTGACTTATTTTGATTAACTTAGGGAAGTGTGTTATGACAAGTACATGAAGGCTTCTTTTCTAAACAAGAAAGTGATATTTTTGGCCGAAATATTCATATTACTACAACAACGGAAAATCCGTCATTTTAATATTTTATACTACTATAAAATGTAAGAGTTACATTATACTCAGTAAGTTGACTTAATCTTCAAATAAAATGAAAATATTTTATTAATTTTAAATTAACTGGACTCAAATATTATATTTACGATAACAATTCAATTATTATTTTCTACTCTCTTATCTTATTTTTCATACTCAAAACACATTCTTCACAAACATTTATCCTTAATTTTCGTGCAAATAATATTCTTAATTTTCGTGCAAATAATAAATAATAAGTGTTTCGTTTATAGTGAAATGGAGAGAGTATATTTATTCAATTCATTCATCTGGACGCGAAAACATATGGTGTTCAAGAAAGCCGAAGATGAAAGAGAATAGTACTCCCTCCGTTTCCGACCAAGAGTCCTATTTTTTCTTTTGATCTGTCTCAGATCAAGAGTCCATTTCTATAAATGACAAGTTTTTGAATATAATTATACCCTTATAATTTAATATATTTACAAAAAAACCATTCATTATACTCTTATAAAAAAGTTAACATATTTAAAAAAAAATCAATCATTAACTTACTATACCTTCCACTCATTCTCTCTCTTATTAAAAAACCAATCATTAACTACTATTCTCTACCCCCTATTACAAAAAAAACCATTCATTATCTATAGTATAAATTAGACCTCCACTATGAACAGTTGAATGAACAGTTTCAAGCGGCGAATTTTCCATTTTGTCCTCATACATTTGTTAATTTCTCATTTTGCCCTTAAAAAAAAATAAAAAAATACCCGTGTCCTTGGACACGGGCATGTACTAGTACCCTTATAAAATTAACATATTTACAAAAAAATCAATCATTAACTACTATTTCCTATTCCATATTTAACTTTTATTTATTTTTTATTTTTTTTTAAGAAACGTAAAATCCCTCAAGACCCTTGATCTAGGACGAAACGGAGGGAGTATAATCTAACAATAGTGTTCAAATTCTCAAAACATCAAATAAAATTACAACCACACGACATGAAAGAAAATGTCTTTTTTTTTTTCAAACTGCCATTATAGGTTGCTATAAGTACAAAATTAAGGGGCGTGAAGATTGAGGAGAGAGATAGATTAGAGACACAAACATAAACATAAACATAAACAATTGCGTAGTATTAATTAAATGTTTAGCTTCTTCTTTTCAATTTTTTTTATGAGTAAGTTTTAGGAAAATTTCTTTCTCCATGAATGAGTTATAAAAAATTAATTTTTATTTTTAAAAATATCAAGTTTAGACCTTAAAACATTGAGTTTAGGCCTTAAAATACATAGAAAATAAAATAGTGATTTTAGGCGTTAAAACAGTGAGTTTAAGCTAGAAAATAAAATAACGAGTTTAGGCCTTAAAACGGTGAGTTTAGGCTTTAAAACACCAAGTCGATATATTTAAAAACAGAATTTTTTATAACTTATAGAGAAACAAGTTTCCCCAAAATTTTCAGTTTTTTTATTGATCAGTTTTACACTCATATGTTTATCATGAGTTTAGGCTTTAAAACACCAAGTCGATATATTTAAAAACAGAATTTTTTATAACTTATAGAGAAACAAGTTTCCCCAAAATTTTCAGTTTTTTTATTGATCAGTTTTACACTCATATGTTTATCATGTGTTAGTTAAATGTACGAATAAAAAACTATTTAAGGAAAGTTAAGATTTTAATTAATTATATGGGTATAAAATTATAAATGAAGATAAATATAATAATTGTTAGCACAATGATTTTTCATAAATTGACGATAATGTTAATAATTTATTATTACAAATATCGAAAAAAATTCTTGTACACAACTTTAGTTACACGAAGAAGGTGCTTTGAACAAAAAATATAGATTAATTTAATTATCTTATTGAAAATTGAAGACTTGTTATCTATAACTATACACCATTATAAATACTATTAATAACAACTTTTTAGATATTTATTTGGATAATTAAATCACCAAAATAATCTTCTTGTTTCCTTTATTTTTTAATACAAAGGTATTTTGAACAATAACTTTTGATTAATTTAATTATCTTAAAGAAAATTTTAAACTCGTTATTAATACACCATTATATATACTATCAATAACAATTTTTAGATTTTCAGTCGAATAAATAAATTAACCTAAAATTATTGTTAAAATAACCTTCGTATTAACAAAAAAAAATAATGGAAAAATCATTTTAGAAGGGAGCATCTTAAACTGGATTAAGGCACCCTGCATTCCTTTATGTTTTGTAGTCATTTAAAATATCCCTATAGCCCGTAAAAGTTTATAAATAACAAGCATTATGGCTTGAGCCCTAAAATGAGGTCCCATAAATAACCTAGATATCTTTGCTACACCTCAATATCAAAATTCCAAGATAAATAACATATTTATTGGTCCAAAAATAAACCAACTTATCCAAGGAAATTCATGATCACCAAATGCAGCACCAAATTGCAAAGCACGAAATCTGCAAAAGCCCGTTCTGGAGGTAAATCCTGCATATTATTAGAAAGGATTTCAGACTAGAAGGTAAAGGGTATTTGGCTTAAGTAAGGTTCCACAATGCATATGCTAGAAGAAGAAAGGAAAGGACATGTAGGGCGTGCTATACAGCAACCCATAAAGAGTATTACATTATATTCACTACAACATGTTTTACATTTACTACAAAATGTTTTACGTATTGTAGAAGAATTCTTACATTACTGTATTAGAAGTTTTACGCATGCACTACTAAGTATTTGACATTACATTCTGTACAAAACGCTATACATTTTGTAGTCAAAGTTTTATGCAGGAGCGTTGCAGCAAACCCTTGGCTAGAACGGTTCCAAATCCTATTTTTAGTGTACTTTTTTTCATAACTTCAAGGTACTAAAATGATACATTCCAATAATTAAGGGGGTCAAGTGACCCCAATCTCTTAAGAGTGGCTTCGCCACTGTATCTATCTGAATATCATGTCACACACATTAAGACAGAGATGGCAGGAATCTAACCTTAAACTCCTTATTTTCCTTGTTAACTTGAATACGAAGACAAACTGCAGCCAAAGATGAGCAATTAATCTAAAACCCTCAATGAGATTAACCAAGACTTCTCTCAGTATAGATAGTAAAACCCTCAAACAAGCTTACCAGCAAGAACTGCTGTTCCAACACAAGAAAGAACGCCAGAGAGAAAAGAGTTGAAAGGAAACGACCCAACAAGAGCCATGTAACCCACCTGTTCACAAGCAAAGTGATGTACAAATGAGTTCCATTTACATGGGAATTAGAGATGACATAAAAAATAAATCAAAACATAAATAGATAGTGGGAATGGCACTTCATTATGTGAATATGAAGCCAAAGAGAAACAGAGAAGCATCGTAAATTAGTAAAGTGTTAAGTTGGACTATCCTTTACATAAGAGATAAAGCAATGTAGTTGGGTGGCAAAGATAATAGATTTATGTTAACCATATTAATTTTTCATTAACATGCTTTCCAAGAGATTTTTACCTGTTTAATGAAAAATAAAACAGACACTGACAGAAACCTCCAAAATATACTCAATAAAGACAGGTGACAGATTAAAAGTTGTAAATCGGATATCCTTGCTAAATATTTAAGCAATGGAAAAAAAAGGCTAGCTGAGTTCCAATGCCAACAACAATAGAACAAGAAATTGACTATATCAACAGGGATCCCCAATTTCAAGTCAGAAGCATGAATGTCAATAATCTGAAAGAAAATTTAGCAAACGAGCAGGACAATACCACTGCCATTTACCAACAACAACATTACAACAACATTACCCCAATGCCACAAAGGCTCCCACCTAAGGTGGGGTAAGGGGGATCGGATGTACGCAACCCTGCCATTTACCAAACCCTGAAAAATACTTGGAAAGTTGGAATCTTGTGATATATCTGAATAATGATATGCTTTTGCCTCAAACAATGCTACTACGCCATAAGATGCAAAATGAATGTCTAATTTATCGTCTCGTCTTGAACAATTTTAAATTACAAACCATCAAACCCCCTTGGACACTAGAAAGTCCATACACTTGATCACTACATGAGTCTGTAGCCTACTGACAATCCAGAACATGCCAATAGAATAGTAATCAAAACACAAATCTGGGGGACAGGCCATGCCTGCAATTACGTGCAATCATGTGATGGGTTTAAGTGAGTCTTTTCCGCATAAACTTTCAGGTCATAAGACGCAGGAATACTTTCTACAGATTTGTTTATTTTATATGCAATTATGCCAACTAATTGATTGCCGAGAACGGACTGAAATAAAGCTGCCTATATTTTTCTAAGATATCCAAACTATGTTACTGACAATTAATATCCCCTTCTTTGAGCTAACTGGCTCCCGACTAGGGGTGCAAATTTCTTACCAATAGGTATACCCATTAAGATTTCACATGCCTTAAACTATTGTACATTGTATCATGGACAATAGTTTAAAGCATTATATTTTTAATGGATAACACCCATTTCGCCACCCCTACTCCCGACATTGACAATCTTTCTTCTCTTTCAACAAGATTGCATTATCAGAGAACTGTGTTACCTAAAGGCTAGTTATCAGTTTCTTCTCCCACTGATACTAATATGAAATCTGGTTCTCCCAAGATCCCTAGTGAGCTCCATTAAAAACAAAATAAAAATAAAAATAAGAAATACAAAGATTAAACTTTGATCGCCATTTCATAAACCAAATGCTCCAACAAGATAAGAAATACTGCATAATAACCGGAAATCTATTTACAGGTTTCAAGAGTAAATTAAAAGCATTGATCGACGTCGACGGCGTATATTAGATTTGGACGTAGGAATTACCTGAATGACAGCGGTGAATATGGCAAAGATTACGTACAGATCTATGATCTGCAATTGATAAAGATGATTAATTTATGGAAATTACATTCGATCAACGATTCTTTTAGGTTAAATTGATGGGATTAGATTAGATAGAGGGGGAGAAAGAGAATGACCTTGAGGTTGGTCGGAGTGGCGGAGTAAGCAGATCGGATGGAATGGAAGAGAGCTTGAGCGTCATCTTTAGTCGTCGCCGTCGCCGTCCGAGCCATGATTACTCTTCTCTGCCGGGCTGTTCTTCAGTTCAGTTGTGTGCAAATCTCAAATCTGTGGAGCAAGGGAAGAAGACTTTAACGACTTGGAGAAACCCTCCGTCAGTTAAATTCATATTTCAAGTTAATATTAAAACTGTCTCTTGAGTAACAAAATGGCCTATTAGCTCAGCTGGTTAGAGCGTCGTGCTAATAACGCGAAGGTCGCAGGTTCGAGACCTGTATAGGCCAGAAATTACTCTCTCTTTTTTTTATTGTATTTGTTTTAAACTATTTTCTTTTCTTTTCTTTTCACTTTACTTATTTATTTTCAAAATCTCAAGAATGAAACACTCATTTTATATTTTTCTAAAATCTATTTATTTCAAAGATACCAATTTTTATCTCATTCTATAATATACCTTATCTATCCTTTTATGCTAAATTCTCTATTTTTTTTTTTTCGTAATTCTTTTTGAAGCCTAAGTTTTTTTTAAAAAAAAATCTCATTCAAAACTCTCTATTTTTGTTTAGAATAAATTTTCTTTAAGTTTTTGTACTATCTTTATCTCAAAATAAACGTTAAAAAATTAAATTTAATTTTGATCAAGAGTAATTTTTTTTTTTGAATTCTTTTTGGGGCGGAGGAGATATTTCTTTTTTTTATCGTTCTAAAATCGGTTTCTTTCTTTTTCTTTCTTTTTTAAATCCCTTAAATATAGGCTTTTCTTCTTTATTTTGTGCCAAAATCTATTTTCTGTTTGTATCTTCTTCTTCTTGAGTAAGTTTTGGGAGAAATCAGTTTCTCCATAAATTATAAAAAGATTAATTTTTTTCAACTTGCAAATATTTGACGAATAGAAGATCAGTTTAAAAAAACAGGACTTTTTATAACTTAGGGAGAAACTAGTTTCTCCCAAAATATTGTGCTTCTCTTCTTTTCTTTAATCTCAACCATTATATGATACCTTGGGTGATTAAATTTAGGATATTGAAAATTTAAATATGATAAATATTGATTTTATGCGGAAAATTTAAAATGGTCAAATGAAAATGACAATATGAAAGATGAATTGAAAAAATCGTAAGGTCAGATGGCATACCCATTGAGGTTTGTAGATGTTTTGGAAAAATGGAATAAAATGGTCAATAACACTATTCAAAAAGATATGGAGAAGTAACACAAAATCATTGGATTGGAGAAAAAGTACTATGACCCATTTGTATAAGAATAAAGGTGATATTGAAGATTGTGCTAACTATCGAGAGGATCAAACTAATAAGTCATACTATAAAAATTTGGAAACGAGTGATTGAACAAAAATTAAGAAGAATTGTGAAGATTTTGAATCACCAATTTAGATTTATACTTGAAAGATCGATTATAGGGGCAATTTATTTTATGAGACAAATCATGCAGAAATATCAAGATAAAAAAATAAAGATTTGCATATGTTTCCATTGACTTGAAAAAACGTATAATAAAGTATCATCAGATATCCTTTGATGGAATTTAGCAAACATAGATGTTTCAAAGAAATATATTAATATTATCAATAATATGTAAATGGATACGGACTAGTATTGTTAAGATACAATAGTTCCCTATTAAGATTTGAGTACATCAAAGGTTTTTGAAAGAATTATAGGTAGCTAATACCTGTCAAATATAACAATGAGCATATCAAATTGTGCTTAATAGACTGCTCACAAAGAGCGATTTGTTAAACTGTTTGCAGCGTAAATAAGTTAAACATAAATATTATGAAATGAGAACACACCAATGAGCATTTAAATGAGCACAACAATGTATGTTTAACAGATCGCTCACTATACAGTATTTGCAGTCAAGGTTTTATATTTGCAGTCAAGGTTTTAAAAAGCACTAGGCAGATGTCAGGCGGCGGAGCCGGGCTTAGCGTCTAGGCGGGGACTAGTAGGGATTAGTCGAAATTAGTCGGGACCTAGGCGGGGCTTAGAACTAGGCGTTGGAGAGGGGCCTAGCGTCTTGGCGTGGCCTAGGCGCCCTTAGACGGGATCTTTTAGAACACTGTTTACGGTAGAATACGAAATAAATAAATTAAAGCTTTAGAACAATAGAGTTTAACAATCTCATTAAGTAACACTTGTTAATAGAACTTCGCTATAAAATAGTGATAAGTTATAGAATACAAACGATAACTAGTGAAGAGAAATAAAAAGAAAAAATCTAAGGAACAATTCCTTAGAACCTGTAGAAACTAATTCTCAAAAAACAAAGAAAAAAAAGTTTAAATTGTGTATTTTATCAATTGGACCGACTCTTTGCTGGGGAAGTTGGTAAATAAGAATTTCAGCTCTAGCAAAAGAGTATTTCGTACGTTTGTAAATATTTTTAAAATGTCAAATTTCTCATGGGTTTATGATCTATGCGAAAAATCAAACAAATCTGTGTATTTGTTTTTCAATATTGACCCGTCTTGACATTCACAAATTGCAAATTTAGCCATCTTCAAAGTTTCTCAAAACTTCAAATCTGTTATGGGTTTAGAAGGATTTGTAACTATGACTGATTAATTCAAGAACAAAGAAGAAAGACTCAAAAAAATATGTACACTCATTTCCTTATCAACAATGATTCTTCTTATGCACTCATTTCCTCATCAACAATGAATCATTTTTCAAGTACGATTAATTCTTCTTGCACACTTCTTTTCTTATCAACCAAGAATCTTTCACCGAGTATGAGTCTTGTTGCCATACTTGAAACCTACCTTATTTGCATGATAACTACTAAGAAATAAAAGTTAGTTGTTAGTCAAATAAAATCAATCCTAAACTAAGTAAATATTCTTAATTATTTTCTACATTAATTTAATCTAAATAATGAAAAAATACAAATCATAATTACAAAAATCAAAAATATATTTCAAGAGTATTTTATACTCTTTCAATCTCCTCCTATTTTTGTGATTATGGTCAAAACCTGCAAAATCGAGATTATCAATTTCAAGCCACCAGAATAGCAAAAATAAAAAAAGATATCAAGAGTATATTTATACTCTTTTAATCTTCCCCTATTTTTATGGTTCTGGTCAATACATGTAATCACCACAATTAGAACAAGAAATCCTAACAAGAATATAATATCAAAACTCTCGTTGGATAAAATGAGCAATGACAAGTCCAACTCCCCCTAAATACATCGCGGCTTCATTCTATCAGACTCCCCCTAAACTGGTCGTATCTCCATGATGATCAGCTCATATATCTCTCTTGATTGATCATTTAATAGACATCTCCCTCTTGATTGATGATCATCTCCTCCTTGATTGACTGTCTGAGGGCATTTCCCCTATTCTCTCCCTTTTCTTTAGAGATTTTCAAAAGATGTGCGCACATCCATGAAAATATCTTAAGAAACCTCTTTGTAAAATATGATCAAAGTTTCAGCTTTAGAGGAGCAGAGTCAGGCGAAAAGATTGGAGAAAAAATACTTACAGATTTATGACTAAATGGAGAATAATGACCATATGTGTAACCATTTGAGTGCAGAGTTGTGTGCACAGATGTCCGAACAGCAGCAAAGACAAGTGGAGAGATTATATAAAAACAAATTGAGATTTCCAGAAAGACAGACCATTGTTTCTGATGATGGCTGGGAAGACGTGCATTTGATACAGGAAACAAAGATAGATAAAGTATCCAAAAAAAATAAAGTATCAAATTGGGCAAAAAATATGAATTCAAAAACAAATGTTACCCGGATTTTGTGACCAATTGCAATACCATAGGAGATCATTTCCACTTGGACCCTCAAAGATTGTTCAATTCAGATTATCTTTGCACTCAAACTTGGACAATCACTCATTAAACCTATTACCAACAAATAATCAAATAAATATTTCATGGGGCCAAATATGTCCTAATTTATAATTATGCATAAAATGATACAATTTATGAGCACATAAGTGGAGATTGATTTCAATGAAGTGTGATATGATATGATTAAATTTACACAATGACACGGTTTGACAAACAAGAAGTCAATGAGTTATCCTTCAATCATATAGCCTCTAGAACGTTTTCATATTTAGGCATTGAATCAGTAACTGAGAGGAGCTATACACTCTCACACCATAGTGCTTACCCAACTTTTCTTCTCAAGTGATGAAACAATAAGGTATTGACATTGGGCACATGAGTGAAAGCTTCAAAATAGAGGAGACAACTTGTTTTCTCAGTGACCTTAGATTAAACATCCACTTCATGATAAATGTCTCACAAAAATTAACAAGGTAATTTTTTTATCACCAAATCAAGAAGGGTCTCACAATCAAGAGTCAAACACAGTGTCAAAGATGCAAACCAATCAATTGATCACAAGAGATAGTCGTGCAGTTAGTGAATGCATAATTTTTTTTTGATTTTTTGATTTTTTTGATTTTTTTGTGTTTTCTGTAATGCACAATAATATAGAGATGCAGACAGATGTCCGCACAGTTGTGCGATCATCTCAACACACAATCCGAGAGATCTTTTTAGGAAAGAAAATCTCTCGAAAACAATGGTCGTCATGAATATATCAATCAATTGTTTATTAGTTTCAGCGAATTGGCAACTAATATTTTTTTGTTCAACAATATCTTTAACAAAATGAAGTCTAAAATCTAGATGCTTAGGAGTAGAACATTGAATAGGGCCATTTAGCATATCTATGGTACTTTTGGCATCACAAAAAATGATAAAGTTTAATTTTTGATTCCATAGTATTTGATCAAATTGTTCATCCAAAGAAGTTTGATGCACCTACTATCATCTGCCACACATTTTGATTCATCATATGATAGGAAAACAAAAGTTAGTTCCTTATTATCCCATGAATACAACTTATTTTCAAGACATAAACATTTAAGATTGGTGCTTTTGGAATCAATGATTATCTCCCCCTCAAATTCATTAAAAAATGCCTCTGAATTAGATTCGTCATTGGCAACACAACAACATGAATGTACCTGATGGTATACGTAGTTCTTGTATACCAAACCTGCAAGGTCACGGTAGTTGACCTTCTTTTCTCTTGTTTACATTCCTTCATACACTTCCTAAATGATCTGGGAGGTAGGATGATTTCCCTATACTATAGTTGGAATGTCCCTCTCTCTTCTTACTTCATGTTCATCAATTTCAGAATCTGAACCTGGTTTTGCTGTTGTCTGATCACTTATGTTGTCATTTGTCTGAACTATTGGTTGTACAACTGTCTGCACATGTATTTTTTCTGTAGATTCATTTGTCTTTCCTGTTTCAGATTCATCATTAACTGGATCTTGTTCCCATACGTAACCTGCAATATCATCCTTAGCAGTTTTGACAATAAGATCAGGAGCATCATCAAGAATCGATTTAAGATATGAAAGATTTTCAACCAACTTGTAACAATGATATGAGGATCTTACTCCTGTCAAAACACATTTATTTGAATCATTAAAGACCTCACAAATCTCCTTATCAAATTTGACGTGTAGATCATCATCACACAATTGACTTATTCTTATCAAATTAGCCCATCAACATGCAACACATTATGCAACCTAGGTAAACCTTCTACATGCAACGCACCTTTGCTAATGATCTTACCTTGATCTCCTCCACCGAAATTTACTTTTCCCCCTTTGAATGGTTCATAGTCACGAAAATGCTCAAGTGACCCAGTCATATGGCGGGAGCAGCCACTATCGAAGTACCATGATCCTTCAACACCACTCTTAAGAGAGGTGAAGTCCACATGACAGTTCATGTTCTCTTTTCTTACCCAGATCATTTTTGTTTAAGCTTTGGGTTATCTGTACAGTTATGTGTTCAATTTTGCACACAACTGTCTGCTCAAGTGTCCACCAGTCTTCACAAGTTAAAGTTTCTGTTTCAACCTATAGCAAAATGGTCGAATATGTCCAGTAACAAAACAATGATGACAAATATATTGCCTTCGCCTGTGACCTTTCCTTTTGGTTTTTAAAACATTTTTATTTTCAACTTTAAGAACTCTCACCCTCTTTAACAAAATTATGACCTCCATAGCCAATTTCATATTTTCCTTGGTTTCCTAAATTCAAAACTTTTTCCAACTTAGCCTTACCATTGTTAAGTTTAGTTAGAGTTTCAGTTTCTCTTTTAAGCTAAGTTTTGAACTTTTCACACTCAATATCTTTCTTTGTGAGTAAAACTTTCAATTTGGCTATGGATTTATTTTGAGAATCACTCTCCTTAGATAAACACTCAACCTCAAATTTCAGACTTATATTTTCAGAGGAGAGTTTATCATTTACCTATTTGAACACCTTGATTTGCTCCATACGCTTGGCCCATTCAATATGTAGTTCTATGTGTTGGTATAATGCCCTAGGCGTTTAGTTATGTTTGACTTAAAACTTAAACCGCTATGTAATCGTCTTTATCGTTTATTATGGAGCATGTTTATTTTGCTTATTATATGTTCACATGTTTATTATAATAACCTGCATCCCGAGTTATTGTTAAAGACTAGTATAAGTTGGTAATGGATAATCATGGAGATGATTATATGCATAAGATGCACATTACACTTATGAGTACTTACTAGAGAACAAGTACTGGACATGACCTACCGATGAGATTTATGATATGGTCTATAGTCATATATGTCATGATTAAATCTCATGATAGTCATGTCATTGAATCCTTTGTACCTGAGATTATCATCGTCTTCCACATGATGAACTTTGTGTTTGATGTAGTCTAACACTATCTTTAATAGGATAGCAATAAGGGCTATGTTGACACGATTGGATTCTTGTAGGGAAGAATGATAAGTCAAGATGGGATTTGTCCCTCTCGTTGAGAGAGATGTTTGCTTGGGCCCCTCGATGAATAGTGTTGATGAAATGTGTGGCCACACTCAAGAGATTTGATAGAGATCAAATGTACTTGGATTATCAACATATTCAGAATCGAGAAAGCATTGAACAATATGAGTTGACGTGGACCATGACTCATGTTCAATTTGACATCGTGGACAAAGGGATTGTGACATTTGATCTATCAAGGAATCAAGCTTTGATGTTATATTAACTGGGTGGATATAATGGTTTGTTAGAAATCACTTATGTCTTGTGAGGTCGATGTTTCGAATCACTACCAACATAAATATAATTCCTAAAGGGTCACACACAAAGAGCGAATTGGAAATTGGCTGAAAATTTGAATTTGGGATTTTGTCACGACTCGTGACCAGGAGCACGACTCGTGCCCTGGGTCACGACTCGTGCCAAGAGGAACGACTCGTGCCATTTGACCAGTACGACTGTGTTTTGGCTGGATCGTGAAACTGTGCAATTTTGGGCTGGGAACGACTCGCGCCCTCAGGCACGAGTCGTGCCTTCAATCAGCACGAGTACAAATTGGGGCACGACTCATATCACGAGTGTTTTGGCAATGTCACGACTCGTGCCCTCCGGCACGAGTCGTGCCCGCGGCTAAAAACGTGTTCGGACGCGTATTCCTTTGCTGGATTGGGTTTTGATTAAAACAAGGATTCTCCTTAAGTGTTAGGGATTTATATTTGGTATAAATACAATCCTTTTATGCAGCCAAAAATACATTGTTGCCTAGGGTTTATGAAACTCAAAAAAAAGTTTTGATTTTGATTGAGAATCAATTATCAAAATCACCCAAATAAATTCCATAATTTTGCCATTGATTATTGAAAGGTGTTTCAATAATCGGAGGATCATCTAGCAATCCTACAAGAATTGTTCTTGGTTCGTTCGCGTGTGGATTACCATTAGAGGGTGATTCCGTTATCACCTAAAGCTTGAATTAATTCATCACAAGGAAGATCAAGGAGAAGATAGAAGATTTGGCAACAAATTCAAAGGTTGAATTTTGGAGATTCGTTTTCGAACAAACATAATCGCTATAAGGTATGTAAAATCTATTTCATATGATTTCATCTTTTCATGCTAGACAGATTCAAGGCTGGGATTTTGTTGTTTTATAAAGTTCTTCCTCTGCGTTTGTAACCCCAAAATCCAACAGTGGTATTAGAGCCTGGTTTATCATGATTATGATTGAAATTAGCATGCTAGATTTAATTTGATTAAATGCTTTACATGCTATATGAAATAGAACCATGATTTTATGTGTGTTGTTTTGTGAAAACAATTATATGTGATATACCATGATCATGATTTATAATTGATTAATATGATTAGTCTTTTACATAGGTTATTTATCTGTTTAATATGATTAAATTAGATTAATAATTTCTCAAAATTGTATCAAAATGTTCGTTTTAAATTTTGTGAAGTCCTATGTTCATGATTATGTACACATAAGTTTCATGTTACAACCATGCAATATTTGTTGTTATGTGTAAAACCTTCTAAATGTTTAAGTTTTATGCCACCCTTTGATTAGAACACTTGTGGAATTTTAGGGTATTTTGATGTAGTTTCGACTCAGTTGGGTGCATCATTATATCTTAATTTGTGATCAAGATGAGATAACGGTTGATGTAGTTTTGACTCAGTTAGGTGCATCGTTTCATGTCTCAAGTTTGAAAAAGGTTTTAACTTAATTGGTGCTTTCAAATGATATTTGACCCAAGGTATAGATGAGATTAAAACATGTTTTGTCATATGATATCTAGAATCTCATAAAATATCTAAGAGTCATATATGGTATGATTGATGTTATCTACCTAAATAGCTTGATTTCGGACATTGACTCAGTTAAACCAAAATCAAGTGAAATATGGATCTTAGCCCACTTTGATTATATGATACATGCTTGTATTTGAAGGTGTATAATTGAGTGAGAGTATTTAGGAAATACATTATTTGTCTCTTAGATGGTAAATGTTTTGATACTTATATGTGTTCATATTGTATGTATATCTTATTGTAGAAATGGCATTACACAATAAACTGCGATCCGTCCTTGTGAAGGACAAGCTCGAAAAGAATGGTACAGACTATTCTGATTGGATCAGAAGCCTAAGAATTGTTCTTAGGCAAATTGTGCGTTCTTGACGAACCCGTTCCTGCATAACCCGTTGCAAATGTTGCAAGGGCAGTTAAGGAGCAACATTAGAAACATGTTGATGATTCTAATTATGTTGCATGCCTTATGCTTGCCACCATGTGTAAGGCTCTTATGAAGGACCTTGAACACATGGTAACTGCTTTTGACCTAAGCAAAGCGCACAAAGAAAATGTTCCAAGTGCAGGCTAGGCAAGAGAGGTATGTTGTGTTAATGGTTAACACAAGAAAAGGGGTTAAAAAGGAAGACAAAGTAGGTAAAGCAAAGGTTGCTAAACCTAGGGCAAAGGTTTCCAAAGCCGAAGAGGCTAAATCCAAAGTGTCTCAAAAGGATGCATTTTGCTACCATTGCAATGAGATTGGTCATTGAAAGCAAAATTACAAAGGCTTATAAGGAAGGCCTAAAAAGTGAAGAAGGGCAATATGATTGCTACTACTTCAGGTATATATATGATAGATATTTTTCTTTCTACTTCTTGTTCATGAGTATTGGATAACGGATTGAATCCCACATTTGTCTAAATGCACATGATCTTAAGAATAGTAAGCTACTAAAAAAGGTGAAGTAGACCTACGTGTGAGGAATGGAGCAAGAGTTGCTGCACTAGCCGTAGGGACTTATGAAGTCACTTTACCTAGTGGACTAAGACTTGTTTTGAACAAATGTTACAACGTTTCGAATTTGAGTAGGAGTATTATTTCCGTTTCTTATATGGATGATGAAGGATATAAGTTTCTTATTGAGAATAAGAAGTCTTATACTCCCTCCGTCCAGCCCGAAAGGGCACAAATTTCCTTTTTGGGCGTCCCATTTGAAACGGCACAACCCAAAAATGAAAGTTTTTTATTACTTCTTTATTTGTGGGGCCCACTTTTCATACTTTCACAATAAATATCCACTAAGAGCATCCACAATGGAAGCTTTTTCAAAGCTTTTTATTTTTGTGAAAAAGCTATATAGAGCTTTTTACCATTGTGAAAAACCTTGAGGAACTCCTTACTAAGGAGTAGCTCTTTGTAGAAAGAGCTACTTTTTTGTGATTTTTAATTAAATTTCATCAATTTCCTAGACAAACAAAAGAGCTCTATCATTGTGAGAAAATATTAGAGATTTTAATATATTGTTTAAGAATGATGTGTCATATTGAAATTATAAAAAAGCTTTCACTTGAGCTTTTACCATTGTGGATGCTCTAACTATTCTCTATCCCACTTTCTCTTTCCTAAATCACCTTTCACTCACAACATTTATTTCACTATACACTTTTTCTCTTTCCTACATCACTTTTCTTAATTCCCATGCAAGACACAAATTTTGCCCTTTCGAGCGGGACGGAGGGAGTATTTATTTAAATGATATGATTTATTATATTGCAAATTCATTTAATGGCCTTGATATCCTTGATGTTGAGAAACAAAAAATATTGAAAGATATCTATAATATAAATAAGAAATCTGAACCGAATGATGTGAACAACACGTTCATATGGCGTTACCGGCTTGGTTATATAAATAAGAAACGTATATCTAAACTCCATTAACATGTACTTTTAGACTCATATGATTATGAATCATTTGATATATGTGAATCTTGTTTATTGGGTAAAATGACCAAACCACCCTTCAGTAAGAGTAGTGAACGGGCTAGTGACTTATTAGCCCTAGTACATGAGATGTATGTGGACTATTAAGTAGCATTGCTAGGGGAAGATTTAGGTATTTCATTACATTCACTGATGGCTTATCTAGATATGACTATGTCTATCTAATGAAGTCCAAAAGTGAATCGTTTGAGATGTTTAGAACATTTCAAAATGAAGTACAAAATCAACTTGGCAAAACTATTAGAGCACTTCGATTCGATCGTGGTGGAGAATATTTTAGCCAAGAGTTTTGACAATCATCTCAAAACTGTGAAATCATTTCAGAGTTGACTCCACTCGGAACACCACATTGTATGGTATGTCTTAGAAGGGGAATGGAACCTTGTTGGACATGGTTCGTTCGATGATGAGTCAAGTTGACCTTCCTATTTCCTATTGGGGACATGCATTAGAGACTGTTGCGTTCACACTGAACATAGTCCCTACTAAATCGACTTCTAAGACCCCACATGAGATGTGGCATGGAAGAAAACCTAGTTTGTCTTTAATGAAGATTTGGGGTTGCGAAGCTTACGTGAAGAGATTTGTCTCCGATAAGTTAGCACCTAATAAGGTTATTTTCGTTGGTTATCATAAGGAAACTAAAGGTATTACTTTTACAACCGTAATGAGAACATAATGTTTGTTGCTCAATATGGTATTTTTCTTGAGAAACAGTTTCTCAATAAAGGGACTAGTGGGAGTAAGATTGATCTTGAAGAAGTTCAAGAACCCGAAAATAACATGGAACCATTAGTAGAGACGAAACCAAGTCCACAAGGAGTTGTGAAACCGGTTCAAGATCCACAAGTCCATCGTAGATTGGATAGAGTACGATCCGAACCCGAGAGATATGGATTTCTCATTTCGGAAAGTAATGAAGTGGAAGTCATTGAGAATGACGAACCTACTTCCTATCAAGAGGCGATATCCATTCCTGATTCAGATAAATGGTTGGAGGCCATGGAATCCGAATTGCAATCCATATCGGATAACCAAGTTTGAAACTTGATTGAGTCGCCCGAAGGTGTAAAAATTAAAGGGTGCAAGTGGGTCTTCAAGACCGACATGGATGAGAAGGTATATACTTTCAAGACAAGGATTGTAGCAAAGGGATTTAGGCAAATTCATAGTATTGACTATGGTGAAGCTTTTTCCGCCAGTTGCAATGCCGAAGTCTATTAGAATTTTAATTGCCATAGCCGCATATTACGACTATGTGATACAGCAAATGGATGTCAAACAACTTTACCTAAATGGAAAGATTCTTGAGGATGTGTATTGTACACAACCCGAAGTTTTGTCGATCCAAGAAATTCTAATAAAGTATGCAAGTTACAAAATTCCATATATGGGTTGAAGCAAGCTTCGAGGAGTTGGAATATTCATTTTGATGAATCTCTCAAAGAGTTTGACTCCGTCAAGGATGAAGATGAACCTTGTGTATGTTGGGTTTTACGGGTCCATGCGCAGCGGAATTAAGCATCTAATAACATAAAACCCAAGGAGCCTAGGATCCGTTTTATACAATTAATTTGAATACTATGAGATAGATGAAACCAACCTTGAACGCTTTCCATTCTTGAGCTATCGAATGATTTAAAAATGTGATTTCGAATCACAAACTTCGTTCTTCAGATTGCTTGAACTCTAGGCCTTGATCAATGAATGAGCGAAGACCCTCTTTCGGTATCCACACCTTTGAATGAATCCAAGAACTCTTATTGAAGATTGCTAGATCCTTTAAACCTTGGAAGAATATTGAGAATATAGTGATTTTCTTTTGTGAATTTTGGCTAGGGTTTTTGGGTTGACAGACCTTCATATTTATACTACATTAGTATAAAATATGTTTCCTAATCAAATTAGGATATCGGTCTTCAAACCGCCTCTGAGGTCTTGTTGTGTCGCACGACCAGACGAGTCCCATGGACTGGTTCTGTCGCACGACCAAGCAAGACTGATAAAGAGTTTCTCAATCATTTTTCCCTTGGTTTATCAAATTCATTCCAATTGTGTGTGACCCAATAGGATTATATTATGTTGGCAATGAGCTCGATCATATCGATTCTCATAAGACATAAGCAGACTCTAGCAAGCCATTATGTCTACCCAAATAATATAACGTAAGAGTTCACGTTTCCAATGGTACACTTCCATTTCTCCCTTTGTCTCATGATGTTATATTGAACACAAGTCATGGTCCATGTCAACTTGTACTTTGTTCAATGCTTTCTCGATCTTGAGTATAATGATATTCCAATCGAATTGGGGTATGGCCATACACTTTCATCATTATCACTCATCGAGGGGCCCAAGCAAAACATCTCTCTTTCGAGGAACAAATTCCATCTTGACTTATCATCCTTCCCATCATGATTCCGATCATGCCAAAATTAGCCTTTATAAATATCGTGTTAAGATATCGTTTGACTAAAATCAAACATGACTCATGATAATCTCAAGTCTAGGGACTAAATGAAGTGACCATATGAGATTTAATTATGACATTTGACCATGACATAAATCTCATACGGGTCAAGTCCAGTCACTTGTTCTCTAACAAGTACCCATAAATTTAATGTGCATCTCCATGCATATAATCATCATATGATTATCCATTAACATTTATACTAATTATTCACATAATAATTAGGGACAGAGATTATTATAAACAAACATTCAAAACATATAATAATCAAATGATAAATATTTCATATAATAATAAATAATGTCAACACATAAGTCTATCAACCATAGGCCTAGGGCATAACACCAACAGTCTCCCACTTGCACTAGGCCCAATCTACCATGTATCGAATACCTATGGACCTAACATGACCATCATGCTTAGCTTGCGGGAGAGCCTTAGTTAATGGGTCCGCCACGTTGTCATCAGTGTCTACTCTGCATATCTTTAAGTCTTCCCTTTCACATATCTCGGATAATGTGGAAACGTCGAAGTATGTGTTTGGATCTCTGGTGTGATCTTGATTCCTTTGCTTGAGCAATGGCACCATTGTTGTCACAGTAAAATTCAATAGGGTCTTTGATGCTTGGAATGACTTCCAAATCACTAATGAACTTTTTGATCCAAACTGCTTCCTTAGCTGCATCGGATGCCGCTATGTACTCAGCTTCGGTTGTAGAATCAGCGACGGTACTTTGCTTGGAAATTTTTCAACTCACAGTGCCTCCATTCAGCGTAAACAAAAATCCAGACTGCAATCTGAAATCATCCTTGTCGGTTTGGAAGCTAGCATCTGTGTAGCCTTTAACTACAAGATCTTCTTCCATTTCTCCAAAGACCAAGAATACATCCTTAGTTCTTCGCCAGTACTTGAGGATATTCTTGACTGCTATCCAATGTGGTTCGCCGGGATCTGATTGGTACCTACTCGTCATGCTTAGAGCACACGAGACATCGGATCTAGTACATAACATAGCATACATGATAGACCCAATAGCCGAAGCATATGGAATACCATTCATTCTCTTTCACTCATCATTAGTCTTAGGACTTTGAGTCTTGCTAAGAGATATACCATGCAACATTGGCAAGTTTCCTCTTTTAGAATTTTCCATTTGGAATCTTCTAAGAACCTTGTCAATGTAAGTACTTTGACTTAAACAAATCATCCTTTTAGATCTATCTCTATAGATCTTGATACCAAGGATATACGCAGCTTCGTCCATATCTTTCATTGAAAAGCACTTCCCTAACCAAGACTTGACAGTCTGTAGTGCAGGAATGTCATTTCTAATGAGTAAGATATAATCGACATACAACACTAAAAATAGTGCTATGCTCCCACTAATTTTCTTGTATACACAGGGTTCATCTTCGTTCTTGATAAAGCCAAACTCCTTGATTGCCTCATCAAAACGTAGATTCCAACTCCTAGAAGCTTGCTTCAATCCATAAATGGATTTCTGCAACTTACATACCTTGTTAGAATTTTCTGGACTGACAAAACCTTCAGGTTGTATCATGTATACATCCTCAAGTAACTTCCAATTTAGGAAAGCTGTTTTGACATCCATTTACCATATCTCATAGTCATAATATGCGGCTATAGCAATTAAAATTCTAATAGACTTAAGCATAGCTACAGGCGAGAAGGTTTTATCATAGTCGATGCCATAAATCTGCCTATATCCCTTAGCTACGAGCCTAGCCTTATAGGTGTGCACCTTCCCATCCATGTCGGTCTTCTTCTTGAAGACCCATTTGCACCCTATGGTTTTTACACCTTCGAGTAAATCAATCAAGTTCCAAACTTGATTATCAGCCATGGATTGTAATTCGGACTTCATGGCTTCTTGCCATTTTTTCGAATCAGGAGCGGACATCGCCTCTTGATAGCAAGTAGGTTCATCGTTTTCGATGAACTCTACTTCATCACTTTCCGTAACGAGAAATCGATATCTCTCGGATTCGGATCGTGACCTACCACTTCGGCGAAGAACTTGTGCATCTTGAACCGGTTCCACAACTACTTGTGAACTTGGTTCAGTTTCTACCATTGGTTCAATGTTGTTTTCGGGTTCTCGAACTTCTTCGAGATCTATTTTACTCCCACTAGTTCCTTTGCGAAGAAACTCCTTTTCTAAGAAAGTACCATTTCGAGCAACAAACACTTTGTTCTCGTTTCGGTTGTAGAAATAGTATCCTTTAGTTTCCTTAGGATAACCCACGAAAACACATTTATCAGACTTGGGTGCTAGCTTGTCAGAAGTTAACTTCTTGACATATGCATCGCAACCCCAAATCTTCATGAAAGACAAACTAGGTTTTCTTCCATGCCACATCTTATATGAGGTCTTTTGAACCGATTTAGTAGGAACTCGGTTTATGGTGAAAGCAGCAGTTTCTAGTGCATGTCCCCTGAAGGATACAGGAAGCTCAACTTGACTCATCATAGAATGAACCATGTCCAAAAAAGTTCTATTCCTCCTTTCAGACACACCATTCCATTGTGGCGTTCCAGGTGGAGAGAGTTCTGAAACGATTCCATAACTCTTAAGATGACTGTCAAATTCTTGGCTCAAATATTCGCCACCTCGATCGGATCGAAGTACCTTAATAGTTTTGCCAAGTTGATTTTGCACCTCATTTTGAAATATTCGAAATATCTCAAATGATTCACTTTTATGTTTCATTAGATAAACATATCCAAATCTACTATAATCATCAGTGAATGTTATGAAGTACCGAAATCCTCCCCTAGCATTGCTACTCATAGGCCCACGTACATCGGTATGTATGAGTCCTAATAAGTCGCCCGCCCTTTCACCGGTTTTGGTAAATGGGTCCTTGGTCATCTTGCCAAGTAAACAAGATTCACATGTCTCATATGATTCATAATCATGTGATCCAAAAATCCATCTTTGTGGAGTTTGGAAATGTGTTTCTCATTTATATGGCCAAGACGACAATGCCATAAGTAAGTGTGGTTTACATCATTGGGTTTAGATTTTTTGTTAATGTTATAGATATCATTATCACGATTTTCAACATCAAGGATATAAAGGCCATTGAATAAAATAGCAGTACAATAATGCATATCACTCTTGTAAATAGAAAATTTCTTATCACATATAAGAAAATTAAAACCTTCATTATCCAAACATGAAATCGAAATAATATTCCTACTTAAAGCTGGAACATAATAACAATTGTTCAAAACAAGTATTAGTCCACTAGGTAAAGTAACTTCATAAGTTCCTACGGCTAATGCAGCAACTCTTGCTCCATTCCCCACACGTAGGTCCACTTCACCTTCCTCAAGCATCCTTCTGTTCTTTAGACCCTGCACATTTATGAGTTCCACATCCGGTATCCAATACCCAAGAACTAGAAGTAGATAGGAATATATCTATAACAAAGATACCTGAAGTCGAAGCAACTCCTTTGCTCTTCTTCAGCGCTTCCTTGTACTTTGTGCAGTTTCTCCTCCAATGACCAATCTCATTGCAATGGAAGCAGACTGCGTTCTCTTGGGACTTGGGCTTAGCCTCTTTGGGTTTGGCACCCTCTTTGGGTTTGGCAACATTTGCCTTTGGATTAGCAACTTTTGTCTTTCCTATACTCTTGAAACCCTTCCCCTTGTTGACCATCAACACTTGATCGGCAGTTTTCCTTTTGACGATATTAGTTTCCGCAGTGTTCAACATTTGAACTAACTCGAAAAGGTTCCTATTCATGTTCCCCATGTTATAGTTCATTATAAAACTACTAAAACCTTCGGGCAATGAATTCAATATCAAGTCAGTAGCCAACTCTTGGCTAATCGGAAAACCGAGCCTTTCAAGATGCTCAATGTGGCCCTTCATCTTTAGAGCATGAGGACCAACAGCTTGTCCTTCACTCATCTTGCATAAGGTTAGGGCCTTAACTGTGTTGTATCTTTCTTGCCTAGCTTGAACTTGGAACATTTCCATCAGTCGATTGTTGAGATCAACTGTTCCCAAGTGCTCAAGATCCTTCTGAAGGCTCTTGCACATGGCGGAGAGCATGAGGCAACCAACATAAGTGGAATCACGCTTGTGTTTCAGATATTGGTCCCTCACTGCCCTAGTAGTATTGGCAGCAGGTTCAGGTGGAATAGGTTCCTCGAGAACGTACAATTTCTCCTCTTGCCTGAGAACAATTCTCACGCTACGGATCCAATCCATATAGTTTGTACCGTTCTCTTCCAATTTTTCCTTCTCAAGGACAGATCACAGTAACAGATGATTATTGTTTGATGCCATTTATTCTACAAAAAGATATGCATAAAATATGAGCACATATAAGTAACACATATTATATGAAAAGCATAATGTATTTATAACAAATAAATGCTCCCACTAAATTATACACCTTCCAATGCAAATAAGCATAATATACATTTAATGGGCTAAGATCCAACTTTAATTTAATTTCAAGTTTGCTATGGCAAACCGCACAAAATTAAATTAATTAGGTAGAAACATCAATCATATCACATATATGACTCTTATATCTTTTATGAGATTTATTCAAGACATCATATGTCTAAGCATATTTTAATCTCATCTTATGCCTTGGGTCCAAAACCATTTTGATAACCCAATTATGTTCATTCATTTTAAACGTATAGGAACCACCATTTCCTCATCTTGCTCGCATACGAATAGAATCAAAGTACCTTTCTATGGCAAGCCCACCCAAAACTATCCGAATGGTATCAAGTGTTTTAATCATGAATTGGCATAAAGAACTTGAAAGTTGAATGAAGGTTCTTTAAAGTAGATTATAAGCGTATCAGCAAAGATAATCATAATCATGCACCAGGTAAGTTCCCAGGAAGATAGGTGAGCCACAAGGACTACTTAAGTACCAAATCTCTCATTCGACAGAACTTTCCTAGACATGCACAATCAGAAATCAGATCTGATTTGCAACATAATCAACACTTTATATAAACAATCAATTTCCTTTTAAATCTTGCGTAAAATGACTTGTTTCTCATAAACAATCATAAAATCAAAATTTCAATGTTTAAGTCTAAAGAATTAGGAAAACACAACATAATGTTTCAACTAAACATCTAACAAGATTCTTAACATGTAAGAACACATAATACATGCATCGCAACAATTAATAAAATTATATTTTAATTAACTAAGCATGCACAATCGAATAATTAATCTAGCATAGCCCTATAAACTTTATTTTCATAAATTTATAGCATCCAGATTATTGCATAAACATATCAGATTGTAAACACATTTACAGATTAGCAGGATTGTTCAACAAACTGATTCTGCCCAGATTGGGCTTGATTTGTCGCGTGACAGAGACTCACAGAGTCACGATATGTCGCACGACCTAGAGAGGCCATCAGCCATGATCTGTCGCATGACATAGACCTACTATGTCGCGTGACACCATGAAGCCATATTTGCAGATTTGCAGATTACATCAATTCTAAATCACAGAGCAATTAAATCATGTAAACGACTTTTAACAGATTTAATTCAATATCATTAGAACACGACTTAGGCATATTGTTTCAAAAACAATCAATCTATCGCATACGAAACATGCAAAAGAACATATAAACAATTTATATCACTTTTCTAGCATGTTAATTCAATCTTAATGATACGAACGGGGCTCTGATACCACTGTTGGATTTTACGGGTCCATGCGCAGCAGAATTAAGCATCTAATAACATAAAACCCAAGGAGCCTAGGATCCGTTCTATACAATTAATTTGAATACTATGAGATAGATGAAACCAACTGATGCTGCAGGAAATGTGCTTATCAATCTTCCTCCACGTGGCAGGACTGATCACCTGGCTTCTTGACCTGAAAACAGAACCCACGACTAGCCGGATGTGTCTCCGGCGAAGACGCTCGGGCGTGAGAGTAAGATAACCGTTGTATAAAGCTCAAAATGTATTGAATAATGAACTCAGAATACAAAATGGCAGTTACCTTTGCACCGTTGGTAGTGATGAAGTATTTATAGTTGATGTAGGTAGTTTAATGATAGGGCTACATGAGCTCCGAAATTATAGCGGCAGTTATGTTCATGGGAACGTGCCTATAACCGTCCCTGATTTATAGGGATGCTGTTATGGAATGATTGACCCACGTACACCAACACATGTCAGGTCGATACTTTGATGATTAGGTCGAGGTCGCCACTCATGGAATGGTCGACCTGACTGTCGGG
Organism: Adenophora triphylla var. japonica; assembly: GCA_022495995.1. Lineage (NCBI taxonomy): Eukaryota > Viridiplantae > Streptophyta > Magnoliopsida > Asterales > Campanulaceae > Adenophora > Adenophora triphylla. Next base: position 186,024 of record JAFEMH010000530.1, read on the forward strand.
TAGAGCATGGTTCGTACCCGAATTGTAATATGGATCATGAGGTCGGACTAAGTTAGGTCGGGACCTGTGGGTCGGACCATGGGCTTAGTTGATTGATACTTGAGATGGGCTTTGGGCCTTGTTTTGATTGGACCAGCCTTATTGGGAATGTGGAGACCAAGGCTGTCGGTAATTGGACTTTACTCGTTTGGCCCAACTCGACACTTTTGGTATGTTCAGTGGCCCCCAACTTTCGAGTTGACTTCGTCGACTTGGAAGTTAAGAAGATTTCTTTGCCGAAAATTGTTTTGCTCGCAGGTCGATGCTAGTCTTTGAAGTAGGTCGACCATGATGACGTGGCAACATCCTGATCGTTGGCGATGAACGGTAGGAGATGGAGGAGCGCCGGTTTTAGTAATGATTGCAATTCTGACTCTTGGAACTCCTTCTCGAAAACCGCTTCAGCTTTTAATTTTGGAAAATTGATTTCTATTTTCTTTTCCCCTTCCAAATTTAGGAAAATAGAAATACTCAGGCTTCCTCTCCAATTCGAATTCTTACCGTTTTCAAACTCCTCTTCTCCGGCGACAATCACGGAATTGCAGTAGAACTTAAACTCAGTTCTCGGCTTCAGCAACGAACTCCCTTTCTGCAATCAATTAAGGTACTTCCCTTGTATATTTGTTTTAGGGCTTTGATTTCTGCTTTGTGTTCAATTCCGCCATGGCTAGGACCTTTAGTAGTGAACCAGGAGCTTGGTATGGCTACTGCACTGTTAACCGTAGGGCATGCAAGAATGTGAACGGTGAGTGGAGAGTGATGTCCTTGGATGAGTGTGCTTCCATTTTGACTAGTTGGGGGTTGAATTACACTGAGATAGGGCTGCCCATTGTAGGAGAAATTGAAAATGTGGTGATTGACGACTCAAATGTTGTCGCTTTTCATTTATTCCATGAACTGCTTGACCATATCACCTTGTTTTATGTTAGGGACGTCCAAAAGCCCTCCTTCCTTAGAAATAGAATAGGTTTTCCGGGGGAGTCTAGGTCGTCCTTAGGTAGGTCGACTGAACATGATCATAGGACTGACTCCCCTGCTTCCTCTTTTGCTTGTACAGATATGGCGACTCAAGAAGGGAACGCTGCCTCAACTTCTTCTGGCCCCCGAATTGTGGACGCCTTCGATGATTCAGTTGTGCCTGGGAAAAATGAAAGAGGTTATGTTCCCCTGGACCATTGCGCGGAAGGAAGAACTTGCCCTCTAGGTATGATGTGATCCATGGGTTTTGTGAGGTAAAAAAGGAGGATTATAGGGTGACCATTTATACCAAGCAGGATTTTAGGGCCAAATTTGATCTTGGGGATGCCACCGGGGTAGCTTTTACTATGGCCAATTTGTGGCCGGCCTTAGGTTGCCACTCGACCCTTTTATTAATGAGTTCTGGAGTGTGCCAATGCCTTACCTCTTCAACTCGGAGCTAACACCTGTAGGGTTTTGGTATGTTTTGCTATGGTCTGTAGGTTCTTAGGATATGAACCTTGCATGAGAGTGTTTAAGGAATTCTTCTTCATCAAGTATAGTGGAGAGGAGAAAACCATCAGTACCCCCTCCAAGCCCAATTCGCGTAAGCTTTTCACAAACCTTCCCAGTAAACATAGTGGCTGGAATACTCACGTAGTCGTAGTAGAGAGTAGATTTGTGTGGGAGTTTCCTTTGCCGGTGAGGATTACGAGCCCTTAGATGAGAGGAGCTATTGGGAGCCTGTCTGGCACTTTGAATTGTATAAGAGATTGTGTCGGCTAGCAGATAGGGGCGCCTTTAGTTGGGAGAGTTTACTCACCACTAAGTATAACTTCATCCAGGCCGGGATGATGGCTGGAGAGGGTGAAGTGCAACCTTTGGTAGTCGTTGGTAGGGGAACAATTTATCCTGACTGGGTTACCCATGCATTGGCCAAATTTGAGGACACGTGCCAACGTTGTAAGAAAAGCGCCAATTATTGCAAAGAAAATGGAGAGCATGCGGGTGGTAAGATATCCTTGCTTTGTCTTTCTTTACTCGTCCTACCGTCCATTATCCTTGTATGAATAATTTGATTTGGCTGTGATACTCAAGCACTCGATTTTATGATTCGTATATGACTAGCTCGTACATAGAACCATAGCTCGTATGTAGAACACGGCATGTAGAATATTCTGTTTTCTCCTGATTAGCTCGTGGCTTATATGTAGAGAACATTTTAAATTGTGAATACAACTTTCAGCTCGTTGATTGATTAACTTGCATATATATGAACTAGCTCGTATACGTCGACCTCATACTTGTCACCCTGACTTTTTGTGCAGTTTTGACCCCCGAGCAAGAGGCGAATATGGGCCGTATATTGGTAGTGTCAGACAGGAAGAAAACCAGGAAAGCTCATGGTGCTGCCAACGCTCGAGCTAACAGAGAGAGGGAAGCTGTGAGAAGGACTGGCCTGCTGTCAAAGGACAATGTTGGTATGATTCCCATGGAGGTGGATGAATCTGAAGATCCTTTGTTAAGTAGCAGTCATACCAAGGATGCGACTGAAGGGGGTGATGAATCCAACAAATCCACCAGGCCCAGTTTGAGCTCCGACCCCATTGCTGAAGCTAATGTAGGAACTTCTGGTGTGGGCACAATTGACGCTAACCCTCTGGAGGTTGTTGATGTTGATGAAGATGAAGATGAAGAAATGGTCAGGGAGGATGACCAACCTCTGAACACTAGAAAAAGGTCAAGAACAGAGAAAGGAAAATCTGTTCCCTCTAGCCACCTTCCTCCTCAAATTCCTTCTCCTACTCGTCTAGAGTCAGTGGAGGATAAGATCAGCAGGCTGAGTGATGTGCCTCCTCTGGAGGGGGTGAATAGCTTGAGTCGTCGTTACCCCGACATGAGCCTGGGTCAGGTCGTGGTTAGGAGGGCTATTGACGTCGACCTCCTGGCCTACTTCGCTGATAAGGGGATGACCCCTGAGGAGTTCTCAGCTCGATCTGGGATGGCACACTGTGAGGTAACTCTTCAATTTCCCTTTTTGCCTTGTCGCATGTTCTTTTTAACTTGTTAGATCGACCTCCGAGTTAATCCTTGTACGACTTTTCGTGTATGCAGAATCTTACTATGATCGAACAGGCTAAGAGCTCTTGGAGGGCTTCCATTGAGAGGGAGAGGCAGGCCCTCAAAGATTATTCCAAAAAGGCTCAAGAGCTTGCGGAATGGAGGGAGAAGTACAATGACTTGGACAACTCGTTCGAAGCCAACGAAGCAGTAAAGACCAAGGCTCTGTCCGACCTTGAGGCAGCAGAATCCAAGCTTAAGGAGGTCGAGGCAGAGAAAGAAGCTAATGAGAAGGAGCTGGAGAAGACCAAGATTGAGTTGGCAACAGCTTCCAAGCTTCTGAAGGAGAAGGACGTCTTCCTAGTTGAGCTGCAGGAAGACCGTCGACTTGAGCGGGCGAAATGGCAGGAAGACCTTCAGGTCGCTGTTACTGCTGCTGCTAAGGACGCCGTTGAGAAGTTTAAGGACGGAGATGAGTACTTCGACACTATTATTGATAAAGCCAGGGGCTTCTTGGAGTTGGGTAAGCGCCACATGGCCCGTCGGGCTTTAGTCGACCCTGATTCTGAAGTCACCTTGGACCAGGTCGCTCAATGGGCCTATGCTCCTCAATATGACATGGCAGCTAGAGGGGGTCATTCATTGGTGCCTTATAATGAAAATGATTTAGCCCATATTGCTCATGAAGACCAAGAAGAGCATTGTGAGCCTTGGGTACCTCCAGAGTTGGCCCCCAGGACTTTTGATGTGGCTTTACAAGAGGCGGCGGATATGGAGGAGCGGGGATGAAATGGAGGCGAGAGGGTGAGTTCGACCATCGGGTCTTCTCGGAGTCGGGTAAGCCCTTAAGCCCTCAAGCCAGGACCGAACCCCTGCATGAAGAGCGAGCTGCTACCGACGACCGCAACATCTCCGATCAGGCTGTTTGATTTTTGATTATCTCTGTGAAATGAAACAAATCCCAAAACACTTTTGTTCCTTTGATTTTTTTTTTTTGAATATTTTGATGCCTTGGCCCTATCTTTTGGGAGGCAAGATACTTTTGTAACTTTATTTCGTCTAAGTCTTAGCCCGTTTTGGGAGACTTATCTCTATCATAGCTGACTTTTGTTTTCAGAATGTTGTATGTTTTCCATTCCATATTGTATGTCGAGCTAGATGTAGATAATATAAATGAGTCAACTTGAGCTTAGAGGCGACTTGATCTTGTTGGTTTAGTCGACCTCAGACTTGGTTAACTTTTTTGTGAACGAGATTGACCATGAGTCTAACCTGTTCATACTATTGAAACTGACCCAGGGGTCGAGTTAATTAGGACCAAGTTGATTAGGAATCATACTTGTTGAATAGGCAAAGCTGATTAAGAATCGAGCTAAGTAAATCAAGCTGACTAAGAGTCGAGTTTGTTAGAACTAAGTCGACTAAGAGTCGGACTTGTTAAGTGAACAAAGCTGATTAAAAATCGAGCTTGTTAGAACAAAGCTGACTAAGTGTCGAGCTTGTTAGGGTGAAGCTGATTAAGAGTCGAGCTACGATGAACTGACTAAGAGTCGAGCTCGTTAGAACAAAGTCGACTAAGAGTCGGACTTGTTAAATAAACAAAGCTGATTAAGAATCGAGCTTGTTAGAACGAAGCTGACTAAGAGTCGAGCTTGTTGATATTAATGTAACACTATGTTTGATCGAATAAACTGCTCTTTTCATTGAAGTAGGAATCATGCTTACATCGATTTGAAACTAGCTTTAACACAAACTTGAACTTTGAAATTGAAAAACTAGAAGTAGTATTTGATGAGGTGAGTAGCATGCCAAGGATGTTTCAACTCGTCACCTCCAGGATGAGCTATCATGTAGGTTCCTTCCTTGATGACTCGAGTGACTATATAGGGACCTTCCCAGTTAGGAGATAGCTTGTTCTGCTGGGTCCTTCTACCCGTTGCCTCAATCTTTCTCAATACATAATCTCCAACTTGGAAAGACCTTGCCTTGACCTTCTTGTCGTGATAACTTTTAGTCAGCTGCTTGTAATTGACCATTCGGAGGTAGTGTTTCTCGTTTCTCGTCGATCGAGTCCAAGTCGATCAACTGTTGGTGTCATTCGCTCTTGATCAAAGAAGGTCACTCTAGCAGTAGGGAATCTGAGCTCAGCAGGTGCCATGGCCTCTGACCCATATGTGAGAGCAAAAGGGGTTTCCCCCGTAGGCCCCCGAGTGGTTGTACGAACTGCCCAAAGAGCAAGGGGGAGTTCGTCCAACCAATTGTTTCGTCGACCTACGAGCCCAGTCTTGAGCGAAGATAGAACAAGTTTATTTCTTTGCTTGACTTGCCCATTTCCTTGAGGATAGGCGACGAAGATTTCCAATGTTTGATTCCAACTCGCTTCATCTCTCGCTTCGAAAGTCTGGGAGAACTGTAAACCATTGTCGGACACTATAGCTCGAGGAAAACCAAACCGGCACCAAATGAAGTCATGAATAAAGTTGATAGCATTTTCCTCTGTGATGCGAGCTAATGGTTTGGCCTCAACCCATTTAGTGAAGTAATCTATGGCGACGATCACATACTTGCAGTTTCCTCGGGCGGGAGGAAGGGTCCAATCGGGTCGACGCCCCACATGTCAAATGGCTAGCCGCAATCACGTGAGTCTCGCTCTGTTGGCAGGCACGTGGGGAGGTTGGCAAACCTTTGGCATTGATCACATTCTTGAACAAAGTTGTGAGTGTCGGCTCTCATGTGTGGCCCGATAGTATCCCAACGTGATTAACTTGTCAGCAAGAGTCCTGGCCCCCGGGTGTCCACCACAAATTCCACTATGCACTTCGTGTATCAATAGGGCGACCTCTTGAGGGTGGATACACTTTAGTAATGGTCGAGTATAAGATCTTCGAATAGGTCGCCTCCTTGAATGACATACCTTGGAGCTTTCTTTTTGATAGCTCGAGCCTTCTTCTCGTCATCCGGCGGCTCTCCATTTTCTAAATATGCTTTCATTTCCTCGATCCAACACTTCTCCCGAGCCCAATTCTTGAGGGATCATCTATGCAATGCATTTTTACTCTTTCATAGGCTGGACTTTTGAGGAAGGAGATAGGTTCATCATGTGGCTCATCTGAGGTAGCTAATTTTGAGAGGAGGTCGGCTAGCTCGTTGTCCTCTCTTCCAATCCTTTGAATCTCCCAGAATTCCAAATCCTTTATCGGCTCCTTCACCGGGTCGCGGTATTTAATCAACGTGGAGCTAAGTACCTCGTACTCGCCTCGACTTGGTTAACTATCACCGTGAATCACGGTAGGCCATGATCTTAGTCGCTCCAAAACACGTGGCGTATTATATAGCTGCTATCAAAGCTTCATATTCGGCCTGGTTGTTGGAAGCATCAAACTTGAACCTTAGTGATTCCTCATACACGGTTCCGGCACTGGTTCAATTAGCACTATCCCGGCTCCACGCTATTCTTGGTCGCCGATTCGTCCGAATAGACCTTCCAACAATCGACGGGTAAACCGATGGCGACACGGACTCTAACTCCTTCCCTTTAGCCTTTTCTTTTGGGGCTCGCCGCTCGTCGTCTTCCTTGGTGAACGTAAGCTCGACTCAAGAAGTCGGCTAGAGCTTGAGCCTTCAACGCCTTTCGAGGTCGATACTCAATGTCAAATTCGGTAAGGGCAATTGACCAATTGAGAAGTCGACACGAACTCTCCGGCTTGTGAAGAATTTTTCTAAGGGGGCATTTGTAAGAACCACAATTGGATGAGCCGTAAAATAAGCTCGCAGCCTTCCTTGAAGCCACGACTAGGGCATAAGCGACCTTCTCAAGCATTGTAGTATCTCGCTCTCCACATCGATAAGGCCTTGCGATGTAATATACCGGTTTTGAAGCCCTTCATCCTCTCTAACCAACACCGCTGCAACCGACTTGTCTCCCACGGACAGCTATACAAATAGGGTCTCACCAGTGGTTGGGCTACTTAGCAAAGGTGGAGTAGCGAGGTAATCCTTCAATTGTTGAAACGACGAATGACATTCGGTCGTCCACTCAAAATTTTTCGTCCCCTCAATGCTTTGAAGAAGGGAGAGACCTCTCTCGCCGACTTTGATATGAAGCGACCAAGAGCCGCTACCCTTCCGTTAAGTCATTGCATCTCTTTGACACTGGTGGGGGTTTTCATGTCGACTAGCGCCTTGATTTTTTCTGGATTGGCTTCTATGCCTCTTTGAGATACCATAAATCCCAAGAACTTGCCAGCTGCAACTCCAAAGACACATTTACTGGGATTGAGCTTCATGTCGTTTGCTCGTAAATTGGCGAATGTCTCCTTCAGGTCAACTACGTGACTCCCGGTCTTAGTTTTAATGACCATGTCGTCAACATAAGCCTCCATATTTCGACCAATTTGTGAGGCAAAGACCTTGTTCACCATTCTTTGATAGGTAGCTCCTGCATTTTTTAAGCCAAATGGCATCATGTTGTAGCAGTAAATGCCTCCAGCTGCTTGAAATGCCGTTTTCACAATGTCATCCTCGTGCATCTTTATCTGATGGTATCCCGAGTAAGCATCCAGGAAACTGAGAGTAGAGTGGCCAGCGATGGAATCAACAAGCTTGTCAATTCTAGGAAGAGGATAGCTATCCTTTGGGCAAGCTAGATTGAGAGTAGTGAAGTCGACACACATCCGCCACTTGCCATTCGATTTCTTCACCATGACCACGTTGGCTAACCACGTTGTATGAGTGGCCTCTTTGATTATCCCTGCACTCAAAAGTTTTTGTACCTCTGCTTTGATAGCCTCTTCCTTGTCGTGAGCAAAACTTCTCAACTTTTGGGGTCTAGGCTTTATGGTCGGGTTGACTTCAAGTACGTGAACGACGACCTCTTCCTTGATTCCCCTCATGTCCTCTACCCTCCATGCGAAGACATCGTTACTTTCCTTGAGTAGCTCGATGATTTCGCTCGCTCCTCAACCGATAGCCGCTTCCCAATCTGAATTTTTTGATCGGGGTAGGAAAAGTTGGTGCTTACTGACTCTAATTCATCCACAGCTTCTAGCTCTGGTCCATCCCTGAATTGTAGAGTCTCAATGATTATCTCTTTGACCCTTTGTCTCTCCTCGGCCCTCAGGTGTGGAGCTTCTTCTGCTATCATATCATCTAACTTGTTTGCAACCTCGCTGGTGGTGGTGGTGGCCCCCGAGTTATTGTCGAGCTGGAGGCATAGGTTGCCTATGATGACTTGGTCGACCATAACTACATCTGAATCGACCTCAGTGGTGTTAGAGTGACGTGTCGACTCAAGCATGACCTCGTCATTTGAGTGATAGGTCGACTCTTCCACGTTGGTGATTGTTGACAACCGGGTAGTTTTGGTGGATCGATCGGGACGGCTTCAAGTAACCATCGCCAGCCTCAATCTCTAGCTCCCTTTTCTTTCTTTCTCTTAGAACATGATCCAGATAAGCACGAGCTGTGCCTTGTACGCAACCCACTCCAAACTGATGCTGCAGTATCAATCTTCCTCCACGTGGCAGGACTGATCACCTGGCTTCTTGACCTGAAAACAGAACCCACGACTAGCCGGATGTGTCTCCGGCGAAGACGCTCGGGCGTGAGAGTAAGATAACCGTTGTATAAAGCTCAAAATGTATTGAATAATGAACTCATAATACCAAATGGCAGTTACCTTTGCACCGTTGGTAGTGATGAAGTATTTATAGTTGATGTAGGTAGTTTAATGATAGGGCTACATGAGCTCCGAAATTATAGCGGCAGTTATGTTCATGGGAACGTGCCTATAACCGTCCCTGATTTATAGGGATGCTGTTATGGAATGATTGACCCACGTACACCAACACATGTCAGGTCGATACTTTGATGATTAGGTCGAGGTCGCCACTCATGGAATGGTCGACCTGACTGTCGGGTAGAGCATGGTTCGTACCCGAATTGTAATATGGATCATGAGGTCGGACTAAGTTAGGTCGGGACCTGTGGGTCGGACCATGGGCTTAGTTGATTGATACTTGAGATGGGCTTTGGGCCTTGTTTTGATTGGACCAGCCTTATTGGGAATGTGGAGACCAAGGCTGTCGGTAATTGGACTTTACTCGTTGGTGAGGAATTGATGCTACCATTCCAAGAGCGACCTGTCCAGGAATTCCAAGTATGGCGGCATAGTCACTATTTACATCAATTACGATAAATTGTACCTTCGAGACAACCCTGAGGGGGTGCTGGCCTAGGTCGACGTCGAGCGCTATCTGGCCTTTAGCATCAACTCGGTGGTTGGTGAAGCCCTCCAACCTGCCATCATATCTCTCCAACTGCTCGTCATTAAGACCCATCTCCTTGAAAGTTTTGTAAAACAAAATATCCTTGCAGGCCCCCGTGTCGACTAAGAGTCTGCTCGTCGTGCATCCATCAATGAGACCTGGGATGACGAGAACTTGCTCCCTAGCCGCCATATTAGTTGCCAGTTCATGGGGGTAGAAGCTGATCGCTTCATCTCTGACTTCTCTCCTTGGAGGCACATGTGGGGCCTTATTGAGCTGGAATATCTTGTGCTTGATGGCCGTGTTGCTTGCTTGTTCAGTGATGACCCCTGTGTTCGGCCTAGGCCGCCTAGGTCCTTGTTGCCCACCCGCCGGCCGTTCACCTCCTCCAGCTTGAGGTCTCTTCACATAAGCTTCGAGTCTCCCCTGGTCGACCATTCTCTGGATGATACGCTTTAATCCCAAGCAATCCTCTGTGAGATGACCAGTGTCTTTGTGGTAGTCGCAGTACTTGCTGTTGTCCCTCCTAAACTTGTTGCCTGGATTCATTGGGACTGGAGGAGCCAGTTCGACAGCATTCATAATCTCAGTTCGACTCACCGTGAGGGGAGTGAAAGCTTCGGGCACCTTCTCTGTTGCCCTAGTTCTGTTCTTTCCATTTTTATTGTTCCCCCCATTCTTGTTGGAGTCCTTTTTATCATCAGTGACTTCAACCTTGGGGCTCTTTCCCTTCTTCTTTTCTTTCCTTTCCTCCAGAGCGACATTATACACCTTTTCAAACAACTCCCGTCGAGTTGTGACCGTTCGGACTGTGAGCTCGTAGTCCATGTCTTCCGAGGAAATACCACTTCGGAAGCAATTGATTACCTCCCTGTCTGTGATGTCCTCTTCAATCTTGTCGACCATTTCTTTGAACTTGGTGAAGTAGCTCATGGAGCTTTCATTTTTGGCCTGCACCAAGTTGTTTAAATCGCCACCGTCACTTTCCGAGCTCCAAGCAGTCGAGAAGCGATCTAGGAACTTGGTCCTTAAGCATGTCCAAGTGGTTATGCTACCTCCGCCAAACCATTAAACCATGTCAAAGCTGCTCCTGTGAGGGTACTTACGAGGGCTTTGCACATATTGTCGTCTTCATTGGCGACAAAACACATCGTGGCCTCCAAGTGTGCTATGTGGCTTCTTGCATTGGTGGAACCAGAATACTTCTCTAGAAGGGGCAACCTGAAACTAGGGGGAGGTCGACTATCTCTCAGTTCCTTGGAAAGTGGTCGAAGAGCAAAGTCAATTCGTTCGACCTTCCCAAAGATCCTTTTCTTCTCCTCCTCCCATTGCTCAAACTTCTTTTCATCGACAACCATTCTCTCGGCATCGAGTCTTTCATCTCCCGGAGGGGAGCAAAAGATTTGACCTCTCGGCCCTCACTTCGGGGGAGTCACCCGCCTACTCCTTCTGTCCCTGTGAGAATTGGTCCTTTCTGATCTTATTGGAGATCTATGTCTGTTACTTCTTTGAGGCGACCTGCGCCTCTCAGCAGCAGACGGCGACCTGCGCCTGTTATCTCCATGTGGCGACCTGCGCCTTTCCCCTCTCACAGGCGACCTATGCCCATTCCTGTCTCTATGGGATCCTGATCTCTGCGTTCGCGCTGGAGAGACATGCCTGTTTCTGTTGGCTGTTAACCGAGTCCTCAAATCAGATTGAGCCTCCTGTTCCCTGTTTCTGTTGAGGCTAGCCCTTAGGTCGTTACTCGGCACATGAACAATTGTAGGAGCTCGCTGAACTATCCTGTCCTCGCCATTCTGCCCCACACCTTCATTTGGCCTAGCACTCCTGGCCTGCTGCCTGTTGGAGACTTGGGAGGGAGCAATCCTTTCTGAACGTACGTCGGCCTGCTCTGCCTCCTCCATGGCTATCAAGTCAGCCAAAATTTGAGCTCGCTCTAACATCATTTCCTTCTTGCTCATGGGATTAATTGAGGGACCTGCCCTGTTTCCCATGTTCACCTGTCCAGTTGGACGCTTAGGAGGAGGTGGGACTCCTTGCCCCTCCATATGCCTTTTCCCTCTCCTTGTGTCAGGCAATCCTCTGCCATCAACAACACTGGTAGATCGCGTGGCTCTACCATGAGGACGATTTGGTGGGGGAGGAGGCAAGTCCATGTTTTCAGCATTGACATTGAGATTTCCTGCGTTTGTATTGGTGTTGTTGTTCACCTCAATGAATTCTTCAGAAGCGTCTTCAACATGCCCGTGCAGGGTTACCATTGTTGTAGGTTGATGAACTTTTCGAGGTCAAGCTTAAGCACGATTTCCAGAATGGAACCAAACCGATGCCGCAGAAATGTGCTTATCAATCTTCCTCCACGTGGCAGACCGATCACCCGGCTTCTTGACCCGAAAATGTAACCCACGACTAGCCGGATGTGTCTCCGGCGAAGACGCTCGGGCGTGAGAGTAAGATAACAGTTGTATAAAGCTCAAAATGTATTGAATAATGAACTCAGAATACAAAATGGCAGTTACCTTTGCACCGTTGGTAGTGATGAAGTATTTATAGTTGATGTAGGTAGTTTAATGATAGGGCTACATGAGCTCCGAAATTATAGCGACAGTTATGTTCATGGGAACGTGCCTATAACCGTCCCTGATTTATAGGGATGCTGTTATGGAATGATTGACCCACGTACACCAACACATGTCAGGTCGATACTTTGATGATTAGGTCGAGGTCGCCACTCATGGAATGGTCGACCCGACCGTCTGCAGAGCATGGTTCGTACCTGAATTGTAATATGGATCATGAGGTCGGACTAAGTTAGGTCGGGACCTGTGGGTCGGACCATGGGCTTAGTTGATTGATACTTGAGATGGGCTTTGGGCCTTGTTTTGATTGGACCAGCCTTATTGGGAATGTGGAGACCAAGGCTGTCGGTAATTGGACTTTACTCGTTTGGCCCAACTCGACACTTTTGGTATGTTCACCAACCTTGAACGCTTTCCGTTCTTGAGCTATCAAACGATTTAACAATGTGATTTCGAATCACAAACTTCGTTCTTCAGATTGCTTGAACTCTAGGCCTTGATCAATGAATGAGCGAAGACCCTCTTTCGGTATCCACACCTTTGAATGAATTCAAGAACTCTTCTTGAAGATTTCTAGATCCTTTAAACCTTGGAAGAATATTGAGAATATAGTGATTTTCTTTTGTGAATTTTGGCTAGGGTTTATGGGTTGACAGACCTTCATATTTATACTACATTAGTATAAAATATGTTTCCTAATCAAATTAGGAAACCAGACTTCAAACCGCCTCTGAGGTCTTGTTGTGTCGCACGACCAGACGAGCCCCATGGACTGGTTCTGTCGCACGACCAAGCAAGACTGATAAAGAGTTTCTCAATCATTCTTCCCTTGGTTTATCAAATTCATTCCAATTGTGTGTGACCCAATAGGATTATATTATGTTGGCAATGAGCTCGATCATATCAATCCTCATAAGACATAAGCAGACTCTAGCAAGCCATTATGTCTACCCAAATAATATACGTAAGAGTTCACGTTTCCAATGGTACACTTCCATTTCTCCCTTTGTCTCACGATGTTATATTGAACACAAGTCATGGTCCATGTCAACTTGTACTTTGTTCAATGCTTTCTCGATCTTGAGTATAATGATAATCCAATCGAATTGGGGTATGGCCATACACTTTCATCATTGTCACTCATTGAGGGGCCCAAGCAAAATATCTCTCTTTCGAGGGACAAATTCCATCTTGACTTATCATCCTTTCCATCATGATTCCGATCATGCCAAAATTAGCCTTTATAAATATCGTGTTAAGATATCGTTTGACTAAAATCAAACATGACTTTCGTCATATGTAAGGTCATGATAATCTCAGGTCTAGGGACTAAATGAAGTGACCATATGAGATTTAATTATGACATTTGACCATGACATAAATCTCATACGGGTCAAGTCCAGACACTTGTTCTCTAACAAGTACCCATAAATTTAATGTGCATCTCCATGCATATAATCATCATATGATTATCCATTAACATTTATACTAATTATTCACATAATAATTAGGGACAGAGATTATTATAAACAAACATGCAAAACATATAATAATCAAATGATAAACATTTCATATAATAATAAATAATGTCAACACATAAGTCTATCAACCATAGGCCTAGGGCATAACACCAAAAGTGTATACATGAGATTCAGTGGGAGCACAGTATTATTTCTATTATTGTATGTCGATGATATCTTACTCATTGGAAACGACATTTCTGCACTTCAGACTGTCAAGTCTTGGTTAGGTAAATGTTTCTCAATGAAAGATATGGGTGAAGCCGCTTACATCCTTGGCATCAAGATCTATAGAGATATATCTAAAAGGATGATTGATTTGAGTCAAAGTACTTACATTGACAATGTTCTTAGAAGATTCAAGATGGAAAGTATCAACCGATGATAACATTGGGGATCCACTTACAAAGCCCCTCGCACAAGCAAAGCATGATGGTCATGTTACATCCATGGGTATACGATACATAGATGGAGCCTAGTGCAAGTGGGAGATTGTTGGTATAATGCCCTAGGCATTTAGTTATGTTTGACTTATAACTTAAACCGCTATAATCATCAGTGAATGTTATGAAGTACCGAAATCCTCCCCTATGCATTTAGTTATGTTTGATTTTGATTGATAATTAAATATCAAAAATCACCCAAATAAATTCCATAATTTTGCCATTGATTATTGAGAGGTGTTTCAATAATCGGAGGATCATATAGCAATCCTACAAGAATTGTTCTTGGTTCGTTCGCGTGTGGATTACCATTAAAGGGTGATTCCGTTATCACCTAAAGCTTGAATTAATTCATCACATGGAAGATCAAGGAGAAGAAAGAAGATTCGACAACAAATTCAAAGGTTGAATTTTGGAGATTCATTTTCGAACAAACATAATCGCTACAAGGTATGTAAAATCTATTTAATATAATTTCATCTCTCCATGCTAGACAGATTCAAGGCTAGGGTTTTGTTGTTTTATAAAGTTCTTCCGCTGCGTTTGTAACCCCAAAACCCAACACTATGTAGGTATTGTGCAAATCCTCATGGGTTGCACTTTCTTCATTAGCAGGATCACTCTCAGTTTCACCTGCAGTTGTGGAATTCAAGCAGGTATAAAAACTGCAACCAGTTGTGCAGTCAGTTGTGTACTCACAAAACTGCACAACTTCCGAATCACTATTGAACAAGGTGAACTGTGATGAACACAACGTTGACAGATTCGTTGTCTGATCGTCATCATCAGAATCACTTAATGTCGCAGAAAAACTCATTCCCCTTTTCTTAAGGTATTTGCATATTCATTAAAATGTCTAAAACCTTTACAAGCTCTACACTGAATTTACTCGATGGACTTCTTATTTTCCAAAAAAGGTTTCTTCACACACTGCTATCCCTTTTAGATGATTCAACCGTGGAAGGAGGAGAGTATGCGGAATTAGAAAACTTTGTTAATCATTTCTTTTTCAACATGTTGTTGAATTTTTGTGTTATCAAATCACACTATTTTTCTTCCAAGTTTGACTCATCTATATCTTTAGATAATTGAACTAGATCTTGAGATACTTAAAGGGCACTAGCAAGAGCAATTGAATTTGCTTTGCTCGATTCCCGTACTCCAAGATTTAATTCAAAATTTGTTAAAATTCCCAAGACTTCATCAAGTCCAACCGTTTGGACATCCTGAGTTTCCTCAATAACAGAAATCATAATATTAAACTTTTCGAGGAGAGTTATTAGAATTTTACTCACAAGTCTTGCATTAGATAAGGATTCACCCAAGACAAATGACTCGTTTGAGATGTCCAAGATCTTAGTTGAGTACTCTTTTATGATTTCATTCTCTCTCATCCTTAAAGTTTCAAACTTAGTCATTAATGTCCTTAATTTAGTTTGTTTGACACTGGCTGTCCTTCACAATGAAGTTGGAGAATGTCCCAAAGAAACTTTGGCAATAGTTTGATTAGAAAATAATCTAAACATACGAGGATCCACATGGTTAGAGATTTCTCCCATGGCCTTGGCGTTATAGTTTGCTAGAACAATTTCCTCATTATTCCAAGTTTCTATTTGCTTATGACCATAAATTTTCTCCCTTTTTGTCATCACCTCCAGAATTAGAACTAGAGGCGGAAATTTCAATCATGGGAGTATTATAGCCAACAATGAGACTAACCCAAGCACGATGATCAATATACTTAATATGCATAATCATTTTAGCATTTCAGATGGTATAGTTTGAACCATTTAGAGTAGACAGTTTGTTATGACTATAATGACAGTCCATAGTGGCTATTTCAAGGATCGATCTCAGTTGAGTCGAGAAGACTACGATACCAAATGAAGGATTTGTAGCTAGGATCGATCGTTTGGTCATTTGTGTGTATAGTTGATCACACAAGTGTCCTAACAACCTGTCTAAACAATTTGACAGAAAATAAACTCACACAACAGTAAGTAAACGGAGCGGAATAGAAAGTAAATGTTTAAACACTTCAGCAAGAATTACTTGCTGGAAATCTTTTCATTTACCACAATCTTGTTTGATAACAAATTGCAATAGAAAACTTACAATGAAAAGAAACAAAATTGTACGAAAAGATCAAAGTGGTTCTAGACTAAAAACACAAAAACAATCTTGAAAATTCAGTGATCTGAACTTCAAGAACAAAGAAGAAAGATTCAAAGAAATCTGTTGTTGGAACTTATGTGGACTTATGTGATAAAAGATGAAAGTTAAAGGTGTTTATTGAAAAATAGAGCTTTTAGTGAAATTTATGTGTGTGCGCTAAAATGAGCATAACTTTTGATTCCGGATGAACCACGGAACGCACAGCATATCAAATCGAAGCACTTTTCGAAACGGACAAAATTCATGGGCATAGCCCCATGACACAGGTTTTTATTAACATAAAGCTCGAATCTTGACAGTCAAATGATGTGCTGAACTAATTTAACTTTTGTTAATTAATATTAAAATATTTTTAAATATTATTTTAAATTATTATTTTAGTTTTGGATAATGCCAGATTTGATTTTTGAAATGACAGTTTTAACTGTCATACCTGTTGAAAGATCTGTGTCTGAATTTGAATTTGAAAAGACATGTCTTTTCAACCTAGTCCTATATAAACACAAAACAGATTGTGTTCCTATTACAAAAAAGTTTTCATCTTCTCTTTCCCTTCTATCTTTCTGAAAGCATTTAGTATATTCGCCAGGGACGAGTTCTTCTGCAAGAACTTGTTTCAAAGTGTTGTATCCTCAAGCCAGACGTCCTAAACTGCAGCAGAAGTGGGGACGAATTTCTGACTTAGGACACTGCAAAGCAGGCCTCACTTTGAAGAATTTGTAGCGTTCTCAGGTTTATATTTGTTTTATAATCTGATTTTAATTTAAATATTATTGTAATTACTTTTATTGATATTTCTATTTATAGAATATTAGATTGGTTCTAACAATCTAAGTCAGAAATTCCTCTGTTTTTCAGAGATGGACCAATCTGTTGTGAAAAGTCATGCGGAGAAACCCGAAAAATTTAATTATGTTTGATTTTGATTGATAATTAAATATCAAAATCACCCAAATAAATTCCATAATTTTGCCATTGATTATTGAGAGGTGTTTCAATAATCGGAGGATCATATAGCAATCCTACAAGAATTGTTCTTGGTTCGTTCGCGTGTGGATTACCATTAGAGGGTGATTCCGTTATCACCTAAAGCTTGAATTAATTCATCACAAGGAAGATCAAGGAGAAGAAAGAAGATTCGGCAACAAATTCAAAGGTTGAATTTTGGAGATTCATTTTCGAACAAACATAATCGCTACAAGGTATGTAAAATCTATTTAATATAATTTCATCTCTCCATGCTAGACAGATTCAAGGCTAGGGTTTTGTTGTTTTATAAAGTTCTTCCGCTGCGTTTGTAACCCCAAAACCCAACACTATGTAGGTATTGTGCAAATCCTCATGGGTTGCACTTTCTTCATTAGCATGATCACTCTCAGTTTCACCTGCAGTTGTGGAATTCAAGCAGGTATAAAAACTGCAACCAGTTGTGCAGTCAGTTGTGTACTCACAAAACAGCACAACTTCCGAATCACTATTGAACAAGGTGAACTGTGATGAACGCAACGTTGACAGATTTGTTGTCTGATCGTCATCATCAGAATCACTTAATGTCGCAGAAAAACTCATTCCCCTTTTCTTAAGGTATTTGCATATTCATTAAAATGTCTAAAACCTTTACAAGCTCTACACTGAATTTACTCGATGGACTTCTTATTTTCCAAAAAAGGTTTCTTCACACACTGCTATCCCTTTTAGATGATTCAACCTTGGAAGGAGGAAAGTATGCGGAATTAGAAAACTTTGTTAATCATTTCTTTTTCAACATGTTGTTGAATTTTTGTGTTATCAAATCACACTATTTTTCTTCCAAGTTTGACTCATCTATATCTTTAGATAATTGAACTAGATCTTGAGATACTTAGAGGGCACTAGCAAGAGCAATTGAATTTGCTTTGCTTTGCTCGATTCCCGTACTCCAAGATTTAATTCAAAATTTGTTAAAATTCCCAAGACTTCATCAAGTCCAACCGTTTGGACATCCTGAGTTTCCTCAATAACAGAAATCATAATATTAAACTTTTCGAGGAGAGTTATTAGAATTTTACTCACAAGTCTTGCATTAGATAAGGATTCACCCAAGACAAATGACTCGTTTGAGATGTCCAAGATCTTAGTTGAGTACTCTTTT
The DNA here is from genome assembly GCA_022495995.1 of Adenophora triphylla var. japonica. Lineage (NCBI taxonomy): Eukaryota > Viridiplantae > Streptophyta > Magnoliopsida > Asterales > Campanulaceae > Adenophora > Adenophora triphylla. Next base: position 204,198 of record JAFEMH010000530.1, read on the forward strand.
ATGATTTCATTCTCTCTCATCCTTAAAGTTTCAAACTTGGTCATTAAGGTCCTTAATTTAGTTTGTTTGACACTTGTTGGTCCTTCACAATGAAGTTGGAGAATGTCCCAAACAACTTTGGAAATAGTTTGATTAGAAAATAATCTAAACATATGAGGATCCACATGGTCAGAGATTTCTCCCATGACCTTGGCATTATAGTTTGCTAGAGTAATTTCCTCATTATTCCAAGTTTCTATGGGTTTAGGACCATAAATTTTCTCTCTTTTGTCATCACCTCCGGAACTAGAGGCGGAAATTTCAATCATGGGAGGAGTATAGCCAACAATGAGACTAACCCAAGCACGATGATCAATATACTTAACATGCATAATCATTTTAGTCTTCCAGATGGTATAATTTGAACCATTTGGAGAAGGCAGTTTGTTATTACTATGATGACAGTCCATAGTGGCTACTTCAAGGATTGATCTCAGTTGAGTCGAGAGAAGACTCTGATACCAAATGAAGGATTTGTAGCTAGGACTGATCGTTTGGTCATTTGTGTGTATAGTTGATCACACAAGTGTCCTAACAACTGTCTAAACAATTTGACAGAAAATAAACTCACACAACAGTAAGTAAACGGAGCGGAATAGAAAGTAAATGTTTAAACACTTCAGCAAGAATTACTTGCTGGAAATCTTTTCATTTACCACAATCTTGTTTGATAACAAATTGCAATAGAAAACTTACAATGAAAAGAAACAAAATTGTACGAAAAGATCAAAGTGGTTCTAGACTAAAAACACAAAAACAATCTTGAAAATTCAGTGATCTGAACTTCAAGAACAAAGAAGAAAGATTCAAAGAAATCTGTTGTTGGAACTTATGTGGACTTATGTGATAAAAGATGAAAGTTAAAGGTGTTTATTGAAAAATAGAGCTTTTAGTGAAATTTATGTGTGTGCGCTAAAATGAGCATAACTTTTGATTCCGGATGAACCACGGAACACACAGTATATCAAATCGAAGCTCTTTTCGAAACAGACAAAAGTCATGGGCATAGCCCCATGACACAGGTTTTTATTAACATAAAGCTCGAATCTTGGCAGTCAAATGATGTGCTGAACTAATTTAATTTTTGTAAATTAATATTAAAATATTTTTTAATATTATTTTAAATTATTATTTTAGTTTTGGATAATGCCAGATTTGATTTTTGAAATGACAGTTTTAACTGTCATACCTGTTGAAAGATCTGTGTCTGAATTTGAATTTGAAAAGACATGTCTTTTCAACCTAGTCCTATATAAACACAAAACAGATTGTGTTCCTATTACAAAAAAGTTTTCATCTTCTCTTTCCCTTCTATCTTTCTGAAAGCATTTAGTATATTCGCCAGGGACGAGTTCTTCTGCAAGAACTTGTTCCAAAGTGTTGTATCCTCAAGCCAGACGTCCTAAACTGCAGCAGAAGCGGGGACGAATTTCTGACTTAGGACACTGCAAAGCAGGCCTCACTTTGAAGAATTTGTAGCGTTCTCAGGTTTATATTTGTTTTATAATCTGATTTTAATTTAAATATTATTGTAATTACTTTTATTGATATTTCTATTTATAGAATATTAGATTGGTTCTAACAATCTAAGTCAGAAATTCCTCTGTTTTTCAGAGATGGACCAATCTGTTGTGAAAAGTCATGCGGAGAAACCCGAAAAATTTAAGGGTTCAGACTTTAAACGTTGGCAACAGAAGATGTTGTTCTATCTGACAACGTTGCATGTGGCGAATGTATTGACCACAGAGGCTCCCCAGGCATTGCCAGAAGGAGAAGGGAGCAGTGCTCCATCAAATGCTCAGAAGGCCGAGAGGCAGAAAGAAATTGAGGCCTGGAACAGCAATGAATATAATTGCAGAAATTATATTCTCAATGCTCTCGATGATTCCCTTTATGATATTTATTCCAAAATTGCAACAGCAAGGGAATTCTGGGAGTCATTAGACAAGAAGTACAAAACTGAAGTTGCTTGTTCCAAAAAGTTTGTTGTAGGCAAATTTCTTAACTTCAAGATGAGCGATGCAAAGCCTGTTGTCAAGCAAGTTGAAGAACTGCAAGTGATTGTTCACGAGTTAGATGTTGAAGGTATGGGTCTTAACCCCAATTTCCTTGTTGGTGCTGTGATTGAAAAATTACCACCTTCATGGAAAGATTTTAAAATTTATTTAAGACATCTAACTGAGAACATGGATTTTGAGAAATTGGTTCTGAAACTTCGAATCAAAGAGGACAACCGAAAGAATGAAAAGGCTGATGCTGTGTCTTTAGAGCCTGTTGCAAACATGGTTGGTGGTTCAAACTCCAAGTTCTAGAAAAACAAAGGCAAAGGCAAAGGTGCTGGCAAGAACCCTCTCGCCCCACATAAATTCAATGGCTTCAAAAAGCCTACTGGAAGTTGTTGGGTGTGTGGGAAACCAGGGCACAAAGCAAAGGATTGACGCCACATGAAAACTCATGGTGGAGGAGGAGGCGGATCCGGATCTGGAAATTCAAATCAGGCCAACCTTGCTGATTCTGAGAACACCTTTATTGGGGTGATTAAAGCCAATCTGGTGGCAAATGTTGTTGATTGGTGGGTGGATACGGGGGCTACCCAACATATCTGCTCTTCAAAGGAGATGTTCTCTTCCTACCAACCAATCAAAGATGGTGAATCTTTGTTCATGGGGAATGCCGCTTTTGCAAAGTGGAGGGAAAGGGGAAGGTGAATCTGAAACTCACTTCCGGGAAGGAACTTGTACTTAGTAATGTGTTGCATGTACCTAGTATTTGTAAGAACTTGGTTTCTGGTCCTGTACTTAGTAATAAGGGATTCAAACTTGTTTTTGAATCTGACAAGTTTGTTCTCACCAAGGGTGGGATGTATGTTGGGAAGGGTTACCTTTATGAAGGGCTCTTCAAGCTAAGTGTTGTAACCGCGAATGACGGTGGATCTATTATTAATAATAAAGCAAATTCTATGTACATGGTTGAGTCCTCTACTTATGGCATTCCAGATTAGGACATGTTAATTTCCGTTCTTTGAAAAGAATGATAAATTTAGGCATGTTACCTAAATGTTCAATGAACAAATTATCAAAGTGTGAGATTTGTGTAGAATCTAAGTTTGCAAGTCATCCTCATAAATCTGTTGAAAAATCCAATAGTTTACTTGGATTAATTCATAGTGATTTATGTGATTACAAAGCAACACCTACACGTGAAGGAAAGAATATTACATATCATTTATTGATGACTGCACAAAATTCTGTTATGTATATTTAATATATACTAAAGATGAGGCTTTGAATATGTTTAAAAAATATAAAGCTGAAGTTGAGAATCAACGTGAAAAGAGAATTAAAACTCTAAGGTCGGATAGAGGAGGAGAATATGAATCCAAAGACCTTGCAGAATTTTGTACAACTCATGGAATTGTGCATGAGACAACAGCCCCATATACTCCACAACAAAATGGAGTTACTGAAAGAAAGAATAGAACATTGAAAAATATGATAAATGCAATGTTAATCACTTCAGGGGCACCACATAGCTTATGGGGAGATGCCTGTATCACAGCAAATATGATACTGAATAGGATTCCTCATAAGAAAAGTAAACATTCTCCTTATGAATTGTTTAAAGGTAAAATGCCTACTTTTAAAAGGATGAAAGTGTGGGGTTGTCTAGCCAAAGTTCAGATTCCTTTACCAAAAAGGACTAAACTTGGACCAAAAACTATAGACTGCATATATCTTGGCCCTGCTGAGAATAGTGCAGCATCTAAGTTTCTGGTTTATGAGTCTAAGGTGGAAAATATGCACAAAAACTCAATCATAGAATCTGCAGAGGCAGAATTCTTTGAGAATATTTTTCCTTATATAGATAAAGAAAATTATATAAGGAAAAGAATGTATAACGATACATTATCTCAAAGTGAAGTGAATGGAAACGATTCTTCTACGGTTCAAGAAGAAAATATTGAACCGAGACGGAGTAAACGTGGAAGAATAGCCAAAGATTTTGGAATTGATTATATGACTTTTTCTATAGAAGATGAACCTCAAACATATAAGGCTGCTATGGAATCATCTGAAGCACCTTATTGGAAAGAGGCTGTTCAAAGTGAAATAGAATCCATTTTACAAAATAATACATGGAAATTGGTTGATTTACCTCCTGGACATAAACCAATAGGCCATAAATGGATTTTTAAGAAAAAGTTAAGACCTGATGGTACCATTGAAAAATATAAGGCTCGAATAGTAGCAAAAGGGTATCGACAAAAGGAAGGAGTTGATTTCTTTGATACTTATTCACCGGTTACTAGAATTACGTCCATAAGAACGTTAATTGCTATAGCAGCTGTTCATAATTTGGAAATACACCAAATGGATGTGAAAACTGCATTTTTAAATGGTGAATTAGATGAATAAATTTATATGCACCAACCTGAAGGTTATGTAGTTAAAGGTCAAGAAAATAAGGTGTGTAAATTGATTAAATCACTTTACGGCCTTAAACAAGCTCCAAAACAATGGCACGAAAAATTTGATAATACACTTTTATCAAATGGTTTCCATATAAATGAATGTGATAAATGTGTTTATATTAAACAATATAAGCATGGATATGTTATTATATGTTTATATGTGGATGATATGCTGATAATGGGAACAAGTAAGGATGTGATTAACCAAACCAAGAAGATGTTACATTCTTCATTTGATATGAAAGATATGGGAGTAGCAGATGTAATTCTTGGCATTAGAATTCAAAGTAATTCAGATGGATACATACTTACTCAATCTCATTATATTGAAAAAGTCCTAAGAAAATTTGGACATTATGATGATAGACCGGTTGTTACTCCATTTGATCCTTCTAGTCAACTTAAGAAGAATCAAGGAGAAAGTGTGTCTCAGTTAAAATATACTCAAGTTCTTGGGAGTTTGATGTATATAATGAACTGTACAAGACCGGATTTAGCATATACTGTGAGTAGGCTTAGCCGATACTCGCATAATCCTGGACAAGATCATTGGTTTGCACTAGTAAGAGTGCTGCGATATCTGAAACATACAATGAACTATGGATTGCATTATACAAAGTATCCTCCTGTTTTGGAAGGATATTGTGATGCAAATTGGATTTCCAATAATTCAGAAAGTAAATCTACAAGTGGTTATGTGTTTACACTTGGAGGTGCAACAATATCTTGGAAGTCATCTAAGCAAACTGTGAATACACGATCGACTATGGAAGCAGAATTTGTAGCCTTAGATAAAGCCGCTGAAGAAGCGGAATGGCTCAAAAATTTCCTAGAGGGTATTCCATTGTGGACTAAGCCTGTTACAGCCATTTGCATACATTGTGATAGTATGGCTGCTCTTACGAGAGCAAAGAACCAAATATACAATGGCAAATCAAGGCATATAAGGCGTCGTCACAAAACAATACGAGACTTGCTGAAGAATGGAATAATTTCCATTGATTATGTAAAGTCAAAGGAAAATATAGCAGATCCTTTGACAAAAGGCCTTAACAGAGAGCAAGTAGTATTTACATCGAGGGGAATGGGCTTAAAGCCAATACAATGAGTCATTACTTGGTGGCAACCTAACCTAGCAACATTGGAGATCCCATGGTCTAGGTTCAATAGGCAAACTAATTGAGGAAGACTCAAGGAGCATATAACACACATATGCTCATTCCTATGATGAAATAAAGTGTGTTATCCGTTGATGTTTAAGGGTTGAAAATTATTCTTAATAATGCTAGTAGCTTTGAGGTGGAATATTACGGATTATTCTTGGTTAGCATTACCTATACGAGATTGATGTGGGGTCGCATCTTTGAGAACTGAAATGGCTACGTTCTCTAAAATTCTCATGAAGTAAGGATTTGTTCAAGACCGTAATGAACACAATCGTAAGAATAGAAAAATGTATAAATATGATATGTGTGATATTTATTGTCTCGAGTTACTACAAAAATGTGGCTAGTTCAAGACTAATAGTCACTATCCACAAAGTAAATCCGATAAATACTCACTACGAAAGGTTCAAGTCCATAAGACACCTTTTCTGATGCATATCATATTTAGTTTTCTTAGAGATAGAAAAATAAGTTCCTTTTATTATCTTATTTTCTATTCAAATGTGGGGTATTGTTAGAGTTTGAATAGAAAATGTGGGGTATTGTTGGAACTTATGTGGACTTATGTGATAAAAGATGAAAATTAAAGGTGTTTATTGAAAAATAGAGCTTTTAGTGAAATTTATGTGTGTGCGCTAAAATGAGCATAACTTTTGATTCCGGATGAACCACGGAACGCACAGCATATCAAATCGAAGCTCTTTTCGAGACGGACAAAAGTCATAGACATAGCCCCATGACACAGGTTTTTATTAACATAAAGCTCGAATCTTGGCAGTCAAATGATGTGCTGAACTAATTTAATTTTTGTAAATTAATATTAAAATATTTTTTAATATTATTTTAAATTATTATTTTAGTTTTGGATAATGCCAGATTTGATTTTTGAAATGACAGTTTTAACTGTCATACCTGTTGAAAGATATGTGTCTGAATTTGAATTTGAAAAGACATGTCTTTTCAACCTAGTCCTATATAAACACAAAACAGATTGTGTTCCTATTACAAAAAAGTTTTCATCTTCTCTTTCCCTTCTATTTTTCTGAAAGCATTTAGTATATTCGCCAGGGACGAGTTCTTCTGCAAAAACTTGTTCCTAAGTGTTGTATCCTCAAGCCAGACGTCCTAAACTGCAGTAGAAGCGGGGACGAATTTTTGACTTAGGACACTGCAAAGCGGGCCTCACTTTGAAGAATTTGTAGCGTTCTCAGATTTATATTTGTTTTATAATCTGATTTTAATTTAAATATTATTGTAATTACTTTTATTGATATTTCTATTTATAGAATACTCCCTCCGTCCCAATAAGTGCTTCACCCTTTTGGGTGGGCACACAAATTATGAAAATGGGAGGGAAAAAAAATGTTGTGAGTGTAATTTGAAAATAGGAGAGAGAATTAGTGGAGGGAATAGTAAATTATAATGAATTGTTTGCGGAGTATTAAAAATAATGTAGGAAAGAGAATGAGTGGAGAAAATAGTAAAGATTCTTTGCCAAAAAAGGAAAGGTGAAGCTTCTAATGGAACGCCCTTTTGGGTAATTAGTGAAGCTTTTATTGGGACAGAGGGAGTATTAGATTGGTTCTAACATCTGTAAACTCCGTTTCTCTATTGGAAGGCATACCAAACAACGAGGGATGCGGCCTCTTTTTATAGTGATCATAATCCTTGTTCAACAAGAATTCTTTTTGTGCACTCCTTTCCTTATCAACAATGAATCATTTTTCAAGTAGGATTGATTCTTCTTTCTTACTTATTTTCTTATCAACCAAGAATCTTTCACAAAGTATAAGTCTTTTTGCTATCCTTCCTTGAAATCTACCTTATTTACATGATAACTATTAATAAGTAAAGATTAGTTGTTAGTCAAACAAAATCAATCATAAACTAAGTAAATATTTTCTATTATTTCTTACATTAATTTAATCTAAATAATGAAAAAATACAAACAATAATTACAAAAATCAAAAAGATATTTTACAAAAATCAAAAAGATATTTCAAGAGTATTTTTTATACTCTTTCATATTCATAATCTACGCAAAAAATAGAAGAAGGGCATATTTTTATTTTTCAAAACCGAGCTCATTTTGACCTCCGTCTGTCCCGCCTTTGCTTTACCCTTGATTTGCCGTTGCCGGGGAAGATGAGGGATCCGACCTGTTTTTCAAGAAATAGGGTGGCAAGTTTGTAATTCTAATTTTATTTTCAGGACAACATAGTAAATTCATTTTTTTATTTAATTTATCTGGTTAAAAATATCATGGACATTATTATTACTTCCTACTTCCCATCCGAAAAGACCGAAAAGACCGAAAAGACGCAAGTTTCTATTTTAGATGTTTCATTTAAAAAAACACTTTTAAAATTTTAAAATGAAAACATTTTAATATTTTCTTATTCGTGGGACCCACTTGTCATACTCACAATAAATATTCATTAACTATTCTCTATCTCACTTTCTCTCTCATATATCACTTTTTATACTCACAATATTTACTCCATTATACACTATACTTAATTTTTGTGTAATACCAATTTTATGTTTTTTCAGATGTGACGACGAAGGGAGTATTTCCTTAAAGAAGTGGACTTGTCAATTAATAATGAGCTGATTCCTATTTGGGCCAAACAATATATTTATTGGGTCAAAAATAATTTGTTCTTGTTAACGCTTCTTTGGGCTAAACTACTTTGTTAATAAGCCACTTCAGGTTGGGCCACCTATTTTAGTTCAGTCTTGTAATGGCCTATTAGTAGTTAATAATCTGGACAACTTTATCCATTGAGACTATAGATGATTAATTCAAACATTTCAGTGAATTTTGTGATTTTTTTAAAAAAAAAATCATTTTCATTCAATATTTAAACGGAAAAATTCCTTAAGGGCCCTCATTCAGATTTTTCTCCATTTTAATTTAAGGAGTGGCTATTTCGAAATCTCAAATAGATAATTCAATTAAGATTGAAATTCTAAGGACAACCCTCACTTGCGTTGACCAGTCAAATAAAATTCCTAAATATCGAAACTACCCCAGCCCTTCAAACAAAACCCACCTAGCCCCCTCCTCCTCCCTCATTCAAACACACATTCGGATACAGTTAAATACAGGGAATCAAAAATACAGGGAAGGACGTAAATTACCAAAATATCCATTTATATACTTAATTTTTTATTTTTTTTTCATTTCATATTCAAAAACCTCTCCCTCGCTCTCTCTCTCTCTCTCTCTCAGTACGTACACGACGCGACGACCAAATACACCGATCGCCATGGCTCGAGTAAAAATTCCGGCCGTCCCTGCGGCGGCGAACCGACGGTGGACGGTTCTTGATTCCGAATCCGAGTAGAAATTCTCGTAACTGCCACCAGAAAATAGCCAAGCTTTAATTCCTCGAAATTCATTAAAATGAAACCCTAACTTTCGAATCCAATCCAAAATCCCAACTGATTGAACTTGTATCAAAATTCAAAATTCAATTCAAGCAGAAAAAACAAAAACAACAAAAAACGAAGATGAACAAAGTGATTAATTGAATTGAATTGAACCAAACCTCTCTACCAAGTTTGCTTCGAAATTGAATTGGGGAACACTATCTCGTGTAAGTTTACACGAGATGTAATCTATCATCTCGTGTATATATACACGAGATGATAGATTACATCTCGTGTAAACTTACACGAGATGATAGATTACATCTCGTGTAAACTTACACGAGACGTGCAAGGGCAGCGTTCTTTCCATCTCGTGTAAATATACACGAGATAATAGATGACATCTCGTGTATACTTACACGAGACGGGTAAGGGCAGCGTTGGAATTTTTCGTTCCCTATATTTTTCGTTCCCTGTATTTAGTATTTACCCACACATTCTCTTTCTTTCTCACACGCAAACATATTTCTCTCTCTAACTCACATCTCTCCAGCCCACCACCTCCCCCCTCCTCCGATCGGCGAAATCTCCATTCTCGACAAACTTCTCCATTTTATTCTCTCTAGATCTAGTTTGCCTCATCTTCTTTCCCTTCTTCGTTCAGATCTGTTGGTTTCTCCGGCGAGCCCCTTCATCTTCTCCGGCGAGCCCTTCATCTGTTAATATGGCTGCCTCAAATCATTCAAGTTCTATTCAAACCAGAGTTTTTGCCTTGGGGGAAGAAAAATACTTTTGGCTTTTCCCAATGTCTACCAAAAATACAATTATCATATGTCCACAACCTCTCTTTCGTATGTACTATCATCTTGACCATACAATACTATTTTCATTTAAGATGCACCGAGGAGCTAGAACTTTTCAATGGTAAGATTTCAGCAACCAAAAGGTTTCGAAGCTAGTGTCAGAATTTTCCTTCAAGAAGTTGCCTTTCCTCTCTCATTTCATTGATATATTTGACTATAATGTATCATATTGTGTACTCAGTGTTATATTGTGTTAAAAAGACAACTTATATTTTGGTCATTTTTTCTGAACAAAAGTTAAAATCACAGAATGGGCAATAAATACAAGTACCAGGACTAACTCTGTTTCTACCATTTCACTACAGTATTGTATGCATCTAGATTTTTGAAAAGTTTAGGGAAGTCCACTAAACTTATTATGATGGGATGATAGACTCGTATACCACTATACTTAATAGATTGTTGGCGGATTTTAAGTATTCAGTTAGCCGAGTAGCTACTTATGCATACTGGATAGACTACTGCATTTACAATAGATTGGTCATTGATGTGGTGGATAGCAGGAAACAGTTTAGTATGCTGGAATATTTGTAGTTTGTACTTAGTTTTAAGTGTTTGTATATTTAACTGTTGGTGCATTCCAATGTGTTTGTATATTTAACTGTTTAGTATACTGGAATATTTGTAGTTTGTACTTAGTTTTAAGTGTCTGTATATTTATGCAATTTTGAGTTTTATACGTAACTTATATAAAGATGTTTATTCTGACTTTTGAATTTGTAATCTGATGAGTATTTGTTAAGTGTGAAATATTGGCGTTTTATTATCTGGAACCATTTTGAGTTTGATTTTTTTGTTACTTATAAGACTTTTTAAAAAAGTCTTATAAGTAACTTATAAGACTTTTAACTTATAAGACTTTTTAAAAAGTCTTATAAGTTACTTATAAGACTTTTTAAAAAGTTTTATACGTAACTTATATAAAGACTTTTTAAAAAAAGTCTTATAAGTAACATATAAGACTTTTTATTAAGTCTTACTTTTTATTAAGTCTTATAAGTAACTTATAAGACTTTTTTAAAAAGTCTTATATGTTATAAGACTTTTTTAATAAGTAAAAAGACTTATTAAAACAGTCTTATAAGTTACTACTTATAAGACTTTTTTACAACACAGTTTTCAATGTTCAAATAGGTCTTATAACTAACTTATAAGACTTTTTAAAAAGTCTTATATGTTATTTATAAGACTTTTTTAAAAGTCTTATAAGTTACTTATAAGACTTATTAAAAAGTCTTAAAAAAGTCTTATAAGTTACTACTTATAAGACTTTTTTACAACATAGTTCTCAATGTTCAAATAGGTCTTATAAGTAACTTATAAGACTTTTTAAAAAGTCTTATAAGTTACTTATAAGACCTATTAAAAAGTCTTATATGTTACTTATATAAAGACTTTTTTAAAAAGTCTTATATGTTACTTATAAGACTTTTTAAAGTAGTCATATAAGTTAATTGTCTTATAAGTCAATTATAAGAGTAATTCGTTGTTATTATGAGAGTAATTCGTTGTTATTATTGAAATTTTTGATTTTTTTGGTTTAAAAAATTGTCTTATAAGTCAATTATAAAAGACAAAGTAGTCTTATAATTATAAGAGTTGTAAATGTATAAATTATGAGAGTAATTTGTTGTTATTATTGAAATTTTTGATTTTTTTTGGTTGAAATTTTTGATTTATAAGTCAATTATAAGAGAACTTATAAGTGTTGTAAATGTACAAATTATGAGATTAATTCGTTGTTAATATTGAATTTTTTTAATATTTTTTTGGTTGAAAAATTAAACTGAAACTATTCTGAATCTAATGACTGATTTAAAATACTTGAATGTCTAGTGACCAATATTTATTTTCCAAAGTTTCAGTGACTAAAGTATAATTTGAATTTTGAACTTGCATTATAGGCTGTAATTTACATTCATGTGTACTTGAAGAAGGGTATTAAAGTCATTGTGTCAAGAAGGGGTGTCATTGAAATTTTTAAAATATTATTTCTTAAATTGGGTTTAAATCTCGCATGAGGGGCTATAGAGGAAGCGGGCCTATTTAAACCTGAAATAGTTAATATGAAAAAAAAATTAAAAATTAATAAAAAAAACATATTTTCACAGAGCATTATTTTAATATTTATTTGCATGCACGAGAGTTATTTGAAAATGGATAGTTGAGCATATAAAAGTTATATTTATTTGCTTGCTCATTCTATTTTGATTGCATGCTTTATAATTGAAATGTCTAAATTTAAAAGGCATTAGCTTTCAAATTATACTTTTATGTTTAAAGGTGTGGTATGTATAATGAGCGGGGCATAAAGCTTCCAAGTTGTAAGCTAATATTATATGGTTACCATTATTTCCTATAGATGCTTGTATAGCTTATTTTTTGCTTATAAATACCATATGCTTGTGAATCAGAAGATTCACGGGTAATGGAATCAGAAATTTTTCCGGATTAAGAAAACTTACAAAAATAAGAAATAAAAAACCTGCAGTTTTTAGTAGTATTAATGTCATATATTTTTTCTTGTTTAGGTGACACTACTCAACAAGTTGAAATTTCCTGCATTAAATGTCTCCGGTGAAAATTATGTGAGTTTGATGATGGATGTTAAAATCCATCACAAAAGTCGAAAGCTTAGCTTTGCTATTGAGCCAAATAAAAATCTCACTGATAATCAAAATGCAGATGCAATGATTTTAATTCGAAGACATTTAGATGATGCCCTTAGAATGTATTACACATCCATTCAAAATCCCCAACAACTTTGGGATGAGTTGACAAGTAGGTTTGACCACCAGAAGACCATCCTCCTACCAGAAGCTAGGAACAGATGTACTCATCTTTATTTCATGGATTTCAAAACCGTCAATGAATATAATTTGAAAGTGTGTCGTATTAAGTCGATACTTGAATTTTGTGGTGTAAAATTGACGGAGGAGGAATGTAACGACCCTAACCCTAGGCACTATTTTAGTATCATATTATATGCTTTTAATATTATTGTTAATTTTATGTGTTCATTATATGTCCTTGATTTCTATGATAAGATGAGATGGTTGAAGGATAGTTCTAAATCCTTAGGTTAAAATTGAAATAAGTTAAAGTATTTTGTTGTGATATGGTAATTGGAAATAAATAAAATGTGTGTAGTTAGAATTTCCTTGTGTAGAGAAAGGAAGTAAAGGGTTTAATTTCATTTCTCCAACTTTAAGGGGTTTGAGTGTAGAAATGTGAAAGACCTCAATTAATTGGGAATGGGGGGGGGGGGCATGACTTCCCCTTATTTCCCTCAACCCTCCTTCTCCTTAGTCAAATACTACCCATACCTTCCCCATACTCCTTTCATACTTCCTCCATCCTCCTCATTCTTCCCTTATTACTTTCTTCTTCCTTTCTCCTAAAATCCTCCATGGAAGCACTACCATGAAAGCCTCAATTTTCAAGATCCTACCAAGTTCAATTCTTCTCCATTTGGCAATTCGATTGTACTTCCGTGTTCGGGGTGAAGAGGGGAGCTTATCAAGCTAAGAAGATCCTTAATCCATCTCATATTTGCTAAGTAAGTTATTATGACTTCCTTCTAAATATTGCTCACTTTATGTGTTAATGAATATTTTGTGGAAAGAAAATGATTGTGATATTTTTGAATAATGTTATTTGGGTTAAAATGGTATAATCAAGGTTGAATTAATTTTGATTGTAAAATGATGATCTAAGTTGAAAGAAAAGTGGTATAGAGTAATTGTGAATGTTAATGATTTAAGAGTAAGTATTGAATTTGGGTTTTGGTCAATATTATAGAATAAAGTAAGTGAAGAAAATGGTTAGTATGGTATTATGGAGTTATTGTTAGTAGATATGTCCATCTTACTTTGATTTGGGAAATGTTGAGCATATTTCAATTGGGTAGAAAGAAGTAGAAGGGGATTTAAAATACTTTCAATGATGTGAGTTATTATGATTTTCCTTCATAACTAGTTCATGAAATGCTTGATTTTGTTATTGTGTTATTATTATTGTTATTGATGATTAGAGCACTTTCTTGGAGTTGAGGAATGGGCTAAGAAAACAAATATAGTGTTGTTGATCATGAGGAATTGATAAGGAGCAAGAGGGTATGATTTAAAGTGAATTAAGGATATTAAACTTGAATTGTGATGGTAAATGTGAGAGTTAATTAAGTAAGTAAAAAGAGTTGGGTTCTTCTTAATTGTTTGAAAAAGGTATGAAAGAGTTAGGAATAAATGGTTATTGTTAATGATGAATTTTTGGTTTAGTGTTTGGTTCAGCTGCAGAATTTGGGGTTTTCAGGCGTGGGCAATCGCCCATGTTGGGCTGAGCGGCCGCCCATCCATACAGCCTTTTGGTCTCCAGTTTCCCTAGCTTGGGCGGTCGTCCAAGTGTTCTTGAGCGGTCGCCCATGTGCCTCTTGTGCAGTCGCCCATACCCCCCCTTGGGCGGTCGCCCATGCCACCAGATTTTCTTCAGTTTCCTTTCTTGCTGATTTTCACCAACAACCACTTAGCAGGATTCCTAACCATTTCAAGATAGTGGGACCTAATCTACCCCGGATATGAAATAATCCTTTTTAGCCTAGGTTAAAGTAGAATACTTTGGCTAGGCCATGATGTCTTATTTGATCAAAATGGAATTATGTGAGTAGTTTGAATATTGTCCGGAAAAGGGTTGTTAAGCTTGATTCGTACTTCACCAAAGTGGTTCAAACTTGGGAGGTATATCTTGAACTTTTATTAAGATTATTCATGGTTGAGTAATGACTTCGTAGGAATGGTTTATGGTTCAGGGTGGCCTTACTTGCTCCCATACCCTTGGTGATTAGTTTGAATAGTGTAGAGGCTATAAGTTACACTATTGCGTTAGTTAAGAGTGTATATGTATTACATCGTTGTATTGTATCCCAGTGTGACCTATTTGGCACATTGTTATATCGTATCCCAATTGTGGATTATCTGGCATGTTGATTATATCGTATCCCTATTGTGGATTATCTGGCATGTTGATTATATTGTATCCCAAGTGTGGATTATTTGGTTATATTGTTACCTTACTTGAATTCATATTCATTGATGGTATTATGCATAGTGTATTAAATGAATGTTACACTATAGTATGGATTTAACATGAGTATACATTACCATGTTGTTATATTCTTATTCCTTTGGTGGATTTTATTTCAAGTATCTATTATGTGCTTGAACATGTTATATTATATGTGATTCGGGGGTATAATGGAATTCAATCAATTATTGATTTGTTCTATAAGTGATTGAAGGTTCATCATACCTGTGACCGGCCCCTCTGTGGCCACAGAGTGGGAGTGCTAGCAGCTGTATTGAGCCAAAAGCCTTACAGTCCGCTGCGATCTTGGTGATTAGGTGGAATGCTTCTGTATTAAGTCAAAAGCTTTACAGGTAGCGGCGATCTTATATGGTACTCCGATTAAGGGTCATATAAGTATCTGATTTTCTTATATGGATCTCTGGAGTATGAGTCCTATAAGCGGTGAATGTGCATGGAGGCAGTTTACCAAAGAGTGGAGTTTTACTCCCACGTTGTACGACTTATTGTTCAGACGGGAAAGATAAAATGAGGTAACGTAAGGTGTTTACCGCTTTAATAACGTGCTATGTGTAACCATGCTATGTGTTGCATCTTGTTTGGCATCTTGCTGCATTCATAATAGCTTATTGAGATTTATTCTCACCCCTCTACCTTTACTGTTTTAGATCGTACTGAGACAGGTGACTGAGCCAGTGAGGTCGGGGAAAGAGTTTGGACTCTTGCTTTTGGGACTTGTCAGGATAGGTATATGAGTAGGTTGTCGGGAGTCCTATTTAAGTATTACTCTTTTATAAGTTGTATGGAAAACTCTTTTGTTAAACAATGTTAATCAGGGCTTTCAATGTAATTGATCAGGTTATGGTTTATTGAAGTATTTGTTGAAATTTCCTCCGAGTGGAGATATTATTAGTTGACTTTATTTTGAAAGTTTGAGAATTGTTTTTTTTTTAAAGTGAAATAAAAGTTTTAAAAATTTAAGATGGGTTTTCTTAGTTTGAGTTCCTCAAGCTCGGGACACGCGTTAGGTCCCGGGTTGGGGTGCTCACAGTTGGTATCAGAGCTTAGTTTAGAGGTCAAGGGTAGATGTCTAAACTAAGGGGGAATGTGTGGTAATTGACGCCGAGTGTTTAATGCAGGAATTGTTCTAATGGACGGAAGCAATGATGACCAGCGAAAGGTTCTAGGAAATGAAGGAAATATGGGGACAGGTGGAATTCAGAACGAGGAGATGGTAAATTTATTTAGGATGTTTGTACAGAATATGGAAACTCGAGGGCCAGCTCCTAATCAATTTAAAGGATGTCAAAGTGATGAATGTGAAAGGTTTGTGAAGATGAATCCACCGAGTTTTAATGGAGATCCGGATCCGTTAAGGGAAGAAAAATGGCTAGCAGAAATGAACAAAATCTTTGAGGTTATGGAGAGTCACAACGAAGAGAAAGTTAGATATGCCGTTTTCAAACTTGAAGGTCCAGCTGATCAGTGGTGGCAGATTTTGAAAGGAAATTGGGAGCGGGATCATACGCCCCAGACTTGGGATAATTTCACCCAGCAGTTCGAGGATTATTTCATTTCAATGGTTACAAGGGACAAGAAGGAGATCGAATTCTTAGGACTAGAACAAGGAAACATGACGGTACATCAGTATTCAGTCAGGTTTGAGGAATTAGCTCGGTGTTGCCCTCATTTGGTATCGCATGAAGCGAGAAGAGTTCATAGGTTTGTAAAAGGTTTGAGGATTGAGTTTAGAAAGAAATTATTGATTGATAGCTTCACCAATTATCAGACAGCCGTGGATAGAGCATATAAGATCGAGAATGACATTGAGGAAAATAGTGGAAGAACGGAAGGTGGGATTAGAAATAAACCAAAGTATCTAGGACAAGGATCCAAAATCACTAGAGGACAACTAAGGGATTCAAATTCAGGGAATGTGAGAGGGGAACTTGTTGTAGCTTCTTCGTCTAGGCCAATATCCAAACAGTATGGGATGATTTGTAAATTTTGCAAGAGGGTTGGACATACCGAAGATCAGTGTTGGAAGAAGCAAGGCAAGTGTATTAATTGTGGAGCAATGGGACACTTTAGGAGGAATTGCCCAAGGTTGCAGCGGGGACGAGCTTCAAGCAGCGGTCAGCGGGGTAGACAACAAAGAGGTGGTACCAAAAGAGATAATGAAGGGAAACCAAAAGAGAAGGTCTAAGGTCGAGTATGTGTTTCGGGTCTAGGAGAGATAGATCCCTCAGAGGTCACTAGAGGTATATTCCCTGTCTCAGAAGTTAGGGGTCATATTTTTATAGATCCTGTTTCATATCATTATGTGTGACATAGCATTTTGCTCCTATGTGGCATACAATGCTTGAGATTGTCTTATGTGATAGAGGTTCCTGCTCTTATGTGAGAGTACCTCGAATCTCCTTTGGTTTACCACGATGGTGGTGTGGATATAGCTGGGCATGTATTGCCAGTTGATTTGGTATAATTACCAATTTGTGATTCTGAGATATACTTGACCTGATTAGGTAAGTAGTTGTTGTGCACGGATAGACTATCATAAGAAGTGAGTCTCCTTTTCTATACCTAATTTGATTAATATTGGTATTTGATATAGATAAACCTTTATATGGTATTCTTGTTATATAAGCATTAAAGGCAGAAAGTTTTGGGTAAAAGTGTGAAAGGGTATTTGGTACGTGTTAGACTTGCATAAGAAGTCTTTTCAGAAATTTTACGTGCTAGTTGTGAGTAGATGGTAATTGTGTTTCCATCAAGGTATCTCATGTGTTGATTCTAAGTATGATAACCAGAATTTTAATCCTTATCTTGACGGCTTTATGGTAGTTATGATTGATGACCTCCTTGGTTATTTAAAGTTACGAGAAGATCATGAAGATAATTTGTGAGTTGTGTTATTTACCTTTAGTGGGAATTCATCGTTTGAGAAGTTTAGCAAATGTGAGTTGGCTCGCAAAGATTTTACATTTTGGGTTATATAGTCTTAAGCTTGAAGGTTACCATGGATCTTGCGAGGATTGAGTCCGTAATCTTTGGGTTGGCAAGTGCTATCGAAGAATTTTTAAGGAGTTCTTGAGAATTGAAAAATCGTTGCTTTAGTTAACTCTAAAGGATGTATAAATGGTGTGGGATGTAATAAGGATGAATCATATATTGATAGAGATGGAGAATAGATTGGCTATAGATCCGATCCTTACCTTACCTAGTGGATGTGAGGACTTTGTGAAATTTTAAGTGTGTATTAAAGAAAGATTAGGTTGTGATATTATGCAAAATGGGAAAGTGATAGCGTATGTTTCGAGGAAGTCAACTTAGATAAAGTGGAATTTTCTTATCCTCTACCCGAGAGTGGTTGCAATTGTTTTGCGTTATTTAAGTGGGAACCTTATCTTTTTGAAGCTTCCTTTTTTGATTTGTTATCGATCCTAAGAGTTGGAGGATTTAGTTAGTCGAAAGGAAGATATTAAAAGACTATCCAGATTCTTGAAGAATAGGTTGTGTGTGTGTAATAGATCTCTTCTCAAACTCGGGAATTTTAATTAACCTTGACGGGTTTGCGTATAATAGCAGTTTTTAGTTTAGCATTGAAATGGGTACTGTATGAAGCTTAGTATGGAAAAATCATTTGCATGATCCCTCGTTTGTATGGAGTTCTTCAACTAATGATGATTAAGCAGATTTGACTTATGTGGGAAACCATTGAGAATTATTAGCATCGCAAGTCTGGAATCAAATTCTAGAGTATTCGGGTTGTGAGAGATATAGAAGAATCATGCCATTGAGGAAACTATTTAAAAGTTGTAATTTGAAATGTGTGAGAGGTAACCTTTGCTATTTGATCCTTAAGATAGGTCTTTTTAAAATTTGGGACGAATTTTCTTTAAGGGGGAGTGAATGTAACGACCCTAACCCTAGGCACTATTTTAGTATCATATTATATGCTTTTAATATTATTGTTAATTTTATGTGTTCATTATATGTCCTTGATTCTATGATAAGATGAGATGGTTGAAGGATAGTTCAAAATCCTTAGGTTAAAATTGAAAAAAGTTAAAGTATTTTGTTGTGATATGGTAATTGGAAATAAATAAAATGTGTGTAGTTAGGATTTCCTTGTGTAGAGAAAGGAAGTAAAGGGTTTAATTTCATTTCTCCAACTTTAAGGGGTTTGAGTGTAGAAATGTGAAAGACCTCAATTAATTGGGAATGGGGGGGGGCATGACTTCCCCTTATTTCCCTCAACCCTCCTTCTCCTTAGTCAAATACTACCCATACCTTCCCCATACTCCTTCCATACTTCCTCCATCCTCCTCATTCTTCCCTTATTACTTTCTTCTTCCTTTCTCCTAAAATCCTCCATGGAAGCACTACCATGAAAGCCTCAATTTCCAAGTTCCTACCAAGTTCAATTCTTCTCCATTTGGCAATTCGATTGTACTTCCGTGTTCGAGGTGAAGAGGGGAGCTTATCAAGCTAAGAAGATCCTTAATCCATCTCATATTTGCTAAGTAAGTTATTATGACTTCCTTCTAAATATTGCTCACTTTATGTGTTAATGAATATTTTGTGGAAAGAAAATGATTGTGATATTTTTGAATAATGTTATTTAGGTTAAAATGGTTTAATCAAGGTTGAATTAATTTTGGTTGTAAAATGATGATCTAAGTTGAAAGAAGAGTGGTATAGAGTAATTGTGAATGTTAATGATTTAAGAGTAAGTATTGAATTTGGGTTTTGGTCAATATTCTAGAATAAAGTAAGTGAAGAAAATGGTTAGTATGGTATTATGGAGTTATTGTTAGTAGATATGTCCATCTTACTTTGATTTGAGAAATGTTGAGCATATTTCAATTGGGTAGAAAGAAGTAGAAGGGGATTTAAAATACTTTCAATGATGTGAGTTATTATGATTTTCCTTCATAACTAGTTCATGAAATGCTTGGTTTTGTTATTGTGTTATTATTATTGTTATTGATGATTAGAGCACTTTCTTGGAGTTGGGGAATGGGCTATGAAAACAAATATAGTGTTGTTGATCATGAGGAATTGATAAGGAGCAAGAGGGTATGATTTAAAGTGAATTAAGGATATTAAACTTGAATTGTGATGGTAAATGTGAGAGTTAATTAAGTAAAAAGAATTGGGTTCTTCTTAATTGTTTGAAAAAGGTATGAAAGAGTTAGGAATAAATGGTTATTGTTAATGATGAATTTTTGGTTTAGTGTTTGATTCAGCTACAGAATTTGGGGTTTTCAGGCGTGGGCGGTTGCCCATGATGGGCTGAGCGGCCGCCCATCCATACAGCCTTTTGGTCTCCAGTTTCCCTAGCTTGGGCGGTCGCCCAAGTGTTCTTGAGCGGTCGCCCATGTGCCTCTTGGGCAGTTGCCCATACCCCCCCTTGGGCGGTCGCCCATGCCACCAGATTTTCTTTAATTTCCTTTCTTGCTGATTTTCACCAACAACCACTTAGCAGGATTCCTAACCATTTCAAGATAGTGGAACCTAATCTACCCCGGATATGAAATAATCCTTTTTAGCCTAGGTTAAAGTAGAATACTTTGGCTAGGCCATGATGTCTTATTTGATCAAAATAGAATTATGTGAGTAGTTTGAATATTGTCCGAAAAAGGGTTGTTAAGCTTGATTCATACTTCACCAAAGTGGTTCAAACTTGGGAGGTATATCTTGAACTTTTATTAAGATTATTCATGGTTGAGTAATGACTTCGTAGGAATGGTTTATGGTTCAGGGTGGCCTTACTTGCTCCCATACCCTTGGTGATTAGTTTGAATAGTGTAGAGGCTATAAGTTACACTATTGCGTTAGTTAAGAGTGTATATGTATTACATCGTTGTATTGTATCCCAGTGTGACCTATTTGGCACATTGTTATATCATATCCCAATTGTGGATTATCTGGCATGTTGATTATATCGTATCCCTATTGTGGATTATTTGGCATGATTATATTGTATCCCAAGTGTGGATTATTTGGTTATATTGTTACCTTACTTGAATTCATATTCATTGATGGTATTATGCATAGTGTATTAAATGAATGTTACACTATAGTATGGATTTAACATGAGTATACATTACCATGTTGTTATATTCTTATCCCTTTGGTGGATTTTATTTCAAGTATCTATTATGTGCTTGAACATGTTATATTATATGTGATTCGGGGGTATAATGGAATTCAATCAATTATTGATTTGTTCTATAAGTGATTGAAGGTTCATCATACCTGTGACCGGCCCCTCTGTGGCCACAGTGGGAGTGCTAGCAACAGTATTGAGCCAAAAGCCTTACAGTCCGCTGCGATCTTGGTGATTAGGTGGAATGCTTCTGTATTAAGCCAAAAGCTTTACAGGTAGCGGCGATCTTATATGGTACTCTGATAAGGGTCATATAAGTATTTGATTTTCTTATATGGATCTCTGGAGTATGAGTCCTATAAGCGGTGAATGTGCATGAAGGCAGTTCACCAAAGAGTGGAGTTTTACTCCCACGTTGTACGACTTATTGTTCAGACGGGAAAGGTAAAATGAGGTAACGTAAGGTGTTTACCGCTTTAATAACGTGCTATGTGTAACCATGCTATGTGTTGCATCTTGTTTGGCATCTTGCTGCATTCATAATAGCTTATTGAGATTTATTCTCACCCCTCTCCCTTTTACTGTTTTAGATCGTGCTGAGACAGGTGACTGAGCCAGTGAGGCCGGGGAAAGAGTTTGGACTCTTGCTTTTGGGACTTGTCAGGATAGGTATATGAGTAGGTTGTCGGGAGTCCTATTTAAGTATTACTCTTTTATAAGTTGTATGGAAAACTCTTTTGTTAAACAATGTTAATCAGGGTTTTCAATGTAATTGATCAGGTTATGGTTTATTGAAGTATTTGTTGAAATTTCCTCCGAGTGGAGCTATTATTAGTTGACTTTATTTTGAAAGTTTGAGAATTGGTTTTCTTTTAAAGTGAAATAAAAGTTTTAAAAATTTAAGATGGGTTTTCTTAGTTTGAGTTCCTCAAGCTCGGGACACGCGTTAGGTCCCGGGTTGGGGTGCTCACAAGGAAATCCTAGAAAAATGTACTACTCCTTCCATGCCTCTCATGTTATCTTCTCTCAATAGTACTGAGCTAAGAACTATACCAAATTCTCTAATTTGATCACGGCTTTACTCCTCGCCGAGAACAACTTTGATTTTCTTATAAAGAATAATGAAGCTCATCCGGTTGGAAGCCTGAAGTCAACGTGGTTTCTAAACACAACCGAGGAAATGGAAATGGTGTAGGACCAAACCGCCAAAAGAGAGGAAAATAGAATAAAGGGAAAACTGACCTACGAAAGAACCAATGGAAAAGAACAGCTCAATGGGAGGTTCTATTGGTCAAAGAGGAGGTGGAAGAAATAGTAGACAGGACCAGTGGAATTACAATAGGGCCCGAAGATCAAAATCATAATCAGAACAGAGATACCTCTTGTCACAGATGTGGAGGATATGGTCATTGGTCCCGAACCTGTCATTCGAAAAATGTTAGGGGAGGAACACAACCAAGAGAAGCACACTTGGCAGAATCCAATGCTCTTGAGATAGACCACACACCCCAGTTTTCAAGTTTGAGAACTTCTGACCATATGACACAAACTGGAATGTAGCTTGAGTAGTTATCTTATGGATCTTCTTTGTATATCCATATCCATCTTTTGATAATATCTTGTGGTCACTCTTTTCTATTATTGGTTGTGTGACCACTTGTAAATATAAGGGATGCATGTAGTTTTTTTTTTTTTATTTCAGTTATATATTTAGCATTATAAGTACTTTATAACTTATATTTATTGCTATATAATATGATAAATGTACTTGATGTTTATTAGAAGAATGACAAGTTGGGAATAATGTTTAGTAGATAGTGCGACAACGCATACGATTCTTCGGAATAAAGCTTATTTTGAAGAATTAAAGCCGACTAAAACCTCAATGACAACAATATCGGGATCTTGTGATTTGGTAGATGGCTATGGGAAAGCCTATCTTATGTTGTCTGTTGGTTATGCATACTTTAACCCTCCTAACTTTAGCTTTAATTTGATTGATACCATAACCTCATCTCTATTTTCTGGACTTTAGGCCCATATGTAATGAAGCTTAGACTTCAATTTTTTAGTACAAGTCCATTTTATAGAATAGAATTATTTAGGCTTGAAGACTGGCATAATTACATTGGATATGAGGTTTCAAGTCAAGAGGTTTTGAAGACTTGCAAAACCGCAGTTCAAGTGCAGACCACATCTATGAAACCGCACAATGCAAACCGCCAGGTGGTTCTCATCTTGAAACCACACTTTGAAGACCGCAAGAGAAACCTCACGAGACCGCACGCCTTAAACCGCATCTCACCAACCTCATCCAATGATTGAAGACTTGAAGTGTTGGAAAGGTGACTAACGGTCATAATCTAGAAGGATTTTGAAAAGGTGACAGATGTCCTTCATTCCTTAAAGTCAGCTGAGGTCCGTACAACTCCAGCTGCAACTTCAAAACAAAAGGACAAAAGTGGACACGTGGACCAATCAGACCACACTAGCACTGCTACAGCTACTTTTTGGTGCTTGGGTATAAACAGGGGCGGAGCCAGGAATTGCCCCAGGGGGCAAGATTTCACGGGGGTTCGGGGGCAACGCCCCCGAAATTTTTTTTTCGGGTCGGACAAGTAAAAAATGGGTCGGATCCATGAAATACAATGTATTTTAGTTAAAAATGTAAAAAATTAAGAAATGGGAAAAGCCTAACTAATTAATTAAGATTGAAAAAATGTGAGGAAATTAGGAGAAAGAGAAAACACAAACTCGTTAAGAAAAAGAAATGGATGGAGAGAAAGAGAGAATAGCAAAGATGGAGGACAAATAAAATTATTTGAAAATGTAGGTAGCAGGGCTCGAACATGAATTTGAAAGGAAACACCAAAGGCTTTAACTTCACCCCTTCTACCGCTGAACCGCACCACTCACTGGTGTTAATCTTGAAGTTAATTATATATATACATATATAAAAAAAATATGGGGGGGGGCAAAAAAAAAAATTCCACTGCATTTCCGCCGCTGGGGGGGGGGCGAGTGCCCCCCCATGCCCCCTGGCTCCGCCCCTGGGTATAAATACCCCATTATTCATCATTTGAAGATTGCTTGAGAAAATTGAGAAAAGAGTCCTTTGAAGCTTTGAAGATTATTTTCCAAAATTTTCAATTCCTTTTAATCTTCATCTTCAACCTTCATCCTTCAAGAACAAATCTCCAGCCCAGAAATTCAAGCCTTGTAACACCCAAGATTCATTGTGCTCTATATCATACAGATTTAAAGAGCCTTGAATCTTGTTGAACACAAACACACAACTCACTTGATTAATCACATAAATTATATCATTTGAGAAACACTGTTATAGTCTAGGATTTGCTTTCATTGTTTAAGATTCTAGATTTGAGTTTGTTACTTGTAACCTTGTAATCTATCTCATAATCTAATACAAATATACCATTTAGAAAATTTAAGACTAACCATCTTGGTAGTGGACGTAGATCATTTACGATTGAATCACTCCAAATATTGTGTTCTTTAATTTCTGCATATTTCTTTACTGTTCATCACTCAAACTAATTTGTCTTTATGTGTTTGATCTTATATAGACATTCCATATTTATGAATTGTGTTTTGAGTTAATCCTTGTCAAAACCTCAAATTACTGTTTTATAAATCGCACTCTGATTAAAACCACACTCTCTTAAACTTAAAAAAATTCCGATGTGCATTTTGCAAACTCTACTTGCGGTTTTGATACACTGCAAGGAGGTTTTATAAGCAAGAGGTTTAATTTTCAAAAAGGGTCAAAAAATTTATAATAGCTATTCATCCCTCCCTCTAGCTGTTTTTCACCCTTGTTGCCACCCTTGGGACCAACATTGTCTAATGGTACAACTTTGACCATTTTTAGGCGCTTTATCCCGCACGTTCCTGAAGAACATTGTTAAGCTTTAAAGACATACGAGCAAATGGTTATCACGTAGAAACCACCGAAGAAAAAGGGATTAAATATATGTGTATCACCTCTGATGAGCATGGCCTGAAGCGTAGAGAGACAAACCACATGGTTGTACAAGACTATCATAAGGGTACCAGAAGTTTACCTTGTGGATAGTTCTAACCCAAGTAATGAGAGTAAATATGTTCTCTGGCATGATTGATTGGGGCATCCTGGTCAAAGTGTGATGCGCCTAATAATTAATACATCTCATGTGCATCCACTTAAGAACAAGGATCTAGTCTATAATGATAAATTATGTCTACCTTGTTCTATAAGAAAACTTGATTCAATGCCATCATATACACAGAGTGGTAAAGCATCCCTTGCTTTATTAGAAAGAATCCAAGGAGATATATGTGGACCTATAACACTACTATTTGGACCATTCAGATATTTCATGGTGATGATTGTCCACAAGGAATGCTGCTTATGTAAAACTCTTGTCTCAGATTATACGACTGAGAGCACATTATCTGGATTATCATATTAAATCCATCAGGTTGGATAATGCTGCGGAGTTCACATCTCGATCTTTTGATGATTTTTGCATGTCCTTGGGTATTGATGTAGAACATCCAGTAGCTTATGTTCATACCCAAAATGGCCTCGCGGAAGCACTCATTAAGAATTTGCCGAGGATAACTCGGACTTTGGTTATGCGCACCAAACTCCCTATCTCTGCTTGGGGCTATGCAATTTTGCGAACGTGTAAGACCAACTGCAACCAACCCTAGTTTGCGTTACAAACGGTTACGAGAACTGAACCGAACATTTCGCATCTACGTACATTTAGGTGTGCAGTTTATGTACCGATCGCTCCACCACAGCAAACAAAGATGGGACCTTAGCGAAGGTTAGGGACGTGGGATACGTATCACCATCTATAATACGGTACTTGGAACCCTTGACAGGCAATCTCTTTACTGCACGATTTGCAGATTGCACTTTGATGAGACTGCCTTCCCGTCGTTAGGGGAGGAAAGAATGTTCATACCAACATTTCAGAAGAATGGAGTGAATTGGTATGGTACGACCCAATCGTGTCTAATCTTGATCCCTCTACATCACTTAGAGAGACTGAAGTGCGTATAATACTAGATCAACAAAAATTAGCAAACAGTATGCCAGACTTATTTTCAGATCTAGCAAAAGTGACGAGATCTCATATACAAGCTGCAAATGTATCTGCAAGGATAGATCTCCCAGAAGGAGCATTATAGGAAGGCCAGTGATCCCAGCTAATGAAATACATACCCCTGCCCAGAAGAGAGGGAGGCCAGTTGGATCCAAGAATTGGCATCCCCGAAAACGGGTGAATGCACATAAGTCGAATCCCGTTAGCGATAGTAAAATTGGGATATCATCTGATCCATGTCATGAAATTGTTCCAGATTATGTATTCGTATTAGAAATGAAATTGAGGGATACCTCGACATGTACATCCATTTATGAGAGTAGAGAAATATCAGTTAGTCATGCATGCATAAATGAGATATGGCATCGGGATGAAACAATTATCAACGATGTATTTGCTTATACGGTAGCCACTGAGATCATATCAAGTGATGATATTGAACCTCGCTCCGTTAATGAGTGCAAACAAAGAGTTGATTGGCCTAAATAGGAGAAAGCAATCCAGGCTAAGTTTGATTCCTTAAAGAAAAGAGGAGTATTTGGACCAGTAGTTCCTACACCTCTTGGAGTTATACCTGTAGGTTACAAATGGGTATTTACGAGGAAAAGGATTGAGAGAAATGAAATTATGAGATATAAAAGCTCGCCTTGTTGCATAAGGCTTCTTTCAAAGACCTGGGATTAACTTTGATGAGACATACTTTCTCGTTATGAATGTTATTACATTAAGATATTTAGTCAGTTTAGTGGTGTCTGAAAACCGACAATGCGGCTTTATGGATGTGGTCACAACGTATCTTTATGGGGATCTAGATACAAGTATTTACATGAAAGTCCCCGAAGGACTTGCAATACCCGAGACAAGTAGTTCTAGACCACGAAACACGCCGCAGCTAACTTGAGGCGTTCAAAGGTATAGTTTAAAACAATCCGAAAAGATGTGGTATAACCTGTCTCGATCAAGCACTTGCTCGGAAGGGGATATGTGAACAACGATATATGTTCGTGCGTCTTTATCAAAAGAACAAGGACTGGGTTTGCTATCATTGTTGTATATGTCAATGACATGAACTTGATAGGGACTCTAGAAGAAGTCAAGGAAACTTCCCAGCTCCTAAAAATAGAATTCAAGATGAAAGACCTTGGGAGGACCAATTTTTTCCTTAGGCTGGAAATAGTTCACCGTATAGATGGAATAATGATCCATCAGTAGAACTACATCCAGAAGATGTTAAGAAGGTTAATGAGGATAAGGAAAAACCATCAGCCAAACAATTGGTAGTCAGGTCATTAGATAAATCAAAAGATCCATTCCGCCCTATGGAAGAGGGTGAAGAGGTGTTGCCACCAGAGGTGCCATATCTAAGTGCAATAGGCGCATTATTGTACTCAGCTCAATGCACCAGACATGATATCTCTTTTTCAGTTAATTTACTTGCTAGATTTAGTTCTGAACCAACACGCCGCCATTGGAATGGCATAAAAGAGATATTTCGTTATCTCTATGAGACAGTGGATATGGGTTTATTTTATCTCTATGCTTCTATGAATGAAGTATGTTTGATTGGATATGCAAATGCTGGTTACTTATCATATCCGTATAAAGCCCGATCCCAGAGTGGATATGTGTTTACTATTGGTAACACAACTGTGTCTTGGAGGTCTACGAAACAGACCTTGGTTGCCACCTCTTCGAACCATGCTGTGATTCTAGCACTTCATGAAGCAATTCGTGAATGCACATGGCTTAGAGCTGTGGTTAGACATGTTTGAAGTTTCCATGGATTGGATACCACAAATACCCTACAATTATATTCGAGGACCAGTAGGCATTGAACAAATGAAAATGAGTTTTATAAAAGGTGACAAAATCAAGCACATAGCACCAAAGCTTTTCTTCAATCAATAATAACAGGAGCTCAAAAACAGATAATGATCCAGCATATCAGAAGTCAAGACAACTGCGATAACTTGTTCACAAAGTCATTACCTAAAGTCACTTTTGAGAAACATGTAAAAGCGATTGGCTTACGCAAATTGCCAGAACTTCTACCCCTGTAGATTTCAGGGGGAGTATCCCGAAGATAATTGTAGACTTCAGGGGGGAGTATCATGAAGATACGTAGATTCCATTGTACTATTTTTCCTTCGAGTGAGGTATTTTGTTGCCCGCCAAGGTTTTAACGAGGCAATGAGTGTTGATTGAAAAGATTGTGCGTTATACTTTTTTCCTTCAAAATTATTTTTCCCACAAGGTTTTTTCTTGAAAGGTTTTTAATGAAGCAACATACGGAGAACAATTATCATCCAATAGGAATTCCTAAGGGGGAGTATTGTATATATTTATAAGTGTGGGGCTTCCTATTGTATTGAAATATTATATAGGGGCCTATATGTAAAATATAGGGATAGGATGGTGATTCACTAGCCATGGGTTGGCTTTTGCTATGTAATCTCAATATATATACACCAATGAAAAACTCCCCTCCCCTAGCTACCTTCTTGATTGGGTTTTCTCTCCCTAAACTATCTCTTTATTTTTTTACATCTTATTATATAATGTTTATGTTTGTATGAGCTTAAAGGCCGTGAAATTCACAACAAACTTGGGAATAAAGAAGAGCTCCAAGGACATCTTCGAAAAGCAATTCTCTAGATTAAAGCACACAATGCTAAAACACTCTTGAAAATATAGGACACTTTTGAGAATAAAGAAGAACTTCAAAAAGATTTGCATCATAGGGTACAACATCAACTCAACAATAGAAAATATGATCCTCAACTATCTCAATTTATCAATTCAATGGCAAGAACTTGAAGGTGTGAGGGACTTGGTGCCCACAGAATGATAGGGAAGACGGCATAGGTTGCTCCATCATGGGAGGGGATGGAGGGGGTCGAGTCGGCAGACAATGACTTGTGATCTGGAATCGAGTTATTGTGCCAAGTGAACACGGTTGTAAAGCGTACCATTTGATCGTTATTTTTTTCTAACGGCTATTAATTTATTTTAATGAACGTTAATAAGTTAATGCAAATATAAATAAACTTTTAAATGTGACCCTTTTAAATTTTGAAATATGACTCACTTTAAGATTTTACCCTTGTCACCATTATTTTAGATCCACCACTACTATTGAGGTCACAAAAATTACAGATTTGCGGAGCATTGCTCCTACATTTTTGCTGTGAGAGGTGCCAACTTGATCATCTTGCTTAGTTTTCTTGCTTGACGGATGAGACGATTTTGATGTGTAGCAAGATCCATAATATCTAATTAATCTCGATCTCACAAAGTGTAAAAAGAAAGACGTGAACTATCTGGGAGCCACTCGTAAAGCAATCCCCGGTCCATTACTTACTTAGATATTTCCGTTAAATATTTAACGACCAATTAACAATTTTGCTTCCACTAAGGCTCCGTTTGTTTCGACGTAAAACGTTTTCCGAAAAATATTTTTCTGTAAAATGTTTTCCAAATAATGAAGATGTTTTCCAAAAAATGAAGATGTTTTCCGAAAAATGAAGATGTTTTCTGGAAAATGTTTTACTTAGGAAAAATCTGTAAGTCGTTTTACTTAGGAAGGACGTAAAATGTTTTCGGCTGTTTGATAAGGAAAATGTTTTCCGAAAAATATTTTCATGTGTTTAATGAAAATATTTTTCAATATATATATATATATATATATATATATATATATATATATATATATATATATATATATTCATGATGTCCGCAGAATTGTGCTTATCAAGAATCCTCCACGTGACAGACCAATCACCTCGGCCTCGACCCGAAATCGAACCCACGACTAGCCGGATGTGTCTCCGGCGAAGACGCTCGGGCGTGAGAGTAAGATAACAAAGGTGTATATAGCTCAAAATGTATTGAATAATGAATTCAGATAACAAAATGGCAGTTACCTTTCACCGTTGGTAGTGATGAAGTATTTATAGGCGTTGGTGGTTGTATTTTTGGGGAGGCGACATGTGCTCTGAGATTGTAGCGGCGGTTACTGGTCATGGGAACGTGTCTATAACGGCCCCTAATTTGTAGGGATGTGGTTATGAGAATTGTTCAACCAAATACGCCGGCAAGTGTCAGGTCGTCACTTGTTGTTTAGGTCGAGGTCGCCATTTGAGGAATGGTCGACCTTACTGACGGGTAGAGCATGGATCGTACCCATATTAGAGCTTGGATAGTGAGGTCGGACTAAGTTAGGTCGGGACCTGTTAGGTCGGACCATGGACTTAGTCGACTGATACTTGAGATGGGCTTTGGGCCTTGCTCTGATTGGGCCAGGCTCATTGAGAATGTGGGAGTCAAGGCTGTCTGTGATTGGGCTTTACCCGCTTGGCCCAACTCGACACTTTTGATATGTTCAGTGGCCCCCAACTTTCGAGTTGACTTCGTCGACTTGGAAGTTAAGGTGATCTTTGATGGGAATTACTTTACTTGCAGGTCGCTGCTAGTTTTTGAAGTAGGTCGACAATGATGACGTGGCACCATCCTGGACGTTGGCGATGAACGGTCAGATCGGAACGAGCGCCGTTTTCCTGTCATCATTGCTATTCTGACGCTTGGGAGTCCTTCTCGAAAACCGCTTCGGATTTTAATTTTGGAAAATCAATTTTGAATTTCTTTTTCCTTTCCAAATTTAGGAAAATATAAATACTCAGAATTCCCCTCAGATTCGAATTCTTATCGTCTTCAAACTCTGAGAATCTCCGGCGAAAATAGCGAAGAAGCAGTTGAGTTAAATTGGGCCTCCGTCTTCTGCAACAGCTTCCTATTCCGACATTTACGAAGGTATTTCTCTCCTATTCTTCCTTTAGGGCTTTAATTTCTGTTCTGTCTTTACTTCCGCCATGGCTAGGACCTTTAGTAGCGAACCAGGGGCATGGTATGGCTACTGCACTGTTAACCGTAGGGTGTATAAGAACGTGAACGGTGAGTGGAGAGAGATGTCTTTGAATGAATGTACTTCTGTCTTGACCAGGTGGGAATTGAATTTTAGTGAGATAGGTTTACCCATTGTAGGGGATGTTGAAAACCTAGTAGTCGATGATTCAAATGTCGTCCCTTTCCATCTATTCCATGAACTGCTCGACCATATCACCTTGTTTTATGTTAGGGATGTCCACAAACCCTCTTTCCTTAGGAATAGAATAGGCTTTCCAGGGGAGTCTAGGTCGCCCTTAAGTAGGTCGACTGAAATTGTTCATAGGCCTGACTCCCCTGTTTCTCCTTCTTCTTGTACAGATATGGCGACTCAGGAAGGAAACGCTGCCTCAACTTCTTCAGGTCCCAGAATTGTGGACGCGTTTGGGTCCAATGTGGTGCCAGGCAAGAATGAGAGGGGCTATGTTCCTCAAAGACCTACCCGTGGGAGGAAAAATATGGAATCCCGCTATGCTGTGATCTACAACTTCTGTGGGGTAGATAGGACAGACTTTAGGGTGACCATCCTTAGTCAGAAAGAATTTATGGCCAAATACCGTGCTACCTTCACTAGGGATGCCACTAAGGTTGCTTTCTTTTATGGGCAGTTCGAGGCTGGGTTGAGGTTGCCATTGGATCCCTTTATCAATGAGTTTCTTGAGTGTATGGATGCCCTCCCTCTTCAGCTTGGGGCCAACACCTGTAGAGTACTGGTATGTTTTGCAATGGTGTGTAGGTTTTTGGGCCATGGGCCTTGTATGAAGGTTTTTAAAGAATTTTTTGGTGCCAAGCTCGATAAGCATGATTGGGGAATTAGTACTCCCTCCAAACCCAACTCTCCAAAGCTGTTTGCCAACCTTCCCAATAAGCACAATTGCTGGAACTCGCATGTAGTTTTGGTTGAGAGCAGGCTGGGATGGGAATTTCCCTTGCCCAATGATGAATCTGATGTTATCAGTGAGGACAATTACTGGGAGCCTCCTTGGTGCCAAACTTTGTACAAAAAGCTGTGTGCGTTGGTCAAGGATGGACCCATCAGCTGGGAGTCATTAGGGACAACCAAATACAACTATATCCAAGCTGGGATGATGCCTGGAGATGGAGTAGTGGAGCCCCTTGTTCCTGTGTTGAGAGGCCAGATGTACCCTGATTGGGTTACTCACTCTTTGGGTAGATTAGAGGAGAATTGCCAATTTTGCCAGAAGAAAGCTAACTATTGCAAGGATAATGGAGAACACATTGGTGGTAAGGGTTTATTCGCTTTCATTCATTAGCTCGTCCACTGTTAACTTGCATAAGTAGCTCTTTATTGGCACATAGAAATATTTTGAGCCGCATACACAACTCTTAGCTCGTCTATTGCCTACCCGTATGTGGAACTAGTTAGCTCGTACATAGAACTATTTCGAATTGCACCTCTGTACTCATCAAATTGCTTGCTCGTATGTAGAATTAATTAATTCGTACATAGAACTGCTTCGAATTGTATCGATTAGTTCGCCGATTGTTTGCTCGTATGTAGAACCATTTAGCTCATACATAGAACTGTGTTGAATTGCCGGGCTAACACTTGATTACTTTGATGTCGTGCAGTTTTGACTCCCGAACAAGAAGCTGCCATGGTTCGAATAGTGGGAGTGTCTGATAAGAAGAAAGCTAAGAAAGCCCATGGGGCGGCCAATGCTAAAGCAAGCCGGGAGAGAGCAGCCGCTGTGAGGAACAATTTGTTGCCCAAGGACGTTGCTGGGATGATCCCCATGGAGGAGGTTGAGCTGGAAGATCCCCTGTTGAGTGGGAACCCTTCTGCAAATGTCAATGAGGGAGGTGATGAGTCCAACAGGTCAGTTAGACCTAGTTTGAGCTCCGATCCCATTTCTGATGCTAACGCGGCCACCTCGGGTGCTGGGATAAACGGTGCTAGTCCTCTGAACGTCGTCAATATTGATGATGATGTGATGGAAGTTGACTCTGACGAGCAGCCTTTGAGTAAGAAGAAAATATCGTGAACTGAGAAAGGGAAGTCAGTCTCTTCGAGCCAGCTACCTCTACCTCCTCCAGCTTCTTCTCGTCCCAACCAAGAGTCTATTGAGGATCTGATGCAGAGATTGAGTGATGTTCCTCCACTAGCTGGGGTTAACAGCTTGAGCCGCCGTCACCCAGATATGAGCTTGGGCCAGGTGGTTGTGAGAAGGGCCATTGATGTGGATCTGTTGGCTCACTTTGCTGATAAAGGAATAACACCTGAAGAGTTTTCTGCTCGTTCTGGGATGATTCAATGCGAGGTAATTTTTTACTTTCCCTTTCTGTCTAGTCGCTTATTCCTTTAATCGAACAACTTTGACTTTCGAGCTAACAGTTATCTGATTTCCTTTAAATGTAGAACCTCACCATGGTCGAGCAAGTTAAAAGCTCTTGGAGAGCCTCTATTGAGAGGGAGAGACAAGCTCTTCAAGATTATGCCAAGAAGGCGCAGGAGTTGGCCGATATGAAGGAGAAATACAATGATCTCGACAATTCCTTCGAAGCTGCGGATATGGTGAAGAAGAAGGCTTTATCAGATCTCGAAGCTGCAGAGTCCAAGCTCAAGGAGGTGGAGGCGGGGAAGGATGCTGAGAAGAAAGAGCTTGAGAAGGCCAAGACGGAGCTGGCAACAGTTTCCAAACTTCTGAAGGAGAAGGACATCTTCTTGGTCGAGCTGAATGAGGATCATCGGCGAGCACGGATGAAGTGGAAAGAAGACCTTCAGGCTGTCGTTGCTGTTGCTGCTAAGGATGCTACTAAAGCTGCAGTTGATAAATTTAAGGAGGGAGATGAGTACTACAATGCCATCGTGGCCAAGGCGCAGGACTTTCTGGAGGTCGGCAAGAGACACATGGCGCGTCGAGCACTGGTGGATCCATCAGCCACAGTTACCATCGAGCAATTAGCTCGTTGGTTCTCTGAATCCCAGTACGACATGGCAGCTCGTGGTGGTCACTCGCTCGTTCCCTACCTTGAAAATGATTTGGCTTTCATTGCTCAGGAAGATGAAGATCATGGATGTGAGAAATGGGAAGCTCCCCCAACTGCCGAGAGGAATTTTGATGTGGTTCTGCAAGAGCTTGAGGATGCTGCCACTATGGAAGAGGAACTTGATCAGCAGGTTTACTCTGAGTCGGGTAAACCCATATGCCCCCAACAACAAGAAGATGGGGAGGGTCGAGCTGCTACTGACGACCAAACTAATGTCGGCCAAGACTCTTGAATTACTCAGTTGAATTGTAATGAACAAGTTCCAAACAATATTTTTGCTTTTTGCTTCAACGTTATCTGAATGCCTTGGCCCTGTTTTTGGGAGGCATAGAAACATGTAATTATATTTTTGCAAGTCTTAGCTCACCTTTGGGAGACTTATAATCATAGCCGACTTTGACCTCTGAATGTTGTATGTTTTCCATTTCAGCGTGTGTGTCGAGCTAGATGTAATAGTACAAATGGATCAACTTAGACCTAGGGTCGACTTAATCTTTGATGAGTTAGTCGACCTCAGAGTTGTATAACTTTTTTGTGAACGAGATTGACTATGAGTCGAACCTGTTTAAACCATCAAAGCTGTCTAAGAGTCGAGCAAATTAAAAGAACAAAGTTGATTAAGAATTGAGCTCATAAAACAAAGTCGACGTTGGGTCAGACTTGTTAAAAGAACTAAGATGATTAAGAATTGAGCTCATAAAATGAAGTCGACGTTGAGTCGGACTTGTTAAAAGAACTAAGCTGATTAAGAATCGAGCTCATAAAACGAAGTCAACGTTGAGTCGGACTTGTTAAAAGAACAAAGCTGATTAAGAATTGAGCTCATAAAACGAAGTCGACGTTGGGTCAGACTCTTTAAAAGAACAAAGCTGATTAAGAATCGAGCTCGTCCAAACTAAGCTGACTAAGAGTCGAGCTAGTTAAAATTGGTGTTGCACAACATTTTGTCGAATAAAACAGAATTTTTATTGAAGTACTAACACGCTTACATCAATCTGAAAATTGGAACTTAAGATAAGCTAGAACTTGGAAGTCGAACTAGAAGTAGTATTTGATGAGGTGAGTGGCGTGCCAAGGATGCTTCAACTCCTCTCCCCCAGGATGAGCTATCATGTAGGTTCCTTCTTTGACGACTCGAGTAACTATGTAGGGACCCTCCCAGTTGGGAGATAGTTTATTCTGCTGAGTTCTCCTTCCCGTTGCTTCGATCTTTCTCAACACATGATATCCTACTTGAAATGATCTTGCCTTGACCCTCTTGTCGTGGTAACTTTTAGTTCGCTGCTTGTAGTTGACCATTCGAAGGTAGGCTGTATCTCGCTTCTCGTCGATCAGATCCAGGTCGATCAATCTGTTGATATCATTCTGTTCTTGATTGAAGAAAGTCACTCTTGCAGTAGGAAATCTGAGGTCGGAAGGTGCCATGGCTTCTGATCCATATGTGAGAGCAAAAGGGGTTTCCCCCGTAGACCCCCGAGTGGTTGTACGAAGTGCCCAAAGAGCAAGGGGGAGTTCATCCAACCAATTATTGCGTCGACCTACGAGCCCTGTCTTGAGCGAAGATAGTACAAGTTTATTCGCTGCCTCAGCTTGCCCGTTGCCTTGGGGATAGGCGACAGAAGATTTCCAATGTTTGATTCCTACTCGATTCATCTCTGCTTCAAAGGTTTGGGAGAACTGTAAACCATTGTCGGACACTATAGCTCGAGGAAAACCAAACCGACACCAAATGAAGTCATGAATGAAGTTGATGGCATTCTCCTCTGTGATACGAGCTAATGGCTTGGCTTCAACCCACTTGGTGAAATAATCGATAGCGACGATCACATACTTGCAATTTCCCCGGGCGGGAGGGAAGGGTCCAATCAAGTCGACACCTCACATGTCAAATGGCCAAGTTGCAATCACTGGAGTCTGCTCGGTGGTAGGCATATGAGGCAAGTTGGCAAACCTTTGGCATTGATCACATTGTTGAACAAAGTTATGAGTATCAGCTCTCATGTGCGGCCAGTAGTACCCCAAAGTGATTAACTTGTCAGCAAGAGTCCTGGCCCCCGGGTGTCCGCCACAAATCCCACTGTGTACTTCATGTATCAATAGGGCGACCTCTTGAGGGTGGATGCACTTTAGCAATGGTCGAGTGTAGGATCTTCTGAACAGGTCGCCTCCTTGAATGACGTATCTTGGAGCTTTCTTTTTGATAGCTCGAGCCTTATTCTCGTCATCAGGCAGCTCGCCGCTTTCTAGGTACGCCTTCATTTCTTCGATCCAACACTTCTCATAAATCCAATTTCTCGAGGGGTCATCTACACATTGAATTTTTACCCTCTCATAAGCTGGATTTTCGAGGAAAGAGATGGGCTCACCATGTGGTTCATCTGAAGTGGCTAATTTTGAGAGAAGGTCGGCTAGCTCGTTATCTTCCCTTCCAATCCTCTGAATCTCCCAAAATTCCAAATCTTTTATTAGCTCCTTCACCAGGTCGCAGTATTTAATCAGCGTGGAACTAAGCACCTCATACTCGCCTCTGACCTGGTTGACTATCAGTTGGGAATCACAATAAGCCATGATTTTAGTTGCTCCAAAACACTTGGCGTATTCTATAGCTGCTATCAAGGCTTCATATTCAGCCTGGTTGTTGGAAGCATCAAACTTGAACCTTAGTGATTCCTCGTACACCTGCCTGCACTGCTCGATCAAGACAATCCCAGCTCCACTAACACTTTTGGTTGCTGATCCATCCGAGTAAACCTTCCAGCAATCGTCGGGTAGAGTAACGGCGGGCTGGAGCTCGTGTTCTTTTCCTTTGGGACTCGCTGCTCATCGTCTTCCTTGGTGAACGTAAGCTCGACCAAGAAGTCTGCTAGAGCTTGAGCCTTCAGTGCCTTTCGAGGTCGATATTCAATGTCAAATTCAGTAAGGGCAATTGACCAATTGAGCAATCGACCTGAACTCTCCGGCTTGTGCAATATCTTTCTCAAGGGCGCATTGGTCAGTACCACAATAGGGTGATCCAAGAAATAAGCTCGTAGCTTCCTTGAAGCTACGACTAGAGCATAGGCGACCTTTTCTGCATTGTAGTACCTGCTCTCCACATCTGATAAGGCTTTACTGATGTAGTATACTGGCTTTTGAAGCCCTTCCTCTTCTCTGATCAAGACTGCTGCAACCGACTTGTCTCCTACGCATGTATACACAAATAAGGTTTCACCAAAGTGGTCGGGCTACTCAGAGAGGTGGAGTAGCGAGGTAATCCTTCACTGTTGGAACGACGAATGACATTCGGTCGTCCATTCGAAGTTTTTCGTCCCCCTCAACGCCTTGAAGAAGGGAAGAGACCTCTCTGCTGACTTAGATATGAAGCGACCAAGAGCTGCTACTCTCCCGTTAAGTCGTTGCATTTCTTTGATACTGGTGGGAGCCTTCATGTCGACTAAGGCCTTTATCTTCTCCGGATTAGCCTCTATGCCTCGTTGAGATACCATAAATCCCAGAACTTGCCACCGCAACTCCAAAGACACACTTGCCGGGATTGAGCTTCATGTCGTTTGCTCGCAAATTGGCGAATGTTTCTTTTAGGTCGACTACGTGACGTCCGCCTTAGTTTTGATGACCATATCGTCGACGTAAGCCTCCATATTTCGGCCAATTTGAGAAGCAAAGACTTTGTTCACCATTCTCGATAGGTTCAGCAGCAAGATTCTTCAAACCAAATGGCATCATGTTGTAGCAAAGAGATGCCTCCACCGCTTGAAATGCCGTCTTGACTATGTCGTCCTCATGCATCTTAATCTGGTGGTACCACCGAGTAAGCGTCGAGGAAGCTGAGGGTTGAGTGACCAGCAATGGAATCGACTAGCTTGTCGATTCTAGGAAGAGGATAGCTGTCCTTAGGGCAAGCAAGGTTGAGAGTGGTGAAGTCGACACACATCCGCCATTTGCCATTTGATTTCTTCACCATGACCACGTTGGCCAACCACGTTGTATGAGTGGCCTCCTTGATTATCCCTGCACTCAAAAGTTTTTGTACCTCAGTTTTTATAGCCTCTTCCTTATCACGAGCAAAACTTCTCAATTTTTGGGGTCTAGGCTTTATGGTCGGGTTGACTTCAAGTCGGTGAACGGCGACCTCTTCCTTGATTCCCCTCATGTCTTCTACTCTCCATGCGAAGACGTCATTACTCTCCTTGAGTAGCTCAATGATTTCTACGCTCGCTCCTCAACCAGTCAACCTGCTTTCCAATTTGAATTTTTTGGTCGGGGTAGGAAGGGTTAGTGATTATCGACTCTAGCTCGTCCACGGCCTCTAACTCGTCCATCTCTCGAACCGGCAGGTTTCAATGATGATTTCTCTCGACCCTTTGTCTCTCCTCGGCCCTCGGGTGTGGAGCTTCTTCGCTATCATATCATCCAGCTTATTCGCAACCTCGCCGGTGGTGGTGGCCCCCGAGTTATTGTCGATCCGGAGGCATAGGTTGCCTATGAGGACTTGGTCGACCATAACTACATCCGGATCGACCTCTCGTGGTTTCAGAGTGACGTGTCGACTCAATCATGACCTCGTCATTTGAGCGATAGGTCGACTCCTCCACATTGGTGATTGTTGACAATCGAGTAGTTTTGGTGACCGATCCGGGACAGCCTTCAAGTAACCATCTCAGCCTCAATTTCTAACTCCCTCTTCTTTCTTTCCCGAAGAACATGGTCCAGTAGGCTCGAGCCGTGCCTTGTACACATCCTACTCCAAAGCAGTGTGGGGAACTTGACTCGGCGATGAGGGATCGATGCCACCATTCCAAGAGCGACTGTCCCGAATACCAAGTATGGCGGCATAGTCACTGTTTACATCAATCACAATAAATTGTACCTTCGACACGATCCTTTGGGGGTGTTGGCCTAGGTCGACGTCGAGCTCTATCTGTCCCTTAGCATCAACTCGATGGTTGGTGAAGCCCTCCAACCTGCCATCATATCTTTCCAACTGCCCGTCATTAAGACCCATCTCTTTGAAAGTCTTATAGAACAAAATGTCCTTGCAGGCCCCCGTGTCGACTAAGAGTCTGCTCGTCGTACATCCGTCTATGAGACCTGGGATGACGAGAACTTGCTCCCTAGCCGCCATATTAGTTGCCAATTCATGGGGGTAGAAGCTGATCGCTTCATCTCTGACATCTCTCCTTGGAGGCACATGTGGGGCTTTGTTGAGCTGAAAGATCTTGTGTTTGATGGCTGTGTTGCTTGCTTGCTCTGTAATGACCCCCAGATTCAATCTAGGTTACCTCGGTCCCTGTTGTCCACCTGCAGGCTGCTCGCCTCCACCAGTTTGAGGCCTCTTCACATATGCGTCGAGTCTTCCCTGCTCGACCATTCTTTGGATAATACGCTTCAAGCCTAAACAATCCTCCGTGAGATGACCCGTGTCCTTGTGGTAATCACAGTATTTGCTGTTGTCCCTTCTGAACTTGTTGCCTGGGTTCATTGGGGCAGGTGGAGCCAACTCGACTGCATTCAGGATTTCAGCCTCGACTCACCGTTAGGGGAGTGAAAGTCTCGGGCCCCCTCTCTGGCGCCCTGGTCCTGTTCTTGCCATTTTTATTGTTTCCTCCATTCTTGTTGGAGTCCTTCTTGTCATCGCAACCTCGATCTTTGGGGCCTTTTCCATTCTTCTTTTCTTTTCTCTCCTCGGCTAGCGCGACATTGTATACCTTTTCGAACAACTCCCGTCGAGTTGTGACTGTATCGAACCGTGAGTTCATAATCCATGCCCGCCGAGGAAATACCATTCCTGAAGCAGTTGATAACTTCCCTGTCAGTGAGATCTTCTTCGATCTTATCCACCATCTCCTTGAACTTGGTGAAGTAGCTCATTGAGCTTTCATTTTTAGCTTGCACCAAGTTGCTTAGATCGATAACCGTCACTTTTCAAGCTCCAGCTGAGAAGCGATCTAGGAATTTTGTTCTTAAACACGTCCAGTGGTGATGTGCCCGGCCACCAAACCATTGAACCATGTCAAGGCTGCCCCTGTGAGTGTGCTTATGAGGGCTTTGCACATATTGTCGTCCTCATTGGCGACAAAACACATCGTGGCTTCCAGGTGTGCTATGTGATTCTTGGCATTGGTTGCCCCTGAGTACTTTTCCAATAGGGGCAATCTGAAACTAGGAGGAGGTCGACTGTCTCTCATCTCCTTGGATAGAGGTCGAAGAGCAAAGTCAACTCGTTCAACCTTTCCAGTATCCTTTTTCTTCTCTTCCTCCCATTGTTCAAACTTTCTCTTCCACTGGAGCCACTCCCTAGCATCAGGTCTGTCCTCTCCAACAGGGGGAACAGCATTCGACCTTTGGCCCTCGCTTCTGGGTGGAGTCATTTGTCTGCTTCTCCTGTCTCTGTGGGAAGGAGCTCTTTCCGATCGAACTGGAGATCTTTGCCTGTCATTCCTTTGTGGCGACCTGCGCCTATCATCTCCCGGTAGGCGACCTGCGCCTATTACCCCCGAGTGGCGACCTGCGCCTCTCGTCTCTTATAGGCGACCTGCGCCCATTCCTGTCCCTATGGGATCCTGATCTTTGTGTCCGGGCAGGGGAACCACGTCGACTTCTATTGGCCTCTAAATGCGTCCTCAAATCTGATTGAGCCTCCTGCTCTCTATTTCTGGTGAGGCTAGCCCTTAAGTCATTACTCGGAACATGGACAGGCGATTGGGGTCGGACCACCATCCTTTGATCAGCATTTTGACCCACACCCTCATTGGGCCTAACACTCCTGGCCTGCTGCCTGTTTAAGGTTTGAGAGGGAGCCACCCTCTCTGATCTTATATCCGCCTTCTCAGCCTCCTCTATTGCCAATAGCTCGGCCAAAATCTGGGCTCGCTCCAATAACATTTCCTTCCTGCTCAATGGGTTGGATGAGGGACCTGCCCTATTTCCAACATTCACCTGAGCAGTTGGACGCTTAGGGGGAGGTGGAGCTCCTTGTCCCTCCATGTGTCTTTTCCCCCTTCTCGTATCTGGCAATCCCCTTCCATCAACAACACTGGTAGAGCGTGTTGCTCTACCATGAGGGCGATTTGGTGGGGGAGGAGGCAGATTTGCGTTTTCAGCATTGGCGTTGAAATCTGCATTGGTGTTGGCATTCACCTCATTGAGTTCATCAGAAGCTTCTGTCACATGCCCGTCTGGGGTCACCATTGTTGTAGGTTGATGAGATCTTCGAGGTCAAGCTAAAGCACAGTTCCCGGCAATGGAACCAAACCGATGCCGGAATTGTGCTTATCAGTAATCCTCCACGTGGCAGGACCAATCACCTGGCTCCTTGACCTGAAATCAGAACCCAAGACTAGCCGGATGTGTCTCCGGCGAAGACGCTCGGGCGTGAGAGTAAGATAACAGTGTATATAGCTCAAAATGTATTGCATAATGAATTCAGATAACAAAATGGCAGTTACCTTTCACCGTTGGTAGTGATGAAGTATTTATAGGCGTTGGTGGTTGTATTTTTGGGGAGGCGACATGTGCTCCGAGATTGTAGCGGCGGTTACTGGTCATGGGAACGTGTCTATAACGGCCCCTAATTTGTAGGGATGTGGTTATGAGAATTGTTCAACCAAATACGCCGGCAAGTGTCAGGTCGTCACTTGTTGTTTAGGTCGAGGTCGCCATTTGAGGAATGGTCGACCTGACTGACGGGTAGAGCATGGATCGTACCCATATTAGAGCTTGGATAGTGAGGTCGGACTAAGTTAGGTCGGGACCTGTTAGGTCGGACCATGGACTTAGTCGACTGATACTTGAGATGGGCTTTGGGCCTTGCTCTGATTGGGCCAGGCTCATTGAGAATGTGGGAGTCAAGGCTGTCTGTTATTGGGCTTTACCCGCTTGGCCCAACTCGACACTTTTGATATGTTCAATTCATAATAATAATAATAATAATAATAATAATAATAATAATAATAATAATAATAATAATAATAATAATAATAATAATAATAATAATAATAAAACTAATATATATATATATATATATATATATATATATATATATATATATATATATATACATATATATATATATATATATATATATTATTATTATTATTATGATTATGATTATGATTATAATTATAATTATTATTATTATTATTATTATTATTATTATTATTATTATTATTATTATTATTATTATTATTATTATTATTATTATTATTATTATTATTATTATTATTATTAGTATTATTATTATGATTATTATTATTATTATTATTATTTACTTATTATTATTATTATGAATATATATATATATATATATATATATATATATATATATATATATATATATATATATATATATATATATTATTATTATTATCATTATTATTATTATTATTATTATTATGAATATATATATTTATTATTATTATTATTATTATTATTATTATTATTATTATTATTATTATTATTATTATTATTATTATTATTATTATTATCAACATACCAAAAGTGTCGAGTTGGGCCTGACGAGTAAAGCCCAAATACGTACACCCTTTGCCACCGTATTCTCAATGAGGCCGGCCCAATCGTAACAAGGCCCAAAGCCCATCTCTTGTATCAGCCGACTAAGCCCACGGTCCGACCTATAAGTCCCGACCGAATTAGTCCGACCTCATGATCCATATCATAATTCGGGTACGAACCATGCTCTACCCGCCAGTCAGGTCGACTCCATCTACAAGTGGCGACCTCGACCTAACCCCAAGCGTCGACGACATATAAAGACGCACGTGGGTCAATCTTTCCATAACAAAGATCCCTACAAAGCGTGGACGGTTACAAGCATGTTCCCACGAACATAACTGCAGCTATAATTTCGGAGCTCATGTAGCACCACCAAAAATACAACGGCTATCACATATAAATACTTGATCACTACCCAACGGTGAAAGGTAACGGCCATTTTGTTATCAGAATTCATTATTCTATACATTTTGAGCTATACACAACTGTGATCTTACTCTCACGCCCGAGCGTCTTCGCCGGAGACACATCCGGCTAGTCGTGGGTTCTGCTGTGTCAAGAAGCCAAGTGATCAATCCCGCCACGTGGAGGAAGATTGATAAGCACATTTCCCGCAAAGACGCTTGGTTCCATCACGGAAACGTGCTTCAACTTGACCTCGAAATTTTTAACAACCTCGCAACAATGGTGACTTCGGACGGACACGTATCCGAGGCTTCACTGGGCATGAAGAAGTGAACAACAACAACACTAATGCAAATGCAAATGCCGAAAACTTGAATTTGCCTCCTCCCCCACCAAATCGTCCTCATGGTAGAGCCACACGCTCTACCAAGATCGTTGATGGCGAGGGCTCGCCCGACACAAGGAGAGGCAAAAGGCACATGGATGGGCAAGGAGCTCCGCGCCTTCCTAAACGTCCAACCGCTCAGGTGAACGTTGGACATGTGGCAGTCCCTCTACCAACCCTATGAGCAAGAAAGAGATGATGTTAGAGAGGGCCCGCATTTTGGCCGACCTAATAGCTATGGAAGAGGCAGAGCGTGCCGACGTGCGCCCGAAAGAGTGGATCGTACTCGCATCTCTAATGGACAACATGTGCTAGGAGTATGAGGCCAAATGAAGGTGTGGGACGTAATGGCGACAACAGATAGTTCAATGAGCTCCTACCATCGTGCATGTGCCGAGTAACGACCCGAGGGCCACCTCACCGAAATAGAGAGCAGGAGGCTCGGTCGACTTAAGGACACGCTTAATGTACCCAATAGAAACAGGCATGTTTCTCCGCACGAACTCGTAGATCGTGGTCTCAAAGAGACGTAAATGGGCGCGGAGTCGCCTATAAGAGAGGACAGCGCAGTCGCCATCTGCCGAGAGGCGCAGTCGCCTCAAAGAAGTAATGTGCATAGATCCCCGCCCGATCGAGAGGGCCAATTCCCACAGAGACAGAGGAGTAGGCGGGTGACTCCCTAGGAGTGAGGGCCGAGGTCGAATGCCGCTCCCCCTCCAGGAGATGAGAGACCCGATGCCGAGAATGGTTGTTGATGAAAAAGAAATTTGAGCAATGGGAGGAGGAGAAGAAAAAGAGACGGGAAAGGTTGAACGAATTGACTTTGCTCTTCGACCTTTTCCAAAGAAATCGAGATAGTCGACCTCCTCGCTACTTTCGTTGCCTCTTCTCGGGAGAAGTACTCTCGGGTCGACAAATGCCAGAGCCACATATCCCATCCGGAAGCCACTATGTGTTTTGTCGCCAATGAGGATGACAACATGTGCAAAGCTCTCCTAAGCACGCTTTTATCAAGCAAAGCTTTAACTTGGTTCAACGGTTTGGGTCAGCCGGGTAGTATCACCACGGGCATGCTTCGTAACAAAATTCTTAGATCGCTTCTCGACCGCAGGAGCTCGAAAGATAACCGTCACCGATCCGAATAACTTGGTGCAGTGGTAAGAATGAAAGCTCGATGAGCTATTTCACCAAGTTCAAAGAGATGGTTGATAAAATAGAGGAAGACCTCACTGACATGGGAGGTAATCAATTGCTTCCGAAGTGGTATTTCCTCGGAAGACATGGACTACGAGCTCA
Source organism: Adenophora triphylla var. japonica (assembly GCA_022495995.1). Lineage (NCBI taxonomy): Eukaryota > Viridiplantae > Streptophyta > Magnoliopsida > Asterales > Campanulaceae > Adenophora > Adenophora triphylla. The sequence goes on from JAFEMH010000530.1 coordinate 248,973, forward strand.
CAGCCCGAACGGTCACAACTCGACAGAGTTGTTTGAAAAGGTGTATAATGTCGCTCCGGCCGAGGAAAGGAAAGAAAAGAAGAACGGTAAGAGCCCCAAGGTTGAAGTCGCCGACGATAAAAAGGACTCCAACAAGAATGGGGGAAACAATAAAAATGGAAAGAACGTAACTAGGGCGACGAGAAGGTGCCCGAAGCTTTCACTCCTCACGGTGAGTCGAACCGAGATTTTAAATGCCGTCGAGCCGGCTCCTCCATCCCAATGAATCCAGCAACAAGTTTAGGCGGGACAAATGCTAGTATTGCGACTACCACAAAGACACCGGTCATCTCACGTAGGATTGCTTGGGATTAAAGCGTATCATCCAGAGAATGGTCGACTGTGGAGACTCGAAGCTTATGTGAAGAGACCTCAAGCCGGGGAGGCGAGCAGCCAACAGTGGGCAACAAGGACCTAGGCAAATTTAGACCGAACCTCGGGGGTCATCACCGAACAAGCAAGCAACACGGCCATCAAGCACAAGATATTCCACCAATAAAGCCCCACATGTGCCTCCAAGGAGAGAAGTAAGAGATGAAGCAATCGCCTTCTACCCCCATGAATTGGCAACCAATATGGCGGCTAGGGAGCAAGTTCTCGTCATCCCAGTCTCATTGATGGATGTACGACGAGCGTACTCTTAGTCGACACGGGGCCTCGCAAGGATATTTTGTTTTATAAAACTTTCAAGGAGATGGGTCTTAATGATGAACAAACTGGAAAGATATGATGGCGGGTTGGAGGGCTTCACCAACCACCGAGTTGATGCTAAAGGCCGATAGTGCTCGACGTCGACCTAGGCCGCACTCCCTCAGGATTGTCTCGAAGGTACAATTTATCGTAATTGATGTAAATAGTGACTATGCCGCCATACTTGGAATTCCCGGACAGTCGCTCTTGGAATGGTAGCATCAATTCCTCACCAACAGTAAAGTTCCCCACACCCGCCGGAGTGGGTTGCGTACAAGGCACAGCCGCACATATCTGGATCATGTTCTCAGAGAAAGAAAGAAAAGGGAGCCGGAGATTGAGACCGCCGATGGTTACTTGAAGCCGTCTCGCCGCCACCAAAACTACCCGACCGTCAACAATCACCGACGTGGTAGAGTCGACCTATCGCTCAAATGACGAGGTCATGCTTGAGTCGACACGTCACTCTAACACCACCGAGGTCGATCCAGCATGTAGTTATGGTCGATCAAGTCGTCATAGGTGACCTATGCCTCCAGATAGACAATAACTCTGGGGCCCCTACCAACAAGGTCACAGATAAGCTCGATGATATGATAGCTGAGGAAGCTCCACACTTGGGAGCTGAGGAAAGACAAAAGGTCGTGGAGATCATAGTGAGACTCTACAATTCGTAGATGGACCGCAGCTAGAAGTCGCGGAGGAGCTAGAGTCGCAAGAATCACCAACCCTTCTTACCCCGATCAAAAAATTCAGATTGGGAAGCAGCCTATCATCCGAGGAGCGAGCAAAAATCATAGAGCTACTCAAGGAAAGTAATGATGTCTTTGCATGGAGAGTAGAAGACATGAGGGGAATCAAGGAGGAGGTCGCCGTTCACAGACCGGAAGTCAACCCGACCATAAAGCCGAGACCCCAAAAGCCGAGAAGTTTTGCTCGCGACAAGGAAGAGGCTATCAAAGCAGAGGTACAAAAACTTTTGAGTGCAGGTATAATCAAAGAGGCCACTCATACAACGTGGTTGGCCAACGTGGTCATGGTGAAGAAATCAAATGGCAAGTGGCGGATGTGTGTCGACTTCACTACTCTCAATCTAGCTTGCCCAAAGGATAGCTATCCTCTTCCTAGAATTGACAAGCTTGTTGATTCCATTGCCGGTCATTCCACTCTCGCCCTCGGATGCTTACTCGGGGTACCACCGCATAAAGATGCACGAGGATGACATAGTGAAGACAAAGATTTCAAAGTACTGAGGCATCTACCGCTATAATATGATGCCTTTTGGATTGAAGAATGCAGAGCTACATATCGAGGATGGTGAACAAGGTCTTTGCCTCACGTATTGGTCGAAATATGGAGGCCTACGTTGATGACATGGTCATTAAAACTAAGGCCTGGAGTCACGTGGTCGACTTAAAGGAGACATTCGCCAATTTACGAGCAAACGACATGAAGCTCAACCCCGCAAATGTGTGTTTGGAGTGGCAATGGCAAGTTCTTGGGATTCATGGTATCTCGTAGGGGCATAGAAGCTAATCCAGAGAAGATAAAGGCTTTAGTCGACATGAAGGCTCCCACCACTATCAAGAGATGCAAATGACTTAATGGAAGGGTAGCAGCTCTTGGTCGCTTCATATCAAAGTCGGCCAGAAAGGTCTCTCCCCTTCTTCAAAGCATTGAGGGGGACGAAAAGTTTTGAATGGACGACCGAATGTCATTCGTCGTTCCAACAATTGAAGGATTATCTCGCTTACTCCACCTCTCGCTCGCAGTCTGATGACCGGTGAGACTTTATTTGTGTATCTATCTCGTAGGAGACAAGTCGATTCTTGCCGCAGATTGATTAGAGAGGATGAAGGGCTTCAAGCCTCGTGTACTATATCGCAAAGCATTATCGATGTGGAAAGCAGTATTACAACGCCGAGAAAGTTGCTTATGCTCTAGTCGTAGCTTCAAGAAAGTTACGAGCTTATTTTCTCGGCTCATCCGATCGTGGTCCTTACCAATGCTCCCTTAAGAAAAATACCGCACAAGCCGGAGAGTTCGTGTCGACTACTCAATTGGTCAATTGCCCTCACCGAATTTGACATCGAGTATCGACCTCGAAAGGCGTTGAAAGCTCAAGCTCGTCGACTTCTTGGTCGAGCTTACGTTCACCAAGGAAGATGACGAGCACGAGCTCCAAAAGAAAAGGGCAAAGGGAAAGAGCCTGTAGTCACAAGTCGCCATCACTCTACCCGTCGATTGTTGGAAGGTCTATTCAGACGGGTCACAACCAAAATGTCGCTGAGCCGGAATTGTCTTGGTCGAGCCGTAGTCCTGGGATCGTTTACGAGGAATCGCTAAGGTTCAAATTTGACGCTTCCAACAACCAAGCCGAATATGAGGCCTTGATTGCAGCCTATTGAGTACGCCAAATGCTTCTGAGCAACTAAGATCATGGCCTACCGTGACTCACAATTGATAGTCAACCGTGTCAAAGGCGAGTACGAAGTGCTTAGTTCTACTCTCATCAAATACTCGCGACTCCGGTGAAAGAACTAATAAAGGACTTAGAATTCGGGAGATTCAAAGGATTGGAAGAGAAGATAACGAGCCGGGCCGACCTCCTCTCGAAACTTGCTACTTCGCACGAGCCACATGACGAGCCCATCTCCTTCCTCGAAAATCCAAATTTTTGGCGAGAGGGTAAAAATTCAGTGCATAGATGATCCCTCAAGAAATTGGACTCGTGGAGAAGTGTTGGATTGAGGAAATGAAAACATACTTAGAAAGTGGCGAGCTGCCAGGACGAGAAGAAGGCTCGAGCTATCAAAAAGAAAGCTCCGAGATATGTCATTCAAGGAGGCGACCTGTTCAGGAGATCTTATACTCGGCCATTGCTAAAGTGCATCCATCCCCAAGAGGTCGCCCTATTGATACACGAAGTGCATAGTGGAATTTGTGGTGGACACCGGGGCCGTGACTCTTGCGACAAATTAATCACGTTGGGATACTATCGGCCACACACGAGCCGACACTCACAACTTTGTTCAAGAATGTGATCAATGCCAAAGGTTTGCCAACCTTCCCCATGTGCCTACAATGAGCGCACTCTGTGATCGCAGCCTTGGCCATTTGATATGTGGGACGTCGACCTGATTGGACCCTTCCCTCCCGCCCGAGGAAATTGCAAGTATGTGATCGTTGCTATAGATTACTTCACTAAATGGGTTGAGGCTAAACCATTAGCTCGCATCACGGAGGAGAATGCTATAAACTTCATTCATGATTTCATTTGGTGCCGATTTGGTTTTCCAAGAGCCATAGTATCTCGACAACGGACTACGCTTCTCAAGAGCCTTCGGCGTAGATGAATCGGGTAGGAATCAAGCATTGGCAATCTTCTCGTCGCATATCCTCAAGGAAATGGGCAAGCCGAGGCAAAGAAACAAGCTTGTTCTATCTTCGCTCAAGACAGACTCGTAGGTCGACGTAACAATTGGTTGGACGAACTCCCCCTTGCTCTTTCGGGGCGGTTCGTACAACCACTGGGGCCTACTGGGAAACCCCTTTCGCTCTCACATATGGGTCGAGGCCATGGCACCCGCCGAGCTCGCATTCCCTACCGCTGCAGTGACTTTCTTCAATCAGAGCAAAATGATACCAACAGATTGATCGACTGGATCTAATCGAAGAGAAGCGAGAAACACTTACCTCCGAATGGTCAACTACAAACAATAACTAAGAGTTACCACGACAAGAAGGTCAAGGCAAGGTCGTTCCAGTTGGAGATTACGTGTTGAGAAAGATTGAAGCAACGGGTAGAAGGACCCGGCAGAACAAGCTATCTCCTAACCGGGAAGGTCCCTATGTAGTCACTCGAGTCGTCAAGGAAGGAACTCACATGATAGCTCACCCCGGAGGTGACGAGTTGAAACATCCTTGGCATGCTACTCACCTCGATCAAATATTACTTCTAGCTTTCAGCTTTCAAGTTCAAGTTTGTGTTAGTTCCAGCTTTCAAGATGATGTAAGCATGTTTCCCAATTCAATAAAAAGTGCGCTTTATTCGATCAAACATAGTGTTACACCAATCCCAACGAGCTCGACTCTTAGTCGCCTCGTCCTAATAAGCTCGATTCTTAATCGCCTTTGTTCATTTAACAAGTCCGACTCTTAGTCGATTTCGTTCTAACAAACTCGACTCTTAGTCGGCTTGATCTAATAAGCTCGATTCTTAATCGCCTTTTTCATTTAACAAGTCCGACTCTTAGTCGACTTCGTTCTAACAAACTCGACTCTTAGTCGCTTCGATCTACTCGGCTCGATTCTTAATCGCCTTGTTCATTTAACAAGTCCGACTCTTAGTCGACTTCGTTCTAACAAACTCGACTCTTAGTCGGCCGATCTACAAACTCGATTCTTAATCGCCTTTGTTTATTTAACAAGTCCGACTCTTAGTCGACTTCTGTTCTAACAAACTCGACTCTTAGTCGGGCCTGTTTCAATTAGCTCGACCCTTAGGTCGGCCTTCAACAATGTAAGGTGTTTTACTCATAGTCAATCTTGTTCACAAGAATGTCAACCAAGTTTGAGGTCGACTAAGTCAATACAGCATCAAGTCACCTTTAAACTTAAGTTGACACATTTATCCTATCTACATCTAGCTCGACACTCGCATCAAAGGCATACAACATGCAATAAAAGAAGTCACTAAGATAGAAGTAAGTCTCCCAAAGTGGGCCAAGACTTAGACAAATAAATATTACAAAAAGTATCATGCCTCCCATGAAATAGGGCCAAGGCATTCAAGTATCAAGAACAAAAAAGTAAAAGTGTTTGAAGCTTGTTCCATTACAATAACCATCAAAACCAAAATCTATTCATGGGGAGTACCTTCCACCTGGCCACGATGTGAGTGCGGGGATCGGGCCTCTCGCTTGACCTCCCACTCGTAGACGGCTCACCAAGAACATCTTCGCTCCGGTAAACCACCTTCCGTGAGTCACCGATAGTGAACTTTGGGGTCTCCTCGTCAAAAGCCGAATCCTCATATTCGTCGAGCTCGCCCAAGATAGTGTTGAAATTAACCTTTTCAATAGCAAGCAGGGGGTCCTAATGCGGTGACGCTCTGCAGCCTTCATCATCTTTCTTTATGAGCTCCAGGTCGTTGTCGTTGAATGGCACCAAAGAATGACCTTGTCGGGCTGCGTGTTATATTGATCTTCAGAGGCCCATGTGGCTAATCGCTCGATGGAAATATCGACGAAGGATCCACTAAGATTCGCCGAGCCATATGTCTCGTACTCCACCTCGTAGAACCCCCGGCTTCTTCAAAGATATATTGGCCGAGCTCATCGCCGTTCTTTGTAAGCCTTACCAAAGATCCTCCTTGGCACTCTTCACAAGCATTGGCGAGTTCAACCTCCCATTTAAGTCTAGCCGCTTCAAGCTCTTCCCCGCTTCGCCAAGGTGACAGCCATTCTTCCAACCGCCGAGTCGCCACTTCAAGATCTCGCAGCCTATGGCTTTTTTCTCCTCTTTGAGAGCAACGAGCTCTTTATTGGCCTCACCTAACCGGCCCCGTGCTTCTTCTTTGGCCTTGATCTCATTATCTTTCACCACCTTCAAGGCATCATACGAGTTGTCCAAATCGTAATAGGACTCCTTCACCGTCCAAACTCGCCTTCAACTTAGCATGGTCCTCCTTCGCCTTCTCCCATCTTGGTGTTCTCCACCTCCAGTCTCTCCAGCTCTTCATTCTTCTTGGCCAACATCGACTTGCCGCCCTCTCCTGTTCTTCACAGCCTTCCAATAAGTCGTGGCCGTGTCGATCATGGCAAGAGACTACGAGGTCAAATAAAAGAAAGAATTTAGACCAAGCATAGGAAAGCAACAGAGAAGAAAAAGAAAGGAAAAATAAGCACAACATTCGAGTTACTCTGAAGAAGCAAGTCCAACCCTAGCCTCGCAAGCTTCCTGGAGTCAATGGCTTATTCGTGAACTCTCTTATCAAGTCCCGATCAGCCCTCCGTACAATCACCTGGCCATACTCCAGCCTCCGGGATACTCTCTCGCCAAGCCGTTTATTCTCGGCCGAGGAGTCACATTGCTCACTCGGCAACTCGATTCGGATCGGCTCGTCATAGGAGACACGAATGGGAGAGGCTTGTGGACTCTTGGTTTCAGTCCTCTTCGGATCACTAGCATCGGCTTGATTAGAGACCGAGCTCACAACCGAAGGGCCAATCTTGATCACCTTGCCGATAGGGCACCATCATCTTCATCCTCATCTTCATCTAAAGAAATAACGTGGGATTTTCTTTTGAGCGCCTTTGGCCTTGGTCTTAGCCTTCGACTTGGCCTCGAGCTCGGGTCCCGGCATGAGCGACCTCCCTCTCTCGCTCGCATTCGCCTCGGCCTCCTCCTCACCGGCAACATTGGCCTCCTCGTAACCTTGGGCCTCATCACCCCCAAAGATTCTCAACCTCCACAAGCATCATCTTGCACTTCCATGTTCTCCTCAACAGAATGTATTTCGTGGCATCCTCATCAACTAATTTCACTCGATCATTCCGCTTGATACCTTCGTTTCGCGGTTCTCCTTAGCATTTGCTCTCCCGTGCAGCTCTTCGCCTTCCCGATGTCAACAGCTTCTCCCCATATTAGCTTTCGAGCGGGAGTTAAAACCGCATAAGACAAAAGGGATAAAGTGTTAGCTCGCCATAAAAATATAAGTTCTATGTACGAGCATCGAGTTCTACATACGAGCGAAATCAATAGCGAACTAACAAAGCCTATAAGCGCATGTATAGAAGATGCAAGTACTACACTGGGACTATGAAATGACGACTAAATGATCAAAAACAGATACCAAGGAGGAGCTCGCTTATAAGAAATTTTCACATATAGTAGGAAGAGGAGACGAGTAAACCCTTACCACCATAATGCTCTCCATTATCCTTGCAATAGTTCTCGGTTTTCGGACGGAGGAGCACATTTTCTCAAACCTGGCATGGGCATGGGTCACCCAACTGATACCTCATACACCTTACAATGGGAACTAGCGCACTACGTCATCATCTCCTAGCATCAATCCAAATTGGATATAATTGTTCTTGGTAGTTCCCAATACCTTCCAACCGATGGGCCTCTCACCACCAACTCCACCAGCTTCCTACGCAGTCTCCAGCGCCAACGAGGTTCCCACCGATCTTCATCCCTCACCACCGGGTCTCCTCACTGCAGAGGGAACTCCCATCCTAGTCTACTCTCCACTACCGCTACATGGGAATTCCACCACCAACTTTGCTAGGCAAATTTATGAATAATTTGGGTGAATTTGCCTTGGAGGGAGTACTTATGCCCCCATTCTTATCAAACTTCACAAAGAAAGAACTCTAAAAACCCTCATACAGGCTCATACCCTAAGAAGCGACACACCATGATGAAACAAACCAAAACCCCGTACATGTGCCGGGCACCCAATCGAGAGGTAGGGCATTCGCACACTCTAAGAACTCATTGATGAAGCGGATCTAACGGCAATCTAAGACCGGCAATGAACCGGCCATAGTAGAAGGCCACCCCGGTGGCATCGGTCTTGTAATTCTTTCCAAACTTCTTGAAGAAGTCACTTTGGTATAAAGGGTAACCTCGAATTCTTTTCTATCCACCTCACGTGGTCATGGATAGTAGACAGTCTGGAGGGAAGATTCGCTTCCCCTAATTGGCCTTGTGGCACATATCCTCTCTCATTCCCGCCTCGGTACCACCGTAGTCTCAAAAGCATTCACAATGCGTGGACTTGAGGAAGTGGAGACACCGCCTTCTCCCGAAGTTGACATATCTCGTACAAGAAGAAGGGAAAACAGGGAATCGCCTCTATATGAAGTCTCGTGGAGTCCTAGTAGATATGCTAAGAGGCGACCTAGATTCCCAGAAATCCAATTGTTCCTAAGGAAGGAAGGTTTATTGGGGCCCCGAAGGTAAAAAATGGCAATATGGTCGAGGAGTTCGTGAAAAGATGGAAGGACTCAATTCTTGGATCATTCGCTCCTAAAGTACCTAAGTTCTCTCCTACAGTGCAAAGCTAATTCAAGAAATTGCAAACCCCATCGGTTAAAATTGAAGTACATTCCTCCATGGTCATCTCCCTCCACTCTCCGTTTAAATGTTTATAAACCCTACGATTGACTCTACAAGACCCATACCAAGCTCCGGCTCTGTACTAAAGGTTCTAGCCATGGCGGAATCAAAGAAAGTGCGTAAATTAAAGCCCTAATTTTAAAGAATAAGGGGAATACCTTTAGCGGTGAAGAGAAAACGGAACTATGGAGGGCTAAACACCAAGTTATAGCAGGAGTCAACTTCCTTTATCACCGCCGGAATCACGCACGCAGTTCGGGGGAAGGCGAAAGTTGTAAATGGGGAAGGATTCTTGAATTTATATCTTCCCGAATTGGAAAGGGCAAAGGGAAATTCAAAATTAATTTTCCTAATTAATTACGGAAACTTTCCTAGGCGGACTCTCAAACGTCAAAATTGTAATCATTATGGCAAAAACGGTGCTCCTCCATCTGACCGTCCATCGCCGACGTCCGTGATCGTGCCACGTCATCTTGGGTCGACTAAACCTCGTAACGAGTAGAGACCTTCGAGTAACAACAATTGCCATCAAAATTTCCTTAACTTCCTAGTCGACAAAGTCAACTCGAAAGTTGGGGCCACCGAACATACCAAAAGTGTCGAGTTGGGCCGGACGAGTAAAGCCCAATACACCCTTTCGCCACCGTATTCTCAATGAGGCCGGCCCAATCAGAACAAGGCCCAAAGCCCATCTCTTGTATCAGTCGACTAAGCCCATGGTCCGACCTATAAGTCCCGACCTGAATTAGTCCGACCTCATGATCCATATCATAATTCGGGTACGAACCATGCTCTACCCGCCAGTCAGGTCGACCCATCTACAAGTGGCGACCTCGACCTAACCCCAAGCGTCGACCTGACATATAAAGACGCACGTGGGTCAATCTTTCCATAACAGCATCCCTACAAAGCAGGGACGGTTACAAGCATGTTCCCACGAACATAACTGCAGCTATAATTTCGGAGCTCATGTAGCACCACCAAAAATACAACGGCTATCACATATAAATACTTGATCACTACCCAACGGTGAAAGGTAACGGCCATTTTGTTATCAGAATTCATTATTCTATACATTTTGAGCTATACACAACTGTGATCTTACTCTCACGCCCGAGCGTCTTCGCCGGAGACACATCCGGCTAGTCGTGGGTTCTGTTTTCAGGTCAAGAAGCCAAGTGATCAATCCTGCCACGTGGAGGAAGATTGATAAGCACATTTCCTGCAGCATCAATTATTATTATTATTATTATTATTATTATTATTATTATTATTATTATTATTATTATTATTATGAATATATATATATATATATATATATATATATATATATATATATATATATATATATATATATATTATTAGAATAAGGAAGTAGAATGTTGTACCTTGTGAAATATGAGTTGTACATGAAGGACACCATTTTTTGAAAAATGTTTTATTTAGAAAAAATCTGTAAGTCATTTTATTTAGGAATGACGTAAAATGTTTTTCGGAAAACGTTTTTTGCATTTTTCGAAAAACAACCAAACATCAGAAAACGAGTTATTTTACGAAAAAAAAATTTCGAAAAACAATCAAACATCGAAAAATTGAGAAATATTTTTCGAAAAATAACTAAATAACGAAAAACGAGTTATTTTACTCGTTTTAAGTAGGGATGACCAAATCCGGTCCGGTTTCGGACCTTGAACCGCCGGTTTCGGTTCGGCCAAATGGTAACCCTTAACCGGCCCGCACTAACCCCGGTTTCGGTTCGTTCGGTTCCGGTTTTCTCTCCGGTTCGCTCCGGTTCCGAGCTTTTTCGGTCCGGTTCCGATCCGGTTTTTTGGAAAACGTGGAAATTTCGTCCGGTTCCGGTTCCGGTCCGATTTGGCATTTTTGTAACCCTTAACCGGCCCGCACTAACCCCGGTTCCGATTCGTCTGATTCCGATTTTCTCCCCGATTCGCTCCGGATCCGGACTTTTCCAATCCAGTTTCGATTCAATTTTTCGGTTCCGATCCAATTCCGATCCGATTACTAGTTTTAAGTCAAAACAAACTGATCCTAAATAAGTAACGGGGATAAAATAAATGTCGGCCATCGGTTGATGTCGGCCAAATATTTAGAACCTAGTATACTAAAAATGGAAATGGAAAACGGGGGCAAAGAATGACCACGGAAGAAATGCCTGAACAAGAAACTTTCACCTGTCGCTTCATACTCCTACTTCAAAAGATCGATTCCGCTCCTTTTCTTCCCAGCCTTAGTAATTTTCCCCCGCCCCCCATTCTGTCGATTCCGCCGGTTGAATGACGTCACTTGCCGCCGTTTCCAAACCTCCGTCTCCGTCTCCTTGTTCTTCTTCTTCGTTTCTCTCTACAAATCTCCTCCCGTCTCATTTCCACCACCCTCATTTTCCCACTCTTTCTCGCTCCTCCAGGTTATCTCTCTTACTCTCTCTCCCCCAATATGTTTGTGTTGGTGTGTGTATGTATGTGAAACTATAGATTTAATTTTCATAGAATGAGGTGATATTTTAGTTGAATGATTTTGAATATTTTGTTTACTCCCTCCTTTTAAAAATATTTGCCCATTTTTATTATTTGAGCTAGAAACACATGGACATGAACATTCATTTTGGGATGGTAGAGGAGGAAGTACTTAAAATTGGGGTTTAAGCTAGTTTAATTTTGATTAAGAATTTAAGATGGTATTAATATCTTTCTGCATTTGATCGAAAGTGTTCAATTTTTTGTCTTATACACTTGGAAGTGATCACTTTTTCCCAAATTGATTTGGATCCATGGTGTTTTACTCTAAAATTTACTCCCCTTTGTCTGAATGTCTGAATTTCATTTTAGGGGACACTCTGAAAATGTTGACCTTTTAATACAATTTAATGGCAAAGATGTATAAATACATTGTTATCCACTTCTTAACATTTAGTTTAGCAATTATAAAATGACTAGTGAAAAAAAAAATTGGTAAAATACATTTAGGGACAGTTTTTACAAAAAGACATTCATTTTGGGTCAAAAGTTTCTTGAAAATGGACATTCATTTAGGGATGGAGGGAGTTGTAATTATCTCACAATTAGACTTTTCTACTCTGCTCTATTCCAAGAACTTTTGTGTAGATTCAGAATTATATGTTAACTTCTATTCCATCTTCCAGTACTTGATGTTAGATTTGCTGTTAGTCAATTGAGGCTTGGGGGTTCTAAATCTTGATTATATTGAAGCAAGCTTTCTGTTTGTAATGGCAAGAAGTTCAACAAGAAACAAGATTGAAGAGTCCACCATTAGAACAACCTTCATTGCCCAATCGAACAAAAATCTTACTGATATCACACGCAACCTTTAGCATATGAAAAAAAAATCCCATAACTCAGCTAGGTCATCACGGTGATTCCGATGTGTCCTAGGCGGACTATTTGACCAAAATTACTGACAGCTTATTTCAGAAAATTCTCTATCTTGTCATATTTTAAACAATAATGTTTCTGATCTTAGACTGCTTTTGAAATGCTTGCTACTATTGCCATAGATCGTCCAAGTTTGGTATCAAATGCAGCTCTGCAGAAGGCGGATTTAAGTTGGACATCAATTCCACAACCATAAATGTTGATGTTGGTGTAAAGACTGAGCGGGTATGCCATTGCAACTGGTTTTTTGTTTTGTTTTCTTTTTCTTTTTCTTTTTGTTAATACAGAATGTGAATTCCATAAAACACGTACACGTCCTACCATCACAAAGTAGAGCTAATATTGTGTTCTTCCTGATCAGCTTCTAGTGTTAGGCGGCAGTGGTTTTGTCGGTTCTGCTATATGCAAGGCTGCAGTATCTAACGACATAGAGGTCAAAAGCGTAAGCAGGTGCAGCAATTCTGATCTAATCACTTCCTGTATCATACTCCCTCCATCCCTAAATGAATGTCGAAAAAAGTTTCAAATTTGCTATCAAGAGCAAATTTGATTTGTTTTTCGACATTCATTTAGGGACGGAGGGAGTAGTTGTTTTCTTTCTATCATATTGCATCATTTTCGTACGTAATGCATTAGAATTTTTGTGTCGAAAACATTATTAGAGGATGCTAATGCATTATCCTCCATCTTTTATGGTGTTAATATTCAAATCGGTTTTCACAGATCAGGGCGGCCTTCTTCCTCAACTCGGTGGGCTGATCAGGTCACTTGGGTGGCAGGCATGTTTATTTCTTTCACTACCTAGAATATATCATCTATTTAGACTATTTTATAACTCAAAGCACTTTTAGTGTATTAGAAATACTCTCGCCGTCCCAAAAACAAATGTCCCATATGACAAGTAATTTTTATGGACCACTCTTTTTTTTCTTTTTCGGGGGGACAGAGGGACTAGTTATATCATGACACACACACACACACACGGATTTTCTAGACCTTTACATTCCACTATTCCAGTGCCCTTAACTAAGACGCCTAATGAAAAGGAGAGCTCTGCAACATTATCCGTTGGAGTTTGAACCATGCACTGTAGATGAACACAGCTTTTTTATGTTGTGACTGGAACACCGCGAACCGAAGTGTCTTTATTTTATTACTTGGTATGCTCTAGTTGATATAACTAGTGAAATTTTGTTCATATTGAAATTTCAATTGGATAATCATTCTGTCTCATTTATCAAAGTGGATTATGCTAAAAAAAAAAAAAAAAAGAAAAGTAGAAGAAGATTGAACTTCCATAATCACCCACAAGTTACTCGTTGCCTCTGTTCAATTCAAGTATATATGAAATAATATGGTCACCAGTTCAAAATGAACGGATGCGCCTGGAAACTAATTCTGACCTGTTGATGGTTTTCCTATACTGCTTTTCACTTCTGTTCGAACACTCAAGATTCACATATTCAGTTCTTCACTTTTGTATAGGCCGCCTTTATCAACTTTACTAGTGTGTATATATATGAGGGTGCATTTACTTGTCTATAATACTTGTGTCATGTGTATTCTGTCTTCGAATGTATGATCGTTATATGTATATTCTGACATTTAATTACTTTCGTGTCATGCAGGAGACGTATTCTATGTAAATTGGGATGAAGTACTTTCTGGAGTTACTGCAGTCGTTTCAACTATTGGAGGTTTCGGTACTGAGGAACAAATGAAAAGAATCAATGGTGAGGCTAACGTTGTTGCAGTAAATGCTGCCAAAGATTACGGTAAGATATTATTGTTTTTCGTTTCCCACTGACCTAAATTATGGAGTAGCAGAGTCTTATGGTGTATTTTACCTTGATAAATTACCAACTCATTTAAAAGCTTAAGTTGTTAGAGAGAGGTCCCAATAGAATAATTCAACCTCTAACACTCTCCTATGTCTGACCCTTGCTCATACACACCACATGGTGCATCACAAGCCAAACAGAGCGCCAGCATGTGCACTAATAATACGAGGGGTGGGAAAATGAACGCGGGATAATTTACAGAATTTGCATCTATTGAAAATAAAATGAGAGAGAAAATCACCTAAGGTGGTTTGGACGTGAGACGGAGATAAGTGATGCACCGGTTAGGGGGTCTGAAGAGTGGAGAAGTGTAAGGTGTTGAGTTGTAGTAAAAGACTAAATAAAACATAGATAAGGGTGATTGAAAGCAATATGAGTCTACTTAGAATTCAAGAAAATATGGTGTTGAAAAGGGTAGAATGGAGGAAAAAATTCATGTCGATGACGGGGTTATCTCTTCTTTTTTATTATCCTTCCAAATGTTTTGAATTTCTGTTTCTCTTGATTTTTTTTTCCTTCAGACTTGTTTATCTCTATTAAATATGTTTTAGTTTTCACTCAATCTTTTTAACTATCTTGATTTACCATCTCACCACTTTTTCTTTGTTTTCTCACCACTCATTGACGAGTCCATACGACGTTTCATGTTAGCTGATCCCGAATTATCTTGGGATGTTGTTACACGCAGGAGTTCCCAAGTTCATCTTCATCTCAGTGCATGAATATAACTTACCATCATTTCTACTATCGTCTGGATACTTCACTGGGAAGCGGAAAGCAGAATCTGCTGTTCGAACCAAATATCCAAATTCTGGTAATTCACAACTTCTTTCAAGTTTCATATTTGGCTTTTCTTGCTTTTGCATGTGGTTATGGGTCTGAGACGAACCTAAATAATGGACCCTAATGGTATCAAACCACTAGCAGATGTACAGATGCTCTAATGGGGACAATTGCCCTATTTGGTATTAAAAAATTCTCTTTTGGTAGTGCAAATATTTTAAGAATTTAAAGATTTTAGTGAAATTTATTGAAACTTGCCCTTGTTTGTGTGAAGAAAAAAACTGCTCTATTATTCCCTTTTACTTGGTGAAAATAATTTCGCCCCTATTTCAAAAAAATAAAAAAAATCTGGCTCTGCCATTGTATCAATATCAAATATATGTTATTTTGGAATGTGCAATACAGTGATATCTACGATGTTTTATCATGGTACAAGCAATGTACAAACAAGTAAAACCCGCACTTTGAAATTGTTGTTATGTCAACTGCCACATTTAGTATAGGGCCTAGTATTTATTTCCTTCCTCCATCGGCATGCTTAAAGTTGAGTTTGAATATGTGCAGGCGTTGTACTAAGACCAGGATTCATATACGGCACGAGAAAGGTGAACGGGTATGAGATCCCTCTAGATTTGATAGGGAAGCCCGTGGAGAGTTTTTTGAGCAGTGTAGAAAGCTTCACCAAACCTTTGAGTTCTCTTCCCGGCTCCGATCTTCTTTTAGCTCCCCCCGTCAGTGTCGAAGACGTCGGACTTGCGGTAGTAAGCGCAGTAAAAAATGATGACATGTTTGGCATTTTCTCAATTCAACAAATCAAGGAAGCTGCAGCTGGCGTGAGAGTGTAAAGGTGAAGAGAAAGCCTTGAAGATTTATCTACGTACATATAACTGAAAATATAACTGAAAAGAAAGCTATGTTTTAAAAACTGCCTCGTTTTTAAAACACTTCGTTTTATTTGTAGTGTTGAAAAAATATTAATTAAAATGTGCTTAGTTTTGAGATTTGTTATTAATTCGCCCACCGTCTCAAAAAAAGAATAGTAATAAAAAACTAGCAAATTACGGATAATACTTTTGTTCGAATTTCTGGTACATGAGTCTTATTTCACGGCTGCCATTGCTTTTGTCTCCGTCGACCCACTGACTACTGTCATCGGTGTTAGACCATTGCCAACGGTGACCCTCCCTTGAGGGTCACCAGAAAAGACAAACGACTTTTGAAAAAAAAAAAAATGGAAAGTCATCAACTTGGTTTGCCCGGGCAACTGGCCGACCCCTCGGTTGGGTTAGGTTGTTTTCAAAAGTTTGCCACATGTCACCCAATAATTGGGTGACATGTTTTTATATAAATATATTTTTAAAATTAATATATTTTATATAATTATATAAAATTAAAAAATAAAAAATATATCAAAATTCATAAGTATTTTTAGAAATATTATTTTTAATAATATTACTAATACATTATATAAAAAAATAAAATGATAATTACTCCCTCCGTCTCGTTAATATCCGCACACTTTCCTTTTTGGGCGTCCCACTAATATCCGCACACTCCCAAAAAGGAAACTTTATATTAATAAAATATTCACCCAACCCCACTCATTCTCTCTCCTACATTATTTTAATACTCACAACACCATTATAATTTATTACACCCTCCACCCATTCTCTCTCCACTCATTCTTTTACACTCACAACATTTTATTAAAATATCATATTCCTTAATTCCCGCGCAAACAGTGTTAGTGCGGAACTTAGCGGGACGGAGGGAGTATATAAAATAAAAAAAATAAAAAATATATCAAGTAAATTATAAATTATGAATTTATAATTGTATGGGTAATTATTTTTAATAATTGTACGGGTAATTTTAGAAATATTATTACTAATATATTATTTTAAAAAAAATAAAATGATAAGTATTTTAGATAAGTTGGAGTAAAGAGAAATAAATATTTTATTAAAAGGTTGGGTTGGGGTTGGGTCACTGATGGGAGTATAAATTATATAAGGTTGGGGTTGTGTATATGGAAGTGAGAGAAATTAATATTTTAATAGAGGTTGGGTTGGGTCAGGGTCACTGATGAGGATGGTCTTAGATATGTTTGGTCTCCATCTTCTAATTGAAACCATGACCACCTACGTGCCTCCAGATGGATGCCACCTCCTAGAAATCAAATCGATAGGGGGTTTTTGTGACGACGGAAATGACGCGCAAAATCGATAGGGTTTTTTTGACGGAAGTTGGTTCGGTTCGTGGCATGGTTCAGTCAGATTGGGTTGGACCGGGTTTGGTGTGGGATTGACTCGACTAGTACGAGTTTAGAGCTGGTTCGGGTCCGATTCGCGGATTGGATTCGCACATGAATCTGGTTGGTCCGTGACCCTTCGTACAGGTGCGGGTCGGTGCGGATGTACCCATTGGCACTGGTTTGGGCCGGTTCACTGAATCTGGTTCATCGATCAGGTGCGATCAGACGGCTCAGATTTACCCGGATCAAATTATACCTATTACCCAACAGGTACCTGTGACTCTTCGAAAACTATAAATAGACCCCCAAAGAATGTCAGTTTACATAATCCAAATCATTCAAGCAATCAAGTATTAGAGAGTTCAGTTAGTTGAAAGCATATTGTTGCATTCTCCTCCCTCCAAGTTCAGAAATTCTGAACATCATTAGTTCGTAGGTTTCCTGATTTGAAGTGCTTCCATCAGGATTCGAAAAGTCGTTTCATCTTACGAGAGGATTGCCGTTTCAACCATTAGCACCAGTGCGGGACAAATTCTTCTTACAGAGATTGTGTTTTCACAAGACTCAACTTAGTCCTGTTAATTCTATTCCGTTAATTTTTCCAGTTATCTTTTTCCATCCCTTCATCTTCTTCTTGTATTCTGATTTTCCATTTTCAAGAAATTTATTTTATTTTGAAATTATTTCAATTTTCGAAATACTTTCGATAACAATCGTAAGAAGAATTTTCTTGGTTTTAAACAAAAAGTTTTCTTGAGAATGGCTAATGAAAAAGTGTTGGATATGCATATTTTAATCCTCCTATTTTGTATTAGATTTGATTGATATCATAACCTCCCATCTATTTTAAGGACTTTAGGACCCTATGTAATGAAGCATAGACTTCAATTTTTTAGATAAGTCCATTTTATAGAATAGGTTAAATTTAGGCTTGAAGACTGGCACAAGACTCATTGGATCTGAGGATTGCAATTCAAGTGTTTTAGAACCGCTTCATCAAACCGCTTGGCAGAACCGCTCCTAGCTAACTGCCTCGTGAACTCCTTAGTCTAAAACCGCTTGAACTCCAATGTGCAAACCGCACATATGGAAATCCTCCCCTGGTGTGACCGCTCCTCACTCAAACCGCTTGCACACCAGAACTGCCCCAATGATTGAAGACTTGAAGTAAACCTCATTGACCGTTGGAATCCACGTCAGCAATATCAAATGTCAACCACCATATCTTGTCATGTGACTACTTTTCAGACAAGATCTGCAAGGATCTTGAAAAGGTGACAGGTGTCCAAACCTCATTGCTTGCTAAGCCCGATCGGACTTTTCGGCAAATAACAGCGATTACAAAGGACAAAAGTGGATGTTGTGGACCAATGGGAAAGCATCAAGTACTGTCCTAACAACAGTTGTGTCCAACGGCTATATTTGGGATGCTTGGGTATAAATACCCCCAATCTTCACCATTTGAAGATTGCTTGAGAAATTGAGTTGCTGTGAGTTCATAGAAGCTGAAGCTCTGCCCAGAAATTCATAAGTCTTTTGAATCTTCATCTTCATACTTCAAGAAATATTCCCCAGCCCAGAAATCAAGCCTTAACACCATCAAGAATCATTGTGCTCTACATCTTAAAGATTTAAAGAGCCTTGATCTTGTTCTCACACACACACCTCACTTGTTTAATCACATAGATTAATCATTTGAGATACACTGGTTATAGTCTTAGGATTTGTTCTTCATAGAAAAGATTTTAGATCAGAGTATTACTCATTGTACTTTGTAATCTCTCATACTCAATATAAAATCTCTCTTAGAAATTCAAGACTAACCATCTTGGTAGTGGACGTAGATCGTTTATCGATTGAACCACTCCAAATACTGTGTTCTTACTTTCTGCATTTATATTTCTTGTGCTTACTGATTATCTATCTTTATCTCTGTTTGATCTTTATATAGATATCCATTATTGTGAAATTGTGTTTGGAGTTAACACTGTCAAAACTACACGTGTTTGTAAAACTGCACTTATCAAAATTGCATTACCAAAACCGCTTTACAAACCGCCTCTCCCAAAACCGCTTTGTAACTCTATTATTCCGATGTGCATTTTACAACTCTACTTGCAGTGTATTATTAACTGCAAGCTGTTTTGTAAGCTTAGAGGTTTAGTTTTCAAAAGAGGGCGAAAAATTTGAAGCAGCTATTCACCCCCCCTCTAGCTGTATTTTCACCCTTGTTGCCACCTTTGGGACCAACAAGTGGTATCAGAGCTAACACATTTTAAAACCACTGTTTTTCAAGCTTAACAGCTTGTGTGCCGATTCAATATGGCAAACTCAAAGACAATGACAACTGTTAACTATTCACACATTCCAATATTGGACGAAGACCACTTTGACATCTGAAAGTGCCGAATGCTTATTCATTTGGAAACAATTGATGAGATGCTGGTGGAGTGCGTAATCAATGGCCCGTTTGTTCCCATGAAGGCCAACACTGATGCAACCACGAATGCTGAAACTCCAGAGGTCAAAAAGCCTAAAGATGAGTGGTCGGACGAAGAAAAGAGATTAGATGCCTTGGACAGCAAGGCAAGGCACATCATTTCAGGAACCCTTCCCGTTTCAACTCTTCAGAAAGTGATGTATCTCAAAACCGCAAAGCAGATGTGGGATGCCATAGAGAGCTACCTCCAAGGTGATGACGAATGCAAGGAAAGCAAATTATATGTTGTTGAAAGATCCTACAACAACTTCAACAGAAAATCCAACGAAACCTTGTGTCAAACCTACGACCGCTATGTTGAGGTAGTTAATGCTTGTAGATCTCTTGGCAAAACTTTAACCGATAAGGAAATCAATATGACTTTGATATCTGCTTTAGGTTCTAGATGGGTTAATAAGGCTACCTCTCTAGAAGACTCCGAAGGTTTGGGTACTTGGTCGTTAAGTAACTTGTACGCCAATCTTAGAGTCTATGAACTTAAACTAAATCATATTGAAGAGATTGAAGGGAAAACCAAATCACTTTCCATGTCCGTAGTGGAACAAGAGGAGAAACCATCTACATCTAATCAAACTGCAGATCCTTCCATATCAACCTCATCACTCATCGAGATGGATGATGATGATTTTGCCATGTTTGTGAAAAGATTTCAAAAATTTAGAAAATCCTCGAAACCTTTCACAAAAACATTTTCAAAAGGCAAACCTCCTGCAACATTTTCTAAGGCTGCAGATACAAAAGAAAAAGAGTGATCTAGTTTGCTACAACTGTAGGAAACCTGGTCACTTTGCATCTGAGTGTCCACAACCCAAATATGAATACATGAAAAAGAAAACCACCCCTGCAAAATTTTCTCGTCGCAAGGGAATGGTTGTTGAGGAGGAAGAGAATTCCAAGGAATTGGCAACTTGGATTGAAACTGATTCTGATGATAGAAGTGACGATGAAACTGAAGAGGTTAATCTCTGCTTAATTGCAGATGCTTTCGATGAGTCAGATACTGAGTCAATCGAGTTGCAAGATATGGAGGAAGAAGAGGTTTCTACAAAACTTCCAAATTTTAAGTTGGATGAAAATATCAAACTTACTCCTAGCATTAAGATAGGAAATTGCTCGTATTCACGTCCTATTTTTCCTCCTGTAAATGCTCCACCTTCAAAAGTAATTCCAAAGAAGAAAATTTTGAAAAAGGTGGTGGAAGAAGTTTCTCCCTCGGAACACGAAAGGATGTTTAAGGAAGCTGAAGTGATGATCCACAAATTCTCTAATCTTAAGAAAGCCTTAAGCTTAGCTAATGATGAGATTTCTCAGTACAAGACGGAGAAAACTGTGATGAGGTCTGAAATTTCAAATCTTAAGGACCAAATCAAAAGAATGACTCCTCTTGCTGATCAAAACTGCATCCTTGAAACTAAGGTTGCTGCACTTCAACTCCGGAATGATGACCTGGTCACCCAACTCAACGATCGCCAAAAGATTATTGATGGGTGGCTCAAGTCAAAATCCATCGCGGATCAAATCATAGATTCCCAAATTCCCTCTGGAATTAAGGAAGGTCTAGGTTTTGGATCTGATGAAGAGAAGAAGTGTGCATCCTGCAGTGAAAAGGATGAGGAAATTTTGAAACTAACTAAAGAAATTCCTAAGGGGAAGCGTGCAAATTCTAAGGGTAAAGGACAACAAATTAATTATGTCTACCCAAAGAAACAATATGGGAAGAACTCTCAGATGAAAGCAAAGGATTCTGAGAGTGTAGCTTTAGAGGAAATGGCTTATGGAATTGGTCGTATCCCTGCTCCAACCGCTTCTGGTGGAACAGGTGGTGCTGGCAACTCCAAAGCTGACCGCTCCTCCTGCCTTCAAAAGCAGGAATAGCGTTCCCAGAAAATATGTGGTCAAACTCAAGCCAGTTCCCTTTGTTAAGGCTGAAACCGCACCTCCCAAACCGCATGCAACTCCTAAGAAGAGTAAGGAGTTAGTAAAACCTCATGATGCTTATAGCTTTTATAAATGCTCTGTGTATGATGATTTAGGTCACAAGGCTGCAGAATGCTTTTTGCGGTTCACATCCAATGCCAGGAAGAGTAAACCTCCTTCTGTCAAACAGGTGTGGGTCGTGAAGGGTTGCTAACTTCAGGACCCAAGGAATAAAGGGGGACCTCGTTCTTAATGTTTACATTTCAGGTCCTCTTAATGGTGGTCACTCCAAGGATAATGAATGGTATCTTGACGGTGGTGCAAGCCAAGACATATGACTATGAGATAGATCATTACTTGAAGATGTCATTGAAGAAAGTGGTCCGTCTGTAACCTTTGGTGACAACAACAAAGGCAAGACCATTGGATATGGTGTTATAAGGAGAGAAAACCTAACCATTGAGAAGATTTCTCTTGTTGAAGGACTCAAGCACAACTTCCTTTCAATTTCTCAATTATGCGACAAAGGAATGCTTTGCAACTTCACGTCATCAAATTGATTTATCAAGAATAGCATTTCCGGAGTCACCCTACTCACAGGGATTCGTAAGAGTAATATTTATATTATTGATCTAGATTCTGCATGTAGTATTACTAATCTCTGTTTTGTAGCTAAAAATGTGAGCGAAAATAGTTGGCTATGGCACAAGAGGTTGAGCCACTTGAAATTCAAGTATCTTGCAAAGATTGGTAGGGAAAACCTCGTTCGTGGTTTACCCAAAGTGGCTGACCACCATCCTGAGAAATGCAGTGCATGCCAGCTTGGTAAGCAATCCGCGTCGTCTTTCACCAGCAAGACCGCTTCGTCAACTTCAAGATGCTTACAACTGCTTCACATAGATTTGTTTGGACCCGTAACCACTGCCAGCATTGGAGGAAGTAGATATACTTTAGTGGTGGTGGATGATTATTCAAGATATATATGGGTTGAGATGATGATTTCTAAAGATGATTGCTATGAGATTCTCACCGCACTTTTTAGACGGCTCCAAACTCAAAAAGAAGACGACATCGTTAGTGTTCGATCAGATAATGGAACAGAATTCAAAAACAACGGTGTTGCTCAGTATTGTGATGACCATGAAATTGATCACAATTTCTCAACTGCTGGTGTTCCACAACAAAATGGGATTGTGGAAAGGAAGAACATGACGTTGATTGAGGCTGGAAAGACAATGATATCTGAAGCGAAGCTGCCTTAGTATTTCTTGGCTGAAGCAATCAACACAGCATGCTTCACTCAGAGCCGCTCCCTCATCAACAAGACCTATAACAAGACTCCATATGAGCTTTGATGAGGAAGAACCCCCAACATTGCATTCTTCAAGATCTTTGGCTGCAAATGCTTTATCCTCTACAACGAAAGAGAAAACAGAGGTAAATTCGGAGCCAAGGCCGATGAAGGTATTTTTGTTGGGTATGCTAAACATTCAAAAGATTTTCGTGTTTTCAATAAAACTAGTTTAAAAATAGTTGAGTCTGTCCATGTTACTTTCGATGAGCATTCTCTCCTTGAGCCACATTTGGCTCCAAATGTTGCTGATGATTTTGCTGAGCATAATGAAACAGGTGAACCATCTCAAACCGCACCTGAACCTCAACCGCAAAATCCAGCACTGTGAATGTGTGCCCAATTTTTTGTGTTTGTTGGATTCACGCGAGTTTGAAGACATCCGGTTTAATTTGAAAAACGGAGTCGCCACGCCATTTTGATTACCTCAAAACTTTGAAAAAAAGGTTTTTATGGGTTCGGAGGTTAAGTTACCCCTTGGGAAGAACGGATCGTCGTTCACCCAAGGTGCCTTGCCGGAGCAAGTCTCCCAAGATCCCATTAATCGTGCTTGCTTGCATGCTTTCTTGTGTGCATGTGTTTGAAAATAAGGAGGGAATGTCCCAAGTCGTCTTCCGGACGTACAAACCATTTATTGGTTGTCGCTCGGGATTTCTTGGATTTTATGTATTCGGGATTTTGATCCCGTCCTCATCTTGGACTTGTGATCATCGCATTTTTGGACCTTGGGACTTGCGTGATCGAGAGAATGACTCTCTTTATAGTCAAAGATGAGGTTCTTTAGAAAAGGAGGGTCCTTAGCCCATCAATCCTACACTTTAAGATGGTCGAGCTCATATAGATGCTTCATACTCATCTTAAGTGATAATCGGAGATATAGGGTTCAAAGGTGTCCCTTTCTAAAGAGATTATGAAACCTTTATGGAAGGAACGATGTAAAGATAGGATCTTTTACACCGGTCCGTTCCGAGGTTACTAATGGGGGAATGGGGGAATGCATGTAAAAATGACATTTTTAATGAAAAGATGACATTTTTTGGGTTGCAAAGGATGCATTTGATTTAAAGAAATGATCTTTATTGCAAAGGATGCATAAAGACACAATTTTTATGCAAATGATGCATTTTTATGAAGAAATTGGAATTCAATATGCAAAGGATGCATAAAGATTGCATTTTGAAAAGCATAGGATGCTAGTTTATGGTAAAGACATGATCTTTAAAGCAAATGATGCTTGGAAAAGGTATTTTGAATGCAAAGGATGCATTTTGATTGAAAAGATTTGATTTTTATATGCAAAGGATGCATAAAGATGACATTTTTATTGGAAAATAGGGGTTTTAGGTGCAAAGGATGCACCTTTATGGATAAAGACTACATTTTTAATGGCAAATGATGCCTAATGCATGCAAAGGGGAAGGGGGATTATAAAGATATGATCTTTAATCTACCAAGTCCCAAGCAAGATAAAAGCAATGCAATGAGCAATTATAGAGCAATTAAGATGCAAGGTTAGGGCGTGCGAGGTTACCAATGGCTTCCTCTTCTTCTTTGGACGGAGCTAGGAGGAGAGGATTGATCTTGAGCCTTCAAGGAGGAGGGAGATGACTTCTTGAGCTTCTTCTTCACCTTCTTGAACTTCCAGCTGCTCTTGGGAGGCTTCTTCACGTATTATGAGTATTTGTGGGTGATTTTGTTCATGATCAAATGGGTAGAGGAGGGCTCTATTTATAGGCAGTCTGGAAATCGCCAATGAAGCCGTGCGGCTAGGGACCTCGAGCTAATGCAGCCGTGCGGCATTATCCCTTGTGACTCAGCATTTCTAGAACCATGCAAGGTGGCAATATCTAGAAGCTTCCTCCCAATTAAGAAAAACGTGTTTCTTAATTGGGAAGGCTCCTTTTCAGCCTTTTATTCAATTTGGAACAGTTCCGGAATATTTCCGGAACACTAGGAAGGTCCGGGGAATTACCGGGAAACTTACCGAAATTGCCGGGAAATTTAACCGGAAGGCATGAGCCAGATTTGGGTACTTACAGAAGCCCCTCGGCAACGTCACTTGCAAGGCGAGTGGGGTTGTCGATAGAAAAGGATCCGATCTGGCGAATGCCGAGACGGATTGAGAGACCGAGGTGGTCGAGTGGCTGAACCTCTGGAAGGCTACCTACGTATCCCGGAGGAATCAAGCCAGGCCGTAGTTCGGAATAGATCCGCTGAGGAATGGAGAAGAGAAACTGGTCTTTTGCTGGGGAAGTAAAAGAAAATGACCTAAGAGGTCTAGCAATTGATCCTACTGGGGATATGCTAGGAGTGACCGATGTGATCAGATATCTGAACCTCTATGAGGGGTTACTTCATCACTGATGAGTGACAAAGGAACGGGGTGACCAAAGTGGTCGGATGGCTGGACCTTTTATAAAAGGCTACCTACGTATCCCGGAGGAATCAAGCCTTGATCGTAGTTCAAGCATCTGACAATTAATGGAGGCTGTCACCTGACATTATTTCATTCTAACGGAAGCTAAAGCTTACGGCGCTATCTCTTTTTGACAGAGATAGAGGGAGCTAAAGCTAGAAGAACTTAAGCATACTTCACTATTCGTGATAGAGGTAGCTTAAGTTTAGAGAACTTAGCATACGTCACTATTCGGGATAGAGGTAGCTTAAGTTTAGAGAACTTAGCATACGTCACTATTCGGGATAGAGGTAGCTTAAGTTTAGAGTTTTGACAATTCGGAGGTTGTCACCTAGCGTTATCCCGTTATAACGGAATTAACGGAGGTGACTGGGAATAAGGCTTAATTGCTTAGGAGATAAGGGATATCTTCTGATAAAGATGTTATCTTAGTTAAAAGATAACGGGAATTGCATGCCCAAGTGGAAGGTCCAGGGGCAGGATTGTAATTTTCTGCTCAGAGCGAATGAGGCCGCCCGGCATGAGATGGAGAAAAAGAAGCCGTACGGCTAGAAGCTTGATTTTTCCAGATTATTTAAAACAGATTTGAACGGGCATTGGGCATTATTGCCGCCCAAGAGCTGCCGAGGAAGAGAGAGAGAAAGGAGAGAATTTCTGCAAAATTCTTCAATTTCCTTTGCTTCTATCGATTGGAATGGATCCGGAGGGCAATCCTCAACCGAGGCAAGCAAGAAGAAACATCTCCGCGGCTGCAAGAAGGAGGAGGAAAGAGCTCGTTCGGACAGAGAGAAAGTATGACTTTCTTACGCCTCCGTCGGAGCTTTACCCGGGGAGAAGAGAGCATAAATCGACGAACCCGCGTTCGATTGGGGTAAGCATTCTTATTTGGCTCAATTCCGTCGATTTTGATTGAGTTTTCATTGATTTAGGGCTTGACCCGAATTTTAAGAATTTTCTAGAATTTTCCTAGGATTTTTGAATGATTTTGAGACATTGACGATGAACCTATGAGGCTAAGAATATGCAATGTGCAATTTATTTGATAAAAATAATGGGAATGACCCACTTTTTTCTCGAAAATAATTGTCTAAAATGAGACGGAGTTCTTGCATGTGCTAGAACTAAGTCAAAATTTTGATTATCAAGATTTTTGGAAGATGAAAAGGATTCATGCATGCCATTTTTGAAAGAATAATGCTTATGTGCAAAGAATTGTGAAAATTGTGATTTCGTGCTTTAGGAAAGCAATGGGACTTGACATGACGTGTTTCAAGTGATGAAAGACGCTTTTTTGATGCAAATGATGCTAGAAAAACTTTTGTGAATGCTTTTCTTTTGAAAACATGTGCACTTTTGAATATATGCATGCTTTTGAAAATGATGAATGATTGACACATTTCTTTGTTGTGCTTGTCTACAGGAGAACAAATCCAGGGGACCATCTGAGATAGCAGTCAGACTTTGGCAGAGGATGCCAGATTTCGAGAAGAATGGGGTAAATCCCAAGCAGCTGGTGCGGGCTACCGGCCTAGATCTATTCATCGAGGCTATCGGCAGGGGGATCCACATCACCTCGAAGAGCAAGGGCTTGGTCCAGGCCCTATCTGAGTTTTGGTGGGATAGCACCCATAGCTTCCATCTGAGCTGGGGAGAGCTGACAGTGACTCCTGCTGATTTCACGGCTATTACTGGTCTACAGTTCACTGGGAGGCCCGTGACTTGGAGAGACCACATTACAGCTGAGGAGTTCCGAGCTTTAGTTGGATTTGAGCTGATTCCCAAGGGGCTGGGTATGGAGACGCGGAATGTCGAGGTGGCAGTCCAGAACTGCATACGGGACTTTGCCGTTAGCGATGTGACTGCCCAGCAGCTGGCTAGAGCCTTTGTATGGTTGATGCTGTCAGTCACCATCTTTGCAAATTCTGGGACTCTGGCCATGACTAGCCTCCTCGAATCTCTGGAGGATGTGGATGGGATTGGGACGGTCTCGTGGGGCGAGGCCGGATTGGCAGAGCTCTACTTCTCTCTAGACATGTACAGCCGGAACAAGGCTGCTTCCATGGACTGTTTCTCCTTTGCCCTTGAGGTAGTCTCCTTTTCTTTCTCTTTCTTTTCTTGTCTTGAGACTTTTATGAAAGAGAAAAATGACCCTTTTTTGATGTTTTGAACATGCAGGTCTGGTTCTGTGAGGTGATCAGGTTCTTTCCGTGGAACCAACAGAGTGATATCACCATCTTTCCTGCTATGGTTCGCTGGAGGGGAGATGCGAGAGATAAGTTCACGGGAAAGACCCGGATTACTTTTGATTACAAGATGGTGAGGCCGGTCATCAACAGGGATGGGCACGACGGAGTGGACTTCTACCCTCGGGGCGTATCCTGAGATTTTGCCGGGAGAGGCCATTGAGGCGACGAGGCATCGGAGATGGCTCACCTGGCCGACATGTGATGTCATATATTTGGGGGACCGTTTCTCGAGGCGCATGGCCATGTCCCTCCATTGGACGCCATTACTCCTCAGATCCTCCAGACGGATGCCGCAGCCTGTGGATTGGCCGAGGATGAGATTGCTAGGTACTGTGTGCGTGGCCGCCGAGGAGTACTTTGACATGGATACCCCTACGCCGTGTTTGTGGAGCAATGACCGAGGACGCCACGAAGCTAGTGAAGCCGGCGGTCACTCAGTGGATATGGGGAGGATGAGCCTATCGACCCGCCTCTGATCCCTCCCGCGCATCCGTCCTATGTGGTCCATGGAGTTCCGAGGAGGATGAGGATTCCTGTCCCCGACACTAGGGAGCCCCAAAGATACCCCGCCGCCCGACAAGACCGTAAGTATACTTTTAGGGTCTTTCCCTTTTTCAGCTTTCTTTGCTTTTTGCAATTCTGAGATTTTCTCGAGATTTTTCTCCGAGATTTTCTCTTCTTTTTCTCGGGTTCCGGCTCGCACTTATGATAGGGTGGTCGGGGCGAGAATAGGGGCCGGAAGGACATGTGTCGGTCCCTTCTCGAGGAAGCCGGCTCGCGCTTCAAAGGCGGCAGCGGATGCACAGGAGCCCTTGCGCAAGACACGGCATGTCGGGGGCACAGCGTCTACCTCATCGGCCTCGGAGTACTCTTCCAGTGCCATGCCTCGGGGGCGGGGACCCAACGCTGACATTCTGGAGCAGCTGGCTGAGTATGGGCACGATAATGTCCATTTGTCTGATGTGAGCGACCCGAAGGACTTGATGAGGGAGGCTAGCGTCTATAAGCTGAGCAGCGATGAAGATGAAGAAGAATCGGAGGCCTAGGAGGTCTCTAGAGTGGATTTAGGAACAAAACAAACAATGGACAAATTTTATGCACACTTTGTTTATTTTTTACTTTATTTGGGCGCCGATGGGGCGAAGACATTGTATTAATGCTTTATTTACTTTCCTAATTTATGCTTTTTAAATTTGCATATTATCTGAGCCTCGGGGCAGCTTTTTGCTTGGAATTGGGGCTGAAACTGGGCCAAAATGATTTATAATGGTGTATAAATGCTTGGATGGCTTCTGGATATGTTTTTGTACAGGTTTTGGTTGAAAAAGTGGGGTGAAAACTCCCTTGGGCAGCAACTTGGTTGCTGCAGAATTTTTTCTGCAGATGGCTAATGTAGCCGTGCGGTTTTGTCCAGAGGGCAAATGAAGCCGTGCGGCTCACAGTTCTGTCTGAACTGGTCATTTTCTGAATAAAAGCAAGGCTTGGCCATTTCATTTTATTTTCACTCTAGACTTGTCCCAATTGTTCCCAGAGCACATTTTGGACTTAAAGACACCATCTTTGGTCATTTTGCAATGGAGAAGCCCGTCAGATTGCAAAGGGGGGAAGCGAGACCGTTTTCTGTCCGATCTTAAATCTTGGGTGAAGCACAACTTCTAATCTCACAAGGGGCTGCTTGATTCTTCCTTCAAGATCAAGTCTTTGTGGCATTTGAGGGATCTCCCGCCCGATTGGGACCTTTTGAGGGCAGCAGCAAGGTTTTGGGACGTCCGGAGACATGTTTACTGCTTTTCTTACAACGAGATTGTCCCAACGCATGAAGACTTCCGAGCCTTGATTGGGGGTCCAGAAATTGAGGCTATATCTATTCCGCTTGTCAGAGACGTGCCGGTGGCGGTAAAGCTTGCATCTTTTCTGCAGATTTCTCTGGGAGAGGCTGAGGGGATGATAGCCCCTGACAGGATTGACCTTTCTGATATCCCGGCAGGTTTGGGTCTCCGGCTATGGCTGCGACCACGGTGGCTATGGATGCCTTCATTCTCTCGCATATTTTCTCGCCTGTTCACCGTTGAGTCCGTGGGGATCTGTCATGGTGGTCTCTTGGACATGGTCGAGACTCGCAGTGGTCGGGAAGGACATTGTCCCACTGGTTTTGAGTGAGACCCTTCATGGCATTGACAAGGATGGCTAGGGAGACCATTTCATGAGGTCCGGGAGTCCACCGTGCCGACTTTGTGGCTGCTGGAGAGGCTCGGGGCTTTGCTGGGGCTTTGCCGACTCGGTGCCCTTGGGTGATTCCTGGAGAGGTGCACCGAGGCAACAGACTAAGGTAGCCGGGAGCCGACGATGGCTAGGCTATCCACTTCGGACATTCGTTGGTGGATACCTCACCGGAGATTGCACTGTGAGGATATTTCAGAGTCTTATGCCGTGAGGGTTCCTGTGGTTCTCACGGTCGTCCTTCTATATACCCCGTTTGGTATCCAGCGCTTTGGGGCTTTACAGAGCCATTGAGTGATTGGGAGGACATCCGGACCATGGAGGTGGTGCCATTGGACATGAGAGATCCAAAGCCCTTCTCATTCTTCTCGAGGGCTTGGACATATGCCGCTTTCCCACCTGTGGCTATCTTCAGAGCAGGAAGAGCACCATCTTGACCACCGTCTACTTGACCGGTACGAGAGGGAGATGGGAGCGACTCAGTCATTCTGGGGGAGAGACGTCGGGCTTTATTGGGGACCGACCGCGACTCGAGTAGGACTCGAGGGAGACCGAGGCTAAGGCGAGTCGCCATAACCGGTCGGGTGACTCGATCGTGGATATGGAGGCTCGATACAAGAGATTGTCCGAGGTCGCTCCTTTGACTGAGGCTCAGAGGGAGGAAGTGCGGACTCGTGCTCGTGTAGAGAGGGCACTTATTGACACGGGTTTGATAGAGGCTCCAGTGAGGATACCGGAGATCGGGATAAGGGATACCGACCTTATAGAAAAGAAGAGAAAGAAAACTCGACGAGGTCGAGGTAAAGGGAAGAAGACCAAATAAGACTCAGCGAATGACGACTGACAGATCTTTTCTTAGGATTCCCTTATTGCTATTTTGCAAACACATTAGTTTATTTAGGCATTTTTTGTATTTTAGATCTTTGTAGCAGGTTAGCAGAATCAAGAGTAGACCGTGCTTGAACTCATCAAGAAATTTTTAACTTGTAATGAACAAGAAATATTATCTTAGAAATTAGTCAAGACACATTTCATGGAAATTCAAATGTCTTATTGATTGGGACCCGTTTTATGAAAACTGAAACTTCATGGAAGCTTGATTGTCCTTTTTTATTGTTTAGACCGAACCATATATGGCTGCCTACGTTCCCCTTTTACAAGAAAGACTAAGGGGCTCAGGTCTTCGTAGTTCATTCTGGTGAACTTTTATATATATATATATATTTTTTTTATGTGCAACCCTGTCTTTTGCCTAGACCGCCCTTTTTGGGGTTTTCAGCCTAGCTGGGCATTACTCTTTTTGCATTAAAATTTTTTTTTCTCTTTTTTTTTATGTGCAACCCTGTCTTTTGCCTAGACCGCCCTTTTTAGGATTTTCAGCCTAGCTGGGTATTACTCTTTTTGCACTCTTTTTTTTATTTTTCTTTTAGACATAGTATCTTTTGAGCTTATCACCGTTGACTGGGTGGACAAAGGGATTGCCGTGCAGGTCTGCAAGCTTCATGGCTCCTCCCGATAGTATCTTCTGCACCACATAAGGGCCGATCCAAACGGGTTCCCATTTTCCCAGGGGGTTGTCTCTGGTAGGGGGCTTCACTTTCAATACTAAGTCACCCTCTTTGATGTCTCTGGCCTTGACCTTTTGTCAAACTCTCGCCATCCACCTCCTCGTAGGCTCGGGTGTGTTCCATGTCTTTTAGCCTTCTTTCATCAAGCGGGGCTAACTCATCATGCCGCCGCGCAACCATTCTACTTCATTGACACCGTTTTCCAGAGGACCCTTAATGACGGGATTTCCAACTCCACCGGTAACACTGCTTCCATCCCGTAGGTTAAGGCAAAAGGAGTTTCTCCCGTAGCCGTTTCCGACAGACGTTCTGTAGCCCCAGAGTGCCAAGTGCAGCTTTTCGGGCCAATCACGACCACGGGTGGCCATTTTCCGGATGATCCGTTCGAGCGTCTTATTAGCAGCTTCCACGGCTCCATTAGTCTGAGGTCTGTACGGAGACGACTTGTGGCGAGTGATTCTGACTCGACAAAGAACCTATCGCAGTCCCCTTCAAAGTGCGACCCATTATCGGAAATGATCTCGTTGGGCACCCCATATCTGCACATTATGTTTTCTTTGATGAACTGGGCAACCTTCTTGGAAGTGAGGACCTTGTAGGACTTGGCCTCTACCCACTTGGTAAAGTAGTCGATGGCTACTAGCACAAATTCATGCCCATTGCTTCCTGTCGGGGCTATTTTCCCTATTACGTCAATACCCCAAGTTGCAAACGGCCAAGGAGTCGTCATGCAATACAGGTCATGAGGCGGGAGATGGTTGAGATTGGCAAACCGCTGGCACTTGTCGCATGCTCGGACGTCGGACACGGTCATTTCCATGGAAATCCAAGAGTAACCCATTCTCGAGGATCACTTGCATCGTGGCTCGCATTCATATGAGGACCGCAGGGACCATTGTGGACTTCAGTCATCAACTCTTTGGCCCTTTCTTGAGTGACGCACAAGAGGAGTGGTCCTTGGTACCGCTTCTTGTATAGGTTGCCTCCTAGAATGACATAATGGGAGGCCAACCTTTTCAGGGCTTGTAAGCTCTTGGCTCTGACACCTTCTTTTGGTCTACCTTCTTCGTCTCTGAAAGCTGACTCTCCATCTTTGAGGAACCGGTAAATTTGATTGTACCAGGTTCCTTTATAGGCTCGGGTCCCGTGTCTACTTCACAAATGTAAGGTCGGGGCTTCTCTTCTACCCACTCGGAAGGGTTTTATGGCTTTTCCTGTGGATCTCTACCAATGAGGCTAGAGTAGCTAGGGCATCTCGCGAATCTGTTCTTTTCCCTTCGCAAGTAGTGGAAGGTCACTTCTCCGAACCGTCTAGTTAACTCCTCCATATGGGCATGATACCGCCGCAGTTAGGGTCCACGCCTTCCATTTGTTGAAAACCCGGTTGATGATCGTGGCCGAGTCTCCGTAAACTTCTAGCTCCTTGACATTCCTTTCTAAGGCAGCTTCCAAACCAAAGAATGCAAAGCTTCGTACTCGGCAACATTGTTTGTGGCAGGGAAGTTCAACTTGAGGGCTATGGGTGTATGCTCATCTTTCGGATCGACCGCAAGTAGCATCCCGATACCGTTTCCTCTTTTGTTAGCGCTCCATCAAAGAATAATTGCCATCGGTTTTCGTGCTCGACCGCAAAGATCCCTTCATCTCGGGAATTGGGGTTCAGCCCTCTGTCTTCATTACTCGGGAAGTTTGCCAGGTGGTCTGACAACGCTTGACCCTTGATGGCCTTTCCGGTCACATAGTTGATGTCGTACTCTGCTAAGAAGAAGGACCACTTTGCTAGACGCATCAAGAGGGAAGGCTTATCAAAGATGTACTTGATTGGGTCCATTTTTGAGACCAAATTCACAGGGTGGGCTTGCATATAATGCTTCAACTTGCCGACTACCTGCACTGCCCCGCATGTGTCTTTTCACATGCCGAGTAATTGAGCTCACTTCCCTGCAGCTTTTGGCTGACAAAGTAAATGGCATTCTCTACCCGAGAGTCTTTCTTCTCCTGAGCAAGCATAGCCCCAACTGCCGTATCAGTGACAGTGAGATAGAGCAGGAGAGGTTTCTGTCTATGTGGGGGGTATAGCATTGGAGGATGTACCAAGTATGCCTTGATCTGGTCAAAAGCATCCTGGAATTCTTCGGTCCATTCTGTGTCTACGTTCTTCTTCATGAGCTTGAAGATGGGCTTGCACATAGTGGTCAACTGATTGACGAAACGGCTGATGTACTGCAGTTTTCCCATAAAGCTCTTGACTTACGCTCCGGGTTTGAGGTGGCCTCATATCCATAATGGATTTGATCTTTTGGGGGTCAACTTCGATACCTCGCTCCATGACCATATACACAAGCACTTTTCCCCTAGTCACTCCGAAGGTGCATGTAGCAGGGTTTAGTCTCATGGAATGTTGTCTCGGCCTCTCAAAGAACTTTTGCGGAGTCAACAAAGTGCTTGCCCATCCTCGCCTTTGGAGTGGATTATCATGTCGTCTACGTAGACCTCAATCTCCTTGTGGATCATGTCATGAAAAAGCGCGGTCGCTGCCCTTTCGTAAGTAGCCCCGGCGTTCTTAAGCCCAAATGGCATCACCGTATAACGCAAGTTCCCCACGGTGTGGTGAAGGCCTCTTTTCTTGGTCTTCCTCGGCCATCTTGATCTGGTTGTAGCCCGCAAATCCATCAATGAAGGATTTGACTTCGTAGTTGGCGAAGGAGTCCACCAGATGTCTATGTTTGGCAAAGGGTAATCGTCCTTGGGGCCGGCCTTGTTCGGCATCTCGAAAATCCACACAGCCGCACCTTCCCATTGGCCTTGGTGACGGTCACAATATTGGATAACCATGTCGGATATTCGATGACTCGATGAATCCTACCCGCAGTAGCTTCTCAATCTCTTCTTTGACTGTAGAGACCACTCGGCTTGATCTTCCTCGCTTCTATTACCGGCTTAGCATCCGGTGCTAGAGGGATTCTCGGGCTCTACTATCGAACCTGTCTAGCCCCGCATATCCCTCGTATAACCATGCAAACACGTCAACGTATTCCCCGAGCGGATCGATCACCGTCCCGTTCAACCCCCGGAAGAAGTTTCCGATCTCGTGTCTCTTTAGGTTCCTCGACAAGACCTAAGTTCACACTTGTCAAAACCTCCTCGGCACTTGGGCCCGGTTTTCCTCTTTTTCGAAACCCGCTTAAAGATTTCTTTAATGTATTGTTCATTTAGTGTGTTTGCATCTTGTTCAAATGATTCATTATTAACCGTTGTTAAGTTTTGAGTTAATTTATCATTTGTTAAGTTGGCAATAAGAGGATACTCGAAAGATCTCGTCATTTCATTCAAAATAAGGGGAAAGATGACATCGATTACATTTTGATAGTCCTCGGGCGTGAGGCCTTCGGATGACTCGCAGGACTGGAATTCAAAGATTCCCGACTCGATCGAATTGACAACAAGGTGTTTGACACGACCGGGTTGAGAAGGACGAGGTACCAATCCAAGCTCCGCTATCATTTGCCGTCGCCGGCTATCGGTCCCGAGAACGTCTCCCAATTCTTCAACGGCATCTCTCGTCTTAGTTACCAAAGTGCGGGGATCAAAAGGATTTTCACCACCGTCTCCAATTACGGCAACTATCTCAAGATCTCGAGCTAAAGTCGATCAAATCCGGATCTCGTGCTTCTTCATCAAACAACCGTAGCAAGCCCCACTCATTGTCTTCACTATCGGGCAAATCTTCTATCCGGCCGATCTTCTAAGAGCTAACTCGAAAGCGTAGAAGTCCATTACCCTGGATGCCGACTCTTTGACGCCGTCTCGAGTTTCCTTCGAAGACATACTCGTTCGAACGGTAGTGGTAGCCCCAGAATGTCTCGGCAAGTCAAGGAACATTCTTCGAATAGGATTGGCCGGCTTTCCCCTCATTTTCTCAAGATTTTCCAAGTGTTTTCTCGCAAGGAGATCTGGTGATCACTTTTATCATGTTGTGTCCCACCTTTTGTAAAGTAATGGGTCAGGGATAAACTGTAGGGATGAAGCTGGGCTCCTTTAACTTTTTTGCCATTCGGTTTGTACCCCAAGCCATATCTGGTAGTCTGCTCCTTTACATTGATGATGGTATTGCGACCCTGAAGTCTTCTACCCAATCCAAGTCCCGGAAGATAACCCATTTTTCTCATCATTCTCATGGCAGAGGGATTTTATCTAAGTAGTAGTGAGGTCGCCGTAACACACTTGTGCTTTAGAAGGAGCTACAGAGAATCCTGTCAATGCCAACCCTTCGTCATCATGTTTGATTTCCAATATCGGGATGTCTCTAGTCTTTGGTTCCTTCTACCGTGACACTGTCTCCATAAATGGTGGTGATAGTACCATCATTTGATCGAAATTTGACGCACCGGTGCAAAGTAGAGGCTACCCCATTTATCCGGTGGATCCAGGCCGTCCCAAAGAGAGCAAGAATGAAATCGGAATATCAATCACTTGAAAATCAACGTCCATGACCTTTTTTCCGAACCACGGCTGAGAGTAGCAATCCCCAAAACCGACCGTGCGGTGGAGTCATAGGCTTTAATAGTCTCGACTAGAAGGCTTCAAATCGATTGGCTTCAAGTCCAATAAGTCCATCATCTTGGTGGCAAGACATTCATTGCACCCTCCATCGACTAATACCCGTGGCAATCGACGCTCTTCTAAGCTGGACTGTGATGTAAAGAGGTTCGTTATGACTAGCCCCATACTTTGGCAGTCCAAGTCGGTGAAGGTAATGATGTTTCCGTAGTGGATACTTCCAATCATTTGGACGACCTCGTCCTGGGGTGACATCTATGGGCACCATGGTCTTGGCCAAACTTTCTTCTAGCTTCAACTTATGAGGGTATGAAGAGGTTAACAGGGACCACAAGGAGATATTGGCTTGGGTACACTTCAACCGAGTCAACACCGGATCCTCTTTGTCGAGTCTGGTTTTTCTACTTAGGCTTATAAGGCCTCTTATCTCTTTGGCTCCGAGACGGCATTCCTTTTGTCACCCTTAGGCCGCTCAATACTCATCTGTCTGCACCGAGTCATCACATAGACATTAGATTTTCCCGGGTCATTATTCCTACCTGGAGGATTCTCGTTATCTCTTTCAAAGTCGAGGCGGGCTCTGCCGGCGTATGGCCAATTTCCGCCGATTAACTGATTAACGGCACTACCGGAGGCGTAGGCTGCTTCTCGAATCGATCCCCAAGTTAACGGCTTTCGACCTTCTCGGGGTTCTCGACTCTCTCGATTGGCTTAGCAATTGGTCGGTTTCAGCTTTACCTTCTCCGCTTAGAGCCTTCACAGTCTCATTCAAACTCTTCAAAGTCAACATGCAACAGGAGTTATCACCTTTAGGGTTTGGGGCCTGGCGACTGGCTTTCTCATCCAGGTCCAACAATTTTTTCAACAGAGTGGGATCACATTCCTCATCACTATCAAGCATGTCCCTTCTTTCTAGGGGTCGCCTTTCGACGGCATCTTTGACATTGGCCAAGCATTTTCCGAAGTGGGAAATTCCATCATCAATAAGGATTTCTGCGGGGTTAAACCTCATGGCGGGTTTCTGTTCTTCACCGGCTGTCGGGAAGGTTTTACTAGGCTTTTTGGCTTACGGGCTAACCACTCTTCTACTGTTCCTTCCGGCACTTCGACCGTGTCTTCACACGCATCACCGCAAGAACTCTCGCGGGAACTTTCGTCTTGACTCTGATGACCAATGAGGGCAAAAGCAGGTCGGGTTACTCGACGCCATATAAGAGGTATCTTGGACTCCTACTCTGACTTGGGAATTACCAAGAAAACATCGTTGTCATCACAGGACATAAAGGGGACTGGGGTCGCCTCGAGACTTAAGACTCTTTCCAGGGCATCCATACACTCTTCTTCAGACAAGGTCTTAGGAGTGACTACTAACACCGTAACAGAGTCTACTCTCCCTGATGAGAGTTTGGCTTCCGCGATGCTTACGTTTTCCAGATCGGTGGGTGTAGACGTGTCCAAAATCTAACCGGAACCGGCTAACCGGAGGTTAATAACCGTAACCGTAACCGGCTATAACCGTCAACCGCCTTAACCGTAACCGCCTTAACCGAAACCGGCGGTTACACGGTTAGGTTAAGGTTAAGGTTTTCAAAAACCGGCAACCGGCGGTTATAACCGTTTAACTAACCGGCGGTTATAACCGCCTAACCTTGAAATTTTTGAAATTTGAAATTTATTAGATTAGGTTTATTTTTATTGAATTGTAATAGTTAGGTTGAGGTAAACGCTCCTAAATGTCCCCCCTTAATTATAAAAGGGTAAGGTTGATTGTCCCTCTCTTTGTAATTTTATTTAATTAATAAAATTTAAGGGTACCGTCCCTTTTTATTTTATATACTTTCGTTTATTTTTTAAAAAGTTAAGTTTTATTTCTTTCAAAATTCATAACTTTTTTTATATATCTTTTTGCAAAAAATGTATATAGTAAACAAAAGTATAAAATGGTCTTCTTTATCCAAAAAAAAATAAAAAAAAATAAAAAGTTAACTTTTTTATAAAACTAGTTAAAAATCGTTAAAAAGTTAACTATTTTCTTCAAAAAAATGTTAAAAACTGTTTTTAAAAGAAATATTTCTCAAATAGCTTTGCTTAACCAAAAAAAAAAAAAAAAAAACTGCATTAAAAATACATAAACACATTTTTCGTTAAAATTTCATTTATTTAAAAATTCTTAACTTTTTTTTTTATAACTTTTTTCAAAAAAAATCATTAATAAGTAACATCTCAAATTGTATTCTTTATTCAAAAAAAAATTAAAAAAAATAAAAAGGGGTTATACAGTACAAAAGTTAACTATTCCGTTAAAAAAAGGACCAAACTGAAAAAAAAAAGCACATTTTTAACCGTGTAACCGTTTATAACCGTGTAACCGTGTATAACCGTTAACCGTATAACCGTAACCATTAGTACACGGTTAACGGTTAGGTTACGGTTAAGACTTAACGAAATTTTTAACCGGCGGTTATAACCGTTAACCGGCGGTTATAACCGTTTGGACACGTCTAGGTGGGTGGAGCCCACTTTCCTCTTTCAGCTAGGGCTTCAATTAAATCCCTCCATTCACCGACCAAGTCTTTGTAAGGAGTATTGAACTCTAGGATGTAGGACTCATATACTGTCTCATCTAAGCTAGCATCCTTTTCCTTTTCTGAGCCTTTACACAGGCTGCAAATACACTTTGAAGTGATTTCATCCCCTATTCCAGGTCTGTGGTTTTCTACCTCATCTTGCCCTTTAGGTTTCACTTCTGCTGACTCCAAGTCCATTCCTTCTACTGAACTGTCATCATCATCAGATCCATCCATTCCTATTCTCGTTTCCGACTGATTCTTCACTACCACTGTCTGAGAGATAGGCAAATTCACAGGCGTTGACGAAATTAGAGAGGTCAGGGTGGTACTGGGATTCCAAAGTAAAGAGATTTGGATTAGGCTGAAAGGGGGGAAAGAGTCCCATGGGGGAATGCAAAGGCTGTGAGGGTGTCGGGACCCTGACGGCTCGGGATGTTGGTGAAGACTGAAAAGGGACAGTCTTTGGCAGTGGATTATATGTGGATGGAGGAGGGGATTGGCTATAGGCTAGCTCTTCTTCCCTAGTGTGATGATGTGTGTATCCGAAAATTTTCCCATTTTTTGTTTAAAAGAAAATCAACGAAAACGGAGTCGCCACGCCATTTTAATTTTGAGGGCCAAAACTTTGAAAAAAGCCCGAGATCAGAGATTTAGGTTCGGAGGTCATGTTACGCGTCGGGAAGGACGTTAGTGTGCACCCGACGCGCCTCGTAAAACGAGTCTTCCAAGCTGAAAATCATTTGTGTGTGTGTGTGTGTGTGTGTTTTGGCCAAAATAAGTTGAAACTCAGAAAAGTAAAAATTGGGATATCTTTTTAAGACTTTAAACTGATCCCATGATTTTTTGGAAGATTTTTGGATTGAGATTTGGTACTCAAAAGACCTTTTGAAGTTGAGAGCCATTTCTGCCAGAATGAAAAAGGCAGTGGACCTTTGATTTTGAAATGGATTCAAGGGTCTTAAAACTTCATAATCTGGATAAACTCAGAGAATGAAAGTTGTTATAGACACCTTAAATAAAGTTTTTGCGAAGGAATTTTCCATTTTGGAGAAGATTTGAGGGGTCAAAACCTTCTGGAAACCTCAGATATGAGATCTGGATTCCCAGAAGCTGATGAACTAGCCTCTGAAAGAAAATTTGAAAAGAGGAGTTTTACTCACCCAAAAAATAAAGTAAAAATATGTATGGAAATCTCTGGATGTTGGCTACAAAAAGTATTTTGTAGTCAACACCAAATTCCAAGTTCATCTGTGTCCAAAAATTAAGACCATGGACTGAGGTCTGAGAAAATTGCTACTGGACAGCAACTTCTCAAGAAAGAAAATATGATTTTAAGGGGGGTTTTGCATCCATGCTTGTCCCCATTTCCCTAGGTTTTGTTTAGTGATCACTAGACATTTTAGTGGTGAATCAACTATACCAAACCATCCTTGGGGTACATTAGGACTAAGCATTTCATTTGCTTGGGAAGGGGATTTTTATCCTTTGAAAATGAGATTTTATGCTTGAAAATGGTTTTTAGGGTTTTGAAAATGAATTTTCTTGGTAAGAAAGTAAGAAAACTTTGAAAATAATGTTGATCTTTGTAGAAGATCATCCATGGAGATGGTCTTCCATGGTGATCTTCTTAGATCTAGAGCAAGAAGATGAAAGAACTACATTTTGTAGTTTGAAGATGCATGCATGGATGAGATTTAGGGTTAGGAAGAGGAGGGTTTACCAATCTTCCTTGTGTTCTTGAGTGTTTGGCTTGAGTGTATGAGTGTTTAGGGCTTTAATATGAGAGTGAGTGGATGAGTATGAGTTGGGAAAGATTGGAGAGAAAATGGTGACAATTCAAGTGAATTCTCACTGTTTTCTCTCTATATTTCGCCAGAGGTTCGGTGCAAAATGTGTTTTTCCTCCTTATTTTTGTGACTGGAGGGCTCAATTTATAGCCCTCCTGAAAATGCAAACATGTCCGCGCGGATGGATCCAGTCGCGTGCACTGTTCATTAATTGCTGCTTCAGGCTTTGGACACAAGGAATAATCTTTTTCAAAATTCAAATTGACCAGCCAGATTATGTTTCCAGCATTTCTATTTGTGGTTTTATTCTTTTGTTTTTCTTTTTTAAGATTCTTTTTAAGGTTTAACCTTAAATAACAATGCCCATTTTACCCTCACTTTGTTAGAAATGTTAGGATAGTTAGGAATTGTTAGAAATGTTATAACTTTCGTTAATTTTCTAACGAAAATTCTAACAAGCTCAAATTGGAGCACTTACAGTAGCCCCTCGGCGACGGCGCTTTCGAAGGAAGCGGGGTCGTCGATAAGAGTAAGGCTCCATATTTGGCGGGATGATCGAGTGATCGGGTGGCTGAACCTAGCGATAGGCTACCTACGTATCCCGAATGGGAATCAAGCAAGTCGTAGTTCGGGTCTTTGACCCTGGAGATGATGGCGTTTTAGGTGCCTCGAACCTGATGAGCGAGTTCTACAATGCTTATGGAAAGAAACTCTGCTGGGAATAAGAGATGACCATTTTCGGTCTGATGGGTATCCGCTCTACTGGGGATAGGGATGACCATTTTCGGTCTCTGCTGGGGATGATTGCGATTTATCGCTTTCCTAGTGATAGCATTTTAGGTGCCTCAAACCTTGGTGATGGCGTTTTAGGTGCCTCGAACCTTGGAGATGGCGTTTCAGGTGCCTCGAGCCTTGGAGATGGCGTTTTAGGTGCCTCAAACCTTGATGATGATGGCTTTTTAGGCGCCTCGGACCTTGATGATGATGGCTTTTTAGGCGCCTCGGACCTTAATTTGAAATGGCCTTTCGGTGGACTTTGTCTGCTGCCGAAGGATAGGGTGACCGTTTTGGTCGAGGGGCTGGACCTAATGATAGGCTACCTACGTATCCCTAGTGGGAATCAAGCCCTTTCGTAGTTCGAGTCTTTGACCCTGGAGATGATGGCGTTTTAGGTGCCTCGAACCTGATGAGCGAGTTCTACAGTCGTTTGCTGGAAAGAAACTCTGCTGGGGATAAGAGATGACCATTTTCGGTCTGATGGGTATCCGCTCTACTGGGGATAGGGATGACCATTTTCGGTCTCTGCTGGGGATGATTGCGATTTATCGCTTTCCTAGTGATAGCGTTTTAGGTGCCTCAAACCTTGGTGATGGCGTTTTAGGTGCCTCGAACCTTGGAGATGGCGTTTCAGGTGCCTCGAGCCTTGGAGATGGCATTTTAGGTGCCTCGAACCTTGATGATGATGACTTTTTAGGCGCCTCGGACCTTGATGATGATGGAGTTTTAGGTGCCTCGGACCTTAATGATGATGGCGTTTTAGGCGCCTCGGACCTTAATTTGGAATGGCCTTTCGGTGGACCTTGTCTGCTGCCGAAGGATAGGGTGACCGTTTTGGTCGAGGGGCTGGACCTAATGATAGGCTACCTACGTATCCCTAGTGGGAATCAAGCCCTTTCGTAGTTCGAGTACTACTCGAGATTCCGTTGGCTTTTGGGATTCCGTTAACTTTGCTGGGGATTTCGTTAGCCTTTGCTGGGGAAAATCAGACGTATTCGTCTGGGGAATTGGTCTTACGTTTGACTGCCGTTGAATGATTTTGATGAAAGATACGAGATCTCGTTATCTTTCTCGAGGAGATCGGTCTTACGTTTGACTGCCGTTGAATGATTTTGATGAAAGATACGGGATCCGTTATCTTTCTCGGGGCACTCGGTCTTACGTTTTACTGCCGGGGAAGATTTTGATGAAAGATACGGGATCCGTTATCTTTCTCGGGGAAATCGGTCTTACGTTTGACTGCCGTTGGATGATTTTGATGAAAGATACGGGATCTCGTTATCTTTCTCGGGGAAATCGGTCTTACGTTTGACTGCTGGGGATGATTTTA
Organism: Adenophora triphylla var. japonica; assembly: GCA_022495995.1. Lineage (NCBI taxonomy): Eukaryota > Viridiplantae > Streptophyta > Magnoliopsida > Asterales > Campanulaceae > Adenophora > Adenophora triphylla. The sequence continues at coordinate 291,362 of JAFEMH010000530.1, forward strand.
ATGAAAGATACGGGATCCGTTATCTTTCTCGGGGCACTCCGTCTTACGTTTGACTGCCGGGAATAATTTTGATGAAAGATACAGGACTGTTATCTTTCTCGGCACTCGGTCTTACGTTTGGCTACCGGGAAGATTTTGATGAAAGATACGGGATCCGTTATCTTTCTCGGCACTCGGTCTTACGTTTGACTAGCCGGAAGATTTGGATGAAAGATACGGGATCTCGTTATCTTTCTCGAAGATCGGTCTTACGTTTCTTTGCGGGGATGATTTTGATGAAAGATACGGGATCCGTTATCTTTCTCGGGGCACTCGGTCTTACGTTTTACTGCCGGGGAAGATTTTGATGAAAGATACGGGATCCGTTATCTTTCTCGGGGCACTCGGTCTTACGTTTGACTGCCGGGGAAGATTTTGATGAAAGATACGGGATCCGTTATCTTTCTCGGGGCACTCGGTCTTACGTTTGACTGCCGGGGGTAATTTTGATGAAAGATACGGGATTCCGTTATCTTTCTCGGGGAGATCGGTCTTACGTTTGACTGCCGGGGAAGATTTTGATGAAAGATACGGGATCTCGTTATCTTTCTCGGGAAGATCGGTCTTACGTTTTACTGCCGGGAAGGATTTTCTTGACAAGGGGCTGACTTTGGTTAACTTTGGTTAACTCTGTCAAGTTGGGGACTGAATTGCAGAGTCTTGAAATTTTAAGGGGCAAAAGGGTCATTTTGACCCTTGCAATCCTATCCGCGCGGATAGGAGCTGAAAGTCAGGGGTATTAATTAGGGCCAACGCCCTTCTCCTTCCCCATTCAGTTTTTTGAAATTGTCGAGAGCAGAGAGAGAGAAGCCGAGGAGAACCGCCATTGTTGCTCAAAAAGCTTCAAAAATCTTCCGTTTTTCTTCGATTTTCAAGCAATGGAACACGGGGAAGGCGCTTTTCAAGGCCAAGGACGTGGTCCGGTGGCGGAGAGACGATTGGAGCTCGTCCGGATGAGGAGGCATTACAATCTTTCGCAATCGGTTGCGGAGGAGCATTACCCCGATGCTTGGCAACATTGGGCTTCGGATTCGAATCTCCGAACGGTATACTTTGAAACCCTTTGATCCCTTTGTTGATTTCTTGTTTGAAATTTGAATTTTGGGTGATTTTTGAATTTTTTTTTTTGAAATTGAATATTGATGTTCATTGTCTTTGAATCTTGATGATTATGTGAGTAACCCAAAATGTGCATTTAGCTTGGGAAAAAGAATTGGCATTTTCGCCATTTTTTTTTTTTTGTATCCGAAAATTGCATGTGATGATTATGATTTTTTTTGAAATTGAATATTGATATTGATGAATGATGCAATGCATGCATTTTGTTTGGAAAGAATGGGCATTTTGCCAATATGAGATGTATGTATGTTTAGGATTTTTTATCTTTGAAAAGTGGGACGGATTTTTCCTCCCGTTGCATGTAAGATGGATGATATGCATGTTATTTTATGAAAATGGGACGGAGTTTTTACTTCCGTAGGAATGCATCTTTTTTTTTTTTGATGAATGCATTGGGACTTGCTGAAAACTGTTTTTTTTCTGTGAGAAAAATGGGGCTATGTCTATTGCATGCCGTTATGCTGCCGAATTTTTTTTTAATGCATGTGTATGCTTTTTTTTTTTGTGCAAATGCAAATGCAATTTTTTTTTTGATATTTTCTCTCTTTCTCTTTTTTTTTTTGCAGGGCGGAAACCGTTTTGTAACGGAGCAGCTGAACAAAATGAAGACTCGAGGATCGGTGGAGTCCGTGATTGACTTGTGGGATCGGCTTCCGGATGCGGGCCGAGGAGCTTTGCCGAGTCCGAGACAGATCGTTGTCGAGACGGGGCTTTGGGAGTTTATCGAGTGCTTGAGGGGACTGGTCAAGTTCCCTAAGAGCAAGGGCTTGATGTTTGCTCTGGCGCAGCATTGGTGGGACGCGACCCACACCTTCCACTTTTTCTGGGGCGAGGCTACGGTTACGCCCTCCGACTATGCTGCGATCACGGGTTTGTCCTTTAATGGACGCAGCATTGAGTGGCGGGATGGCTACAGCGATGCTGATCTGCAGGCTCTTCTGGGATTTTCCCCTATTCCCAAAAAGGGGATGGGGATGGAGTATGCCGTGGTCTACGGCAAGATTGTGGAGACCATAGCGAGCTACGAGGCTGGGGAGGAGAGGATAGGCGCCTATCAGATCGCTAGGGCTTTCTTGTGGTTTGCTTTTTCGAGCACGCTCTTTGGGCATGTGAGGGACGGCAGTTTTGCCTTGCCGAGGTCCTTGGAGGACATGGAGACGGCCGGAGATGTCTCGTGGGGAGAGGCTGGCCGGCAGAGCTTTACTTTGCTCTTGATAGATACAGGAAGGCTGTGAGCTCCTTGTACCGCTTTGAGTTTGCCCTGGAGGTATGAGCTATCTTTTTTGCTTTCCCTCCTTTTTTTTTGAGCACGCACTTTTCTTTTGCACTGGATTGATTGGATTTTTACCTTTCGCAGGTATGGGCGTTGGAGTTTTTTCGCGTCACGATGTGGCGGCAGCCGGCGGAGTACGTCGGGCGTATCCGGCCATGCGGATCTTGGTCCAAACATGCCCGGGAGAAGATAAGCTCCAGGGGGCGTACGACTCTCGTGTACGCGGATTGCCTTCCTTTCGACGGAGGCCGAGACGGATGAGGGGATGATATTCTTCCCCGGGATCGCTTTGAGGTGGCGCAGCCGAAGGGCCACGATATCCGGACTGCGCAACGGAGGATTTTGAGGGGTCCGACTGCGATGCATATTATGCGGGAGAGAGGGTGACGCGCCAGCATGGCGTGAATTCGCCTTTGAGGACACCGGTGGAGCCTCCCGTCGATATGATGCACCCGAGCGATCGGTCCGTGACCTGGGATGATTACCGAGCCGGCCAGCACTTCTCGGATTTCGTGGCGATTGAGCCATATGCGACATTCGTCTTGAGGAGGCCGAGGATGCCTCGGGTTCTGGATAGGGAGGGGCTTGGGGTCCCGCGGTACCTCGGACGGATTTTTCCTATATCCAGATGGGGTCCGATTGAGGGTGCGAGATCCCTCGGCCGAGCGACTTCCACGAGCTTTCCGGCCTCATCCGGTATGAAGGTATGGCTTCACCTTTTCCCCTTCTTTTCTTTCTTTTGTTTCATCATCTTTAGCATCACTTCTTTTTTTGACGCTTTTGCTTTTGTGCGGTTTCGGAGGTGGTCGTCGAGAAGGCGACGAAGCAAGTGATCGGGGCCAAGAGATTCATCGGGAGGATGGTCGCATGGGCTCCTCGAGCTAGAGCGAGGCGACCACGGCCGGCGCCCGTCGACGGGAGGCTTCCCCTATTCGCTCAGAGACCTCTTCAGAGACTCCTTTGTCTCCTCTCCTTGATCCTCGTGCGGTGTTGCCTTCGGACCACGTCATTCTCGGGATCCACACGGGCAGTGGACACGTATGGCAAGACGGCGGGTCGTCTTCGTACGTGCAGAGTCCGACGCCTTCACCTTCGGATACGACTTTTCGCAGATCTCGGCTTGCCCTACCGAGAGCGTGCCGGTTGGTCCTGATGAGCCTCTTTCTGGAGACGAGGACGATTCTGAGCCCGAGATTTTCAGGGCTCCCGAGGAGGCGGGCCCGAGTCGCAAGAGGGGCCGGGGGAGACATCGGGCGCTGGAGACTCCGATTGATTTTTTTTTTTTTTGAGATTTGAGATTGAGATTTAGATTTGTACAGCTTATGCACATTTTTTTTTGATGTAATAATTTAGGATTTTATTTATGTTTGTTTGTTTTTTTTTTATGCACACTCCTTTTTTTTTGGAATGTAATAATTTAGGATTTTATTTATGTTTGTAATGCAGTATGAATGCAGTGTTGCATGAGCCTTGATTTTTTTTTTGCAAGGGTGTTTGGTATATGGACTGGTTTGGGGAGGGTTTTTGCACAGGTTTCGAGCAACCGGGACGGAATATTCCTCTTTTGGTGTAGCAGCTTGGACTGTTGCAGATTTTTCTGATGGAAAGCAATCCTATCCGCGCGGATGGGGACTGCATCTGACACTGTCCTTTAATTTTGGTTCAGACCTGGTCTTGCTTTATTTCAAATTCAAATATCCTCTTCAACCTCCAGTCCTAACAGCCATTTTCGGGGAGAAAGAGAGAAAAACCATGGAAAACTTTAGAAAAGCTCCATCAAAATTGTCCCAAGAATCCCAAATGTCATTTTTCAACAAGTTCAAGGATTGGTCCCGGGAGATTATGCATGAGAGGAGGTCCTTCTTTGAAGAAAGGTTTAAGGTGAAGTGCCTATGGTCTCTCAAGGAATTGATTCCGGATTATGAGGTTTTGAGAGCTTCTTCATCATTTTGGGATACTAGAAGGCATGTCTTTTGCCTTTCCTTCAATGAGATTGTTCCGACTGTGGAAGAATTTTGGGCCTTGCTTGGAGGTCCGGAGGTGGAAGAGATAGCGGTTCCCTTGCCCGGAGGGGCTTCTTTTGTTGACAGATTGTGCGTCCTCCTTCATCTTTCCCCGGAGGAAGCGCAAGTGTGATGATGTGTATCCGAAAATTTTCCCATTTTTTAGTTTGAAAAAATCAACGAAAACGGAGTCGCCACGCCATTTTAATTTTGAGGGCCAAAACTTTGAAAAAAGCCCGAGATCAGAGATTTAGGTTCGGAGGTCATGTTACGCGTCGGGAAGGACGTTAGTGTGCACCCGACGCGCCTCGTAAAACGAGTCTTCCAAGCTGAAAATCATTTGTGTGTGTGTGTGTGTTTTGGCCAAAATAAGTTGAAACTGAGGTAAGTAAAAATTGGGAACTCTTTTTAAGGCTTTAAACTGATCCCATGATTTTTTGGAAGATTTTTGGATTGAGATTTGGTACTCAAAAGACCTTTTGAAGTTGAGAACCATTTCTGCCATAATGAAAAAGGCAGTGGACCTTTGATTTTGAAAGGGATTCAAGGGTCTTAAAACTTCATAATCTGGATAAACTCAGAGAATGAAAGTTGTTCTAGACACCTTAAATAAAGTTTGTGCGAAGGAATTTTCCATTTTGGAGAAGATTTTAGGGGTCAAAACCTTCTGGAAACCTCAGATATGAGATCTGGATTCCCAGAAGCTGATGAACTAGCCTCTGAAAGAAAATTTGAAAAGAGGAGTTTTACTCACCCAAAAAATAAAGTAAAAATATGTCTGGAAATCTCTGGATGTTGGCTACAAAAAGTATTTTGTAGTCAACACCAAATTCCAAGTTCATCTGTGTCCAAAAATTAAGACCATGGACTGAGGTCTGAGAAAATTGCTACTGGACAGCAACTTCTCAAGAAGGAGAATATGATTTTAAGGGGGGTTTTGCATCCATGCTTGTCCCCATTTCCCTAGGTTTTGGTTAGTGATCACTAGACATTTTAGTGGTGAATCAACTATACCAAACCATCCTTGGGGTACATTAGGACTAAACATTTCATTTGCTTGGGAAGGGGATTTTTATCCTTTGAAAATGAGATTTTATACTTAAAAATGGTTTTTAGGGTTTTGAAAATGAGTTTTCTTTGCAAGAAAGTAAGAAAGCTTAAAAATAATTTTGATCTTTGTAGAAGATCATCCATGGAGATGGTCTTCCATGGTGATCTTCTTAGATCTAGAGCAAGAAGATGAAAGAACTACATTTTGTAGTTTTAAGATGCATGCATGGATGAGATTTAGGGTTAGGAAGAGGAGAGTTTACCAATCTTCCTTGTGTTATTGAGTGTTTGGCTTGAGTGTATGAGTGTTTAGGGCTTTAATGTGAGAGTGAGTGGATGAGTATGAGTTGGGAAAGATTGGAGAGAAAATGGTGACAATTCAAGTGAATTCTCACTGTTTTCTCTCTATATTTCGCCAGAGGTTCGGTGCAAAATGTGTTATTCCTCCTTATTTTTGTGACTGGAGGGCTCAATTTATAGCCCTCTGAAAATAGCAAAGATGTCCGCGCGGATGGATCCAGTCAGCGTGCACTGTTCATTAAATGCAGCTCCAGCTTTGGACAAGAAGAATATTTCTTTTCAAAATTCAAATTAACAGCCAGTTTTTGTGTTTCCAGCCATTGCCATTTTTGGTTTTCTTCTTTTGTTTTGCTTTTTGAGATTCTTTTTAAGGTTTAACCTTAAATAACAATGCCCATTTTACCCTCACTTTGTTAGAAATGTTAGGATAGTTAGGAATTGTTAGAAATGTTATAACTTTCGTTAATTTTCTAACGAAAATTCTAACAAGCTCAAATTGGAGCACTTACAGTAGCCCCTCGGCGACGGCGCTTTCGAAGGAAGCGGGGTCGTCGATAAGAGTAAGGCTCCATATTTGGCAGGATGATCGAGTGATCGGGTGGCTGAACCTAGCGATAGGCTACCTACGTATCCCGAATGGGAATCAAGCCAGTCGTAGTTCGGGTCTTTGACCCTGGAGATGATGGCGTTTTAGGTGCCTCGAACCTGATGAGCGAGTTCTGCAGTCGGTTGCTGGAGAGAAACTCTGCTGGGGATAAGAGATGACCATTTTCGGTCTGATGGCTATCCGCTCTGCTGGGGATAGGAATGACCATTTTCGGTCTCTGCTGGGGATGATTGCGATTTATCGCTTTCCTAGTGATAGCGTCTTAGGTGCCTCGAACCTTGAAGATGGCGTTTTAGGTGCCTCGAACCTTGATGATGATGGCGTTTTAGGTGCCTCGAACCTTGATGATGATGGCTTTTTAGGCGCCTCGGACCTTGATGATGATGGCTTTTTAGGCGCCTCGGACCTTGATTTGAAATGGCCTTTCGGTGGACTTTGTCTGCTGCCGAAGGATAGGGTGACCGTTTTGGTCGAGGGGCTGGACCTAATGATAGGCTACCTACGTATCCCTAGTGGGAATCAAGCCCTTTCGTAGTTCGAGAACTACTCGAGATTCCGTTGGCTTTTGGGATTCCGTTAACTTTGCTGGGGATTTCGTTAGCCTTTGCTGGGGAAAATCAGACGTATTCGTCTGGGAAATCGGTCTTACGTTTGACTGCCGTTTGGTTTTGATGAAAGATACGAGATCTGTTATCTTTCTCGGGGCACTCGGTCTTACGTTTTACTGCCGGGGAAGATTTTGATGAAAGATACGGGATCTCGTTATCTTTCTCGGGGCACTTGGTCTTACGTTTTACTGCCGGGGGTGATTTTGATGAAAGATACGGGATCCGTTATCTTTCTCGGGGCACTCGGTCTTACGTTTGACTGCCGGGGGAGATTTTGATGAAAGATACGGGATCTCGTTATCTTTCTCGTGGCACTCGGTCTTACGTTTGACCGCCGGAAGATTTTGATGAAAGATACGGGATCTCGTTATCTTTCTCAGGCACTCGGTCTTACGTTTGACTGCCGGGGAAGATTTTGATGAAAGATACGGGATCTCGTTATCTTTCTCGGGGCACTCGGTCTTACGTTTGACTGCCGGGGGTAATTTTGATGAAAGATACGGGATCTCGTTATCTTTCTCAGGGCACTCGGTCTTACGTTTGACTGCCGGGAAGATTTTGATGAAAGATACGGGATCTCGTTATCTTTCTCGGGGCACTCGGTCTTACGTTTGACTCACGGGGTAATTTTGATGAAAGATACGGGATCTCGTTATCTTTCTCGGGGCACTCGGTCTTACGTTTGACTGCCGGGGAAGATTTTGATGAAAGATACGGGATCTCGTTATCTTTCTCGAAGAGATCGGTCTTACGTTTGACTGCCGGGGGTAATTTTCTTGACAAGGGGCTGACTTTGGTTATCTTTGGTTAACTCTGTCAAGTTGGGGACTGAATTGCAGAGTCCTGGAATTTTAAGGGGCAAAAGGGTCATTTTGACCCTTACAATCCTGTCCGCGCGGAGAGGGATGGAAAGTCAGGGGTATTAATTAGGGCCAACGCCCTTCCTCTTCCCCATTCAGTTTTTTCAAAAATTCCGAGAGCAGGGAGAGAGAAATCGTAAATCCGCCATTGTTGGCCTTAGAAGCTTCAAAAATTCTCCGATTTCTTCGATTTTTTGAGCAATGGAACACGGGGAAGGCGCTTTTCAAGGCCAAGGACGTGGCCCGGTAGCGAAGAGGCGATTGGAGCTCGTCCGAATGAGGAGGCATTACAATCTTTCGCAATCGGTTGCGGAGGAGCATTACCCCGATGCTTGGCAACATTGGGCTTCGGATTCGAATCTCCGAACGGTATACTTTGAAACCCTTTGATCCCTTTGTTGATTTCTTGCTTGACCTTGATTTTTGGGTGATTTGATTTTTTTTTTTTTGGTAATTTCGAAAATGACCATGTTCTTGGCCTTGAATTTTGATTTTGATGCTATGCATGTTGATGATGATTTTTTTTTTTGAAATTGAATATTGATCTTGATGATATGCATGTTGCAATGAATTTGTGGGTATCCCAAAATGTGCATTTTGCTTGGGAAAAGAATTGGCATTTTTGCCACATTTTTTTTTTGGAATATTGTGAATTGTGATGATGCAATGCATGCATTTTGTTTTTGAAAGAATGGGCATTTTGCCAATATGGGATGTATGTATGTTTAGGATATTTTTTTTTTTTTTTTGAAAAGTGGGACGGATTTTTCCTCCCGTTGCATGTAAGATGGATGATATGCATGTATGCAAAAAAATTTTTTTGAGATGATGCATGTTATTTTATGAAAATGGGACGGAGTTTTTACTTCCGTAGGAATGCATCTTTTTTTTTTTTTTGATGAATGCATTGGGACTTGCTGAAAACTGTTTTCTTTCATGCGAGAAAAATGGGGCTATGCTCATTGTATGCTGTTATGCTGTCGAAATTTCTTTTTTTTTTTTTAATGTAAATGCAAATGCAATCTTTTTGACATTTTCTCTTTCTCTTTTTTTTTATTACAGGGCGGAAACCGTTTTGTGACGGAGCAGCTGAACAAGATGAAGACTCGAGGATCGGTGGAGTCTGTGATTGACTTGTGGGATCGGCTTCCGAATGCGGGCCGAGGAGCTTTGCCGAGTCCGAGACAGATTGTTGTCGAGACGGGGCTCTGGGAGTTCGTTGAGTGCTTGAGGGGACTGGTCAAGTTCCCTAAGAGCAAAGGCTTGATGTTTGCTCGGCGCAAGATTGGTGGGACGCGACCCACACCTTCCACTTCTTCTGGGGCGAGGCTACGGTTACGCCCTCCGACTATGCTGCGATTACGGGCCTGTCCTTTAATGGACGCAAAGATTGAGTGGCGGGATGGCTACAGCCGATGCCGATCTCGTGTGCTCTTCGGGATTTTCCCCTATTCCCAAAAAGGGATGGGGATGGAGTATGCCGTGGTCTACGGCAAGATTGTGGAGACCATAGCGAGTTATGAGGCTGGGAGGAGATGATAGGCGCCGATCGATTGCCGTGGCCTTCTTGTGGTTTGCTTTTTCGAGCACGCCTTTTGGACATGCCGAGGGACGGCAGCCTTTGCCTTGTTGAGGTCCTTGGAGGACATGGAGACGGCCTGAGATGTCTCGTGGGGAGAGGCCGGGCCGGCAGAGCTTTATTTTGCTCTTGATAGGTACAAATGGAAGGCCGTGAGCTCTCAGACCGCTTTCGAGTTTGCCCCCGGAGGTATAAGCTCTCTTTTTGCTTTCCCTCTCTTTTTTTTTTTGAGCACGCACTTTTCTTTTCAGACCGGATTGATTGGATTTTTACCTTTCGTGTGTACGGGCGTTGGAGTTTTTCCACGTCACGGTGTGGCGGCACTGCTGAGTACGCCGGGCGTATCCGGCCATGCGGCCTTGGTCCAAGCATGCCCGGAGAAGATAAGCTCCAGGGGGCGTACGACTCGTGTACGCGGATTGCCTTCCTTTGACGGAGGCCGAGACAGATGAGGGGATGATATTCTTCCCCGGGATCGCTTTGAGGTAGCGCACCGAAGGGCGCCGAGATCCGGACCGGCAATGGAGGATTTTGAGGGGTCCGACTCGCGATGCCTATTATCTCGGGAGAGAGGGTGACGCGCCGCATGGCGTGAACTCGCCTTTGAGGACACCGGTGGAGCCTCCCGCCGATATGATGCACTCCGAGCGATCGGTCCGTGACTGGGATGATTACCGAAGCGTGCCAAGACTTCTCGGACTTCGTGGCGATTGATCCATATGCGACATTCGTCTTGAGGAGGCCGAGGATGCCTCAGTTCTCGATAGGAGGGGCTTGGGATCCCGCGGTACCCTGGACGGATTTTTCCTATATCCAGGATGGGGTCCGATTGAGGGTGCAGATCCCTCACCCCGAGCGGCTTCCACGAGCTTTCCGCCTCGTCCGGTATGAAGGTATGGCTTCACCTTTTCCCCTTCTTTTCTTTCTTTGTTTCATCATGTTTAGCATCACTTCTTTTTTTTGACGCTTTTGCTTTTGTGCGGTTTTCGGAGGTGGTCGTCGAGAAGCCGACGAAGCAAGTGATCGGGGCCAAGAGATTCATCGGGAGGATGGTCGCTTGCGGGGCTCCTCGTGCTAGAGCGAGGCGACCACGGCCGGCGCGCCGTCGACGGAGGCTTCCCTATTCGCTCGTAGACTTCTTCAGAGACTCCTTTGTCTCCTCTCCTTGATCCCCGCGCGTACCGCCTTCGGATCACGTCATTCTCGGGGATCCACACGGCAGTGGACACGTATGGCGCATGGCGGGTCGTCTTCGTACGTGCAGAGTCCGACGCCTTCACCTTCGGGTACGATTTTTCGCAGATCTCGCTTGCCCTATCGTAGCGTGCCTGGTTGGTCCCGACGAGCCTCTCTCTCGGAGACGAGGACGATTCCGAGCCCGAGATTTTCAGTGGCTCCCGAGGAGGCGGGCCCGAGTCGCAAGAGGGGCCTGGCGACATCTGCGCCGGAGACTCCGATTGATTTTTTTTTTTTTTTTGAGATTTGAGATTGAGATTTAGATTTGTACAAATTTTATGCACATTTTTTTTCTTTTTTTTTTTGAATGTAATAATTTAGGATTTCATTTAGGTTTGCTTGTTTTTTTTTATGCACACGCTTTTTTTGGAATGTAATAATTCAGGATTTTATTTTATGAATGCAATGCAATATGAATGCAAAGTGTTGCATGAGCCTTGGTTTTTTTTTTTGCAAGGGTGTTTGGTATATGGACCGGGTTTGGGGAGGGTTTTTGCACAAGTTTCGAGCAACCGGGACGGAATATTCCTCTTTTTGGTGTAGCACTTTTTGGATCAAGCTGCATTTTTTCTGATAAATGACAAACATGTCCGCGCGGATAGGGTCCTGCATCTGACATTGTCCTTTAATTTTGCTTCAGATCTGGTCTCACTTTATTTCAAATTCAAATATCTTCTTCAACCTCCAGTCCAAACAGCCATTTTCGAGGAGAAAGAGAGAAAAACCATGGAAATGGCCAAAAATTCTCCAAAATTGTCCAAAGAAAGGCAAATGTTGTTCTTTGAAAAGTTCAAGGAGTGGTGTAGGGAGATTATGCACGGGAGAAGATCATTCTTTGAAGAAAGGTACAAGATACGATGCTTGTGGTCTCTCAAAGAGTTGGTTCCGGATTATGACCTCTTAAGAGCTTCTTCTTCGTTTTGGGACACTAGAAGGCATGTCTTTTGCTTTTCCTTCAACGAGATTGTTCCGACTGTGGAAGAATTTCGGGCCTTGCTTGGAGGTCCGGAGGTGGAAGAGATAGCGGTTCCTTTGCCCGGAGGGGCTTCTTTTGTTGACAGATTGTGCGTCCTCCTTCATCTTTCCCTGGAGGAAGCGCAAGGTATGATCCGCGGTCCCGATCATTTTGATATTTCCGGCCTTCCCGATAGGTTTAGGGGCCTAGGCTTGGTGGATGATGCCTATTGGGATGCCTTTGCACTTTGTATGTTTGGCACCCTGTTCATGGTCTATTCCTTTGGGATCTGCCATCGATCTTTGCTGGATGTTGTCGTTCACTGTCGCCCGGCGTAGATGTCGTTCCTTTGATTCTCGGGGGAGACTTTTCATGCTCTCGACATTAGCTACCTGGAAGGCGGTATATGCACGGGGCAGCCGTGCCTCTTGACCCCGTGGCCGATGGAGCGTTTGGGGGTTCTTCGGGAAACCTCTCGATATGATCGTGCCTTGGACTTTTGCCAGGAGAGGTGTCGATGTGGATTTTGATGATCGTGGCTCATGGGAGCGTTGGATGGCGGGTCGCCAGATCGAAGATATCGATGGTCGGTGCCTCATCAAGTGGTGGAGACTCGCAGAGTGCTTCGTGACGGGTCCCATGTGGTTATGCTTCCGGGCTTTCTCACCCAGCTTCTACATTCCGGCCCGGTCCCGAGACAGCTTTGGCTTGGAGCAGTTCCTTTGGAGGGTTTTGATGATATAGCCACCGTGGTGGTGGCTCCTGTTTCCATGGATGATCCTCGGTGTTTCCATTTCTTTCCCGAGCATGGAGGTATGATGCCTTTCCTCCTCGGGTCATTCTCAGCGTCCGAGACCGTGTTCCCGACCACTGTACTGGATTGGTATGAGAGGCATCCGGGAGAGACTCAGTGGCTATTTTGAGACGGCGTGAGGCCATCGGGTGCGGAGGTCCCGACTGCTTCGAGAGGAGGAGGGCCGAGGCGAGGGCCAACCCTCATGACAGAGCGGAGACGCCGTGACCGATTATGAGGCTTACGTCAAGAGACAGGAGAGGAGGGCTCCTATGCTACCGCCTAGGTTACAGGAGATGAGGGATGACACTAGGGCTACTAAGGCCCCGACAGAGGCCGGTTTGATAGACCCCGTCCCTATACCGTAGCTTGGTAGGAGGAATACCGACATTTTTCCTGCTCGTAAGAGAAAGACTCTGAGGGGGAAGAAGAAGGGAGAGGCCAAGACGAGTGGCTTGGAGTGACTCCGAGGTTTCCGAGTATCCCTTTTCTTGTCATGGCGGCATACATTAGTTTGATTATGTATCTTAGTTTTCTTTAGCAGTTGCCGCTTGTAGGAATGAATCGGGCTTAGACTCATCAAAGAGCTTTTAACTTGTAATGAATATTTGAATTGCTTTAGAGTTTTTCGAGACGCTTTCATGGTCTCGATCAATTGTATTGATGCCAAAGTATGGCTTTTATTTGTGCTTTAGACCGAACCGTTTCCGCCGCCTACGTTCCTCATTTTGAGGAGCTCAGTCTTCGTAGTTCAACCCGGTGAACTCTTTTTTGTTTTTTTGTTTTTTTTTTTTTTTTTTTTTTTTGTTTGTTTTTTTTTTTGTTTTTTTTTTTTTGTGCAACCCCGTTTTTTACCTAGGCCGCCCTTTTCGGGTTTCTAACCTAGTTGGGTATTACTCTTTTAGCACTCTTTTTTTTTTGTTTTTTTTTTTTTTTTTTTTTTGTTTGTTTTTTTTGTTTTTTTTTGGTGCAACCCTCGTTTTTTACCTAGGCCGCCCTTCTCGGGTTTCTAACCTAGTTGGGTATTACTCTTTAGCACTCTTTTTTTTTTTGGTTTTTTTTTTTTACGCGTAGTATCTCGCGCAGCCTTGTCACCATTCACCGGGTGTACAAAGGGATTCCCGTCGAGGTCCGCAAGTTGCATGGCTCCTCCGAGAAGATCTTCGGACTACATATGGCCCGACCCATACAGCTCCCATTTGCCGAGGGGGTTGATACGGACCGGGGCTTTTCTTTTAGAACGAGATCACCTTCTCGGATTTCCCGATGCTTTACTTTCTTGTCGAAGGCTCTAGCCATTCTTCCTTGGTAGGCTCGAATGTGTTCCATGGCCTTCAATCGGCGTTCGTCTAGTAGGGCCAATTCATCATGGCGACTCGGGAGCCATTCGACCTCGTTGATCCGGCTTTCCAAAGCAAGATACCTGAGCGAGGGATTTCCACTCGATTGGGAGTACGGCCCATTCCGTATGTGAGGGCAAAAGGTGTTTCCCGCCTGCCGTTCGACCGATGTCTGTAGCCCCAGAGTGCCAAGTGTAACTTCTCGGGCCAATCTCGCCTTGGACAGCCCATTTTCCGGATGATATTTTCCAGAGTCTTGTTTGCCGCTTCGACGGCTCCGTTGGTTTGGGGCCCGTAGGAGATGACTTGTGACGGGTTATTCGGAATTCCGCCAGCAGCTTTTCACATTCCCCTTCGAAGTGGGATCCATTATCTCGAGATGATTTCTACTGCAACCCGTATCCGCACATGATGTTTTCTTTGATGAAGAGGGCAACTTTCTTTGAATTGAGGATTTTGTAGGACTTTGCAGAGCATCCTTTTCGATTCCTTCGAAGAAATCGCCAATCTGCGTCTCTTTAGGCTCTTCCGCAGTTCCCAGATTCACACTTGTCAAAATCTCTTCGGCAGCTTGGGCTCGATTTTCCTCTTCCTGACAACCTGCTTAAAGATTTCTTTTTGTTGTTTGATTTTTTTTTGTTTAATGTGTCTGCTTCTTTATCTTAATGAATTATTATTAAACAAAAATTTTATTAATTAATTCATCATTAGTTAAAGTGGCAATCAAGGGATACTCGTAAAGGTTCGTCATTTCATTGAAAACGAAAGGATACAACGCTTGCTGCGCACTCGTAGTCTTCAGGCGTAAGGCCATCGGACGACCCTAGAGACTCGATCTTAACAGAGAGACTGGGAGGACTTGTCCTAGATTGACACAAAGGGACGGGGGACCAATCCAAGCTTGGTGATCATTTCCTCCTTGGTCGCGGACGGGCCTGAGAGAGTTTCCCAATTCTTTAGCGGCATCGCTGTTGGTGGCCTCATGACTCGGGAACTGTGCTGTTTTTGTTTTCCTTTCTCAATTGCCGCTATCATCTCTTTGTCTGAACCAGAATCAATTGTGTTTGGCGTCTGAAAGCTGAGCATGTGGATGTAGGGATCTTCCTCAATCCTGGGGATTTCCGTTTCGTCACAATCTGACCGCTCAATCCAGATGTAAGGACGTATTGCGTCTCGGTGAGCTGCTAGAAAAATCTCATGTCCCATACTCGAGCGGAAAGGCTTGGCAGGTAGTTCAGCAAGGAGGACGTCCCACACGACGTTCATAGATTCGAGCCGAGTCTGTCGGTGTTTGCCTACTTTTATCATGAAAATCTCCTCGCCTGGCGAGGCCAAAGAATGGGCTCGTGCATGCCGACAAATCTGTGATTGAGGACCGGGACTTGTGTGCCTCGTATCATGGCGGTGTTCAGCGTTTCCTTCCAAAGACGCCTCCAAGTGTTGGAAATAGCAATTAAATTTGATGAATCGAACTTCTTCTGAGTCTCGCTCGCTTGAGTGTGTCGACATAGTTGGCATCGCCGGATTCCAAAGGATGCCGGCGAGACTTGCCTCTTGAAGGATGTAGCCCCTGTTTGACTGTGGGTGTTCTTGGCTATTGTTTCGCCTTCGTTCTCTATGAGGAAACCGTCACCCCTTATGACTTCAAGGTCTCCCGCCGGTTGATGAATTTGACGCATTGGTGGAGAGTGGAGGCTATGGCTTTCATGTGATGCAACCAAGGGCGCCCTAGTAGGCCGCGAACTCTGAGGGGATATCCATTACATGGAACTTTGCGGGCACCATTTGGGTTTCGTACTGCAGTTCCAAAGTCACCGTCCCTGAATGGGACGAGACGAACCGTCGTAGGCTTTGACATTCGGGTAGATGGGATCACGCGCCTTTCATTTATGCGGAGGGCCCTCATCATGCCGAGGGAAGGACATTTACCGATGATCCATTGTCCACTAATACCCTGTGGAGTGACATGGTGTTGAGCCGAATAGTGATGTACAAAGCTTCATTGTGTTGGGAGATATCTCTTGGCAAATCTTCATCGCAGAAGGTGATCATACTCCCATATAGGTGAGGATCATAGATTTGGTCCTTGTCTCGGGATGGAGAGTCATCAAGCCAGTCACTTCGTGCCTTTTTCTTGCGAGGTAGAGTCTTTGCCGAAGCCCCCGGGTTATACCGATGCCTTTTGTGGCGGTTGCCATCTCCACCAACATGTTGATTGAGTGGGAGCGCCAGACCGGCGTCGGTTTTTCTTCATCGGTGTATACTCTGAACCGGACAAACCGAACCTTGGCCGACCCCGAGGGGGCCGGGATTTGCTGGCAAGCATTCTGCATCCGAAAGTCTCAACTCGTCGTTGGCAAGGCTTTTCTCGCTCTTTTACCCCTTTTTGCTTTGGGGAAGACCGACCGGAGTAGAGTACATAATAATCAAATCCCCGCATGGCTCCCCGAGCGTTCCCACACCGTTATCACCGGCCTCGAATCTCTCCTTCAATTTTTGCCGGGAGGAAATTTTCATTTTCTTAGGAGGACGATCCTCGTGTATCCAAATTCCGATAGTCCCTTTCAAGGCAATCGGGACAGCCACATATATCCCACCAAATGTGTTCTACTACTGCGGCGGATTTGGGACCTCAAAGTTGAGCGGTGCCGAATGACTTCGAGTGGAACCGGGTCCGGGGATCTCGCCGGGCTCATCTCGGTAGCGAGTGATTGGACTCCGCCGGATAATGAGAGATATTGAGGTCCCTGGGAACGGGCACATGTTTGTCCTTCGTGGTAGCCCCTGGCCGCTGGGATATTGTTAAGGTCCCGAAGTGGCGTGTGGCCTCTTCGATCCAAGCTCGCCGTCCGTTCTCGGCGTTCTTCCGTGGCTTTGATGGCCGACCATATTTCTTCAACTGCTCCCGATTTTCATCACTCAGCCGACACTTGTGGGATCATCACTTTGAGAGGGGACAACCGACGATACCGAACTCTTTCGTCCCCGATCGTGTTTGGGGGCCGCTTGCCCGTAAGTCGGCGGGCAGAGTCCCACGGTGGAAACATAGGAATCTTGGGGTAGCATCTTGATGTATCCGGACTATTAAGAAGAGGAGGAGAACCCTCTTCCTTCTTTGCGGTAAAAGTGCCATCGGAATTGAGACCGATAGTCAAACCATGACTTGCGACTACCCCCGCAGGTCATCAATTTGAGCCTCATGTCGAAGTCTCATTTGTTCTACCAACCGGATCCAATACCGGGCCCTGTTCGAGGGATTTTGGAGGACGGAGCAACGTTATCCCCATCATTACCGGCCGATGCGTACATTCTCAAACCCGAGTCGGAACAAACGGTGAAGCCGACGATGCGCTTGACTCTTCCCAACCGATCAAACGGTGACCCGGTGCCCGAAACCAAGCTTTGTGCGGAGTCGCGGGGAAAGGACACGAAGGTTCGATGTCCGGGAATGGAAGGAGGGTAGGTGTTTGGGCTTTGCTCATGCAACATGCGCTTATTTGTTCACGTTTACTTAAAACATGTTTTATTAACCTAATCGGTTGGAAAAGATTGCTCTTCTTTTTCGCAAACTACTCGATTCCCGGATCGGTGGGCCCCGTCACTACGTCTATAAGCCCCTCGTATTCCACCCGTATTTCGACCTCCCAGGTGGATGCCCGGACGAGGGTCCTATAGGGCAAGCGGGTCCCACCGACCGAAAGAAAAACGATCCTAAAAGTCTGGTGGGTAATCGAGTCTTAACGAGCATTCGATGTAAATTACGGACAAAGCTGACGTCGAAAGTCAAGATCATGTCTGAGGGCTCGACAAAAAGTCGGCATGATTTGACCGATAAGCGTCCACGATTGATCTTGACTTGTCGTCGCTAAGCCGTAATTAGGCATGGAATAGTCATTAATCCTTGATGACTCAAAGGTCAATGCCGGGAGTCGTTGTATAATTTGTGCCGCCGAGCCGAAGTCAAGGCGCCGGTCAATATCTTGGTCAAAGTCCGCGGCGGAAAACCGGCGTAACTTCGACCGATAAGGGTCCCGAAAGATATTGAGTCGGTATGCCGACAAAGGCTTGAAAGGAAAGGTCTATACACGGACAGTGGCATGACACGCACTGCACTAAAAACCAACCGATCTCTGACAAAGTGTGTCACGGACAAGTGCATGGTCGACACGAGGCTCCATGGGATGTTTGGGTAGGCCTGTGCTCATCCGAGAGGCGTAATAAGACCAAACGGACCGCGACAAGGATTTCCCCGGGTTAGGGACGTAGTGTGCAGTGTACGGTCACGTGCGCGTAGTGTGCAAGCAGTCTATATTTTTTTTTTCTGAGTAAAATAGAGATTTTTTATGTGTCTTAAAAAATATGATGCATGATTTTTTTGGAAATTTTCTTTTTTTTTTGAAAATCCCTTTTTTTTGAATTTTTTTTTTGAAATTTTTAACGAGCACATAAGCACGTAAGCACGAAAATTCCGACAGTTAAGGACATTATTCCGACAGTCAAAATTTTGACTTTCTCCGAGGCGGCCAAAACAACATGAAAACTGTGCAAAAATCAACACACACACAAAAATGATTTTCGAAGCCGGGACGGAAGCTTGACCCTCAAAAGCTTTTTTTTTTTGAAAACGGTGATACCGGTACGTGGGATTGTTAGACCACAATTTATCCCCGACTCGTGTTAGGAGGCGATAACGGGAAATTTAATGGTTTCCACCAATATACCAAATACCATTTTTTTTAAAAAAAAAAAAAGCTTAGTCCCCAGCGGAGTCGCCACTGTGATGATGTGTATCCGAAAATTTTCCCATTTTTTAGTTTGAAAAAATCAACGAAAACGGAGTCGCCACGCCATTTTAATTTTGAGGGCCAAAACTTTGAAAAAAGCCCGAGATCAGAGATTTAGGTTCGGAGGTCATGTTACGCGTCGGGAAGGACGTTAGTGTGCACCCGACGCGCCTCGTAAAACGAGTCTTCCAAGCTGAAAATCATGTGTGTGTGTGTGTGTGTTTTGGCCAAAATAAGTTGAAACTGAGGTAAGTAAAAATTGGGAACTCTTTTTAAGGCTTTAAACTGATCCCATGATTTTTTGGAAGATTTTTGGATTGAGATTTGGTACTCAAAAGACCTTTTGAAGTTGAGAACCATTTCTGCCATAATGAAAAAGGCAGTGGACCTTTGATTTTGAAAGGGATTCAAGGGTCTTAAAACTTCATAATCTGGATAAACTCAGAGAATGAAAGTTGTTCTAGACACCTTAAATAAAGTTTGTGCGAAGGAATTTTCCATTTTGGAGAAGATTTGAGGGGTCAAAACCTTCTGGAAACCTCAGATATGAGATCTGGATTCCCAGAAGCTGATGAACTAGCCTCTGAAAGAAAATTTGAAAAGAGGAGTTTTACTCACCCAAAAAATAAAGTAAAAATATGTCTGGAAATCTCTGGATGTTGGCTACAAAAAGTATTTTGTAGTCAACACCAAATTCCAAGTTCATCTGTGTCCAAAAATTAAGACCATGGACTGAGGTCTGAGAAAATTGCTACTGGACAGCAACTTCTCAAGAAGGAGAATATGATTTTAAGGGGGGTTTTGCATCCATGCTTGTCCCCATTTCCCTAGGTTTTGGTTAGTGATCACTAGACATTTTAGTGGTGAATCAACTATACGAAACCATCCTTGGGGTACATTAGGACTAAACATTTCATTTGCTTGGGAAGGGGATTTTTATCCTTTGAAAATGAGATTTTATACTTAAAAATGGTTTTTAGGGTTTTGAAAATGAGTTTTCTTTGCAAGAAAGTAAGAAATCTTAAAAATAATTTTGATCTTTGTAGAAGATCATCCATGGAGATGGTCTTCCATGGTGATCTTCTTAGATCTAGAGCAAGAAGATGAAAGAACTACATTTTGTAGTTTGAAGATGCATGCATGGATGAGATTTAGGGTTAGGAAGAGGAGAGTTTACCAATCTTCCTTGTGTTCTTGAGTGTTTGGCTTGAGTGTATGAGTGTTTAGGGCTTTAATGTGAGAGTGAGTGGATGAGTATGAGTTGGGAAAGATTGGAGAGAAAATGGTGACAATTCAAGTGAATTCTCACTGTTTTCTCTCTATATTTCGCCAGAGGTTCGGTGCAAAATGTGTTATTCCTCCTTATTTTTGTGACTGGAGGGCTCAATTTATAGCCCTCTGAAAATAGCAAAGATGTCCGCGCGGATGGATCCAGTCAGCGTGCACTGTTCATTAAATGCAGCTCCAGCTTTGGACAAGAAGAATATTTCTTTTCAAAATTCAAATTAACAGCCAGTTTTTGTGTTTCCAGCCATTGCCATTTTTGGTTTTCTTCTTTTGTTTTGCTTTTTGAGATTCTTTTTAAGGTTTAACCTTAAATAACAATGCCCATTTTACCCTCACTTTGTTAGAAATGTTAGGATAGTTAGGAATTGTTAGAGATGTTATAACTTTCGTTAATTTTCTAACGAAAATTCTAACAAGCTCAAATTGGAGCACTTACAGCAAGGTATGATCCGCGGTCCCGATCATTTCGATATTTCCGGTCTTCCCGACAGATTTAGGGGCCTAGGTTTGGTAGATGATGCCTATTGGGATGCCTTTGCACTTTGTATGTTTGGCACCCTGTTCATGGTCTATTCCTTTGGGATCTGCCATCGGTCTTTGCTGGATGTCGTCGTTCACTGTCGCCTGGCGTAGATGTCGTTCCTTTGATTACGGGGATACTTTTCATGCTCTCGACAGATTAGCTACCGGAAGGCGGTATATGCACGGGGGCAGCCCGTTTCTCTTGACCCTGTGGCTGATGGAGCGTTTGGGGGTTCTTCGGGAAACCTCTGATATGATCAGGCCTTGGACTTTTGCCAGGAGAGGTGTTGATGTAGATTTTGATGATCAGGGCTCGTGGGAGCGTTGGATGGCGGGTCGCCAGACTGAAGATATCAGATGGTCGGTGCCTCATTGGCGGGTGGAGACTCGCAGAGTGCTTCAGGATGGGTCTCCCGTAGTCATGCTTCCGGGGCTTTCTCAGTCCAGCTTCTATATTCCGGCTTTAGTCCTGAGACAGTTTGGCTTGGAGCAGGTTCCCTTGGAGGGTTTTGATGATATAGCCACCAGGGTGGTGGCTCCTGTTTCTATGGATGATCCCTCAGTGTTTCCATTTCTTTCCCGAGCATGGAGGTATGATGCCTTTCCTCCTCGGGTCATTCTCAGGCGTCCGAGACCGGTGTTCCTGACCACTTGGTACCTGGATTGGTATGAGAGGCATCTGGGAGAGACTCAGGTGGCTATTTTGAGACGGCGTGAGGCCATTGTGGGTGCGGAGGACCGGGATCAAGTTTACGAGAGGAGGAGGGCCGAGGCGAGGGCCAACCCTCATGACAGGAGCGGAGAGACGCCGTGACCGACTATGAGGCTTACGTCAAGAGACAGGAGAGGAGGGCTCCTATGCTACCGGCTAGGCTACGGGAGATGAGGGATGACGCTAGGGCTACTAAGGCCCCGACAGACGCCGGTTTGATAGACCCTGTCCCTATACCAGAGCTTGGTAGGAGGAACACCGACATTTTTCCTGTTCGAAAAAGAAGACTCGAAGGGGAAGAAGAGGGGAGAGGCCGGTGCGAGTGGCTTGGAGTGACTCGAGGTTTCCAAGTATCCCTTTCTTGTCATGGCGGACACATTAGTTTGACTATGTATCTTAGTTTTCTTTTAGCGGGTTGCCGGTTGTAGGAATGAATCGGGCTTAGACTCATCAAAGAGCTTTTAATTTGTAATGAATATTTGAATTGCTATAGAGTTTTTCGAGACGCTTTCATGGTCTCGATCAATTGTATTGATGCCAAAGTATGGCTTTTATTTGTGCTTTAGACCGAACCGTTTCCGCCGCCTACGTTCCCCTCATTTTGAGAAGCTCAGTCTTCGTAGTTCAACCTGGTGAACTCTTTTTTTGTTTTTTTTTTTGTTTTTTTTTTTTTTTTTTTTTTTTTTTTTGTTTTTTTTTTGTTTTTTTGTTTTTTTTGTTTTTTTTTTTGTTTTTTTTTGGTGCAACCCTGTTTTTTACCTAGGCCGCCCTTCTCGGGTTTCTAACCTAGTTGGGTATTACTCTTTTAGCACTCTCTTTTTTTTTTGTCTTTTACGCGTAGTATCTGCGCAGCTTGTCACCATTCACTGGGTGTACAAAGGGATTCCCGTCGAGGTCTGCAAGTTGCATGGCTCCTCCGGAGAAGATCTTCTGGACGACATATGGCCCGACCCATACAGGCTCCCATTTGCCGAGGGGGTTGATACGGACTGGGGGCTTTTCTTTTAAAACGAGATCCCCTTCTCGGATTTCCCGATGCTTTACTTTCTTGTCGAAGGCTCTAGCCATTCTTCCTTGGTAGGCCCGGATGTGTTCCATGGCCTTCAATCGGCGTTCGTCTAGTAGGGCCAATTCGTCATGGCGACTCTGGAGCCATTCGACCTCGTTGATCTGGCTTTCCAGCAGTATACGGAGCGAGGGTATTTCCAGCTCGATTGGGAGTACGGCTTCCATTCCGTATGTGAGGGCAAAAGGTGTTTCCCCAGTTGCCGTTCTGACTGATGTTCTGTAGCCCCAGAGTGCCAGGTGTAACTTCTCGGGCCAATCTCTGCCTTGGACAGCCATTTTCCGGATGATATTTTCCAGAGTCTTGTTTGCTGCTTCGACGGCTCCGTTGGTTTGGGGCCTGTAGGGAGATGACTTGTGACGGGTTATTCGGAATTCCGCCAGCAGTTTTTCACATTCCCCTTCGAAGTGGGATCCATTATCTGAGATGATTTCGGCTGGCAACCCGTATCTGCACATGATGTTTTCTTTGATGAAGAGGGCAACTTTCCTTGAATTGAGGATTTTGTAGGACTTGGCTTCAACCCACTTGGTGAAGTAATCCACGGCTACCAGGACGAACTCGTGGCCGTTACTGCCTGATGGTGTGATTTTGCCTATGACATCAATTCCCCAAGTGACGAAAGGCCAAGGGGTTGTCATGCAGTATAACTCGTGAGGAGGCAAGTGATTAAGATTTGAGTATCGCTGACATTTGTCGCAGCTTTTGACAAACTGGATGCAGTCGGCTTCCATGGTGATCCAAAAATACCCCATTCTCAGTATGATTTGCATTAGAGCTCGAGCATTCATGTGAGGGCCGCAGGTACCACCATGTATTTCTTTCATGAGTTCGGTAGCCTCTTGTTTGCTGATACATCGCAGGAGGGGGCCTTGATAACGCTTCTTGTATAGCATATTTCCCAAAAGAACATAATGGGAGGCGAGCCGCTTCAGGGCTGAGAGACTTTTTGCTTTGATTCCTTCTTTATATTCCCCATCTTCATTTTTGAAAGAGGCCTCGCCATCCTTCAGGTACTGGTAAATCTGAGTGTACCAGGGATCATTGATCAGTTCGGCTTCCGCTTCAATTTCGAAGCAATAGGCGGGGTTTTCTCTTCTCCCGACTCTGAATGGTTTAACAGACTTTCCTTCAGGTATTTCGACAAGAGAGGCTAGTGTAGCCAGAGCATCTGCGAACCTGTTTCGGTCTCTTGGCAGGTAATGAAAGCTGATTTCTTTAAATTGAGCCACTAGTTCTTCCATGTAAGCATGATACTTCTGCAAACCCGGATCCACGGTCTTCCATTTGTTAGAGACCTGATTGATGATGAGGGCAGAGTCTCCATACACCTCCAATTCCTTGATATTTCTTTCAAGGGCGGCTTCCAACCCGGCTATGCAAGCTTCATATTCAGCAGCGTTGTTGGTGACTTCGAAGTTCAGCCTTACTGCTATGGGGGTGTGTTCGTCAGTAGGATCGACCAGAAGCATTCCTATCCCGTTCCCCCTTTTGTTTGACGCCCCGTCGAAGAAGAGTTGCCAGCGATTTTCTCCTTCTAGAGCGAAGATTCCATCATCGGGAAATTGAGGTTCAGGTCCTCGGGACTCATCACTTGGGAAATCGGCCAGATGTTCTGCCATTATGCGTCCTTTTACGGATTTCCTTGAAACATAAGTGATGTCATATTCGGCCAAAAAGAACGACCATTTTGCCAACCTCATGGAGATGGAAGGCTTGTCGAACAGATATTTGATGGGGTCTATTCTTGAGACAAGATGTATCGGGTGAGACTGCATGTAGTGTTTCAACTTTCCCACTACCCAGACCAAACCTGCGCAAGTCTTCTCGCAAGCAGAGTAATTGAGTTCGCTTCCTTGGAGCTTTCTGCTTACGAAATAGATGGCGTTTTCGACTTTGGAATCTTTCTTCTCTTGAGCTAGCATAGCCCCAATTGCTGTATCCGTGACAGTTAGATATAGCAAGAGTGGCTTTTGCCGATGTGGTGGGCAGAGAATCGGGGGATTCACAAGGTATGCCTTAATCTGTTCAAAGGCAAGCTGACATTCTGGGGTCCATTCTGTGTAGGCATTTTTCTTCATCAACTTGAAGATCGGCTCGCAGATCGAGGTCAGCTGATTTACAAAGCGGCTTATGTATTGCAGTCTTCCCATGAAGGATTTCACTTCTGTCAGTGTCCGGGGTGGCTTCATTTCAACTATCGCCTTGATTTTCTGGGGATCTACTTCGATTCCCCGTTCTGTCACCATATATCCTAGCACCTTACCTCGTCTTACACCGAAAGTGCACTTGGCTGGATTCAGTCTCATGCTGTGGTCTCGGAGGCGGCCGAAGAATTTTCTCAAATCAACAAAGTGCTGGCCATCTGATCCTCTGGAATGTATTATCATGTCGTCCACATAGACCTCAATTTCTTTGTGGATCATGTCATGGAACAGAGCTGTAGCTGCCCTTTGGTACGTAGCCCCAGCATTCTTTAGTCCGAATGGCATGACCGTGTAGCAGTATGCCCCAAGGGGTTGTGAAGGCTGTTTTGGCTTGATCTTCTTCTGCCATTTTGATTTGGTTGTAGCCGGCAAAACCGTCGACGAAGGATTTGACTTCATGGTTGGCCGTGGAATCTACCAAAATGTCGATGTTTGGCAGGGGGAAATCGTCTTTTGGACTGGCTTTGTTCAGATCCCTGAAGTCTACGCAGCATCGGATTTTTCCGTTGGCCTTGGTCACCGTCACTATGTTGGACAGCCATGTTGGGTATTCAATGACCCTGATGAAACCTGCTCTGAGCATCTTTTCTATTTCCTCTTTCACTTGTAAGGACCATTCGGGCTTAATTCTTCTTAGCTTCTGCTTTACTGGCTTGACTTCTGGGTCGAGCGGTATTCGGTGCTCAACTATGGAAGGATCGAGGCCTGGCATATCTTTATAGGACCATGCGAACACATCCACGAATTCTTTTAGCAGCTCAATTAGGGCATCCCTTTCAGTCCCTTCGAAGAAACTACCAATCTGCGTCTCTTTAGGCTCTTCCGCAGTTCCCAGATTCACACTCGTCAAAATCTCTTCGGCAGCTTGGGCTCGATTTTCCTCTTTCCGGACAACCTGCTTAAAGATTTCTTTGATATATTGTTCATTTAATGTGTCTGCCTCTTCATCTAGTGAATCGTTATTAACTGTTTTTAGATTATTAGTTAATTCATCATTAGTTAAAGCGGCAATTAAGGGATACTCAGAAAGGTTCATCATTTCATTGAAGACGAAGGGGAATACAACGTTCGCTACAGACTCGTAGTCTTCAGGCGTAAGGCCATCGGACGACTCGAGAGACTCGAACTCAACAATGAGAGACTCGGAGGACTTTACAAAGGTTGACACGAAAGGACGGGGGACCAATCCAAGCTTGGTGATCATTTCCTCTTTGGTCGCGGACGGGCCTGAGAGAGTTTCCCAATTCTTTAGCGGCATCGCTGTCGGTGGCTTCACAACTCGGGAAAGGCATGGTTTCTGTGCTCCCTCTTCAAGCATTGCTATCATCTCTTTGTCTGAATCAGAATCAACCAGGTTCGGCTCTTGGAAACTGAGCATGTGGATGTAGGGATCTTCCTCAATCCTGGGGATTTCCGTTTCGTCACAATCTGACCGCTCAATCCAGATGTAAGGACGTATTGCGTCTCGGTGAGCTGCTAGAAAAATCTCATGTCCCATACTCGAGCGGAAAGGCTCGGCAGGTAGTTCAGCAAGGAGGACGTCCCACACGACGTTCATAGATTCGAGCCGAGTCTGTCGGTGTTTGCCGACTTTTATCATGAAAATCTCCTCGCCTGGCGAGGCCAAAGAATGGGTTTGCAGAATGCTGACAAATCTGTGATTGAGGACCGGGGACTTGTGTGCCTGTATCATGGCGGTGTTCAGCGTTTCCTTCCAGTACGCCTCCAAGTGTTGGAAATAGCAATTAAATTTGATGAATCGAACTTCTTCGGAGTCTGCTCGCTTGAGTGTGTCGACATAGTTGGCATCGCTGGATTCCAAAGGATGCTGGCGAGACTTGCCTCTTGAAGGATGTAGCCCCGGTGTTTGACTGTGGGCGTTCTTGGCTATTGTTTCAGCTTCGTTCCCTATGAGGAAACTGTCACCCCTTATGACTTCAAGGTCTCCTGCCGGTTGATGAATTTGACGCGTTGGGGGAGAGTGGAGGCTATGGCTTTCATGTGATGCAACCAAGGGCGCCCTAGTAGAGCTGTGAACTCGGAGGGGATATCCATTACATGGAACTTTGCGGGCACCATTTGGGTTTCGTACCAGAGTTCGAGTCAGCTGTCCCCAGAATGGGACGAGACGAACCGTCGTAGGCCTTGACGCTCGGGTAGATGGGATCACGCGCCTTTCATTTATGCGGAGGGCCCTCATCATGCCGAGGGGAAGGACATTTACCGATGATCCATTGTCCACTAATACCCCAGGGAGTGACATGGTGTTGAGCCGAATAGTGATGTACAAAGCTTCATTGTGTTGGGAGACATCTCTTGGCAAATCTTCATCGCAGAAGGTGATCATACTCCCATATAGGTGAGGATCATAGATTTGGTCCTTGTCTCGGGATAGAGAGTCATTGAACAGTCGCTTCGTGCCTTTTTCTTGCGAGGTAGAGTCTTTGCGAAGCCCCTAGGTTATACTGATGTCTTTTGTGGCGGTTGCCATCTCCAGTCAACATGTTGATTGAGTGGGAGCGCCAGAGGCTGGCGTCGGTCTTTCTTCATCGGTGTATACTCGGGGGCTGGACAAACTGAACCTTGGGCTGACCCCAGGGGGGTTGGACTTCTGTTGCGGTATTCTGGTATCCGAAAGTCTCGACTCTGTCGTTGGCAAGGCTTTTCTGCTCTTTTACCCCTTTTTGCTTTGGGGAAGAGCGGCGGAGTAGAGTACATAATAATCAAATCCCTCGAGATGGCTCCCGAGCGTTCCCACACTTGTTATCACCGGCCTCGAATCTCTCCTTCAATTTTCTTTGGGAGGAAATTTTCTTTTTCTTAGGAGGACGGTCCTCGTGTATTCGGTCCTGATAGTCCCTTTCAAGGCAATCGGGACGGTCACAAATATCCCACCAAATGTGTTCTACGGTTGGTGGCGGATTTGGGACCTCGGGTGAGCGGTCTTGGAATGACTTTGAGTGGAAGGGGTCGGGGATGCAACTGTGGGCTCGTCTGGAAGCAAGTGATTGGACTCCGCCGGATAATGAGAGATATTGAGGTCAGGGAACGGGCACATGTTTGTCCTTCAAGGTAGCCCGGTCAGTTGGGATATTGTTAAGGTCCCGAAGTGGCGTGTGACCTCTTCCATCCAGGCCTGCTGTCTGTCTGGCATTCTTCCAGGGCTTTGATGGCTGACCATATTTCTTCAACTGTCTCCTGATTTTCATCACTCAGGCTGATATTTGTGGGATCATCACTTTGAGAGGGACAGCGACGGTATACCGAACTCTTTCGTCCCTCGCTTTGTTTGGGGGCCGGTTGCCACTGTAAGTCGGCGGGCAGGAGTCCCGGCGGTGGAAACATAGGAATCTTGGGGTAGCATCTTGATGTATCCGGGACTATTAAGAAGAGGAGGAGAACCTTCTTCCTTCTTTGCGGTAAAAGTGCCATCGGGATTGAGACTGATAGTCAAACCATGACTTGCGACTACCCCCAGTAGGTCATCAATTTGAGCCTCATGTCGAAGTCTCATCTGTTCTACCAAGCTGGATCCAATCTGGTCTGCTGTAGGGATTTTGGAGGACGGAGCAACGTTATCCCCATCATTACCGGCTGATGCGGACATTCTGAAACCCGGAGTCGGAACAAACGGTGAAGCTGACGATGCGCTTGATTCTTCCCAACTGATCAAACGGTGACCCGGTGCCCGAAACCAAGCTTTGTGAGGAGCTGCGGGGAAAGGACACGAAGGTTGGATGTCTGGGAATGGAAGGAGGGTAGGTGTTTGGGCTTTAGGCTCATGCAACATGCAGTTATTTGTTCATGTTTACTTAAAACATGTTTTATTAACCTAATCGGTTGGAAAAGATTGCTCTTCTTTTTCGCAAGCTACTCTGATTCCTGGATCAGTGGGCCCCGTCACTACGTCTATAAGCCCCTCGTATTCCACCTGTATTTCGACCTCCCAGGGTGGACAGCCCCGGGCGAGGGTCCTATAGGGCAAGCGGGTCCCACCGACCAGAAAGAAAAACGATCCTAAAAGTCTGGCGGGTAATCGAGTCTTAACGAGCATTCGATGTAAATTACGGGACAAAGGCGGACGTCAAAAGTCAAGATCATGTCCGAGGGCTCGACGAAAAGTCGGCATGATTTGGATGATAAGCGTCCACAATTGATCTTGACTTGTCGTCGGTTAAGCCGTAATTAGGCATGGAATATTCATTAATCCTTGATGACTCGGTGTCAATCTTTGGGAGTCGTTGTATAATTTGTGCCAGTCGAGCCGAAGTCAAGGCGCCGGTCAATATCTTGGTCAAAGTCTGCGGCGGAAAACCGCAGAACTTCGGCTTGATTAGGGTCCCGAAAGATATTGAGTCGGTATGCCGACAAAGGCTTGAAAGGAAAGGTCTATACACGGACGGGGCATGACACAGACCAGACTAAAAACCAACCGGGTCTCGGACAAAGTGTGTCACGGACAAGTGCATGGTCGACACGAGGCTCCATGGGATGTTTGGGTAGTCCTGTGCTCATCCGAGAGGCGTAATAAGACCAAACGGACCGCGACAAGGATTTCCCGGGTTAGGGACGTAGTGTGCGTGTACGGTCACGTGCGCGTAGTGTGCGGCAGTCTATATTCTTTTTCTGAGTAAAATAGAGATTTTTTTATGTGTCTTAAAAATATGATGCATGATTTTTTATTTTTTTTTTTTGAGAATTTTCTTTTCTTTTTTTTGTTTTGACGATCCTTTTCTTTTTTTTTTTTGAAAAATTTTTTTTTTGAGCACATAAGCACGAAAATTCCGACAGTTAGGGACATTATTCCGACAGTCAAAATTTTGACTTTCTCCGAGGCGGCCAAAACAACATGAAAACTGTGCAAAAAATCAACACACACACAAAAATGATTTTCAAAGCCGGGACGGAAGCTTGACCCTCAAAAGCTTTTTTTTTTAAAACGGTGATACCGGTACGTGGGATTGTTAGACCACAATTTATCCCCGACTCGTGTTAGGAGGCGATAACGGGAAATTTAGTGGTTTCCACCAATATACCAAATACCATTTTTTTTTTTAAAAAAAAAAAGCTTCATCCCCAGCGGAGTCGCCACTGTGATGATGTGTGTATCCGAAAATTTTCCCATTTTTTGTTTAAAAGAAAATCAACGAAAACGGAGTCGCCACGCCATTTTAATTTTGAGGGCCAAAACTTTGAAAAAAGCCCGAGATCAGAGATTTAGGTTCGGAGGTCATGTTACCCGTCGGGAAGGACGTTAGTGTGCACCCGACGCGCCTCGTAAAACGAGTCTTCCAAGCTGAAAATCATTTGTGTGTGTGTGTGTGTGTGTGTGTTTTGGCCAAAATAAGTTGAAACTCAGAAAAGTAAAAATTGGGATATCTTTTTAAGACTTTAAACTGATCCCATGATTTTTGGATTGAGATTTGGTACTCAAAAGACCTTTTGAAGTTGAGAGCCATTTCTGCCAGAATGAAAAAGGCAGTGGACCTTTGATTTTGAAATGGATTCAAGGGTCTTAAAACTTCATAATCTGGATAAACTCAGAGAATTAAAGTTGTTCTAGACACCTTAAATAAAGTTTGTGAGAAGGAATTTTCCATTTTGGAGAAGATTTGAGGGGTCAAAACCTTCTGGAAACCTCAGATATGAGATCTGGATTCCCAGAAGCTGATGAACTAGCCTCTGAAAGAAAATTTGAAAAGAGGAGTTTTACTCACCCAAAAAATAAAGTAAAAATATTTCTGGAAAGCTCTGGATGTTGGCTACAAAAAGTATTTTGTAGTCAACACCAAATTCCAAGTTCATCTGTGTCCAAAAATTAAGACCATGGACTGAGGTCTGAGAAAATTGCTACTGGACAGCAACTTCTCAAGAAAGAAAATATGATTTTAAGGGGGGTTTTGCATCCATGCTTGTCCCCATTTCCCTAGGTTTTGGTTAGTGATCACTAGACATTTTAGTGGTGAATCAACTATACCAAACCATCCTTGAGTACATTAGGACTAAGCATTTCATTTGCTTGGGAAGGGGATTTTTATCCTTTGAAAATGAGATTTTTATGCTTGAAAATGGTTTTTAGGGTTTTGAAAATGAATTTTCTTGGTAAGAAAGTAAGAAAACTTTGAAAATAATGTTGATCTTGGTAGAAGATCATCCATGGAGATGGTCTTCCATGGTGATCTTCTTAGATCTAGAGCAAGAAGATGAAAGAACTACATTTTGTAGTTTGAAGATGCATGCATGGATGAGATTTAGGGTTAGGAAGAGGAGGGTTTACCAATCTTCCTTGTGTTCTTGAGTGTTTGGCTTGAGTGTATGAGTGTTTAGGGCTTTAATATGAGAGTGAGTGGATGAGTATGAGTTGGGAAAGATTGGAGAGAAAATGGTGACAATTCAAGTGAATTCTCACTGTTTTCTCTCTATATTTCGCCAGAGGTTCGGTGCAAAATGTGTTCTTCCTCCTTATTTTTTGTATTTGGAGGGCTCAATTTATAGCCCTCCTGAAAATGCAAACATGTCCGCGCGGATGGATCCAGACGCGTGCACTGTTCATTAATTGCTGCTTCAGGCTTTGGACACAAGGAATAATCTTTTTCAAAATTCAAATTGACCAGCCAGATTATGTTTCCAGCATTTCTATTTGTGGTTTTATTCTTTTGTTTTTCTTTTTTAAGATTCTTTTTAAGGTTTAACCTTAAATAACAATGCCCATTTTACCCTCACTTTGTTAGAAATGTTAGGATAGTTAGGAATTGTTAGAAATGTTATAACTTTCGTTAATTTTCTAACGAAAATTCTAACAAGCTCAAATTGGAGCACTTACACCTAGTCACCTGGTTACCCAAACCAGTGTTGTTCTCTGTCGAATCGGACATTCGACTCTGGGTGACTGGCCCGAGGATTACAGCTGCACGAGAATTACTGCGCTAACAAGTCGGCTGACCCGGTGTTCTCACCCACTTCTTTCTCATTGCGGGAAAGGGATAGGAAAGGTTTAGACTCGGGGTAGGTGTTTAGAGGTGAAGGCTCGGGCAATATGCAAATTAGAATCTTCCGGTTTACTTAAAATGTCTTTTATTAATATCTATTTGGTTGGAAAAGGGATTTGCCCTTCTTTTCGTAACTACTCTAGATCTGGATCGGTGGGTTCCGTCACTACGTCTATAAGCCCCTCGTATTCCACCTGTATTTCGACCTCCCGGGGTGGGCGGCCCGGGCGAGGGTCCTATAGGGCACGCGGATCCCACCGATCGAGAGTAAGAACGCTCCTAACGGGTCCTAGCGGGTCATAGGAACTTTCAACGCACGAGCGATGCGGATTATAGTCAAGGCAATAGGGAAAGTCTCGTCTTTACGCCTTGATAGAATTTTGGCGAATTTCGCTTGAGCGAAAAACGTTTTGACTTTCGGTAATGTCCGAGAAGATAATAGGCATGGGTCGGGCGGCAAAAGCCGGATGACACAGTGTCACATTGAACTTCGTTGCATACGCCGGGCGTGAGTTAGAATCGAAGTCAATGCCAGGTCAAGATCTTGCCAATTTTTCCTCGTCGGAATTTTAGCAGAGCTTCGCTTGAGCGAAAGATCTTTTGATTTGTTGGCAAAGACTCAGTCTTGACTCTTACGCATTCCGTGCGGAGTCAAGGTCAATAGTCGATGTCGGAGTCGAGATCTCGCCAATTTTTCCTTATCGGAATTTTGGCGAGTTCCTCTTCAGATTATGAACTAAGGCTTGACCTTTACGGGGGTATCTGGCCAGGCTATATGACACGGACTAGACCAAAAACCAACCAAAAGTCACGGTTTTGAAACGTGTGACACGGACTGTGCATTGGTCGACACCGGCCCACGTAGGGAGGTTGGGATGATTCCGTGCGCGCTCGGGAGCATCGTAAGGCTGTCCGTGACTGCAGCTGGAACCACCCTCGGGTTTGAAGGACGTGCGTGCAAAGTGTACAGGATATATCAGGTGCGCGTAGTGTGCGGTCTCCTAAAAATGTTCCTTTTTGAGTTAAAACAGAGATTTTCATAAATGTGTTTTAAAGGAATGATTTTCGGGACGGGGAAAATGCAACACGTAAGCACGTAAATTTTCTGGAAGCCCCAGTCAGTCATGGAGCTGAGTAGCCCCAAGCTGCTAGGACTGCCAGATTAACCATGATTTTTCCTGGTGGAATTGCCACTGAGGTCGCCCGGTCAGAATCCAAGGAGGATTGAGTTGTACGACTGCATGGATCAATTTTCCAGGTTCCACTCCTTTTGCTATTTTTTTCGGGTTGTTTCCCGTTCAAAGTATGCACAGATTCCAAGATGCAAATGATGCAATGCAAGGTAAAGAAAGCAAGCACGATTAATGAAATCAGCGACGGGAGTCTAACCCACTCAAAGGGAAAAGCTTTCTTTTATTTTTTTCAAAAAAAATTTTCGAAAAGGGATACTGGTACGTGGGATTGTTAAACCACCGGTTATCCCAACTCCCACATCAGGAAGTGTACAGGAAGGGCAAGTGGTTTCCACCTATATACCGAGTATCGATTTTTGTTTTGAAAATAAAGCTTTTCTCCTTTGGGATTCCCCAGCGGAGTCGCCAAACTATGAATATGTGCCCAATTTTTTGTGTTTGTTGGATTCACGCGAGTTTGAAGACATCCGGTTTAATTTGAAAAACGGAGTCGCCACGCCATTTTGATTACCTCAAAACTTTGAAAAAAAGGTTTTTATGGGTTCGGAGGTTAAGTTACCCCTTGGGAAGAACGGATCGTCGTTCACCCAAGGTGCCTTGCCGGAGCAAGTCTCCCAAGATCTCATTAATCGTGCTTGCTTGCGTGCTTTCTTGTGTGCATGTGTTTGAAAATAAGGAGGGAATGTCCCAAGTCGTCTTCCGGACGTACAAACCATTTATTGGTTGTCGCTCGGGATTTCTTGGATTTTATATATTCGGGATTTTGATCCCGTCCTCATCTTGGACTTGTGATCATCGCATTTTTGGACCTTGGGACTTGCGTGATCGAGAGAATGACTCTCTTTATAGTCAAAGATGAGGTTCTTTAGAAAAGGAGGGTCCTTAGCCCATCAATCCTATACTTTAAGATGGTCGAGCTCATATAGATGCTTCATACTCATCTTAAGTGATAATCGGAGATATAGGGTTCAAAGGTGTCCCTTTCTAAAGAGATTATGAAACATTTATGAAAGGAACGATGTAAAGATAGGATCTTTTACACCGGTCCGTTCCGAGGTTACTAATGGGGGAATGGGGGAATGCATGTAAAAATGACATTTTAATGAAAAGATGACATTTTTTGGGTTGCAAAGGATGTATTTGATTTAAAGAAATGATCTTTATTGCAAAGGATGCATAAAGACACAATTTTTATGCAAATGATGCATTTTTATGAAGAAATTGGAATTCAATATGCAAAGGATGCATAAAGATTGCATTTTGAAAAGCATAGGATGCTAGTTTATGGTAAAGACATGATCTTTAAAGCAAATGATGCTTGGAAAAGGTATTTTGAATGCAAAGGATGCATTTTGATTGAAAAGATTTGATTTTTATATGCAAATGATGCATAAAGATGACATTTTTATTGGAAAATAGGGGGTTTTAGGTGCAAAGGATGCACCTTTATGGATAAAGACTACATTTTTAATGGCAAATGATGCCTAATGCATGCAAAGGGGAAGGGGGATTATAAAGATATGATCTTTAATCTACCAAGTCCCAAGCAAGATAAAAGCAATGCAATGAGCAATTATAAAGCAATTAAGATGCAAGGTTAGGGCGTGCGAGGTTACCAATGGCTTCCTCTTCTTCTTTGGACGGAGCTAGGAGGAGAGGATTGATCTTGAGCCTTCAAGGAGGAGGGAGATGACTTCTTGAGCTTCTTCTTCACCTTCTTGAACTTCCAGCTGCTCTTGGGAGGCTTCTTCACGTATTATGAGTATTTGTGGGTGATTTTGTTCATGATCAAATGGGTAGAGGAGGGCTCTATTTATAGGCAGTCTGGAAATCGCCAATGAAGCCGTGCGGCTAGGGACCTCGAGCTAATGCAGTCGTGCGGCATTATCCCTTGTGACTCAGCATTTCTAGAACCATGCAAGGTGGCAATATCTAGAAGCTTCCTCCCAATTAAGAAAAACGTGTTTCTTAATTGGGAAGGCTCCTTTTCAGCCTTTTATTCAATTTGGAACAGTTCCGGAATATTTTCGGAACACTAGGAAGGTCCGGGGAATTACCCGGAAACTTACCGAAATTGCCGGGAAATTTAACCGGAAGGCATGAGCCAGATTTGGGTACTTACAAGCACCCTCAACTGAAATTCCCTCAAACCGCACGTTTGAAACCGCACCTGAAATTCCCATTCCAGATGCAACTCCTAGGGAAGAAGAAGTTGAGAATTCCCCCATCCAGCTTATTGAACCTCTTCGTCAACTTACATTCCATGACTTCGCTGAAGGATCTAATGACATTCCAATTGAAGATCTTCAGCAAACCTCAGTCCAACCAGATTTACCCCCGGAGATTCGTGAAGTCAGCAGTCACCCTCTCTCTAATGTGATAGGTGATCTGTTTTTCGGTATTCAAACAAGGAGATCGAACTATGATGAGCATACTTCCTTATTATCTCAAGTTGAAC
This sequence comes from Adenophora triphylla var. japonica, assembly GCA_022495995.1. Lineage (NCBI taxonomy): Eukaryota > Viridiplantae > Streptophyta > Magnoliopsida > Asterales > Campanulaceae > Adenophora > Adenophora triphylla. Next base: position 326,342 of record JAFEMH010000530.1, read on the forward strand.
CCAAGAAGATTGATGAAGCACTCCAAGATTCCAGTTGGGTCGTTGCTATGCAAGAAGAACTCAACCAGTTTGAAAGATGCAAGGTCTGGACTTTGGTGATTAGACATCAGGATCAAGGAGTGATGGAAACTAAGTGGGTGTTTAGGAATAAGATGGACGAGAATGGAAGCATCACTAGGAATAAAGCAAGGTTGGTTGCACAAGGATATAGGCAAGAAGAAGGAATTGATTATGATGAAACCTTTGCTCCAGTTGCAAGATTGGAAGCTATTAGGATCTTCTTAACCTACGCCTCTTTCAAGCGTTTCAAGTTATATCAAATGGACGTGAAGAGTGCTTTCCTCAACGGTGAACTGCAAGAGACCGTGTATGTTACCCAACCGCCTGGATTTGAAGACTCCAAATTTCCCAATCATGTCTACAAACTCCAGAAAGCTTTGTATGGACTTAAGCAAGCTCCAAGAGCATGGTATGAGATTCTCTCTAAATTTTTACTAGAAAAAGGATTTAAACACGGTAAAATCGATACAACTCTTTTTATTGCCAAATATAATGAGAATACTTTACTTGTTCAAATATATGTCGATGATATTATTTTTGGTTCTACTAATGAGTTACTTTGTAAGCGTTTCGAGAAGCTAATGAAAAGCAAGTTTGAGATGAGCATGATGGGAGAATTAACATTCTTCCTCGGGCTTCAAATCAAGCAATGCGAAGAAGGTATTTTCCTCAGCCAAGCCAAATACACCAAGGAGTTAATAAAAAAGTTTGGATTAGAAAATGCTAAAGCATATGATACTTCAATGGCCACCGACAATAAGCTAGATAAGGATCTAAAAGGTAAGAAGGTTGATCAAATCCTATATCGAGGTATGATCGGCTCATTACTTTATTTAACTGCTAGTAGGCCTGATATCATGTTTAGTGTCTGTGTATGTGCACGCTATCAAACAGATCCTAGAGAAGCACATCTAATTGCAGTCAAGCGTATAATCCGCTATTTATCTGGAACCACTAACCTTGGACTTTTGTATTCTAAAGATTCGAACTTCGATCTTGTAGGATATTCGAATGCAGATTATGCAGCTTGTACTATTGACTGGAAAAGCACTAGTGGTACTTGTCATTTCCTCGGGAATAGACTAGTTGCTTGGGCCAGCAATAAGCAAGCATTAGTTTCAGTGTCAACCACAGAGGCTGAGTATATTGCTGCTGGAAGTTGTTGCTGTCAAATCCTCTGGATGAAGCACCAGTTGGTAGACTATGGAATCCATGAAGGGAATTGCCCCATCATGTGTGACAACACTTCAACAATTTCAGTCTCCAACAACCCTGTCATGCATTCCAAGACCAAGCATATTGATATCAAGTATCATTTCCTCAAAGACCATGTGGAGAAGAGGAATATCCATTTAGAGTGGGGACAGACAACCAGATTGCTGATATCCTCACCAAGGCTCTGAACTCCAAGAGGTTTTCATTCCTTAGAGGAGAAATGGATATGCTTGAACTTAAATGATTCCTTACTTTTTATTTGCTAACTTGTGTGTTAAGTATAGGTTGAAATTCTTATTGAGGATTTAAACCGCCTCTGTTGAAACCGCTTGTACCAAAACTGCAAGCAGTCAAACCACCTGCATCCAACCGCCAGTGCCAAACCGCTAGATGCAGTCTGATCGCTTGGATCAAAACCGCGTTTCAACATTAGAGTAAATTCTGTCTAATCTTTCTTATCTTTATTTAAAAAAAAAAAAAACTGTTCAAATTCTTTTTATTTATTTTTTAGTCCTTATTTTGACATAAGGGTATTTTTGCAAATATTTTCCCTCGTTTATTTCAAAATTAAGAGCATTTAATGCTAAGGGGACATGAGCATTAAAAACTCTCATGTCAGTCGTCATTGAGAGAAGTGCAGGAGGTGAAAGGGTGCAACATTTGGTATTTTCAATCATCCCTTTCTAAACCAAACTGTCTGCCCCCTTCACCTATATAAGCATGAGTTGGTGAAAATTCTAACCTTTTCACTGCCAACTCACTGTCATTCGTACTTCTTCTACCAACTTCACTTTCTCTCTCTAAAAATCCTCTAAAACTTCATTTTCAAAACCTTTTAACTGAAATGGCTACAAGTTCAAAAAGACAAAGAGCCTCCACTGTTGCTAGGGCACCCAAGAAACCTATCTTGGAAATGGTAACAACTTCTTACCTTTAATCTTTACAATTTTTCAGAATCTGCCATTGATGAACTGAAAACCCTTTCGTATGCCTTGTTCATATTTTGGGTGATTTTAATCTTGTTTGTTACTCATTTTTGATGATTTATGTTGGGTTTTGTTCGGATTCAAGCATGGATTACATATATGTTGTTTATTTCATGATCCATCCATGCCTTGAACACTGATTTTGATTTATTCAGTTTTCGTATGTTGAAAACCCATTTCTGTGTTCTTCATTTTACTATGGTTTGAAACCGCTTGGATCTAAACCGCCTTGGTATCTCTTGTTTCAAACCGCTTGCCCCTTCTTATATTAAACCGCATGCTAAACCGCTTTCTCAAGATTCTTTTGAAACCGCATGATGTTTTCATCTTTTCTTGACTTTTGAGACATATTCCTAAGTATATAGGCTGGAAACCAAGAACTTCCTCTCTAAGCACCGCTTGGAGTGTGGGATAAATTTGGATTACAATGCCACGTACTTAAGAAATTTTGTTCTCAAAATCCTCATCTTCTTTATGTATTCATAGTTCACTTGGGGTTTGAAAATTTTCAAACCGCACCATTGCTTAACCGCTTGGTGCTCAAACCGCTTGTGACTATGAATACAAAAATGGATCTAACTCTTAAAGTTTTACTTTGTAGGATCCATCTACCTTCCTACCTGGATGGGAAGTAAATGAGGTTGAGCTCAAGACAGATGCTCTTGGAAGGGAACTGCTTAGGAAGCTGAGAGTATCAGGCATCCTGCCCCTCTTCACCAAGCAGCAAGACTTCATTGTGCCTTCCTTTGTAGATCAGTTTTATGCTACTGCAAAGCGTGGTAGCAGGATTCTAGATGGAGGTCAAAGAGTATCATGCCTAACTACAGTGATTGAAGGCCTAAATCTCTCCATTGACTACATCGATATCAGAAGGCTTTTCAAATTCGTAGTTGGTGGAGCTCCTATAGAGGTAGATCAAGTGATTCAAGACAATGCTGCCTTCCAAACTGCCAAAGTTGATTCCATGGTTGGGAAATACAAGAAGATCCCAAGAAAGGGTTTTGGTGAGCTGATGAGCCATATTGGACATCTGGTTGGGAGATCTGTTTGTGGAAAGACAGGGAACCACAACAACTTTACATCCCAACAATGGATGTATTGTGCTGCTATCTTTATGGAAATCCAACAGCATTGGCCTAAGATCCTCTATAAGGAAATTCGTGATAGTGTGGACACTTATCAGTCCAAGATTAAGGGAGAAGATCAGAGATGGAGACCATTTTGCAGAATTCTTACTGCACTTTTGATGGATTTTGAACATCTGGATGAAATTGCCAACAAGAATCCAGAATTAATGGTGGACTGTACTGATGACTCACTTGGACTGCTTGCATGCCACTCCTTCAGGTATTCTAATGGAGATGCTTTATACAAATCCTTGTATGATGCAGATACCTATCTCAAGAAGGAGCCCTATGAGCTTAGAGATCCCTCAACCGCTCCAAAAGCTAAAGGAGCTAAGCGGCCCAGAAAGCCTCAAGCTAGAGCTGAACCGCTCCCCAAAAAGCCCAAGACCGCTCCTACATCAAAACTGGGTGCATCTGATGAAGCTGGGACTAGCAAGACAAAGAAGCAGTCTGAACCTATGCATTTGGTAGATGAAGAGGAAAAGGAAGAAGAAGATCCAAGTATTCCAAACTTGGTGGCTAGAGCCAAAAAGGCTAGGGATGAGATGGCTGGATTGACTGTTGAAGAACAGATGAAGGTTCTTCAGGATCGGATTGACAGATTAGCCAAGGAGCAAGAGGAAAAGAGACATGCCAAGGGTAAAATTCCTGTTGATGAAACCGCTTCACAGCCCTAACCGCAACCTGAAACCCAACCGCCTCCTTCCTCAAATACAACCCCTGACCAATCAACAGTCCAATCCCCTGCTCACTCCCCAGTCCAATCCCCCAACAAATCACCTTCCAAATCTCCTTCCAAATCCAAATCCATAACTCTTTCCCCTATCAAAACCGCACCAATTCAGGGGGAGAAACCTTTGAAGAGAAGGAAGATGGTTGCCAGAAAGAAATCCAAAAAGGGCAAACCAATTCAACCCTCACCCTCTCCATCACCCCCTAGAAATTCTCCTCTACCATCTCCTCAAAACTCCCCTTCACCTTCCCCCAGAAAATCCCTTTCACCCTTATCTTCTCAATCCCCAAATAACTCACCCCAACATTCCCATTCCATAAACTCCCAACACTCTAACCAAACCCCTACTCAATCCCATGCCTATCAGCAATGGCAATCCAAGCCCTCTACTGGACATGCCACATCCAAATCCATTAGGGATGATCCAACCCCAGCCAATTCACCAAATCATAACCGCTCTCATTCCCCTACACCTGACCGCTCCAAATCTAACTCCCCTGCTAAATCCCTAACTCCCTAAAATTCTCCCCTAAGACAGAAATCCCCTCCTCAAACCGCTCCTGAAACTACCCAATACCAACCACCTCCAACCTTCCAAACCGCTTCAACCTTAACCGCTCCACCCACTGAATACTCCCAAATTCTCCACACCCTAAACCTTATCCAAGGCCAACTTGTAATCAACCAAGGCTATATCATTTCCCTAACCGCATCCAATGCCTCTCTCCTTGAATCCAACCGCTCCCTCCAAGCCAAGGTAGATGCTCACTCCCTTGAGATGGCAACTATTAAATCTTCTTTGCTTGATTCCATTAAGGGGGAGAGATCTACAGCAATCCCAACCGCTCCATCCTCCTCAACCGCTCCAGTTGATCAAACCGCCTCTATTATCAAATCTGCGGTTGAAGAAGGAATGATCAAAGCCTTGGGAGATAAGGCTTCAATTGCTGAGCTTAACAAATCTTTGGACAATCTTGGAGGAAGGATCTGCACTTCCCTTGAAAAGGATCTTGGAACCTTAAGCTCTAAATTCCTTGACTTTCTAACCTCCAGATCGCAGCTGGCTCAAACAGTCTAAAACTCCCTGGATTCTCTGCGTGAAGAAGTCTTGGAACAAATTGATCTATTCAAGGTGGACTCCAAGGTAAATCTGGACTGCGTAGGAGATACTTCCATGGCCAAGTTGAAGGAAATTCAAGAAGAATTCACTGAACGCCTAGACAACTTGAAGACTGGATTCAACTCCAAAATTGAAGCTGAAATCCACAACTTAAAATCCTCTCTGAAAGTTACCATTAACCTTGAGCCAATGGAAGAAGCTATTCAAGACCAAACCGCTGCTGTACAGGAGGAAGTTCATACCATTTTCAATTCTCTATATTCATCCCTCCATGTTCAGCTGGATACTATCAGAGATAATTTGGTTGCTAATACCAAAGCGGTTGGAGCTACCAATTCCACTTCTGCACATTCTGTGAATGCCTTGAAGAAGCTTGAAGCTACCCTGACCAGAACCGCAGAAGAATAAGAAGATTAAGGAAAGCGTTTTCACCTGATCAATCTAGAGCTAGGACCAGTGGAGCAGAACATGAAATCAACAAACCGCCCCAGCAGTAAACCGCTCCTTCGTTATTATTTTTGAACCGCTTGTGTAAGTTGGATCGCACTCTCCTTGTATTTTTTCTTGTCCAACTTATTCTGTGTTTTTGCTTTTTGTAACCTTGTAATTTTCTTTCATTCCTGTTTTGTAATCGCTTGAGGAATTAATGGAAATTGCATCATGGTTCCAAAACCTTGTTCATATCAATCTGCTTGTTTGTAGAACAATGAAACCGCTTATGGTCTTAAACTTCATTCAAATATTTTCAACTTAAAAAATCACTCATTTGAATTGATGTTTAAACATTCAGTTTAAACCACTTTGAACTTAAACTCATATTTTTCAAGTGCACTGAATGCATTTCTATACTTTTCAAGTTGTAACTCCCAATCTTTCAATAGTATAGAAATCTATAGCTTAAGCTAAGTGTGTGCATTGACTTGGGACATGACTTACCATGTTTATTCCTATGGACATGTTTTTACCAAGTACAATGTTTGCTTTTGCTGTAGTAGGTAATGGCATCAATCAAATAGGGGGAGATTGTTGGGTATGCATATTTTAACCCTCCTATTTTTTATTAGATTTGATTGATACCATAACCTCCCATCTATTTTAAGGACTTTAGGACCCTATGTAATGAAGCATAGACTTCAATTTTTTTAGATAAGTCCATTTTATAGAATAGGTTAAATTTAGGCTTGAAGACTGGCACAAGACTCATTGGATCTGAGGATTGCAATTCAAGTGTTTCAGAACCGCTTCATCAAACCGCTTGGCAGAACCGCTCCTAGCTAACTGCCTCGTGAACTCCTTAGTCTAAAACCGCTTGAACTCCAATGTGCAAACTGCACATATGGAAATCCTCCCCTTGTGTGACCGCTCCTCACTCAAACCGCTTGCACACCAGAACCGCCCCAATGATTGAAGACTTGAAGTAAACCTCATTGACCGTTGGAATCCACGTCAAAAATATCAAATGTCAACTACCACATCTTGTCACGTGACTACTTTTCAGACAAGATCTGCAAGAATCTTGAAAAGGTGACAGGTGTCCAAACCTCATTGCTTGCAGCTGGAGCTTGATCAGCTTTTCCTGCAACAACAGTTCCAAAGGACAAAAGTGGTTGATGTGGACCAATGGGAAAGCATCAAGTACTGTCCTAACAACAGCTGTGTCCAACGGCTATATTTGGGATGCTTGGGTATAAATACCCCCAATATTCACCATTTGAAGATTGCTTGAGAAATTGATTTGCTGTGAGTTCATAGAAGCTGAAGCTCTGCCCATAAATTCATAAGTCCTTTGAATCTTCATCTTCATACTTCAAGAAATATTCCCCAGCCCAGAAATCAAGCCTTAACACCATCAAGAATCATTATGCTCTACATCTCAAAGATTTAAAGAGCCTTGATCTTGTTCTCACACACACACCTCACTTGTTTAATCACATAGATTAATCATTTGAGATACACTGGTTATAGTCTTAGGATTTGTTCTTCATAGAAAAGATTTTAGATCAGAGTATTACTCATTGTACTTTGTAATCTCTCATACTCAATATAAAATCTTTCTTAGAAATCCAAGACTAACCATCTTGGTAGTGGACGTAGATTGTTTATCGATTGAACCACTCCAAATAATGTGTTCTTACTTTCTGCATTTATATTTCTTGTGCTTACTGATTATCTATCTTTATCTCTGTTTGATCTTTATATAGATATCCATTATTGTGAAATTGTGTTTGGAGTTAACACTGTCAAAACTACACGTGTTTGTAAAACTGCACTTATCAAAACCGCATTACCAAAACCGCTTTACAAACCGCCTCTCCCAAAACCGCTTTGTAACTCTATTATTCCGCTGTGCATTTTAAAACTCTACTTGCAGTGTATTATTAACTGCAAGCGGTTTTGTAAGCTTAGAGGTTTAGTTTTCAAAAGAGGGCGAAAATTTTGAAGCAGCTATTCACCCCCCCCCTTTAGCTGTATTTTCACCCTTGTTGCCACCTTTGGGACCAACAAAAAGAATCATCCCAATCTTCTGGGGCTATTCCTAACCCGAACCCCGATGCAACTGACCAGATTGTTGCGCTCGCTCTGGTTCAGAATTATCCAACACTTGGCAAGGAAACAACGAAGTTCGGAGGTGCGGACTTTAAAAGCTGGCAACAAAAGATGATGTACCTCTTAACCAACCTCGATTTGTAGATGTTCGTTGAAAAAGATATCCCCGCTAGTCGGGATGTTGATTCAGATCCGCAAGGACGGATAGCCACAGAGGCATGAAATCATGGAAATCTCATATGTAAAATGTACATAGTGAGTGGGCTAAGTAAAGCCCTATACAAGGAGTATTGTTAATGGAGACAGCCAAGAAGTTGTGAAACTCATTGAAACGGATCTACAAGATTCAAGAGACCGACTCCAGAAATCAAGCCACCATTATTGAAAGGCTGAATGGGCTTGATTTAGAAGCAATGGTGTGTGAAAAATTTGAAGCCACCTTAGCAAATCTCGAAGACACCAGTAATAAATGGTGGATAGACACTGGAGCTACCTGCCACATATGTGAAGATATATTTTGCTTTTCGTCATCACTTCTATCAGTGGAGAGAAGGTGTGTATGGGAAACGGTGTCACTTCCAATGTCATGGGACTTGGAAAGGTTATACTGAAGATGTCTTCAAGCAAAGAGCTAACTCTCATGGATGTGCTGCATGTCCCAGACATTCGCAAGAACCTGATTTCCGGATCACTGTTGAGCATGACTGGATTTAGACTAGTGTTTGAGTTAGAAAACTTTGTATTGATCAAGAATGATATGTTTCTTGAAAATGGGTACCTTGAAAAGGGTCTGTTCAAAATGAATGTAAGAAATATTATCCACTTTGAAGCGAAGAATGAAAAGTTTGTTTGTTATGTCTACATGTTGGATAGTCCTAATTTATGGCATGATAGATTAGGTCACGTGAATTACAACACAATTAAGAAGTTAGTGAGTCAAGAATTAATTCCTATGAATAAATTCGATTTGACTGACAAGTGTGAAATTTGCGTTGAAGTGAAAATGACTAAGTTATCATTTTCTTCGGTGACAAGAAACACAACACCTCTTGAGTTAGTTCACACAGATATTTGTGATCTAAAGTTAGTGCAAACTCGAGGTGGAAAAAAGTATTTCATTACTTTATAGACGATTGCACTAAATATTGCTATGTATATCGCTTGAGAAGTAAGGATGGAGTTAAGAATGAAGTTGAGAATCAACTTATAAGAATGAAGTTAAGAAGTTATAATCAACTTAACTGATTATAACATCATGAAACCATTATCTCTATATTCACAAAAATAAGAGACAAACGCCTTTAATTGATCTATAGCAACATCAATATGAATATCCTCATTCTGAAAAATCTTGCTCACATTATTAACTGATGATAACACTTTATACCTTATCATCGTGCTAACCAAGAATTCAAAGCTTCCAAATTCATGTGTAGCTAGAGATTCGGCTTCACTTGAAGTTTTGGGATCTTCACATGTACTAGATATATCAATCAAATCATCTATGATTTTTAAGGCATTTAATTTGATTGGTTTGACACTTTCAATATGGCTCTCCCAACGTGTTTGCGATAAAGGTTTAAGTGTAAGACCATCCACATGCCTTTTAAAAACATCCCAACGCTTTGTTGAGGAAGAAAAAAGTGTGTAAAGGCATTGAACCACACATATATATAACTTTTTGCCTTAGTAGATGACTTTGCCATATCACACAAAGCTAGATTCAAACTATGACATCCACAAGATGTGTGAAATGTTCTTGGGTTGTCCTTGAGCAATCTATTTTATACACCTTTTATGACCTTTCATATTAGCACCATTATCATATCCTTGCCCTTAAATGTCATCTATCTTCAAGCCCAAGTCAAATAAATCATTTTCCAATTTTGGGTAAAGGCCCAATCATGTTGTGTCATCAATCTTTATAAACCCCAAAAAGAATTCTTCAATTGTAATTGAAACACATGTGACATATACACAATGAATTACCAAGGACATTTGCTCATCATTGCCAACATCAGGGGTACAAACTGAAAAGTATTTTGCTATCTTTATCTTTTTAAGAATTGCACTTTTCACCTAATTAGCCAACATTAGAATCAATTCATTCTAAATTTTGTGGCTATGATAATGATATTGCGTTACATTGCTTTGAATACACCACAAGTGCTCCTGAATCACAGGATCAAACTCTGCAATCATCTCAATCAAACTTTAAAAAAATATATAGCCTTCTTCATAGATCTTCTCCTTGCTTGCTCTAAATGCTAAATTATTTTTTGCAAGACTATTGACAAGAGAAATTGCTCGTATCAAAACTTGTCTTTTATGTTATTTTTCTCTCGTAATTTGATCTTGCACACTTTTGTCAATAGTCTGTTTATGCTTTAATCTCATCTCAATCTCAATCACTTATGCATGCAAATCATGTGTCTATTACCACATTCATGTTTTTTGAGCCTTTGTGCAATATTATGTCAGTCTACAAATCTTGTATTAACTAATCCAGAATCCCTATCTTTGTTCTTAAAAAGCTTACAACAAAAGGAGAACACCTTACCAAAAAATGAGAATATATTAGCTATTTCTTATCGTGTTTCTCTCCATTAGGCAAGCAACGAGTATACAGTGAATTACAAAAATGTCGATTTGCATTATCTCTTGGATATGCAAAGTCTTCTATTTCAGCTCTTATAGGTCCCTTCTCAATTAATAAGTCAATGAGATATTGATTAACTTCCAATTGTTTGGATCATATAAATCTTGAGGTTCTCTTTCTTCATCATAATCCATATCAATAGCATTATTGATCCCTCCTTCTTACTCATGATTAACACTATCAAGTGTTTCACCATCAATCATATCTATCGGTTCCTCGCTCACTGATGGATAAAAATCCACTTGTAATAAAATACCTAGCAAGTGTACTAGTTACCGATGTAGTAGTATGCACAAGCAAGGGTTGAATCCACAGAGATTTGAGTGTTGAACAAATTGATTTAATTAGTGTAAAACAAAACAAAGGAAAAGGGGGTTTTGATTGGATGAATTATTAAACTAAGAAAGCAAAATAAATAAATTAAAGATATCAAGAGACAAGGGATTCATGGATTGGGAATCATAACAATTATCACTTTATGCTTTTTATTTCATGTAAAAAGGATTCAATCTCATTCTTGGGTTCGTTCACAAAAACCTAGGGTTAAGATGTTAATATATTCCGCAAGGTCAATAAGAACATTAGAACCCTAATAACTATATCTTGTTTATATATTCCGCAAGGTCAATATAAATATTCAAGAATTCAATTAAAAGCTTAAGAACAATGGAACCTAGATTTGTTTGATTTCCGCAAGGTCCTCAATTGAATCTATTCTTCTCAACAATGGTCAAATTGCAAATCATCAACGCAAGTGCAATGGTTCGTATCCAAATAAATTCAAGATATCAAAAGTATATTCCGCAAGGTCAATACAATTGATCTCAAGAACAAAATTAAAACTGTTGAGAAGAACAAGAATGAAAAAGAGATAGGAAGAATTAAAACTTTAGTATAAAGATCAAATTGTTACTCACCTCAATCCATGAATAAAATAAATTAGCCTTGAATGGCCATTAAAATAAATAAATCAAAACCTTGTTCTTTCATCTTCAAAAATAAATAAAAATCTAAACTAAAAATATAGAGAGAGAATATTCAAAAGATTCAAAGATCCAAAGATGAAAGATCAAAAGATGATACAAAACTAGTCTAGGGTTGTTTTTATAGGAGGAGGGAGGTGAAAATACTTTTTGGAAACAAATTAGGGTCAAAATCCTAGTCAAAATAGAAGATCTCCCGAAATCCGTCACTAATTTTGTGTTGATTCTGTTGAAAATCACGTTTTCCTTATTTGTGACGGAATTAAATCCGTTGCTGAAACTTTGTGGGCGGTCGCCCACGTTGGCCCACCGGCTGCCCATGAATACAGTGACTTGTCTCGGCCATGGAATTCCTTATGTGCGGCCGCCCTTATGGGAATAGCGACCGCCCATGTGACTGCCCATGCTCCGGCCCAATTCCTCTTCCTTGGCCCAAATTGCAGCAGCCTTGTCCCCAAGCTTCCAGCCACTCTCGGCTATTTGGCCCCATATTGCAGGCCTTGGCAGGCCACTCTCTGGCCCTGATTTAGGACCAATGCATATTCGGTTCGTCTCGCAATTTTTCCGTCGCACTTTGGTCACTATAATAAATTCTTTTGCACTTCGATCTTTGAGATTTTATTTTTCACTTTAGCCCATGAATTTTTATAAATCAAATTCCTCCAAAATTTTCATATTTCCAGTTTAGTCCCTGAATTTCCAAAATTTCCACTTTGGCCCTTGAACTTCAGAATTTCCGTTTTGTCCCATATTTTTCAGAATTGCAATTTGATCCAAAAGCTTCCAAAGTACGCTCCAATCCTCCATTTTCTCTATAATTGCACTTCAACCCCTGTACTTTCAAAACACTACAAAATACATTAAATTCTCAAGGTTTCGAGCATCAAATAAGCTAGAAAATATATCTTTTGGATGGGTAAAACCACATCCATCACTCACCACATTGTCAACGAGAATAGATACTCGTTCATACGACTTATTATATGTAAAATATTTGTTAAGAGAACCATTTAGAGATTGAGTTAATTGATCGTCTATTTTTTTCTCCCTCCTTTTTTCACTTTCAGGAATATGTTTTCGTGTTTATGTATCATAAATCCTAGAAACAACAATAATCAAAAAAAAAAAAAACATACCCCCCATAAAGCAAGCAAAGAACAATAAAGGAGAGAGGAAAGGAAAATGAACCAGAGAGAGAAAAAACAAATATATTTTGTATTCGTAACTCTAATCTCGACACCTAATTAGATGACCAATTTACTAAAATCTTGAAAATGTTTCCCTACAAAATTCTTTTGTTGTGATGTTTAGTTTCTGTTGAACAGGTTGACCAAACACAAATGAAGAATCTAATTAGTGCAACCTTATCACAAATAAAAAGCTATTTACAAAGAATATATGTTCTTTTTCCGACATTTGAATAACAAAAGAAACTTGTGCACTGATATATATTGTTGTAAAATTAAAACAGGCATGTGGATGAGAGAAGACAATTAATTTTGTAAGAAGTGTTAACAAAGCAGAATACACAAATTGTAAAAAGAAACATTAAAAAAACAACTTTTGCAATTTCACTTCTTAGACCCAATTAGGGCTTTTCGAAATCAAGTAGGGGATGAGGGAGGAGAATGAATTACCTGATTATTCGATGGAGGTGTGATGAAAACTTCAAAGATCACAAACTGCAATGGTGGTGGCGTCTGGCGACTTTGCGGCAGCGGCAACTGAAGGAGTTGATATCCGAGTATATGTGAATATATTCGGATGATCATATCAAATATTCTAGGAGATTGAGTTTGTGTAATTGTGTATATCTTATTCCTTATTTATCTCTCTCCTTCTTTAGCCAATTAGGGTTAGTCTTTGTATATATAGAGGACTCCCTCTTTGTAATATGATTATGATGAATACACACATAATTTTCTTCATCTTCTCTCAAAATTATCATGGTATCAGAGCTCGGTTGATCTAAAACCGAGAAAGCTTCCGCATATATACATATTTTCTTTTTCCTCTATTCCTTTCACCATGGCTAAAGACGACGAAAACAAGGTAGATGTTATGTTTCCTTATTTTATTTCGGCATCGGACAGTCCAAACACGGTCTTTGTTAGCGATCTTCTTCGAGATGGGAATTATGCAGACTGGGTTGATGAGATGAGTAATGCCCTATTTGCAAAGAATAAAATTGGATTCGTAGATGGAACGGTTCCAATCCCTGACGAAGGTTCAGCAGAGTTGGCGTTGTGGAGACGATGCAATGCTATGGTAAAGGGGTGGTTGAACAGTGGTATGGAGAAAGATATTTGCAACAGTGTAAAACATGCAGGAACGGCACAAGAAATATGGGAGGACTTGCAGGAATGTTTTGGGAGAGAAAGTGTTCCTAGGGTTTATGAGCTAAAGCGAGCCATAACCCTAACGAGACAAGAAAGCCTCTCGGTGTCGGCATACTACAAAAAGTTAAAGGGTCTTTGGGATGAAATCCAATCCATTGCTCCATTGCCTAAATGCAAGTGTACTGGGTGCACGTGTGATACACCCAAGAAGCTTGTGGATATGAGGGAAAAGGAGCGTTTATATGAGTTTCTTATGGGTTTGGATGCTAGTTTTGGGACAATTAAAACCTAAAGTCTGAGCATGAAACCGATGATTGGTTTGGGTGCAGCTTACCATCTGGTTTCTCAGGATGAGAAACAAAAATAGGTCAGTACTGCAGGAAAGGTAAATATTGAGGCTGCTGCATTTCAAGCATGAAGTAGTCAGCGAGTTGTGGAGACAGTTGCTCAACCAGTTGTGCAAACAACCATGCAGACAGAAAAGGCAAAATGCACACACTGTGGAAAGTTGGGTCACACGATTGAAAGCTGCTATAAAATCATAGGATATCCAGAAAAGAAGAAGAACAAGCAGAAGTGGGCTACTGGGACAACGACGCACCTTGCAGCAGAAGAAGGCAGTCTGATTCATGGGTTTACCGATGAGCAGTACAAGCAATTGATTCAATTCTTTTCAAACAAAGCACAGGGCGAGCAAATTTATTTACCCACAGTAAACATGGAAGGTATGCAGAATAATATTAATGCTTGGATCATTGACTCAGGAGCAAGTGAACACATAACTTGCAATGAATCAATGCTGGAAAATCAAGTTCGGACTGGTACAGAGGCACCAGTTAGGATTCCCAATGGCGATGTTATACCAGTAAAGGGGATTGGCAGTGCAAAACTTCCGAATGGATCACATATTCAGCATGTTCTAAATATTCCTGCTTTCTGATGCAATCTTTTATCTGTTAAGTCGACAGACAAAAGATTTGAATTGTGCCCTCACATTTTTTTCGGATTCTTGTGTGATACAGGACTTAGCTTCGAGGACTATGATTGGGATGGGTAGGTGCAGCGATGGTCTATATCACCTGGAACCGGTTATGAAGAAACAAGTGGCTATGGCGACATCAGTTGATGCACGGGTATGGCACAAAAGATTAGGACATTCTTCGAGTATTAGTTTTCAGGTTTCTGATAATCATAGTAAGGGAAAGGATCATTGTGACTCATGTTTTCGAGCCAAAATGACTAGACTCCCTTTTCCTTCTAGTAGTATTCAAACTCAGTTTTGTTTTGATTTAATACATTGTGACATTTGGGGTGGCTATAAAACTCCGTCTCTCTCGGGAGCTCATTATTTCTTGACCATTTTTGATGATTTTATTCGGGGTGTATGGGTTTTCTTGATGAAGCATAAGTATAAAGTCCATCATTACCTCACTATGTTATGTAATATGGTCAACACCCAATTTGATAGGAAGGTCAAGCGCGTTAGAAGTGATAATGGGAGTTAATTTCAATCCCTATTGATGCTAGAATAGTATGTTAATCATGGGATAATCCTTGAGACGTCTTGTACTGATACTCCACAACAAAATGGAGTTGTCGAGCGCAAGCATCGTCATATCTTAGACATGGCAAGGGCTCTTCGATTTGAGGCAGGACTACCTAAGAAGTTTTGGGGGAGTGTGTTTTGACTGCATCTTATATAATAAATCGCTTACCTACGAAACTTTTAAATCATAAGACTCCCTATGAAATCTTACTTCAAAAGAAACCTCTATATAATCATCTTCGTACTTTTGAATGTTTGGTTTATGCCAAGAATAACAAAAAAGGGGGAGATAAGTTTGATGTAAGGGGGAGACCTTGTGTTTTTATTGGGTATCCTTATTCTTAAAAGGGCTATAGAGTTTTTGATTTGGAATCTAAGGTGATTTATACGTCCCGTGATGTTAAGTTTGTGGAAGATGTTTTTCCTTTCAAAGAACACAGTCGGTAAGTAGGTATATCTCCTTCGAAGAATAACAGAGACTGAGATTGGGAGGAAGAAATTGCGGAATTAGAGCAGCTACAACCACTTGAGCAGTCACCTGTGCAGGTAGTTGACAGATCACAGGTGAACACACAACTGGACATTGTGGCACCAGAATATGAACAGCCAGATGATCAGCCAGTTGTGCAACCAGTTGTGCCCACATACCCTGAACAGGTCAACGAACAACTGGCACCAGGAAATAGGCAAAGTTTACGTCCCAAACAGCAGTCTAAATATCTCCAAGATTTTTTTGTTGATCTACCAGGTTCCATAGACCATCCGCCTCCCAATTCCAACTCAGTAACCTCGAAGGTATATCCTCTATCTAACTATGTTTCTTATGAACGTTTTTCTACACCTCATAAGGCTTTTCTTGCGGCCATCACTACACATGATGAGCCTAAGTATTATCATCAGGTTGTGAAAACCCAGGAATGGCGTGAGGCAATGAAAAGAGAAATAGAAGCCTTGGAAGCTAATGGTACATGGTCTCTTGAGATGTTGCCCAAAGATAAAAAGGCTATTGATTCCAAGTGGGTTTATAAGATAAAATATAAGCCAGATGGATGAATAGAAATATACAAAGCTCGCTTAGTAGCAAAGGGTTTCACACAGGTGGAAGGGATAGATTATCATGATACCTTCGCTCCGGTTGCAAAGTTGGTCACTATGCGCACCCTCCTTGCCGTGGCAACCAAACGAAATTGGGCAATCCATCAGTTGGACGTGAACAATGCTTTTCTTCATGGGGATTTAAAGGAAGACGTGTATATGAAAATACCACAAGGCTTTGCAAAGGAAGGCGATACTAGAGTTTGCAAGCTTCGGAAATCAATATATGGTCTTAAACAAGCATCACGAAATTGGTACCAGAAGTTCACTAATGCTCTCCTTGCGGTTGGTTTCAGGCAGTCACGTGCAGATCACTCTCTCTTTGTCTATAAAAGGGGTGACATATATATTACTGCTCTCATCTACGTTGATGACGTGCTTCTGGTTGGGAATAATGTTCCCAAAATTGAGGACGTAAAGAAGTACTTGGATGAAAAATTCAGCATCAGGGACCTCGGGCATTTAAAATACATCCTGGGGATAGAAGTGGCAAGATCGCCAGAGGGCATTGTTCTTAGCCAACGGAAGTACACTCTTGATATTCTTGAGGAAAGTGGATGTCAAGGAGGACGGATAAGTGATTTTCCTATGGAGAAAAACCTTCGTCTCAGCACTGATGATGACAGCCCCCTTGTTGATGTCTCACAGTATCGCAGGTTAGTTGGCCGACTACTTTATTTGACAGTCACCAGGCCAGATATTCAGTTCGCTGTAAATAGATTGAGCCAGTTTGTCTCGTTACCTAGGCGCACACATATGGATGCAGCCGTTCGTGTGGTCCGCTTCCTAAAAGGTACTGTTGGCCAAGGTTTATTTCTTCCTACGCATGGAAAATTGCAGCTTGAAGCCTATTGTGACGCTGACTGGGGTGCATGTCCTATGAGTAGGCGATCTTGCACAGGTTATTTTGTTTTGTTAGGTGGAGCTCCAATCTCCTGGCGAACAAAGAAGCAATCAATTGTGTCTAGGTCGTCAGCAGAGGCGGAATATCGAGCCATGGCAACTACTGTTAGCGAGGTTATTTGGCTACGATGGCTTTTAGAAGAACTTGAAGCACCACAGCCTGAAGGCACTCGTCTTTTTTGTGATAATCAAGCGGCGTGTCACATAGCAAACAATCATGTGCTTCATGAAAGGATAAAACATGATGACATGGATTGTTATTTTGTTCGAGAAAGAGTTGCCTCTAGAGATATTGTGACTCACTCGATATCAACTGCAAATCAAGTAGCGGTCTTGTTCACCAAACCGCTTGGATCTATCCGTTTTCATTTCCTGGTTCGCAAGTTGAGCATTCGTAATCTTCATGTGCCAACTTGAGGGGGAGTGAAGGAGTTGATATCCGAATATATGTGAATATATTCGGATGATCATATCAAATATTCTAGGAGATTGAGTTTGTGTAATTATGTATATCTTATTTCTTATTTATCTCTTTCCTTCTTTATCCAATTAAGGTTAGACTTTGTATATATAGAGGACTCCCCCTTTGTAATATGATTATGATGAATACACACATAATTTTCTTCATCTTCTCTCAAAATTATCAGCAACGGTGGGCAATTGGACTCTGGCATAGCATAACCGGGTAAGCGTCGTTCTTTTTTCTCCCCTTGATTCTTTATTATTTTTTATTTTTTTAAGTAATGCACGGTCAAAAGGATTTAGGAAAAAAATATAATTTGAGTTTTTTTTTATGTGGGATGTTGAATTTGTGTGTGCCAAATATTGATTTGTATTAAGTTTTTGGGTTAAAATTGCGCCTACCTAATACATGTACGCATAAAATTTGGAGCCCCCTAAATTAGCCCTGTTTTTTTGGGCCCTTGGCCAGGCCATGACCTCACTCATCTCTAGCCATGGCCGGCGCTAAGAAAAATTTAGTATATATGAAATTCACTCAAATCAAATTAATGTCAGCAATCGAATTATCGATTTAAATAATGGAAAAATATGACAAATCGAATCGCTCGCGCATCAATCGTCGTGAATTCCTAGCGATTTTGGGTCCTTCAAGCTTTACATTAATTCAAATGCAAGAAGTTGCTTATGTTTATAAAAGCATAGTATCAACTCAAAATACTTTTTGTAGCTAGCCCTAAGAAATGCATGATTCACAACACTCAACAATAGCACCTATTATATCCTGAATACCATTTTTAATCAAATAGTCAGACCAGGTAGTAAATTTGAACCTGGCAGCCAGGTGATGTCCTCTAAGTATCTTAGCATAGCTTAAAACACCTTGCAAGTTAAAATGAGTGTCATCTTGAAGTTGGGATTTAAAAACATGTACATTAAGCAAGGATAGTAGGGTTTGGAGATAATTACCTATTTCGTTTCTTACATTTAGTCACTTTTTTGTTTTAGTCCGAATTGTAGTTTTTTCCCCCCTTTACCTCATTTTTTGTTGTTCTTGTTGTTGTCGTCCTTCCGTCAGTCCTCCGTCCATTTCTCCGTTAAAACATGTATATGTGGCATGCTGACTTATCAAAATGCTGAGTTGGCCATACATTTAATGAAGGTTGCTGAGTTGGAAATTTTAAGGGGTGAAAGTATACAATGTTAAACTTTTGACCCCTTAAGTAGCTTTTAATGTATTTTTTTATAAAAATATTCCAAAAAAAAAAACTATTTTCATTTAATAAATTTGTTATTATTTAAAGTAAAATTTATAATTTTAATGATATTTTCCCCATCTTTTCAACCATTAATTATTTTAATTGTAATAATTTTTTATTAAAATTTATCCCAAAATTATTATTAGCTTAGTGTTACACCATCACCACAAATGCCAACACCACCGTCCATCACCATTAATGCCACTATCCAACCACCCACCATCAACACAATCTCCACCAGAACAACCACCATCAACCTCCATCACCGGTTCCAAAATAAAAACCTTAGTAACAACTAGAACATTCAATCAAAGAATCAAAGAAAATCCATAAAATCAATACCAACAGATCCAAGAATCTGAATACACTTTAAACGGAAAAAAAAGAAGAAAGAAGTAGCAAAAAGAAACAAAAGCTCAAGCAAAAAAACAAAGATAGGGAGAGAGAGAGATAGAGAGAGAGTGGAGGGAGATAGATCTGATTTCAAAATCAGATTCAGATTTAAAATGATCGGATTTCAAAATCAGATCCAAATTTGAATTGATCTGGTTTCAGAATCAGGTTCATATTTGAATCGATGAGAGAAAGGGGGAGAGAGCTGGTCTAGGACAACAGTGAGCATAGAGGGATGAGGAATGAAGAAGAAATGACGACGGTGTGGGGGTCATCGTCACGAGGCACGATGTGGCAAGGCAGTGTAGCGGTGGAGAGGCGGCAACGTGGATGGCAGGTTGGCTTTTGCTGTTGTAGAGACAGTTTTGTAGTTGCCTGGTGGTGGGAGAGGGGAGCGATCTCAGAGGGTGGATGGTGGAAGAAGCATAGGAGGAGAGTACGGTTGTGGGGGGGAAGGAAGAAAAGGAGAGACTGGTCTCATGGAGAAAGAGAAGGAGGGTATTTTACAACAGCAAAAGCCAACCTGCCATCCACCCCCGCAGGATTACTTAATACCCCCGCATTAGTATTTACAAAAAATGCCATCAATTGAAATTACTTTATTACCCTCATTAATATGTTGTACCCCCGCAATTGAGTTTGTTCAATATTACTTACTTTCTACTAAACGCACCCGCAAAATTTATTAAATTTCACTCCACTGCAAAACTAAAAACTTACCATTCTTTAAACGGCTCCTAATATTCCATAGACTTCTTCTCTTCTACGCTTCTAAGCTAAAAACCCAACAAAATCTATCTCTCTCGTTCCTTTTACTCTATTTTACTATATCGTTAAAGTTCAATTATGGACGGAACAACCCATGACGATGATCAAGACTTAAATGTAAGTATTTTTACACTACTTACGTATTGTTTTTGCTATGTTTTTGGTTTGTTAAAAAAAAAAATACAGTTCGGCTAGTAGTTGCCGAACTTATTTGAATTGTTCGGTTACTACTGGCCGAACAATCTTCCAATGTTCAGACACATATGGCCGAACAATTTATCAATGTTCAGACAACTTTGGCCGAACAATTGAACAATGTTCAGACATCTGTGGCCGAACAAGTGAACAATGTTAAGACAGCATTGGCCGAACAGTTGAACAATGTTCAGACAGTGTTGGCCGAACATTTTAAACTTTATTAAATATACATGTAAGGTAACTTTTTATTTGAAAATCTATTTGCAGTATACAAACGTATATTCAGACGATCATGAAATTGTTGAATTTGAAGATGCGATTCCAGACTTCCGCTACTTTATTTCTTGGGAAAAATTATGTGAATGGGTGCGTGCTAAAGGAATGGAGAATGGTTTTGTTATTGTGATTGGTAAGTCTGACAATGGGTGTCTTAATACGAAACCTCGAATGGCTTTAACTTGTGAACGTAGCGGCATTTATCGTGAGTCAAAGAAAATCTCCCAAATGTCTAAAGTAGCGATTCAAAAATCATGTTGGAATCGTAGAGGGAAAGATATCTAAGAAAAAAAGATATAGTGCAACAAAGAAATGCGGATGTCCATTCAAGTTGATGGCTAGGCAAGTCAATAATGAAGATGAATGGCAATTGGAAGTAGGATGTGGAGTTCACAATCATCCTATTGCAGATTCTATGGTGGGTCACTCTTTTGCAGGTAGAATGGTGAAACCGGAGGAGGAGCATGTCGTAGATATGTCACACGCGAATAGCTGTCCAAAGGATATTCTTTTTAGCTTAAAAGAGAGATTCCCAGATAACAAGTCCACGATTTGGACCGTATATAATGTACGCATGAAAAGCAAATTAAATGAGCGAGCAGGCTGATCAGAAGTACAACAACTCATGTTTAAATTGACCGAGCATAGTTATTACCATCTTTTCAGACGGTGCGAGAAGACGAACACAATTAAGGATTTGTTTTTTGCTCACCCGCGTAGCATTGATTTGATGCGTGCTTTTCCATATGTCATATTGATGGATTGCACTTACAAGACTAATAGGTACAAGTTACCTTTGCTAGAAATTGTAGGCGTGACGTCAACTCAAATGACCTTCTTCATTGCTGCCGCATACTTAGAGTTTGAGATAGAAGACAACTACACTTGGGCTTTGACAGTATTGAAGGAACTTATGGATCCGTCATGCCTTCCTGTCATAGATAGAGAACTTGCTTTGATGAATGCAATCCGTACAACCTTCCCTGCATCAAACCATTTTCTTTGTCGGTGGCATATTAACAAAAACATTCTTGCAAACTGCAAGAAAATTTTGGATAAGAAAGAGAATTGGGATGGTTTTAATCTTACTTGGAATCTACTGGTTACTTCAGAGTCGGAAACAAGATTTAATGACTGGGTATATCGATTAAATGAAGATATCAAAGAATTCCCAAACGCTATTAAGTATGCCATGGAACAATGGATTGAGCCGTACAAAGAAAGGTTTGTGTCTTGTTGGACTGATAAGGTTATGCACTTTGACAACTTGACAACAAACAGGTATAACTATCAAGCTTTATTTTTCAATATTTCATATATTTTGTTAAAGACTTGATAATTAAATATGTAATTTATGCTACTATTATTTTAGGGCGGAGAGTCAACATGCCATGTTGAAAAAACAACATGGATCGGGCACCGGGTCGTTTGACACATGTTGGGTTCAAATTCATAAACTTATTGAGTTGTCTCATATTGCAATTACGCACTCATTTGAGAAAAGTAAGATTAAAGTGCAACATATATTCAACTCAAGTCTGTTTACTGAGCTAAGAGGTATGGTGTCGGAGCATGCATTGGGTTTGATACATGAACAAATCAAGTTTCTGGGTGATAATGGGGTGGATGCTTTGTTATGTCGGTGTTATTTGAGATCGGTATACGGACTTCCTTGTCCACATCAGCTTACGGATTATATCAAATTGGGGGATCCCATTGCACTTAATGATGTTCATGCTTTTTGGCGAAACTTAGATGCCTTGCCGATTACATGCCCTAATGGAGACTTTCAAGATGACGTTCGTGATCGATATAAAGAGTTGAAGAATAATCTTGATACAATATTTGAGGCTGCTACAGAGTTGCAGAAGACTTTGATTGTGAGGAGGATAGCAGAGATTTGCAATCCAGAAATGACGATGGTTAGTGAACCCGTAGTGAAAACAAACAATAAAGGTCGTCCCAAAGGGATAAAAGCTAAAATTGTCAAATCAACAAAACGTGATCCCAGCTACTTTGAGTACGTGGAGGCCATTCTCGATGGTTGCTCACAAGTCGAACCAATTGCATTAGATGTTGATGCTAATCATAGCTCTCCGATGTTCACATCAAAGGCCAAGTTACAGGTAATTATCTTGCTTATTTTTTTTTTGTTCAGTTTAATCATCGTAATATTCATTTAAATTGATTATATATTGCCTTGTTCTAAATTTTTTTATAGCCTGTCCGTCGAAAAACGAGACTTGAGAAGTCATCGATTATCATTGATCAATTTCAGCATTACATGCGTAGTCATATTGAGAAAACGATAGACGTGATAGGTGATGGTCATTGTGGTTTTCGTTCTATCGCGGGGTTACTTGGACATGGATATGAATGGCCTATGGTTTGATCTCTATTATGGCAAGAGTTATATGCTCATGGCGAATTATACGGTCCCATATTCATAGAACATGGTCGTGTCGAGGAAGTGAAACAAATTCTCAATTGTTATGAGACTCCTGCACCAGAAGGTCGTTGGTTTGATCTGCCAGATATGGGTTACTTGGTTGCATCTGTATTCAACGTTGCTCTTGTATGTTTAAGCAACAACATATCATACACATTTCTTCCTCTGCGAACACCAATACCTAATAACCCAAAGCTTATTTGTATTGGGTACGTCAACAGAAATCACTACATTCAGGTACCATCAACTCTTAATATTGTGTTTCAGGATTGGTTGTATATTTATATGTTTATTTTGGATTCATTATTATAGCGTTGATATCATGTAGGTTCATTTGAAGGAAGGACGTCCATTACCACCTGTAGCCTACAAATGGCATTCAAGTCGTTATTTATGTGCAACAGGATGGCTACAATACTATAGCGGGAGGATTGTAGAGAATTGATGTAATTTTGAACGTTATTGTACAAATAATATATTACTTTGGTACTATATCGTTGGTAATATGTTATTTGAGAGTGTTTTTTAGATGTATGTATTGGATAAATTTGATATTTTGGTTTATTGGATTAATTGTTATTTGGTCATTAACATTAAGTTGAACATTAAGTTGTGATGCAAATTGCTATGTTCGACAGCTACTGGCCGCCAGTCAACATCCTGTCCGGCCAAGTTCAGCCGAACTAAGCTCTGACCAGTTTAAAACAAATTAAACATTACATAACTTATGACACAGGAACTTGTCATTAGATCCAAAAGAATCTTTAACACATCAATCTATGAGTAATAAGTTCCCAGCCTAAACCTCTTCAAACTATAGTTATTAAAGGTATGGGTGGAAGGAAACATGAATATTCTATGAATGAGCATATGTCCATGACTGATTGAACAACCTTAGACATGTCCTTCAATTTAACCAATAATCTTGCATTGCACTAAACAAAGTCATGAAAAACTGTAGGCCTATTACATGTAATTAGGACAAACCATAGCTAAGATAAGGATGATGTTTAGGCCTAAAACAAATCAAACATTACATAACTTAAAAAGTATTCAAATTTAACACAAAGCTAATCACTAAGAAATTCAATGTCGCCTAGAACCACGTGGATGAGAAGTCGATGGTCCAATCTGCTGCTCAGATGGAGCTGATAAAGATGTGTACGACTGAGAAATGATTTGCATAGCCTCATCCAATGTAAGAGAGGGATCCCTGGATAGCCATCTTTGAACAAGTGGTTCCACGCATCTAACCATTTCCCACGGATCTGGTAAAACAACTTCAGTGGTCCTCCGAACTGCGTGAGACCTTAATTCTACTGGGTGCACAACAGGATGTGAATGCTGGACATACCACTCAGAATAATCAGAAGTTGTCTGGTGTGGTATTCGAGCATATGTGCCAACTTCCTCATTTGTGAGAACATACATTTGCCAGTGACGGAAATGTTCTGCAAATGTCTCCCACATAGCAGAATTCTTTGAGGCTATTCTCGAAATAATGGTATGTGCAATAGGAAGTTCCGAAACTCTTTGAATATAACCAAACTGCCTCAATACCCTGTCCGGATGATATGGCTCAATGACGGATCCAATACATACACATCCACGATACAGAGCAACAGAAGACAAAGGAAACTTCTCTCTCACATTAGGTGTATACAGAGTCCAAAAAACCTATAAATGTAAAAAAAAAAAAAAAAAAAAAAAGTTTCGGTAATTTATTGAAAATATTAAGAACGTAAAAAAAATAAAATTCATCATAAAATCCTTACATTTGTTCCCTTTAGTGTGTCAATCTTCTATCGCTTAGACTTCAAAGAGTCAACCGATCTTCCTTGGTCCTTAGGTGGTGGCCACTTCATTGCAAGCGCCTGGATACCATCATATTCAATGCTATGATCAGGCCTAAAAGTAGGAAATCTCTCATATATCCATGCCTGCAAAATCACATATATTGGTAATAAATATTACTAAATGTGTATAAACATAAAATATATTATATATATTTTATTATTATTGAATAAGAAACATATAGGAGATATAGACATAATATATTCAAGTAATAGTTACATACCTCTAATAGCGTAAGATAGCCAGCAATCTGTCTGCATCCGTGTCTAGATGCTTGCCCTAGTTGTCTGTAGAGAAAGACAAGGCTACAGCTCCCCAAGCATACTCACCAACAGCCTGCTCATCTCTCAAAAACTCTAAATAACTGGGGCTCACACGACTCCCACTCTTGTCGGTAAACAATGTGCAACCTAATATGTATAACATGTATCCCATCGCTGCATACGCATAAGTGGCAGGGTCGTTTGATGTTAAGTCATCGTCAAATTTACTCCGCAACCACTCAAGTTTAATGGACGCACCCCTAGAACCTGCCATTGATTCTAAAGCCTCGTCCTTTGTCACTCCCAAGACTTCAGAAATAAGTGACACCGGTAACAACTCAATTTTTTTCCATTGGAGATCAATGGACGGCCCTCAGTAGGAAGCCCGATAAGACATATCACATCATCTAATGTGATGGTCATCTCCTCAAACGGCAAATGGAAACTATCGGTTTCCGGATGCCACCGTTCCACAAAGGCACTCACTAACACCTTGTCTACGTCAGAATATGATAATTTTTTACACAGTGAAATCGACACTTCTTGATGATACGGAGAACCTCACGAGATGTTTTCGGTCCCAAAATCCATTCTTTCATTTTTGTTGTGTGATTGATGCATTTCAATACCACACGCTCATTACCAATCCATATCCTGGATGCGACATGATTTCCATATGAATGAAGCAAATTATCTACCATTGGACCCCCAGGAAAAGGAAATGTAGCAACTTCTACTTGGTCTTCTCTTTCTCCTCCCGCTTCCTCAATACCCTGCTCATTCCCACGATCAGCTTCCTCTTCACGATGTACTTGGATACGCGATTCTTCCCTTTCTTTTCTGGCGGACACAGTTGGTCGTCGTTTTCCCCTCCTCATGTATGACAAAACTACAAAAGCAAATGAGAAAAAAAAAAGAATAACATTAATAGTGAAAATATTGAGCAAATTTAAAAAAAAAAAAAAACCATTGAAAAAATTGAAAAAACTAAGTTTGGTTCTGTTCGGCAGGCATTGGCCGCCAATCAACAGACTGTCCGGCCAAACCTGCCTGCTAGATCAACCAATGTTCGGCTCAAATATGCCGCAAGGTAAGCCACTGTTCGGCCACAATTGGCCGCCAATTGAATATTTGTTCGGCTAGCCTCAGCCGAACCAAGGCATTTTGTTCGGTTTATGGTTGCCGAACTAAGGATGATGTTTCGGCCTCTGTCTGCCGCCAATGGAGAATGTTGCACGGCTAACCAGAGCCGACACTAGCCAAATCAAACCATGATTTTGAACCCAAATCTTTATTCTTGAAACTTCTTAAAACTTAAAACAAGTTAAACATATAACTTCAATTTTGAATTTTAATTTTAAAAGAGAAACTTACCGCTGGACATTGACTCAGTAGCAGTTGTTTCTTGCTCTTGGAGATTTAAGATGTTGACTCCTCCCTTAATATTACCCAAATGACAAGGATTCACTCACTAAAATTGAAGAGAAAAAGAGGGCAAATATTACTAGGGTTCAAGGCGCTCTCCCAAACTGATTTTGATTTCTTTGATTTTTTATTTTTTTTTGCCTTGTGCGTTTGTACCTGTAAGTGGGTGGGTGAGGTGGGGTGGGGGTGGGTATGGGTATATTTTTGATAGTTTAGGGGGGTGTTTATTGAGGGTTTAAAAATGGTATAATAGTAATAATAGGGGTGTAGTTTTAAGTCTTAGAGTTAAACTTAGTAATGCGAGGGTATTGAGTAAAATTGCGGGGATGAATAACAATTCTCTTTTTTGTTTTAGATCTAGGGTTAGGAGGAGGGTTAAAAGGATATTATTTATACTTTTGGATTTAAAGTTATATTTTGTACATTGTCACCCCTTATTACTTTTACCTCGGTCAATTTCATCAATTTTTAGGGCTAACTCAGCGTTTTGATGAAGTCACCTTGACACATAGGCATTTTTAATGGAGAAATGGACGGAGAACTGACGGAAGGACGACAACAACAACAAAAAACGAGGTAAAGGAAGGAAACGAAAAAAAAATACAATCTGGAATAAAACGAAAAAGTGACTAAAGGTAAGAAACGAAATAGGTACTTATCTCGTAGGGTTTAAGAGTTAGAAGCTATGTTGTAAATCACTATGATAGCCCCTATTATGGATAACGTCCCGTGTCGCAATGCAACTAGCTAGCTAGTTAGTTAGTTAGTTAGTTAGTTAGTTAGTGACATTATTGTGCAAGACATGGGAAGATAGTCGACTTGATTGCGCTTGTTTGGTCCATATAACCTACTACCTCTGCGATTCCGTTCCAAAATGAATGCCCAAATTTACTCTGAATAAATTTGGACATTTATATGTTCATTTTGGAATGAAGAGATGTTACGTGTTTAGACTTAGTATAAAGGCAGAGTAGAAAACTATGAACCAGGAATACTTTGTGGCTACCCCTAAGACATGCCTGATTCAACACATTCCACAATGGCACCACTAATTGAATGGAGAAAGAAAATGTGTCTATCAATCGTCTCCTTGGTAAATCATAAATTGATTAGAGAGTTTAAAAAAAATAAAAATATGGCTTCGCCCGGGTTCGAACCGGAGACCTTCAGTGTGTTAGACTGACGTGATAACCAACTACACCACGAAACCAACTTGAAAAAACGTTTGGAAATAATGTACTTTATGTTCAGTTTATAAACTTTTTCATTTGATACACTTTCCGTTTACCTCTTATAAATTTAATGAAAAAATTTGTATAAATATACTTTATGTTCAGTTTATAAACTTTTAATTTTCAAGTATACAATGAAAGAGGTTAAAAGAAAACCATTTTTGTAAGATTTAATGAAAAAATGTATAAATATTCTCAGGTTAATGGGTATGAAATCGTTAGATTAATGTTTCTCCTTCTTCCTCTACTATCGGCATGCTTAAAGTTTCCCTCTGTCCCTCTGAATATGTGGAGGTGTTGTGCTAAAACCGGGGTTTATAAATGGCAAGAGAAAGGTGAACAACTAGCTTTCTGGATCTTGGTTATACAAGAGCTCTCACTATCCATACAGAAAGACCAATATATGCTTAATATATATGGATAGAATTTGGTTCAGTAAAAAGTTTGCTCCTTCTCCTTCCGATGGCCTATAATCGGCTAAGACAATTTAGTATATATGGAATCCACCCCAAGTCAAATTAATGACAGCCATCGATTTATCAATTTAAATACCGGGAAAATGACACAATCCAAACCACTCGCAGAAGAACGAACTCCTAGCAAACTTTACTTTAAATTCAAATGCAAGAAGTTGCTTATGTTTATAAAAGAGTAGTATCAACTCAAAATACTTTTACAGACAAAAAAGTTGCTATTTTGCAGACCATTTTTTATCATCCTAAGAAATGCATGATCCACAATGGCACCTACTATAATCTGCAGACCATTTTTTATCAAATAGTCTTGAACCTGGCAGCCAGTTCTCTGCAAATTTTACTGACAAAAAAGTTGCTATTTTGCTGCTGTGTTGTGATGATAAAGCAAGCTGCCCAGAATGCACATATCCCCGAACATGATTCTGACAAGGCTTTAACACGAGCATAAACACGACATTTCAGATTTTACAAGAGCATCAAACAGTTTCATTTCTTTGCAGTAGACTGCTCTGATAGATACCTACATCACAAGTGAGATAGTAGTAGCTGGTGAGTGTGGAACATGATGAGCTGAAATACATCTGAAATACTTGAAAGGAAAAATCTTCTTTCGGGATCAGTCATTTCAGACTCAATTATTTACGATTTAACACATTTCCTCTGTCCCTAAATGAATGTCAATTTTTTTTTTCAAATTTCCTCTTGATCAAGAGCAAATTTGAAACTTTTTTCGACATTCATTTAGGGCCGGAGGGAATAGAAAAGATTCTACAAAGAAGGGGATCGTTTAGATAGCATACCACAATTACAATACAAGTCATTTGGTAGCACGATAATAGGCCATATAGGATAAATAATACCTGAGTGACTTGTTTGGTACTCCTATGTTTTAATGTTTTCGGATAATTAGAAGGGTGATCTCGATAAGGATTATTTACAAGGGTGAAGGGGTTATGTTATTAGTACGGTGGTCTTTTTGGAGAGAAAAATAATATTATTGGCAAAAGGATGACATTTGAGGATAAAAACATGACATATTGGGATAATGACATAATTAAAACATTTTAATTCTACCAAATAACAAATACATGATTATTAATCCAGAAGTAATAATAATCATGCTTATCCTAGTACCAAACGAGCTCTAAGTGAAGTCCTACTCCTTGTTATTGACCAATTACTTGTACAATACAGAGGAAGCAATATGATCAATGAACTAACACTACATATTCGAGTAAAAGAATGAAGATGATTCCAGGGAATTGATTTCTTTCAAACCTAAAAAATGCGTGTCAAGAGATAGATGGCATTATATGTGGCATGCACGATTTTGACTGAGATTCATTCGTGTTGCTATTCTGACCGTCATTTTACTTTTATGAATTATTTACCCACTCTATCAAATTAGTTGCCAATCAATCAAATGCTTCTAAAAAATGGGTATTCAACATCGGTGAAACTGTATTCTTGCCTAAAAGTTTATGGCCAGATATGACAAATGGAAGTATAATAGAAGTGGTTGATCTTTGACATTTGTTAATATGCCGTTAAGCAACTTAATTTTAAAAAGGGAACACTTACTTGCCGGTGTAGAACCCTGCAGAAAACCATGCATTCAAAACATCAGTAAGATCGGTTTTAGAATCTTTGTTTGGTGCCAATTCAGCCACACTTGTCTCTACCTCGTTCCTTTTACCTGTAATCCATGAACAAGAAGGTCATACAAAAGAAAATAAAAAAATAAAAAATATCCATCCATAAGAGTTATTGATTAACATTAATCACAATGTTTCACCTAAGAAGAAAAGGACTACTAGATTTAGACACACGGGTGAACGCCACTTTGATGTCAATTAGAGATGATGCAGTAGCTTTCAACAAAGACATACGAATTTGAGAAGGTACCGGGAATATATCATATCCCATTCCTATGAAGGAAAAAACATTCAACTTAGTTCACCTAACAGAACGACACTTGTGAGGAACCTCCTGTCTTATTTGTGTCATGAATATGAATCCTACTACTATACACAACCCTCTTTCCCCAGCTGCCTACTTGCGTGGAAATTCACGCCCTCATATCTGAACCCAATTCTAAAACATTATCTCTATTTGTCTCAATCCTGATTTGATTTCCTCTTCCCTTCTGGTGATAAATAGATGAAGTCGATTCATTAAAGATGCAATGAAGGAATGCAAACAAATTCAATAGGACTTTTACCGAGAGCAGTAGAAAGGAAAAAACAATGGAAGAAGCTTAAGCTACACAGGTATGATCTTAAACAAGTCCAAAATTTACCTATGCCTACACTATCCACCTATTTGCAAGTAGGAAGCCAATCATTTTACAACAGCTAAAAGAGGAGAAAGGAGGGGATACAGAAGTCTACTATACTATACTCCCTTCGTCCCATTTTTAATTAGACAAAATGGGATAGCACGGGGACTAAGAAAAAAGTGTATAATATTAAGGTGTTGTATGGAAAGTGGGGGTAGGGGTTGTTAGTGGGGTATATAATAGTAAGGAAGGTTGTTGTTGTGAGTATGACAAGTGGGCCCCATTGATTAAAAAATATATAATACTTTCCATTTTGGGATTGTCTAATTTGAAATGGGACGACCAAAATGGAAATTTACCGAATTAGAAATGGAACGAAGGGAGTACTTGTTTATAAACTAAAGTCTTCCGAGAAAAATTCCAATGTCTGCCACCTCAAGCCCAACTAACTTTAGATTATGAAGCACTGAAATTTACCCTCAATTTTTTATTTTTTATACCAGGTGGTATATTGTGAAGAATGAGTAGAAGATGGAGGCGGATGACTGAAGATGAGAGTTACAGTTATGCAGAAGCTACATATTAGAATGTGTAGCTGAATACAAAATAAACATGTTATAGTAAATACTGGGTTAATATGGTGATTTCGAGGTTTTTGGGATCACTGTTCCTTCTCCGTCTCATAATACTATGATGGTTTCCAATAGTCACTCTAGACGGACAGATTGCGAACAAAGAGAAAGCATGACTCAGCATCCAGTAGTACTATAGATTATATTTTATAAGTGATACAAGAACGATTAAACTTTTATTGTATTCATTGTCTCAATTGTCAATGGCTTTTCCTAAGTAAGCTGCTGATGACCCTTTGAAAAAATCAGTTATATCCATCCGTCTAGCTATATTGATATGTTTACTCAGGTTGTCTTTCTTAACATACTTTGAACTTCTTTCCTAGATAGACTCATTCCTGTCCTGAGGAATTCAAAATGACGGTTCCAATTTTAAGTAATTTAACATCGGAACAAATCCTGGGGCAATCTTAACCCCTTCTTTTTCCCTTTGCACTCAATAGGAATCTGGAAAAGCAGACTTGTCCTGTTTGTGGGCGAACCAAGTATAAATTTGATGTAACTATGGATCAACCTTTCTGTAAGAAAACAGGAACATGCAGACAAGATAAGAGAGAGCATAAAAGCACCTTTCCCATCTTTATGATTTTGAATAAAACATAACTTCATTGCGCAAGATAGACTTGTGTTCCAAATTTGAATGCTAGAAATTTGTCATAAGAAAAGAGGTTTAAACTATGAACAGTATGCTCGGATGAAATTCCATCACAACACAGATAAGAGAATAGAGACAAGTATAATTCATGTGAGCGGCATCGTGTCAAATGCCATTATATACTATTCCCTCTAATCCAAAACATTTGTCTACTTTGGAATGGGCACACATATTATAAAAAACTTTTGAACCATTTAATATTAAGAAGCTAGTGTCTAGAAATGCTTTAGATGTGAGCCCCAATAAAACTTGTGGAAGCAAGTGATTCTAGCATTCTAAAAACGAAAAGTGGACACTTAATTTTTGATCACCCCAAAAAAGGAAAGTGGACACTCATTTGGGATCAGAGGGAGTACATCAAAGCAATAACAGAAAAACTCTTAAATAGCTTGAGTCAACGGTTTAGCATGTATACATTAATGAGAGGATAAAAGGCAGGCCAGAATGAAGAAAACGAAGACAAAATGAAATGTGACTCTTTCAAATTTTCAATGTAAAGCTGAATCCCATCATGACTCCATCCGACAGGTTATCTAACTAGACAGAACAAACATGTTGCTTTAGGAAACCAGCTTAATAGATGTTTTTATCAATAGGGATGCCCCATAGATGAACTTCAAAAACAAATCCAGCTTCGCCCGGAGAAGTATGAGCTTCTTTTTCATTTATTACCATAAATCTCCCTCATTTATATATTCAAATACTTATAATAGAAAATGTGTCTTCATGTACTTCCACGTCTACCGTTGAATTAAATTCATTATGAAATAAAGTGCAACAGTATGCAAAGGACCCAAGTAAAACAAAATAAATCTGATTTGGCCCAGATAAGCATAGTGTTTTTGTCTTCATATTTAGCCTACTCTATAACTTTGAATCACATATCAAACCATCATAGCAATCAGCTCGAGGTAACACATTAAAAAATTTCAAAAGAATACTGACCATTTACTTCTGGAATAACAGTGGCGTTCGTCTTTACAGAACAAAGTGCTCTTTCAACGGCTCCCATTGCTATTTTGACCACATCACCATCTCCAAGAGAAACTGAACTTTTAATTTGAGCTATTGCTGAAGTGGCATCATAAGTCTTACCATCACAAGTTGTACTATAACAACACGTTGCCAATGGACTGCATGAAGTAGTTGGAAAAGGACACACATAAGAGCGACATGAACAGACAGCAGTTGGGCAAGAAGTTTGGGCCGCAGGAACTTGATACTCTTGTGAACCATAAACGGTACTCCCTTGTACACTAGTATCATAACCCTCGTAATTCCAACCACCATACTCATAAAGTTTCTGTAGTACTTTTTGCCTCTGTTCCTCAATCTCATTATATTGGTTCATCAAGAGATTATAATCTTCTGCATCTTGTGTGTTTGCATGTTTTTCTTCTGTTTCTTGAGCATGACCATTTGATGAACTTAAATGATTTTCGACAGCAAAAGCATTAGTTGAATGATTTTCTTCAGTTGATGAAGGATTCGTAGTAATTCCCACCTCCACTGTGTCCTTTGGTGCAGCATTGCCATTATCATCTGCCTCCAAATGACTGTATAGAGGATAAGTGGGAAAAAAAGGTCTCAGATCTATAATATCAACTTTTTCTGATAGATTTAGTCCCTTTCAGAAGTTTAACCTTAGCACTTAAATCAGTGATACATCATAAAAGCCAAAGGAAAACTACTATAAGGAAAAATCTTTTCAGGAGGAAAACAGCTTAACTTAAAAAAAATATTAAAATAGAAGAAACAACTGCCTTCCAGGACATTTTGTAGCTAAAAATTAACAATAAACACTCATGTCCTAAAAAAGAAAAAATATATAAATAGAAAGGCTTGGAATTATGAAAAGAAAACTGTTAAGTGCAGTCAACTTTGAAATTCATAACCAAATCAAGTTAATAGGTCAATTCTCTAGATATTAGAGTACGAAAGCCTTCTAAGCAACACCTACAGCAGTTCCTCCAAAACTAATATTGCGATAAAAAAACTTATACACCTCCTGATATGCACGTTTTAGGTGAAGATTTTGATCAGAGTGACAGGCTAAACATCATGAAGTCCATCAAATACCTTACGCGAAGCTCAACCATAATTATTGTGTTCAGAATACAAGTATCACATTGGATAGTATGCTATATTCCAAAAGCGTACAGTCAACTTTCCTTTTCTCACACCATTCCAATAGTTATTCAGTACATAGATTTGCATAACTTTTGTCTAATATCTGTAAACAATTCAAGGCTGAGGTCACACTTAACCTCAGACAACAGTTGAGGGTTTAATTTTAATTTCTTCAAGCATGAAATTGAAAGTAAAGCTCTTTTTAGTTGATTTAGTATCTTCCTATCTTTTACATTATTGACAAAAAAATTAAGAATTGTTATCATGGAAAAAATCAGAAAAGTGCGTGAGGCTCCTACCATCATGGGGGATATATGGCGCATGTTTAGATTAAGTGCTGAACTGTTTGAGTTTGGGCCCCAATGGCCCTCAAATACAGTAATCTAACTGGTTTTGCTAACCCAAGGGCTTGGGTATAAATCATAGAAAGACAACAACGAACTTTTCATTGGAGAGAGAAAGAGAGAGAGCGGCTAGTCCTGACTCCATCTTTCGATGTGTTGTGCATGCACAATCCAATATAGAATTCCCACTAGACATTTGCAGCAGTTATGAACCCAAAGAATATATAGATATATAGGTGGTAATGCACCTATATTTAGTTTTACAGTCCAAGGCGAGAAGCATCCCATATGCAAAGGTTTAAGCTTGTTCTTCCAGGAAAAAATAAAGTTTGTACAATGAGGAAGCAAAGTTTTTGCCAATTACGGAGTACAAATTTACGTTTTAGCTTCAAGGTATTTATCAATATCGGCGGGACATGAGTAACATTTTAATTAAACATGCCAATGTCATGAAGCATTCAATAGCAACAATTAGCAAAGTTACGATTGTTCTATACTCATTTTTCCAGAAAAAAATTGTAAGTGAAAATAAGCATTGACAATTCTTTCCTGAATTAAATACTAACCTTTTGGCTTCAAGGCATTCATCAGTGAGAACTGATGATTTTTCTTCTATGGCACTTGCATCATTTCCTTCATCGAATAAATAATCATGACCGCCTTTGCCATGCATATTCTAATAAGAAAAGAGAATTTCACAAAATTGAGCCAACAGTAGTATCAGGAAGCTAAATATAATCTAGGTAAACAAAAAAAGAGAATTACAAAACATTTATATGTTATGTTATCATGATTTTATGTTAGGTTGATTCTATTATGCACCACAAAACCTCTCCTTTGGGGCATTTCATCTGGAAGGGGCATGCTGAGAATGAATGTCTCCCAAATCAAACAAAGCATGCCCTGTATCGCACGCTTGTCATCTTAATCCAGTTATTGAAATCAGTCACGAGATTATCTCGATCCAGCGAAGTTAAATAAGGACGGGTGGTTGCACTTTGTCCCTAGAAGGTTAGTTTTACTTAGGATCCAAAATTTTTAAAATATATTTGCCTTTGTATTTTTCTCCAATTTTTTTACTCTCCTATAGTAGTGTACTGTGTACAATATTCTCATCTACTAATACATTCCTCACTATCCTAACTGCACTGGCCCAACTTTGCAAGATGTCCAGTTATTAGTTTCAGGAAATAACCATCAATATTACTTGGAGTGGATGAAAGTATGGTGTTGAAGAGGCGGGAGTGGAGGGCAAAAATCTATGTGGGGGGTTGATTTTTTTATTTTTTATTTTTTTATTTTTTATTTATTTTTTTATTTTTATTTTTTTTAATTTTTTTTTTAATTTAATTTTTTTATTTATTTTTTTTCACGATAACATATGAGGATTCATGTTAGCCGACCCCAAATTATTTTGGGACTAAGGCTTTGTTGTTGTTGTTGTTGTATTACTTATCTCAGAGCCCCAATCGAAACTTGCAATTT
Source organism: Adenophora triphylla var. japonica (assembly GCA_022495995.1). Classification (NCBI taxonomy): domain Eukaryota; kingdom Viridiplantae; phylum Streptophyta; class Magnoliopsida; order Asterales; family Campanulaceae; genus Adenophora; species Adenophora triphylla. The sequence continues at coordinate 362,231 of JAFEMH010000530.1, forward strand.
CTCAGCTATATCAAGCCTTAACCAGAGTCCAGCATCTAACTAACGTCTTCAATATTTCAGGTCCATCATTTAACCATAATCCCAATCCAAACATCCCAAATTCTCACTTATAATCCCATTTCCAGTTTCGGATTTTCTTCCCAACCTATACCAACATCCAAAAATAGCAAATACCTCATGTGAAAATCTATACACAGCCATACATAAGAGGTTTTCTAATAACAGATGCAAAGAAATTACACAGAACCAATCATATTCCTTTAGTTTTGAAAATGCATAAAATCCATACAAGTATGCATATATGCCAATATACACACTTGTTCTCTGCACATTACTGTTCTCTCTAGGCACACACCGACACACTCATACACACACAAAGTAGCATAAAATCCGTCCCTAAATGAATGTCCAATTTTCACATTTGAGGGAGCAGCAACTATGCATAAGTACCCTTATAATCCACCATATAAATGTTCATTTTGCAAGTATAGATTGGAGTTTCGGTAAAATTCATTTAGGGCTAGGGATAATCTTTATAGAAATGGGTATTCTTTAGCGGAAATTCTTTCGATTGGGATAACCCCACTGGTGGGTGAGTGTGTGTGTGTGTGTGTGTGTGTGTGTGTGTGTGTGTGTGTGAATAAGGTTACCGGGGAGACCTTGTACTTGGAAATAGCATCGTCAAAGGCGTTGATGAGAGCGGAATCGTCCCACAGTTCTCCGTCCTTTCCCATCTTCCTCTTCTTCTCCGTTAACTTCTTTCTACTACTGGTAGACATTTTTGGACCTTTTATACTCCCTCCGTCCCAGCAGAAGAAGCGTCATTTTTACCCAAAAACGGTGTTCCGTTCGTTTGAATGAAGCGTAACTTTCTTAAAAACCTAAAAAGAAAATATTTTATTATCTTATTCACTATTTTCTTCATTAATTCTCTTTTCTTTACACTCACAACACTTTTTAAATTTACTATTTCCTTCACTAATTCTCTCTCTTATTTTCAAATTACACTCACAATATTTTTTCTTCTCACACTTTTCCTTAATTTGCGTGTCACCCCTAAAAGGGTGACACTCTTGCTGGAACGGAGGGAGTATAGTTTTTTATTTGGATGTTTCAATTTTACAAAAGAACGAACTATTTTTTGAGAAGTAACAATTAGACCCACCTATTTTGTTACCAGAAGAGTACTGTTATTTTCACCCACTTCCTGTGAGTTCACCCCTAAATATTTTTTTTCTTAAATACTTGCATCCCTTCTTATGGGTTCACCCCCTTCTTCCTGCCACCATCGCCCCTCACCCTCAGCTCTCGCTTCCTTCTGTTATGAATTGGGTTTGCGAACCAATTCAATTACAAATCACAGAATTAGAATTAATGAAGTAAAGGGAAGAACAGATTAAGAAAGCTTCAGATTAAGCTCGGAAATGGAGATAACAGGATAGAGAGAGAGAGAATTTAAGAGAGAGAGAATTTAAGAGAGAGAGAGAATTTAGAAGAGAGAGAGAAGAGAGAGAAAGAGGCAAGGAAATTGTTAATTCATTCATAATGCCCAATCTTCCATGGCCATGTGCAATGTATATAACAACTTAGCTAACAGACAAAATAAGACAACCACTTAACACGTGATTATCAACTAAGGATAAAACGACGCCGCATGGTTCGTTTAACAAAACGACACCGTGCGCTTATTATGAAAACGACGACGCTAAACGACTAACATTCAAAACCCAACGGCCACAAACAACTAACGGTAACTCCCAAATTTAAAAGAACCCTAATTCATAACAATCCCCACCGCTTCAGAAAATCCTTTGTCTCAAGGATTGAAATTAGGGAAATTGGCTGCAATTACGGGCCAATCCTCCCACGTCGCGTCTTCAGGTAAGGAGTTTGTCCATTGAATCAGGACCTGTGCTGCTGGGCGTCCATTTTGCTTAATAAGCCTTCGGTCCAGAATCGCTAATGGCTCTACCACGCATGTTCCCGCCTCATTTGTGGTTGGAAATGGAATAGCGTTTATGGGAGCATCACCCTTTCTCTTCTTCAACAGAGACACATGAAAAATGGGGTGAATCTTGGCCGTAACAGGTAAATCCAGCTTGTATGCCACCTTCCCAATCTTGCTCAGAACCTGATAGGGCCCAAAGTACTTTTGAGACAGCTTCATATTCCTCCTCAACGCCAAGGTAGTCTGTCTGTAAGGTTGCAATTTCAGGTACACCCAATCACCAACTTGAAACTCCCTCTCACTTCTGTTCTTATCTGCATGTTGTTTCATCTTAGACTGTGCTTCCACCAATGCTTCCTTCAACAGCTTCAATTGATTGTCCCTGTCTTTCACAAACTCATGCACAGCCTCTACCTTAGTATATTGCTCATGTTGAAACAGGGACTGAGGGGGTGGGTAGCCAAAAAGGGCTTCAAATGGGGTTGTCTTTAGAGCTGTATGATAATTGCTATTATACCACCACTCTGCCATAGGTAACCACTGTGCCCATTGGTTTGGTTTCATACCACAAGTGACCCTCAAATACTGCTCTAAGCACCTGTTAAGTCTTTCTGTTTGCCCATCAGTTTGGGGGTGATACGCAGTGCTCAACTGCAGTGTGGTTCCCATGATTTGAAACAGCTCTTGCCAAAATTGACTGAGAAACACCTTATCCCTGTCAGTAATGATGGTAACTGGTAAGCCATGTAACTTATATACCTGATCAAAGAATGCCTTGGCTACTTGGTAGGCTGTAAAAGGGTGCTTCAAGGTTATGAAATGTCCATACTTGGTCAGTCTGTCCACAATGACCAATATAGTATCCCACTGTCCCGAATTTGGAAGGCCCTCCACAAAGTCCATAGCAATATCAGCCCAAGGTTGATTTGGTATTGGAAGAGGTTGTAGCAGACCTGGAGGGTGCACATTCTCACTTTTATTTTGTTGACAAACATCACAAAGTTCTACCCACTTCTTAACATCACTTCTCAGACTAGGCCAATAAAAATATTGTGACACTCTTTTAAAGGTTCCTTGAATACCTGAGTGACCCCCTAGTGGAGAAGTATGTAGCTCAGCAATGATCTTATTTCTTAAATCAGTGTTGCCACCCACATAAAGCTTACCTTCCTTTCTCAACAACCCATTTTTGAATGTATACCCTTCAAAATCTGTAGGGCAAATTACAATGCCCTCAATTATCTTCTGTCCTTCTATGTCCCCTTCCATACTTTTCACCACTTCACCTATCCACTCAGGTTGCACAATAGATATGGCACTACACTGTCCATTCCTTGTTTCTTCATACTGCCTAGATAGAGCATCCGCCACTTTATTCTCCACACCCTTTTTATAACTAATGGTGTAATCAAATCCCAACAATTTAGAAATCCACCTCTGTTGCAAACTGGTTGTAATTTTCTGTTCCATCAAATGCTTGAGACTCTCATGATCTGTTTTAATTTGAAACGTATGACCACACAAATAGTGTCTCCACTTTTCCACTGCCAAAATGATAGCCAAGAATTATTTTTCATATGTTGAAAGACCCAAATGTTTAGGGCAAAGAGCCTTGCTGAGAAATGCTATAGGTCTTCCCCCTTGCATCAAAACAGCTCCAATCCCACTATAGCAAGCATCAGTTTCAACAATGAAATCCTTAGAGAAGTCAGGCATAGCTAAAACAGGAGCTGTGCACATAGCTTGTTTCAGCTTGGAAAAAGCTTTGTCTGCCTCTGCATCCCACTTGAATCCCCCCTTCTGTAACAACTTAGTAAGTGGTTTGCTAATAATGCCATAATGCCGAATGAATTTTCTGTAATACCCTGTTAAACCCAAAAATCCCCTCAATCCTTTCACTGTTGTAGGAGTAGGCCACTTAATCATACATTCAATTTTACTTGGGTCTGTAGACACCCCTGCACCATTCACTATGTGACCAAGATATTCCACCTGAGTTTGGCCAAATGAACACTTACTTTTCTTGACAAACAAGTGATGTTCCTTGAGAGTCTCCAATACTAACCTCAAATGTCTCAAATGCTCTTCCCAAGTAGGGCTATAAATCAGTATGTCATCAAAAAAAACCAAGAGAAACTTCCTCATATAATCTGCAAACACCTGATTCATTAATGCTTGGAAAGTGGCTGGTGCATTAGTCAATCCAAAGGGCATGACTTTGAATTCATAATGACCATGATGAGTCCTAAAAGCAGTTTTAGGAATGTCCTCTTCCTTCACTCTAATCTGATGATAGCCTGACCTTAAGTCCAACTTGGTATAAAATTTGGATCCATGTAACTCATCCAATAATTCATCAATGATAGGAATGGGAAACTTGTCCTTAATGGTCAAGTTGTTCAACTCTCGAAAGTCAATACACATCCTCCAACTACCATCTTTCTTCTTCACCAATAGCACAGGAGAGGCAAAGGGACTAAAACTGTGTTGAATGATGCCACTCTTCAACATTTCTGACACCAATCTCTCAATCACTGCTTTCTGAAAGTGAGGGCACCTATAGGGCCTCTTATTAACTGGTATACTCCCTTCTTTTAATGGAATTCCATGGTCCAAAAACCTGGAAGGAGGTAAATCAGTTGGCTCAACAAAAATATCCCCATATTCCTCTAATAACTGTTGCAAATCTGAGCTCAATTCCCCTTCCTGAGCACTCTCCATGGTATATAATTGTAAAACCACCCCGCAAGGTAATGAGAGTATCTCTTTCTCCAATGATAACATTGAAATTGACTTGACCACCACTGTCTCTTTCACTCCTTTCAGATTGACCAATTCCCCCTTATGTATAAAGCTGAGAGTCATTCCCTTGAAGTCAAAAGTGACAGGACTAACAGTTTTGAGCCACTGAATACCAAGCACAGCATCACAACCTCCCAATTTTAAGACTCTCATGTCAGTTTGGAACTCTTTCCCTTGCATCACCCATTGGAAATCCTTACACTTACCTTGACAAGCTATTTTCCCACCATCAGCTATGGTAACCAAGGATTCTGAGCTATCCTCCACCACACAACCCAACCTCTTGGCAGCTTTAATATCCAAAAAGTCATGAGTGCTTCCACTATCAATCAATATAGTGAACCTCTTCTTCATAAACCAACCTTCCAATTTAATTGTTTGTAACCCAGAGCTCCCAGTTAAAGCATTGAGAGAAATATTCATTTCTGTCTCCTTCTCACTGACCTCGGTGTTATCATTATTTTCTTCTCCTTCTACAGTATCATGCCATTCTTCCTCATCATCCTCCTTCACATTCAACATAAAAATTTGCCTATTCTTGCATCTATGCCCAAACTTATATGGCTCATCACAATTATAACAAAGACCCTTATCTCTCCTAGCTTGCATTTCTGACTGGGACAACTGTTTAATGGGAAAAGAGGTTTTGGTGTTTTGGTTTACAGATGAAGAACTGGTTTGAATGGTTTTAGGGTTGGACATGGTTTTGGTGGTCACTTGTGGGTTAATTTTGTAAGTGTTGGAATGGGTGGAATAGGTATTGGGTTTATAGCTTTGAGCCTTTTGTTTCTTATTGGCAAAATCTATGTGTGCTTCCTCAATCAAAGCAATACTAATAGCTTGAGACAAAGAGGTAGGAAACTGAACATGAACACGATAACCAATTTCTTCATTCAGGCCTTTAATGAAAATATTCATATAATACCTCTCAGTTAAACATGGGTTTTCCACCTTCATCAGGGCTCTAAGTTGCTCAAACTTTCCCAAGTAATCCTTGACAGTTCCCTCCTGCTGCAACTTGGAAAATTCAGCTTCAATGTTCTCATGGATCTGAGGACCAAATCTCTTGGCAACCACTTGCACAAATCTTCTCCAACTCACCCCTTCCAGCTCGTCCATGTAATTTTGGTACCAAAATTCAGCATCACCTTCTAAATGCATCGTGGCTAGCTCTACCTTGTCTTCATCAGGCACAGATCTATACTTGAAGAATTTATTACACTTCCTAGCCCATCCCCTATAATCACTCCCATTGAACTTAGGAAATTCGAGCTTCAAATGTTTCTTATAGCTCTCAGCAATCCCTTTCTCCTTCACAGTTTCTTCCTTCTTCTTATCCTCCTTATCTAGCCACTCCTCTTCATAAAACCCCTCATAATCTTCATCATCCAAGTCTCCTTGCGCCTGCACGTGAACCTTAGCTTTGGCATCTCCTCCAGGGCCTGCTCCCAAAATTGATTTCGTTTTATGACCAGCTTGGCTCGATCCTGCTGTTGGATCTGTTGTCTTACCCTTATCGTTACTCCCATTCTGTTGTCCTATCATCATATTTCTGATTTCGTCAATAACCACACGCATTCCATCAATATCATCCTTCAACTCCTGCTTGTTGATTTTAATGGTCTCTTCCATTCGATTGTGTCCATTCACCAGGTCCTTGATCCTCTCATCGCATGCCTTGAAGCTGCTCTCTAACACATCATAACGAGTTTCCACCATGATTATTCAAGGAAGCTTATCTCGATCGAGAAAGCTTTGATACCAATTTGTTATGAATTGGGTTTGCGAACCAATTCAATTACAAATCACAGAATTAGAATTAATGAAGTAAAGGGAAGAACAGATTAAGAAAGCTTCAGATTAAGCTCAAAAATGGAGATAACAGGATAGAGAGAGAGAGAATTTAAGAGAGAGAGAATTTAAGAGAGAGAGAGAATTTAGAAGAGAGAGAAAGAAGAGAGAGAAAGAGGCAAGGAAATTGTTAATTCATTCATAATGCCCAATCTTCCATGGCCATGTGCAATATATAACAACTTAGCTAACAGACAAACCAAGACAACCACTTAACACGTGATTATCAACTAAGGATAAAACGACGCCGCATGGTTCATTTAACAAAACGACACCGTGCGCTTATTATGAAAACGACGACGCTAAACAACTAACATTCAAAACCCAACGGCCACAAACAACTAACGGTAACTCCCAAATTTAAAAGAACCCTAATTCATAACACCTTCCTCCCCCATCGCCCCTTCCATCTTTCCCCACTCACTCCTAAACGTAAATGCCCCTTATTCCACCGGTTCCATATGTATTCAACTTCGTGAAATCTTTGTTCTTTCCCCACCCACTCCTAAACGCAAATGCCCTTGTTCCTCCAGCTCCATATGTATTCAACTTCATGAAATCTTCATTCTCGTCACTGCCTTTGATGTAAACGCAGCGGAATGATATAGGAATTAATCAATAATGATTAAAACCTCTGCAGGAATGAAAGGAATTCCCAAGAACTCAAGAACGAATTCTTTCAATAAAACACGAACTTTGCAAGATGCAAATTGAAATTTAATTGATAAAAGTCTAATTTTCGGAATTACAATGAAGGCCTATTTTATAGTGCCCATAAAACTTGAACAAGAATCCTAAACCTTCTAAAATTAATCCTAACCTATATAGTAACCTAATAGGACTTAAAAACTAGTATATCTCTTCAAAATCTATTCTAAAACTACCTATAATCAACCAATTAAAATTAAATCCGAAAATACAAATGAAATAATAAAAGATACAAAAATAATTAACATCCCAATTTACATCATTCACCACCACTTCAAAAGAACTCGTCCCCGAGTTCTCATCCGATGTTTGAAAGCTGCCATCCCATTTAAAAAGATACTTCGAATAAACTTGACTTCTTGGCATCGTAAGATATGGAAAAATATTTTCAAAATCAAATAATATACTTCCATTATCCGTCCCATATTCTTCATCAATTATCTCCACTTTCTCTTTCTTCAATCCAGCGCAGTCGCGTAGATAACTAGTTAATCCTCCTCCGGATGTTCTAGCACTAGCGCGGATGCCCTCGACTGTTAGCGCGGGCGCGCTATTAGGCAGATTTTCCGCCAACTCTTCCAAATCATCATTAATAATCTCCTGAAGGACTTCATCCTTTGCACATAGGTCCACCTCTTTAATGCCCAAATTCCCCTCTTCAACATGTTCTTCTTGGTCAGGAACGTATTCAATAACAAGGCGATTTTATTCCTCGAGGCGCTTCAATTCAGCCTCCCTTCGTGCCTTCGAACGCTGAATTATTTTCGTATAAAGATCGATTTGGACACCACAACGTTTGGCTTCTGCCCAAACAGCATCCCTTTGGTCGCGATACTTATCCACCAAAAACTGATTACTTGCATGAAGTCGGCCCCTTTGAATCTCAGATTCAAAATAAAGCATCACGTCATTCTTAACGTCGGCCTCCTTGTCAAGTTTATTAAACATTATGGAAAATTTTCGTACCTGACAACGACCATGCTTCAGACGCATATCGATCTTCTCAAGAAGTGATTTTTCTTCTCCCCCATCGTTAGTTCTATTCTCCCGTCCAATCGGACCATCATGGCGGAGGTGTTCCCCATGAGGACCATGTTGATTGTTTGGGTTGACACCGCCACCATCTACTCGCAATCCCGCCAAGGCCGCTAATAATTGGGTGTGTTGCTCTCTTTGGAGGGCTTCTTGTCGCTCCGCACGTTCCCTATATTCGCGTTCTTGTCGCTCCGCGCGTTCCCTATATTCTCGATCTTGAGTTGCTATGCGCTCTAGGATTGCTGCAAGAGTGGTTTGCGTGTCTCCGTTGGCTCCACCGGAATTGGTCATCTTCCAAGGATCGCTCCTCGCTCTGATACCAACTGATGTAAACGCAGCGGAATGATATAGGAATTAATCAATAATGATTAAAACATCTGCAGGAATTAAAGAAATTCCCAAGAACTCAAGAACGAATTCTTTCAATAAAACACGAACTTTGCAAGATGCAAATTGAAATTTAATTGATAAAAGTCTAATTTTCGGAATTACAATGAAGGCCTATTTTATAGTGCCCATAAAACTTGAACAAGAATCCTAAACCTTCTAAAATTAATCCTAACCTATATAGTAACCTAATAGGACTTAAAAACTAGTATATCTCTTCAAAATCTATTCTAAAACTACCTATAATCAACCAATTAAAATTAAATCCGAAAATACAAATAAAATAATAAAAGATACAAAAATAATTAACATCCCAATTTACATCAGCCTTTCAGTTCAGACATTTGCTTTCATCAGAAATGTACTCCCTCCGTCCCTAAATATTTGTTCCATTTGACTTTTTTGTTGAACTTTGACCACAAATTTATGAGAGATTAATGTTCATGAAATTTTAAAAGTTGTTGTTGATAATATTATTAATGGTGAATCAATAGGAATTTCTAGAATTTCATGAACATAATTAAATTGTCATATATTTGTGGTCAAAGTTCAACTAAAAAGTCAAATGAGACAAACATTTAGGGACGGAGGGAGTATCGTTTATGAATGCTTTTTCGATTTGATTAGGTTACAGTCCCAGCTACAGCCGTGCTTCTGAGCTAAAGAATGGTGGTGGAAGAGGAAGGGGCGATAATGTAGGAATAATGATTAATAATCTATAGTATAAATTAGAGCTTGTACTTGCTACAGTTCTTTGAACAGTAGCAAGTGCCGAAATTTCCATTTTGTCCTCATACATTTGTCCCTTTCTCATTTTGTCCTTAAAAAAAAATTAATTAAAGAAAAAAAAATAGTGTCCTCGGACACGAGCTTAATTAAAAAAAAAAAAAAAAAAACAACAACAACAAAACGTGTCCTCGGACACGGGCTTATTCTAGTCTATATTATAAATGGCAACATGCCAACTCAGCATGAACTACTGTGAATAGTTTCAAGCGGCGAATTTCTCATTTTGCCCTCATACATTTGTCCCTTTCCCATTTTGCCCTTAAAAAAATTAAATTAAAAAAAAATTAAAAAAAAAACCGTGTCCTTAAACACGGGCATGTACTAGTTAGAGATAAGGATTAGAGGAAGAAGATGTGAACTTACTGGATGAGGGTATTTTAGGAAAAATATATATGTGCGGTGACCTCATAAGAAGTGGGGTTGAAAATAATGAATCAATGCTAAAATGTATTTTCGCGGGTGTTGGAAATTGATGAGTTGATTTACTATCTAATCTATATTATAAATGGCAACGGTGGTGAACAGTTCTATGAACAATTTCAATTTAATTTTTCCCATTTTACCCCTCAAATTCTACCAAGGTTCTTTATTTTCAGTTTTACCCTTAATTTTCAAAATAACTTTTCCCTCCTAAATTTTGAATTTTTGTAAAAAGAGATTCACATGAATATTTTTCCCATTTTACCCTCACTAAGTTGTTCCTTTTCCATTTTTCCCTCACTTTTAATTAAAAAAAATACCACGTGTCCTCGGACACGGACTTTTACTAGTTTATGATATTGAAAGCCTTCAATAATATTTTTTTCTAGTTATATTGTTTTTAAACAGAATAAGCATAGTTAACTATGTGCAATTCGACAAAAATCAGTGAATATTTCGCTAACATAAAACAAAAGACCAAGACCGATCATGCTAATGAGATTATGCTCATTGCATCTTGATCTAAAGATAGTAACGAATGTATATCCCTCACATATGAAATTAAGATGAGTAGGTCTAGGAAGAAACGCGTTTCTCCATAAGTTATTGAGAAACGGGTTTCTGGATATCCAGAAGCTTTAGGATTGATATCCAGAAACTTTGGGACGGATATCCAGAAAAAAGATTTGAGACCAAATCCAAGGCCAAGACCAAATTTTTGATCTGGATATCACTTTCACAAGGTTCTGGATATCCAGAACATTGAATATGGATATCCAGAAACCTTAAAACTTATATCCAGAAGCCAATTTTAAATTTCTGGATATCACTTATATAAGGTTCTGGATATCCTTTCAAAGAGTTCTGGATATCCAGAAGCTTTATAATTGATATCCAGAAACTTACAAAATGATATCCAGAAACATTTAATAAATTTCTGGATATCCTTTCAAAAGGTTCTGGATATCCTTTCAAAAGGTTCTGGATATCCAGAAAATAACAAACAAACGTTAAAACATGTGAGAGCATTTTATCAAACAGCTTCTATGCATATCAAAATTGTCACCGAAATCACAATCCAACCCACACAAACACAATCTAACCCATAAAAACAATGACAATCAACTCAAGAACCATTATCACTACTACCAAATACGGAAAAAAAATCAATCAGGCGGCTTTGGTTACCGGAGATGGAGGTTGAGGAAGACGATCTAGGGAGCTCCAATGGGCGATTCAGGCGGCTTTGGTCACCGGAGAGAGATCTGGAGGTGAGGACCGGTGATGGAGGTTGAGGAAGACGATCTATGGAGCTCAATTGGCCTTCTGCGTATAGAGAGAGAAAGGAGAGAGAGAGGGGCGTTTTCCGCTCTGCGTGTGTTGTGCGTGTGTTGTGAGAAAAAAAAACCCGTTTCTCCGTAAATGATGGAGAAACGCATTTCTCCCTAGATTTTGGCAATTAAGATATGGCGTGGGTATTTAATTTATACTTATCCCCGTTATACCCATGTCATACCAATGTTTGAAAAACCACAACACCACCATCTTCCTCCTCCCACCCTTCCCCCTTCCCTACTACCTACTCGTTCTCATCTCTCATGCCACCCCTATATTAATGATGCATTCCATAATGTTATCGCCCCTTTTACTTATTCTCGTTAACATTCTCCATAAATCTAATCACTATCCATGATCCGCCATCTTTCCTCCTTCGTTTAGAGTCATCCATCCATGTTTTATTCTTCAACGCCTCGGACCATATTCATCATTGGTGCCTTTCTCAATTTTCGTCGTCTCTCTTCCCTCACTTTTGTCGCCCTTTATTCCGTTGCTTAACCTCTCTTTTTCCTTCATAAAACAAGACATTATTGGAGCCTCAACAATGGTTGAACTCCCCAATATTTTCATTTTTTTTTTAAATTTCTATTTTTTGATTTTTAAAGATCTCAACTCATATTGCTAGGGAATTGATTTTGAAATTTTCTTTATTTAGATGGCATTATTGGTGGGTGTCTGTTCAATAGTGGTTGGATTTAATTGGATTTGTTTTTGTTTTAAATCTGAGTTAACCTAAATCTTGCATTTGTTATATAAACGCAAAATTTAGATGGTATTTTTGTTGAAAATTGGTATAGAAAAGTAGGTTTGACCTAAATTTGACTAAAATTTCAAGAGTTTCATTTTATGCAAAATGAATTTAAGTTGCAAATTATTAATCTATGTTCGGAGTAGATTAATGTGGTTATTTATTTCATCAAAATCAATTTCAGGTGAATGAGAAATTAATGCATAAAGTTAGCAACTTAAACTAATAGTTGAAGAGTAAATGGGTAATAGGAAGTTATATCACACATTACTAAGAAAGGGAAATTGAAGACACCATATTAATGTGAGCATCAAAGGAGAAGTCATCAAGTTGTTTCCTTCTTGGGCCAATCAAGTGGATCATTGGGCCATCTATGCAACTAGTAGCCCAATAGGCGGTTTAGGCGCACTTTGCACTTCGCACATACGCATCGGTCGTTGGGAGCTGTAGAGCCTTCAACTTTTGACAAAGTTCGGCTCGATAATGGTTTAGCCCATGATTCTGTTGGGCTAGGTCCAAAAGGTTCACCGGTCAGGAGGGTTATGGGCTCGGGCGGTGAAAGTGCACGAGGGATTGGAGGCTAGGCTCGTATTGGACCCGGGAGCGGCCCGCATCGAAAAGGCTAGCCGGTTCGGAATAGATGGGTTTGGTGTTGGTTCAGCTCGCCTGATCTGCACTCTCCAATCCAATCTGATCCAACGGTGGAGATTGCACCTGATGCAATTATGAGTATTCCCAAAAGGCACCCCTGCCTCTTCAGAAACTATAAATAGCCCCCCCAGAATGTCAGTTTGATTCATTCCATCATCCAAGCGTTTGAGAAATCCGTTAGTAAAAGCATATTGAAGCATTCTTTCTCCTTCAAAGTTCATAAATACCAAACATCGTTAGTTCGCGGGTCTATTGATTTGAAGTGCTTCCATCAATAGTCAAAAAGTTATTTTATCTTACGAGAGGATTGCCGCTAATCCGTTAGCACCAGTGCGGGACAAATTCTTTTACGAAGATTGTGTTTCACAAGACTCGACTTCCGTCCCGGTTAATTATTATTATATTTTTTTATCTTTATTTTTCATCTCTTCATCTTCATCTTCATCTCCTCTTCTATTTTTCATTTTCAAGAAATAATTTATTTTGAATTATTTCTAAAAATTTTTAGAACTTTTTAGCTAACAATTTTTTGGTGGGTGGTGGGGGAAAAAGTGTTGCGGTCAAATGGTGATAGTGGTGAGTTTTGCAACGTGGTTAGACTAACATGGATCTACAATAGTTGCTGCCAGATGTTAGAAAGAATAGAGATGCACTAGTGTTGTTAGTGGTTAAGGATGTTGGTGGTAGGTGAAGATGATATAACTAATCCAAAAATTATAGAATTTAAACATTTTTATTGCTCAAAATACATATAATTATCACTTTAGAAATAAATATTTATAAATATAATCACTAGGGTATTTATATTAATTGTGATTGGTGTTGTGATGATAATAATTATAATAGTTGTGATGGTAATGGCGGTGATAGTGGCAATGACAACTGCGGTATGGTGAACAGGGCAGAGAACACCATATGAATTTAATACCTGATCAACGCCTTCACCTTTTTGTTAAATTATTTTTTTCACATCATCATTTCAGCTGCTTAGTTATCAACATTCAATACGTAATACGTAAAATATGATGTCACGATACCATATCACTATACTTAACATAGAAATTGATGTATTTTGGACAAAAGGATGAAATCTATATATAAATATATATTAAAGTTGGTGAGGATGCCTATGGATTTGCCATGCGGACATATTTTGGTAGAAGCTTAATTATGGAGAAGCCACCTCATTACTATCTCAAAATCTATATGACTTTTGATATTCTCCTTATTAGCTAATACTATTAGTCAATAATAATAGTTATTATATAGGTTAACTATTACTATTAATAGTATTTGTTAACTATAATAGTTATTATATAAGTTTACTTATACTATTAATTGTATTAGTTAACTATAATAGTTACTATATACTCCCTCCGTCCCAGTCCAGTGTAAACTTTTGGTCAACTTTGACCAACTTTGACCAATAGTTTAAGGCCATAATAATGATCCTAATAAAAATCCAAAAAATGTTATTGTTAATATTATTAAGCGTGATACAATAACAAATTTTTAAATTTTTATTAGGATCATTATTATGGCCTTAAATTATTGGTCAAAGTTGGTCAAAGTTGATCAAAAGTTTACACTGAACTGGAACGGAGGGAGTATGTTAACTATTACTATTAATAGTATTAGTTCGCTTATATAATAACTATTATAGTTAACTATTACTATTAATAGTATTAGTTAACTATAATAGTTATTATATTAGTTAACTAATAATATTAATTGTATTAGTTAACTATAATAGTTATTATGAGTATATGTTAACTATTACTATTAATAGTATTAATTAATCATAATAGTTAATATATATATGTTAACATTACTATTAATAGTATTAGTTAATCATAATAACTACTATATAAGTTAACTATCACTATTACTATTATTAGTTAATTATAATAGTTACCATATAGATTAACTATTACTATTAGTACTATTATTAGTTAATTATAATAGTGACTATATATGTTAACTATTATTATTAATAGTATTAGTTAATCATAACAATAACTATTATTAGTAAATATTATCATTTAATTTAATATAAACTAATATTATTAGTTAAATATAACAATTACTATACATGGTGACTCTTAAACTTACTATTTAAGAAGTAGATATAGAAACATTAATTTTTAATATATTAGAATATCTTAGATAATGCTTCAATATTAGTTACTAATATACTCCGTATTTGATAAATATTAGAGGTTAAACTTACTATATTAGATTAATATTTTCATATAACTTTCTATTTAAGATGATGATTACTATATTAGTTAACCATAACTAGAAAAAATATTTTTTAAAACATAATAAAAATATTATTCTACTAATACATTAAATGTAAATAATGGTTTCCGCTAATTATATTTACTAATCAGAATACGTGTATGTATGTAGTATAAAATCATTAATATCAAAGATATCTAATATTATTAATTCAATCATCTATAAAATAAGAAGTTAACTAACAACAACAACAATAATTCATTGTTATTATTCAAATTTCAATTGTCATAATAAGTAAAAACTATATACAACAAAAGTTACAATAAAAAAATTATCCTGAATTTATAAATGTAAATATTTTGATTGATATAAAATAGATTTAAATCACCCAAAAAATGATATGCTACTTTATCAAATAAAAACATAAAATTATAAGCAAAATACAAAAAAATGGCAAATAAATTTCCCGTGCGGAGCACGGGCTACCCACTAGTGACTAAAAATAACGAGATCAATGAAAAAAATGATTTGTAAAAAGTCCAATAGATTAGTGATCAAATACATATTTACTCACTCTACCCCAATTATAAGCAAAAATAGCTACTTTACACATATTAAAAAAGTAGTTGAAATAGTTTAATTGTCTTGATTTTATATTAAAACATGATAAAAATACGGAAAAATTCCCCTAGGACTCCCTGTACACAGTTTTTTTTCTCGTTAAAGGAAACTTATTTTGTAAATCACAAATAAATAGTTATCCACATATTCAAATTTCCCAGACACCCCTAGCTAGGCTCCCCCTCTTCTCACTCCCTTCAACTTCATTCATCACATCTCTATCTCTCTCTAAAAATCATACACACACTCAAACTTTTCTCTCTCTAACCATCTCCGGCGAAGTCGATGAATCTCCGACGACGGTGAAGTCAGTGGATCTCCGGCGACGTCGAAGTTCTCCTTTCTTCCCTCACGTCATTTCATTCCTTACAAGTCTCAATCCCTTTATCTACTACGACATCAACTTCTCTGTCGAGCCCTTTCATCTTCTCCAGCGGCTCTTTACTTCTCCGGCAATGACTCCACGGATGTCGATCTCAGATCCGGTGTGGAAATGTTTTGTTCAGTGTCAGTGAGGGGTTCTGGACAAGTCAGGAACAACCATACGGTATAAATCAGTTGCTGGCAGCGGGAACATCATCAAGCCTTATCGGAGTAAATGTAATTGGGGTTTCTAGTGAACCATTGTAGTCTAAGTAAGCATATGTGGTTTTTAATGAGTTTGAAGAGAAGGGAATTTCGTGTACTAATGAATTGGCCTCGCAGAATGAGGAAAAGGAAACATAATGAGAAAAAGGAAATAGAAAACTCTTTGGAATTTGATGAAGGTGGGAATAATCAAATGACTGTTATCGACAGACACGCCATTTTCAATTCTATTGTGCTGCCTATTGGAGAATATAAGGTAGAGTGGCAGCCTTCCTTGTTGAAATTACAACTATCTGTTGGTGAGGATTCTAAGCATGATTTAAATATTGCGGCGATGGAAATTTTGATTTTTTTTGTTGAAAAAAGTTGTCTTGTAAGTCAAGTATAAGAGACAAATAAGTTTTATAAGTTACTTATAAGAGTTGCAATGTGTAAATTATGATACCAATTCGTTACTATTGAAATTGTGATTTTTTTGGTTAAAAAATTGTCTAATAACTAAATTATAAGAGATGAAGTAGTCTTATAAGTTAGTTATAAGACAATTATAAGAGTTTTAATGTGTAAATTATGAGATTAATTTCTTGTTATTATTGAAAATTTTGATTTTTTTTGTTGTAAAAATTGTCTTATAAGTCAGTTATAAGAGACAAATAAGTCTTATAAGTTACTTATAAGAGATAAAGTAGTCTTTTAAATCAGTTATAAGAGGCCAATGAGTGTTTATGCAATTTTAGATCTAGTGTGTGTTGCATTGAGTTTAAATCTCGCTAGAGGGGCATTAGAATAAATGAGCCATAAAATTACTAACATATTCTTGTATTATAAGTATAAATGTATAATATATGTTACTCGTTTTGAAAATGAATAATTGCTTATATTTGTGGCAAAAATAAAAGTCAATTTTATAGCCCCGAGGAGAAACTAAATCGGTTAAAGATCTGAAATGACATCGTCCTATTTGCTGCTGCATCATCATTAGGGGTGTAAGTGGTTCGGTTCAAACCGCGGTTCGAAATCGAACCAAACAAAACCATGCAGTTTAGTTCGATTTTCAAGTAATCGTGGTTTGGTTCGGTTTAAAAAATTGTCAAACCGTGTGGTTCGGTTTGGTTTGCGGTTTGAACACCTAACCACGGTTCGAGACCGTGAGACCGAACCACCAAATCGAACCAATAAACCAAACCACCAAACCGTTCAATATTATCCGTAGATATGTATATCTTTCATTTTCACCTTACATTTAGATTTGAAAACCCCTAATTCTATTCATGGGTTTAGCCCATAACCCTTTTTTCTTTTGATTTATCTTCTTGTAATAATGTTAATTCACTATTTAGCCCATACAATTACAAGTACTCAAATGATATGTTGTTATCATAAACATTGAAGCATAATTTCAAGTTGTGTTTAAATACTAAATCTTTTATGTATGTTATGTTTGAAAAATTCAAACAAACATGACAATGAATTGTGTAGTTTGAAATCATGTTCTATTAATTGTTTAAGCAATGTTCTATTTCATGGTTTGAACCGTAGTTTGAATTGTGCAAACCGCAATTCAAACCGTAAAATCAGACCGCGATTTGAACCAAATCGAATCAAACCATGATGGTTTGATTTAAATTTTTTCATGATTCAGCTTAATTTGAAATTTTTTCAAACTGATTTTCAATTCGATTCGTAAATTAGCCCAAATCAAATCAAAACTAACAATTTACACCCCTGATCATCATCTAGCTTCAGACCAAAGTAGCGACGTGGTACCAAAATCTCAAAACCAAACGACACCGTAACGAGTTCGAACTGTCCTGCTCCACGCCCGCCCCCAAGTGTCATTGCTCCGAACCTACTACTACGAGGTATCGCCGACCTTTCGCACCTTTCTCTCTCATCTTTTTCTCTCTCTAGAATTTTCTTGCTTTTCGCCCAATCAAAATTAATTCAACCAATCCACGCACACATAATTTCAATAGCATAAATTCGCCGACGACTTCTTCCATCAATGGCATCAGAATCAATCGTCTTCCATATATAACGCTCGATCCGGAGAAGAAGAAGACGACGACGACGATTACTGTAAAGACGATGCCGATAATTTGTCGACCTGTACAATATTTGGTAGTCTACTTGATGAATTAGTGTTAGAAAGAAAGGGCGTCCCGTTTTGCTCGATTTTGGATCGGGATTTTGTAGATGAGTTCTGATAATTAGGGTAAGTTTTTGAAGTTGGTGCTTTTGTTTGTTTTAATTTGAGGTTAATCTTCTAATTGACGGATCTGGACGGATTTGGGTTGGTTTTGTTTGTTTTGGGGTTAATTGTGTATTCTTTCTCGATTGAGTCTTTTGAATGCGTCTTTTTCTTAGTTTCTGCCTCCCATTGATGCTAGAAGCTTGTTGAGGATTACGTTTTTCTTTGACGAAGTTTATGGAGAATTTTGCTAAGTTTAAAACATTTTGAGGCGGGTAATTTTACTTGTTAAAAAAAAACCTTAAAAATGATATGGGGATGAAAAATAAAGAGAAATCGTTGGAAGCCGTCAAAATCATTTTGAAAATGCTTTAAAGTATAAGTTAATGGCGAGGAAAACAAATGAATATATGCCTATTTTATAACACTTAGCTGACATAGAGTTTATATTTTGTATAGTGGGTAGAGCAGTTGATAGTTTGATGTACGAAAGGAATTTATCAGACTTTGTAGCTATGGCATGGAGGATACAAGCTTGTACAGAGTGCTCAATTTATTCACATTATGGTATGCTCTCATAAACAAAGTGATTGTATGCGTTTGCAATTGTGTTTAGAGTTATTCACGTGAATGATTCATGAAATCAGCTGGGCGCGTTGGGGGCTATGCAGTATGTGCCTTACTTGTGATGTTTGGTTGGACTTTTGGGTGATCATTCGACAATCATTTATTGATCAGCTTATGCGTCAAAGAAATTAATTTTTGCACATGCTTGTTATATTAGATTGTGTATTATACTCTTCTGTTTTTTAAAGACAAGTCAAGTAGGGGTTTTTGGGTTGGAATTTATTGTTACTACCTGATTTTTTAGTACTGCTTTACTCTTTTTGTCTAATATTATTCCTAAAAGGCTGAAATCGCAAGCATTCCACGCATAAGCATTTTGATTTTCGAAGAAGTCCCATTTGGTGATGATGCGAGAAGCTCCACATTTTAATTGTTAATTTTTAATGTTATGCTGACAAGCATAGAGGCAAAGAGGATATCTTAAGCAGTAAGTGGAACCGAGGAGGACAATGATTGGGTGATGAGTATCTAGAAAGATACAGTGACATACTATTATCATGAAACAATTTTCCAGAATAACTTCTTTTCACAAGGTGTTAACTATTAACTCATACAATACCCGCACACAAATCAGCGGTTGATTTGCCCAGCCATGCCTTTTAGATCTTTGTAGCTTATTTGAAACTTATTTGATTTTAGCACGACATACCTTTCATTTGATGCTACTGATACACAGATTATTTAATAGGAGGGTAGATTTCTTGTTAAGGCATTCTTAATCGTTAAAAGAGCTCATCTCTCTGTATATGTTTACATTCTATGCTTAGGACCTAGATGTTAAAATTACTTTATGTTCTGTAAGTTAGTTCCTACAGTACCTTTTGTTTTTTCGATCATGATCGTGATTTACTGTCTTCTTTTACTTCAAAATTTCATAAACCCTATGGAACTGCAAATGGACATATTACAATTTAACTGCAGCTTAATACCAGGATGGATGTGCTTTAAAGCTAAGATAGTCAGTATGGATATCTTTGGGAAACATTATACTGACCCCAATAGGAGATAAAACTCGAGAAAGTCGATTGAGATGGTCTGGGTACATACAGATGGACGATCAAGTGCGACTATTAGAGTACGCTAGTAACGTGGCACATGCAATACGTGTGCAAATGAAATATATTAAAGTTATCTGCTCCCTGTCCAAATGATTTTTGCAATTGACACATTTTTTTTTATGGTTGATGCTTCACATGCTTGTACCTTCTTGAAATTGCATTGTTATTATTCCCTTTTTTAGACATGGGACAATCTTTTTGCGTCTAATTTAGTTGCTAGAACTCTGACTTCGTTGTTTTTTAATCAAGCTTCCTTTTTGTGGGTTAACTTAGTGAACAACTATTATTAAATTCAGTATGTTGTTATATAGAGAACTTCTTTTGTATGCTCTGCACTTTCTGTCTCCTTTATTTTATCATCAATTTTTAATCATCAATTTGAGACATTAGTTTTAGGCCCAAGAAAAATAAGCAATATGAACTAAGATTTAAGATTACGAACGCCTGTTAACCAGGGAAAGTATTGCTTTCGGTCCGAAGGGTCATTGTACCTGGCCTTCAAAAGTTAGATAAAGCTTATGCTGTTGATCTGTGGTTGGACTGTATTTTGTTGTGGTGAATATTGATAGTATGAAAAGTACGATGATGGTTCCTTCATGCTATCCCGAAGGCTTAGTCTCAAAAAAACTAATTTAACATTTTATTTTCAGTTTGTACGTTAAATAACTAGAGGTTCTGAGTTGGATGTCTAATACATTTTTCTATCCATCTGATTAACATTTGATATTCGATATTGTTAGTTGGGAGCTTCTATCCTTCCGACCTCTAATTTTAATGTTAACTTATGCATGATGTAGTTTGAATTTTCCTTCATGATTGAGTTTTATCTTCAACGTTGACTGATGAATGCTTTGCCACAGGATTTGCAATTTCTCCTTGCACAGGATTTACAATTTCTCCTCCGGTGAAAAGCCTCAGACAAATATACTACTCTTATAGGTTAGTTCTAGGGTTACAGTGTGTAAATAAGATATTTTGTAGATAAATGGCATCAAAGTGGGTTAAAGTTTCTGAAAATGGTGGGAGAGTGATTGTTGATTCAAAGACGAAACAAGTAGCAAAGAGCCTGACTCATGTAGTTAGAGCTCGCAACAAGGTTTTGGCTGTGAGGCCAACTCGTAATTCAATATTGAGTAAGACTGGTAAGAGAAAGAGATCAGATCGGTGCACATCTAAATGTGGTGGCGCCAACATGAGAAAAACTTTAGTCAAGAACTACTCAAACTTTATGAAAAGTGGACTGCCAAAACGCTTGCTCTTTCACCAGGATGGTGAATGGAATGATTTTTCTCAAGAGGTTTTTGAGATGGCTAAAAAAGGTTTTCAGTTGAAGCAGGCAGCAATTGAGGTGCTATTTAATGGTTATCATCTAATGCTAGATATTTTACATATGATTCAAGTAGACCTGAAAACGGGTGTCCAGAAACCTATTGCATGGATAGATGAAGCAGGTAACTGCTTCTTTCCTGATTTATATTCCAGTTGTCGTGAAATGCATGTGTGCAATTGGTCTGAGTCACAAAATGACTTGGGATTTGTAGCTCATGAGTCTAATATGAATCATGAAATCAAGTTGCATCTAGAGATTGATATAAATGGATTGAATAGTGATAATTTGGAGGAATGTGTAGAGGAGTCAAATATGAAGAGAATTAAGATTGACCATAAATTATATAAAAATGAGAATGATCTGGATGTAGTTGACAATTGTGACAAACAATTATGTGCCAAAGAAGAAGCAGCAGTTGAGGAGATCCAAGAAAGTGCTGAAAACTTATCACCTGTTTGCAAAAGTATCTGCAAAACTTTGGATTCAGAAACAGTTAAGAACATGTTTACTAAGGCCGTGAGCTCATTCAGAAAAATTAAAATTATTGATGTTAAAAAATGCTCGAGTAGTTTTATGGAAACCCGCCTGGAACTGTTTCAGAAGCAGGTTGAAATTTTGCAAAGGCAGCGAGGGAATCCAAATGTTCAGTATGCTTGGCTCGTATCTTCTAGAGATGCATTATCTAGCATCATGACCTATGGGCTTGGCCATGGAGGATCCAAACTCAGAAACTCATATGGCAATGGGATTCACCTTACACCTGTACAGTTTGCACACAGGAGGTTTGGACATATTTCTTCTCTACACGTTTTACATTTTAATATTATTTATACCCACAATTTTTTCTTGCTATATTTTTTGTTAAGTTACATAGAAACTGTTGTATAGCTTCACTTGCTCATTTTTGTCTTTCCCTTGATGTTGAGTTAGTATGTCATCATTGTAACATACCTGGTTGAACTTGTTCGGAAAATTGCACATTTTCTTCCCATGCCTCCATCCATGTCAACAAACCCACCTCTCCCCTAATAAATAATTCCTGCTGAATATTATTACTTATCTCATTCTTGTTTTATTGCTATAAGTAACAAGGACTCAGTTTACTTTCTTTACAGTGCAAGTTATTGTGATATTGACGAAAATGGAGAACGACACATGGTGTTATGCCGTGTGATATTGGGAAACTTGGAACTTCTTCGTCTAGGATCTAACCAATTTTATCCTAGTGATGAAGGTTTTGATAGTGGAGTTGATGATCTGCAAAATCCGAGCCATTATGTCATTTGGAATATGAATATGAATACACACATATATCCGGAATATGTAGTCAGTTTCAAGATGTCTCTGACTGCAGAAGGTGATACTTGTTGCTCTCCATTGATGTATATTTTTGATTGATGCATGAGTTTTAGGAAAAATGAACATTCCACACACATCTTCATTCTCAGTGTTTACTGAATCACCTGGATTATAATTGCCATATGTAATCTAAATCATTTGGATTATAGCTGCCATATAGCATTGGGCATATTCCTTCGTGAAGAGTATAAGTCCACTGTTTATGATTAAGTATCCCACCCATCCCAGTTTTGGATTTTATGGTTTAAACATTCGCAAGAAACTAAGTCCAATATATTTATGTAATTGCCCGACAGATGATCTGGCTGCAAAAGATCGTCGGTTGGATAATTCTGGGGTAACTGCTTGCCAGGAATCTCGAGGCCATATGCAGATGGAAACCTTTTCAAATGAGCCGGTGAGTCTTCTTATATAACGAAAATCTTTTTTTTTTTTTTTTCATTCCTGTTCCTAATTTTATTTGTGCACCATTTTTTTTTTTAGGTGAGAATAGTAGCAATCCAGATTTCTTTTGCTCTATAATAAATTAAAGTAAGAAATGACTGGATACTTCTAAAGAACATAAGCTGCAAGCACCATGTTACCACAACTTAGTTCTGACATGTGGCCTGGTCCGGCAAACTACTTTATGAGGTTTGACGGAGGTGACTGAATTTAACATTTGTTAACTTAAATGTACATGATTTACCACAGAGTAGTGCTTCGTCTTCGTAGAAAAAAAGATAATTTCACTGTGATGAAGCTATGTCTGAATGTATACCCTCTTGTAACTTCAAAAGCATCCCAGTCAATTATTAAGGAGTTGCTTTTTAAACCCACCAGCAGTATAGGGTTGAACCAAAGCCTTTTCACAAAGTCCATGTTTCGACCGGATAGGTACTTGCAACAGGCAATGTTCCAGCTTTCACTTCTTAAAGAGATTCCACACAACGTTTCCTTTAATGGTCCTCAAATAATGACCGTGGATATTAGTAGCTATATTTTTTGTTTATCTTCAACTCTTGTACAATAACACCACTCTGTTCTTGGTGTAAGTGAACCTCCATCTAGAGGGCGATTTAACTAGAATTTGAAGTAGAAGATCTATCTATATTTCTGAAGAGTTTATGTGAGTAAGATTTTTTTTGTTGTCAACCGCTTTCTGTCTGTTATAATATTGAGAAATCATTGTGTAAATATATCACTTCTTGGCATGTTATATGGTTTCTAACCTTTTTTTCAAACTCTTAGCTGTTTGTGGTCACTCCAAGTTTTCCTAGTTTTATATCAGTGTGCTTTTTCGTTCTTTAGGGGAATAACTCTTGTCCATTTCCAAGTCAGAAGAGCCAATCTCTGGAAGAGGTCCCTAGTGTTGGAACAAGCACCTCTAATCCTCCTAAATCTCCTTGGATGCCTTTCAATATGCTGTTTGAAGCTATATCAGATAAAGTAAAGGCGGAGGATATGAAGTTGGTGAATATTCAATATGAATCATTCAGGGTATGTGTGTAATCTTTGCTGCCTGTTATTTACTTCCTTGCAGTAAGTTCCCTTGTTCGTTTTGCTGATTTTGTTGGTGGCTTTCATTAGAGCAAGAACATAAGCCGAGATGATTTTATTAAGAAGTTGAGATTGATTGTTGGGGATCAGTTGTTGAGATCAACAATAACTAGTCTACAGTGCAAGGTATGTTTCAGTTGGTTTCAATTTAATTAATTTTAGTTCCTATATTTTTTTTGAGATAACTACCTTAAGTTAAAAGTATGATGCTGTTTTCCATGTCCAACAACTTCTTGAATCCAATTTCACCTTGTCATAAATGTAAATTACTGTGCACGAGGCATTATAAGAAATGCAATTTCAGGTGGGAAGCACAATGGTCTGACTTTGAGCTCTCTACTGTCTAGAGCGTGAGTGTAGCTCGAGTTTGGTTCTGACTGGGAAGGTGTAATTTTTAGTGGATAGTTGTTGTGAGTATGCAAGTGAGTCCCATTGAATAAAGAAGTATGTTAAAATTACCATTTTGGGAAGGTGTAATTTTTAGTTGGACAACTTTTTAGGTAAAAAGTGAAACACTTAGTGGGACGGAGGGAGTATAACATCATGTTAGCTGAAAATGTGACTTTTTTGGGACAACTCTTTTTTTTTTTTTTTTTTTTTAAAGTGGATTCACTTAAAAAAAAAAAAAAAAAGGCGAGGGTCATGAGGTAGGCATGTGACGGCCAGCGTAAAATTTTGTCACATTAACATGACATGAATCGGATTATGAATATCGTTGGGCGTTTCCTCTCAAGAAATGACGCACTACACTTCAAAGACCTGGGTGTAGTGATAAGTATGCAAAGGTTGCTAGGTCATCGCCCGGAAGCGACGCGCCATCTCTTCGCCCGGGGGTGGTGTCAAATATGCAAGGGTGCGCTACACTTCAAAGACCTGGGTGTAGTGATAAGTATGCAAAGGTTGCTAGGTCGTCGCCCGAAAGCGACGCGCCATCTCTTCGCCCGGGGGTGGTGTCAAATATGCAAGGGTTCCCGCATTGCGGACGAGTGCGGGTAAAGAAGCTAGTCCATGGTAGGTGTAAGGGTAGTAGGATGCGCTTTGGAACTTGGAACATTGGATCATTGACAGGGAGATCAGCAGAGGTGGTGAAAGTTATGAGGAGGAGGAAGATTCACATAATGTGTCTACAGGAAACTAAGTGGGTTGGAGAGAAAGCAAAAGAAATATCGTCTTGGGGTTTTAAGCTTTGGTACTCAGGAAAGGATAAGGGTAGAAATGGAGTGGGTATCATTATTGATAAGGAGTATATTAATGATGTGGTGGAAGTGTACAGGAAGAGTGATCGAATTATGGGCATTAAACTGGTGATACGTGATGAGATTATAACTATTATTTCCGCCTATGCACCACAAGTAGGGTTGGATGCATCTATTAAACAAGTGTTCTGGGAAGATTTGGAGGAGGTAGTGCAACGAGTACCTAGTGGTGAGAAATTAGTGATTGGTGGTGATCTGAACGGACATGTGGGGTCTAGTCGATATGGCTTTGAGAGCATACATGGAGGTTTTGGTTTTGGAGAGAGGAATGAAGCAGGAAATAGTATTCTGGACTTTGCGTTGGCATATGACTTGAGTATAATGAACACTTGGTTCAAGAAGAGAGAATCTCACTTGGTGTCCTATAGGAATGGAGGTAATGCGAGTCAGATTGACTTCTTCTTAGTAAGAAATACTTGTAGAAAGAGTTATACAGATTGCAAGGTTGTTCCGGGCGAGAGCACAGCAACTCAACATAGACTGGTTGTACTTGATTTTCGAAGTAAGAGAATTTCGAGGAAGAGAAAATCACAGGTAGACCCTAGAATCAAGTGGTGGAGACTTCAAGGGGAAAATCAACCGAAATTTGTAGCTAAAATGGTCGATACCGGTATTTGGGCGGATAATATGGAGGATATGGATATAAATTCGACTTGGACTAAGATGGTACATACCATAAAGGAGGTGGCGAAAGAAGTCCTTGGAGAATCTAGAGGAAATGGGCCACCAAGTAAGGACACATCATGGTGGAACGAGGAAGTAAAACAAGCAATAAAGGGCAAGCGAGAATGCTACAAATTATTGGGGAAATGTAGGAGCGACGAGAACTATGAGAAGTATAAGAAAGCTAGAAGAGATGCTAAGAAAGCAAAG
Source organism: Adenophora triphylla var. japonica (assembly GCA_022495995.1). Lineage (NCBI taxonomy): Eukaryota > Viridiplantae > Streptophyta > Magnoliopsida > Asterales > Campanulaceae > Adenophora > Adenophora triphylla. The sequence goes on from JAFEMH010000530.1 coordinate 388,591, forward strand.
AAGAGACGCAAGAGCAAAGGTGAATCGAAACTTTATGATAAGTTGGATACAAAAGAAGGGGAAAAGGACATCTACAGACTCGCTCGTATGAGGGATAAGAGGACACGAGATATTGGGACGGTTAAATGTGTGAAGGATGTAGACCAAAGAGTTTTAGTCGGGGATAAAGAGATAAAAGATAGATGGAGTTCGTACTTTGATAACTTGTTCAACGGCGGTCGAAGAGCAGGATGTTGGAGATTTAAATATCTCTTCGAGTATGGTTAATCGAGATTTTATGCGGAGAATTCGAAAGATTGAAGTGGAAATGGCAATGAAAAAGATGAGATTGAAGAAAGCCGTTGGACCTGATGGTATACCAATTGAGGTTTGGAGATGTTTCGGCGAGAGGGGAGTAGATTGGTTAACAACGCTATTTAACAAGATATGGAGAGTTAACACAATGCCATTGGAGTGGCGGAAGAGTACTTCGATCCCTTTCAGTATAAGAATAAAGGTGATGTCCAAGATTGTGCCAACTATCGGGGATCAAACTAATGAGCCATACTATGAAACTTTGGGAAAGAGTGATTGCACAAAGGCCGAGAAAAATTGTGGATATTTCGGATAACCAATTTGGGTTTATGCCAGAAGATCGACTATGGAGGCAATATATCTTATGAGACAAACCATGGAGAAATATCGGGATCGAAAGAAAGATTTGCATATGGTTTTCATTGATTTGGAGAAGACATATGATAAAGTGCCAAGAGAGGTACTTTGGTGGGCATTAGCAAAGAAGGGTGTTTTAAACAAATATATTGATATTAGCAAGGACATGTATAATGGAGTTAGTACTTGTGTAAGACTAGTGTTGGGAAGACTCGAAGAGTTCCCTATAAAGATTGGAGTGCATCAAGGTTCCGCACTTAGCCCCTTTCTTTTTGCTTTGATAATGGACGAATTGACGAGGTCACCCAAGATGATATACCAAAGTGTATCTGTTCGCAGATGATATTGTGCCGATTGATGAGACAAGAGAGGGTGTTGAAAGTAAATTGGAGTTGTGGAGACACACTTTGGAATCTCGAGGTTTTCGATTGCGTAAGCAAGACCGAATATTTGGAGTGTAAGTTTAGCGAGTTGAAAGTAGGGAGGCGGGCGGTCACATTTGATGGAAATATTATCCAAGCTTCTGAGTTTTTTCGCTATCTTGGATCCATTATCCAAAAGGATGGAGAATTAGATGGAGATGTGGCTCATAGGATTAAAGCAGGTTGGTTGAAGTGGAAGAGTGCTACAGGGTTTCTATGTGATCGCGGCATGCCCAATAGATTAAAGGGAAAATTCTACCGCACGGCAATTAGGCCGACATTGCTTTACGGCACCGAATGTTGGGCCGTGAAACAGTGTCACGTGCATAAGATGAATGTGGCGGAGATGCGTATGCTTCGATGGATGTGCGGTCATACAAGAAAGGATCGGTTGGGGAATGAGGTGATCAGAGGTAAAGTAGGAGTTGCGCCCGTTGAGGATAAAAGGAGGGAAAATCGTCTACGGTGGTTTGGACATGTGAGAAGGAGACCGAGTGATGCACCGGTTAGGAGGCCGGAACTACGGGTGGACATGGTTCGGTTTGGTTCGGTTTGGAAGGAATTTGGAGACCAAACCGCTAGTACTCGGTTTGGGAAAATCCCAAACCAAACCGAACCATAGAAAATTTCAAACCAAACCAAACTAAACCACCTCGGTTTGGTTCGGTTCGGTCTCAAACCATGGTTTCATAAACGGTTCAAATCGTGGTCCGAACTGCGGTCTAGACCGCTATCCAAACTACAAACCTGTCCAACTAAAAGCGTTGCTCTTTACATATTTTTTTTATCAAACTAGCAATCATATATATTAAACATAAAACACAAATACTACTATCCAAATAGAAATGAGTTTTAGTAAACTGAAAGTTCATTGCTCTGTACACGAAGGGATTTGGGAGGACTTTGAAAGGAAGGGATCTGAGGAAGTTTTTTGGTGATAGGAAGAGAAAGAAGAGAGAAGAGAGAAACAAACTGAGAAAGAAGATATGAAAAATGAGGAGGCAGTTTGAGTTAAGGAGTTTCAATCTAGGGTTTTCAAATCAGTGGTTGTGATTCATCTTTAATTTATAATGAACGGCTAGGATTTCGGTTCAAGAATTTCATGGTTCGGTTTCACGGTTCCAAACCGCGGTTCGGTCTGAATCGGTTTGGTTCGGTTCGGTTTGGTTCGGTTTTGAGGTTCCAGACTGCGAGCTGAACCGAACCACACGGTTTATTAAATTTTCAAACCAAGCTAAACCATTTATAGAAAAAAACCAAACCAAACTGCGTGGTTTGGTTCGGTTCGGTCTCAAACCGCGGTTTGAACCAAACCATGTCCACCCCTAGCCGGAACAGTGGAGAAATGAGAAAATGGCGAGGGGTAGGGGAAGACCCAAACAAACTTGGGTTAGAGTAATTGAAAATGATATGAATTTACTTGGAGTGGATGAAAGTATGGTGTTGAAGAGGCCGGAGTGGAGGGCAAAAATCCATGTGGGGGGTTGATTTTTTTATTTTTTTTATTTTTTTTTATTTTTTTAATTTAATTTAATTTAATTTAATTTAATTTAATTTTTTTATTTTTTATTTTTTTATTTTTTTCACGATAACATATGAGGATTCATGTTAGCCGACCCCAAATTATTTTGGGACAAAGGCTTTGTTGTTGTTGTTGTTGTTGTTGTAAAGTGGATTCACTTTTAGGACGGGCAGGGTATGTAGTTAGATATTTTCTGTAGTGAATTTGCTTGGACTGAAAAAACATGCAGCACTTTAATACATAAGTGTTCCTTTTACCAAGCTCAGGGATAAGGACCAAAGTGGATCAGAAATGCAACATTGAGGTTAGGAACGCAGACTGCCTTTGGAAAGTGGAAACATTTTTCAGGTGTTACTCCCTCCATCCCACATAATGATAGTCCCACTTTTTAGTGGTTAATTTTATTGAACTTTGACTAAAGATTTAGAAAAAAAATATTATCCTAGTAACATTCTAAATATTTTTATAATAAAATATGGTTTAGAATTTCATTGGGAAAATTCTTTTTCCTAAATCTTTGGTCAAAGTTAAATCAAATCAACCACTAAAAAAGTGGGACATTATTTTGGGAGGGAGTATTTTCTTAGAGAGGGAATGATTCAAATGTGCTCAATGTTCAAAGCTGTCATGTAACTGCTTCAGTTGAGTATAACTGTATGGAGCATGAGTCTTATTTAGCATAGCAGGGCATTATTCTTTTTGTTTTAAACTTTGTTTTTTTTTCCTTTAATATCATTGTTTATAATAATTTATATATTTTGTCAGCGGCCGGCATTTTCAGCATGTGAGACAGTTATACTTGAATGAAGGAGCTACCTTGATGATGCTTTGTTAATATGAAGGAAGGTGGGGCTCATTCCCTTTGTATTTCTAGGCATTGTGAAATTGGAAACATGTTACTATGTTGGGTTTAGGAAACCTTGTTTATCGGGTGGATTTAGTTTGTATGCTCCAAACCTTTTTACTTGATTTTGATTAGCAACCTGAGCCGTTTTGATTATCTCAATATGTTTTGTTGATGTATCGGGACAAAATCTTCTGCATCACTTTTGTACATCAAATGAGTGATCATATATATGGCTATTATGAATAATTGGGCTAACATCATATTGATATTATGAATAATAATATATAGCCGTCAGTTCACTCATTATCCTATGCAAACTGGCTTAAAAGCGGTAGATAGTCTGGTTGATATTCTAGCTTGCTGATAGGTTTTGGGTTTAATTATCTGGAGGGGGTTTTGGTGATAACCGTTTACATTTTATACATGAAAATTGTTTGACTATAAAACTAAAGCTATTTTTAATGAAAAAAAACAATTAATAAATACTTTCTTCGTTCCACCACGTATATGCATATCCAAAATAATATTTAAGAAAAAGTAGAAGAGAGATTAGTGGGACAGTTGTTTGTGAGTATGAAAAAGTAAATATGAGAGAATGAATGAGATAAGTAGTAAGTTGATTGATGTTGTAAGTATAAAATTAAATTAAGAGAGAGAGAGAGAGAGAGAGAATTAGCGAGAGGAGTAATATAAATTAGAGAGAATAAATGGGAGGAAAGATAAGTTGATTAGTGTTATAAATATAAAAATAAGGTAAGAGATAGAATGAATGGGGTGGCTGTTAACAAACAATTCAAGTAAAAGTAACAATAACAATTTATTGAAGGGAGTGTGGTGGGTAGGTAGGGGTGTGGGAAGTGGGTTTGGGGGAGGGGCTGTTAAGAAACAATTTAAGTATGAGTAATGATAACAATTTTTTAGATGGGACATGGGTGGGGGTGGGGGTGAGGGTGATGGGGTGGGGTGGGGGGTGAGAGGGGGGGGGGGAGGTAAGGGTGGGTGGGTTCCTCCGAAGTCTGGTGGTTCATTGCGTTTGTGTCATTTTGGAGAGCTATCATTTTTTGTTTCATTCCTTAGCCTTTCTGTGTTTTCAATTCATTGAGCTTCTTATGAAAATTTTGCTTGAACAAACGGAAAGGAAAGCGGCTAAGTCAAATTCTTGCTTTGCTTATGAAGCCATTATTTTTTATTCACATCACTTTTCTAGTAGTGTATTTGATTAAATTGTGATCAATGACTTGGAAAAAAATAATCATAATCATCATAATACTACGATTCGAAAACTTCTTATTAATACACCATTTAAAATAATATCAATAATAATTTTTAGTTTTTCATTAGGAGCAGTTCATCTTACGAAAAACGTGTTTTACACAAAGAGCTGAAGGAACATGTTTCTCGTATGTGCCAGTTCTAATATTATAAAGTGCCAAATATTTAAAATATCAATTATAAACGACACTTATAAACATTCAAATCGACACTTTTAACATTTGCTAAGAGAGGAAAATGATTAGTATGGGTATGGTTATAATATTGAGTGGTTCAGTTTAGAGGTATGTATGAAATTTAGGTATATAATTTAGAGGGTTAGAGTATGAGATATATGGTTAAAATAGATGGATTAGGGTTTATGTTATATAGTATATGATTTAGATTTAAGTGTTAGGGTAAATGGTATATATGAGATTAAGGTAGATAAATTAAAGTCTAGGGTAGGGTAGGGAGTATATAGTTTAGATTTAAGGATTGAGGCATAGGGTATATATGAGATCAAGGTAGATGAATTGAATTTATGGTATGTATTATATGATTTATATTTAAGGTTTAGGATATATGACATATATGAGATTAATGTAAATGAATCAAGGTTTAGGGTATCGAGTGTATGATTTAGATGTAAAGTTTAGGGTATAGGATATATATGAGATTAATATAGGTAAATTAAGGTTTATGATATGAAGTATATGATATGAAGTATATGATTTAGATTTAATACCTAAGGTATGAGATTAAAGTAGATGAATTAAGTTTAGGGTATGAAGTATATAATTTAGATTTAAGGTTTAGAGTATATGGTATATATGAGATTAAAGTAGATGAATTAGGGTTTAGGATATCGAGTATACGATTTAGATTTAAGGTTTGGGGCATAGGGTATATATGAGATTAAGGTATATGAATTGGATTTAGGGTATTTAGCATATGATATAGATTTAATATTTAGGATATATGGTATATGGTTAAGGTAGATAAATTAGGGTTTAGGGTATGCATTACAATATGATTTAGATTTAAGGATTAAGGCATATGATATATATGAGATTTAGATAGATGAATTAGAATTTGGGGTATCGAGTATATGATTTAGATTTAAAGTTTAGCTATAGGGTATATACATATTTAGGTATATGATTTAAGTTTAGTGTATAAGATTTATGATTTATTTTTTCTTTTATTTACTTTCATTTTAATATTTTTCGAACATTTTTTTATATAAATTTTGGAAAAAAATTAAAATTCTAAAACATTTTTCTTATTCAGTAAAAATAAAAAAATTAAAAAAATTAAAAAAATTAAATGGTACCGTCCGTTACTCTTTCTTTTATATACTATCATATCTTTATTTTTTTCTAACATTTTTCATAAAAAATTTTGTAATAAAAACTAAAATATTTTTTCCTATTCAATAAAAAAAATAAAATAAAAAATAAAAAAAAGTTAAAGGTTAGCCCTTCCCTCTTTTATTTTATATACTTTCATTTGTTTAGTTTTTTTCTATTTTTTTTCTATAACTTTTTGCAAAAAAATCAGTAATAAAAAACGTCTAATTTTTTTTTCTATTCAATAAAAAAAGTAAAGGGTAGTCTATCCTTGTTTTCTTTTATATACTTTCATTTGTACAATTTTTTCTATCTTTTTTTCTATAGTTTTTTGTAAATATTTTCAGTAGTAAAAAGTAATAATTCTAAAACAGTTTTTCTATGCAAAAAAAAAAATAAAAAAATCCAAAACGGTTGAACCGCCGATTCGAAATCGGAACCGTGAACCGGCAGTAAACAGTTCGATTCCGGTTTGTCCTTTTTCGAAACCGTAAGAGGCGATTTAGAACCGAAATCGTGTTTGGTCATCCCTACGGATTAGTGGTAGTGTTATGGATTACTAGTTATTGTGTTAAATAGTGCCGGTGATAATGTTATTGTCAGTTATAGTGTTAAATAGTACCGTTTGTAGTGTTAAAAATAGTATCAGTCCTACTGTTCAAAAGTGCCGGTTATAGTATTGAAAAAGGTCCGTTATAGTATTGAAAATTGCCGATGAATTTTTATAAGTTTCTACTATTTACAAAAATGCCACCACGTGTTTTTACAAAAGTTTTACTTATATACAAAAATGTCACCACACATTTTGAAAACACATTTTACACTAAACGAGTGTAAGACAGGTTTTCCTGAGATTTTGTGTAATTTTTTTTTCTCTGAATCTTTTGTCAAATTCAATTAAATCAACCTCTAAAAAAGTGGGACTATATTTATGGAACGGAGGGAGTATGAGTCCACTACTCATATATCAATGAGTGATAGTGGTCTATTATATAATAGTCTTTTTGTCCCAATTTTTTTTTTTGTCTAATTTTGATTTTTTATGGTCAAATCACTCGAATTTTGACTATAATTTTATGAAAATCTAGATATTCCTTTGTAATTTTAAAAATGGTTATTATTTCACCATTGAAAATACGATTAATAACATTTTTTTGAAGTACATAGAGATGTCATAATTTTCATAAAATTATGGTTAAAATTTGATTGAACTTGTTAGAGATATGCATAATATTATTGAAGATTCTCTTAATCAATTACTTTCCTAATCTTATTATATCGTTTCCTAGAGCTTGCATGATTTACTTTCCTAATATGATTAATATTGTATAATTTTGAGAAAGGTAGAAAGACTCGTCATACGAGGCGTTTCGGGTGACCTCCGTACACTCTTCCCGAAACGTAACGTGACCTACGAACCTAACAATCTCTGGTACAAAAAAGCCATTTTTAAAGTTTGGGCTCATAATACAAAACGTCACATTTTCAAAGCCATTTTCAAAGTTTGGGCTCATAATACAAAACGTCACATTTTCAAAGCCATTTTCCAAGTTTGGGCTTGAACATACCAAAAGTGTCAAGTTGGACCAAAGGAATAAAGCCCAATCACAAGCGGCCTTGACCATCACATTCTCAATGAGGCTGGCCCAATCAGAACAAGGCCCAAAGCCCATCTCTTGTATCAGTCGACTAAGCCCATGGTCCGACCTACTAGGTCCCGACCTAATTTAGTCCGACTTCATGATCCATATCATAATTCGGGTACGAACCATGCTCTACCCGCCAGTCAGGTCGGCCATTCCACAAGTGGCGACCTCGACCTCAACACCAAGTGTCGACCTGACATGTGAAGACGCATGTGGGTCAACCTTTCCATAACAACCTCCCTACGAATCAGTGGACAAGCATGTGCACGTTCCCATGAGCATAACCGCAGCTATAATTTCGGAGCTCATGTAGCCCTGTCATTAAACTACCTACACCAACTATAAATACTTCATCACTACCAACGGTGCAAAGGTAACTGCCATTTTGTATTCTGAGTTCATTATTCAATACATTTTGAGCTTCATACAACTGTTATCTTACTCTCACGTCCGAGCGTCTTCGCCGGAGACACATCCGGCTAGTCGTGGGTTCTGTTTTCAGGTTAAGAAGCCAGGTGATCAGTCCTGCCACGTGGAGGAAGATTGATAAGCACATTTCCCGGCAGCATCGCTTGGTTCCATTGCCGGAAATCGTGCTTAAGCTTGACCTCGAAAAGTTCATCAACCGACAACAATGGTAACCCTGCATCGGGCATGTTCAAGACACTTCAAGAATTCACGAGGTAAACAACAACACCAATACAAACGCAGGAAATCTCAATGTCAATGCTGAAAACATGGACTTGCCTCCTCCCCCACCAAATCGTCCTCATGGTAGAGCCACGCGATCTACCAGTGTTGTTGATGGCAGAGGATTGCCTGACACAAGGAGAGGGAAAAGGCATATGGAGGGGCAAGGAGTCCCACCTCCTCCTAAGCGTCCAACTCGGACAGTGAACATGGGAAACAGGTGTCCCTCAATTAATCCCATGAGCAAGAAGGAAATGATGTTAGAGCGGGCTCAAATCTTGGCCGACTTGATAGCCACGGAGGAGGCAGAGCAGTCGACGTACGTTCGTAAAGGATTGCTCCCTCCCAAGTCTCCAACAGCAAAGCAGCCAGAGTGCTAGGCCAAATGAAGGTGTGGGACGTAATGGCGAGGACAGATAGTTCACAGCTCCTACAATTGTTCATGTGCCGAGTAACGACCTAAGGGCTAGCCTCAATGTAAACAGGAACAGGAGGCTCAATCTCGATTTGAGGACTCTGCTAATGTACTAACGTAAACAGCATGTCTCTCCAATACAACGCAGAGATCAGGATCCCATAGAGACAGAATGGGCATAGGTCGCCCGCGAGAGGGGAAAGGCGCAGTCGCCACATGGAGATAACAGCGCAGTCGCCGTCTCGCCGCCGAGAGGCGCAGGTCGCCTCAAAGAAGTAATGTACATAGATCTCCAATAAGATCGTAAAGAACCAATTCTCACAGGACAAGGATGAGTAGGCAGTGACTCCCCGTAAGTGAGGGCCAGAGGTCCACCGCCGCTCCTCCAGAGATGAAAGACCCGATGCCGTAGAATGGTTGTTGATGAAAAAGAAATTTGAGCAATGGGAAGAGGAGAAGAAAAAGAGACGGGAAAGGTTGAACGAATTGATTTTGCTCTTCGACCTTTATCCAAAGAAATCGAGATAGTCGACCTCCTCCTACTTTCAGGTTGCCTCTTCTCGGAGAAGTACTCGGGTCGACAAATGCCAGGAGCCACATAGCACATCCGAAGCCACTATGTGTTTTGTCGCCAATGAGGATGACAACATGTGCAAAGCTCTCCTAAGCACACTTACCGGGGCAAATTCTTAACTTGGTTCAATGGTTTGGCCGCCGGTAGTATCACCACTTGGGCATGCTTCGTAACAAAATTCTTAGACCGCTTCTCGATCGCAGAGCCTCTAAGATAACCGTCACCGATCCGAATAACTTGGTGTGCAGTGGTAAGAATGAAAGCTCGATGAGCTATTTCACCAAGTTCAAAGAGATGGTTGATAAGATAGAGGAAGACCTCACCGATAGGGAAGTCATTAACCGCTTCCGAAGTGGTATTTCCTCTAAGACACGGACTACGAGCTCACAGCCCGAACGGTCACAACTCGACAGAGTTGTTTGAAAAGGTGTATAATGTCGCTACTGGCCGAGGAAAGGAAAGAAAAGAAGAAGGGAAAGAGCCCCAAGGTTGAAGTCACCGACGATAAAAAGGACTCCAACAAGAATGGGGGAACAATAAAAATGGAAAGAATGTAACTAGGGCGACGAGAAGGTGCCCGAAGCTTTCACTCCCTCACGGTGAGTCGAACCGAGATTTTGAATGCCGTCGAACCGGCTCCTCCAAATTCCAATGAATCCAGGCAACAAGTTTAGGAGGGACAACAAAGCAAGTACCGCGACTACCACAAAGACACCGGTCATCTCACGTAGGATTGCTTGGGATTAAAGCGTATCATCCAGAGAATGGTCGACTGTGGAGACTCAAGCTTATGTGAAGAAACCTCTGCCGGGAGGAGGCGAGCACCAGCCAGTGGGCAACAAGGACCTAGGCAACCTAGATCGAACCCGGGGGTCATCACCGAACAAGCGAGCAACACGGCCATCAAGCACAAGATATTCCACTCAATAAGGCCCCACATGTGCCTCCAAGGAGAGAGAAGTAAGAGATGAGGCGATCGCCTTCTACCCCCACGAATTGGCAACTAATATGGCGGCTAGGGAACAAGTTCTCGTCATCCCAGTCTCATTGATGGATGTACGACGAGCGCACTCCTAGTCGACACTGGGCCCGCAAGGATATTTTGTTTTACAAAACTTTCAAGGAGACGGGTCTTAATGATGAACATGGGAGAGATATGATGGCAGTCGAGGGCTTCACCAACCATCGAGTTGATGCTAAAGGCCGATAGTGCTCGACGTCGACCTAGGCCAAAGACCCCCTCAGATTGTCTCGAAGGTACAATTTATCGTAATTGATGTAAATAGTGACTATGCCGCCATACTTGGAATTCCCGGACAGTCGCTATTGGAATGGTAGCATCAATTCCTCACCGAGTAAAGTTCCCCACACCTCGCCGGAGTGGGTTGCGTACAAGGCACACTCGTGCTTATCTCGGATCATGTTCTAAGAGAAAGAAAGAAAAGGGAGCTAGAGATTGAGACCGCCGATGGTTACTTGAAGCCGTCTCGCCGCCACCAAAACTACCCGACCGTCAACAATCACCGACGTGGTAGAGTCGACTCTATCGCTCAAATGACGAGGTCATGCTTGAGTCGACACGTCACTCTAACACCACCGAGGTCGATTCAGTATGTAGTTATGGTCGATCAAGTCGTCATAGGAGACCTATGCCTCCAGATAGACAATAACTCTGGGGCCACTACCAAAGAAGGTCAAGATAAGCTTCGATGATATGATACCGAGGAGGCTCCACACTGGGAGCCGAGGAAAGACAAAAGGTCGTGGAAATCATAGTGGAGACTCTACAATTCGTAGATGGACCAGAGCTAGAAGCCGTGGATGAGCTAGAGTCAAGCAATCACCAACCCTTCTTACCCCGACCAAAAAATCTCAGATTGGGAAGCAAATATCAAGCCTGAGGAGCGAGCAGAAATCATCGAGCTACTCAAAGAAAGTAATGATGTCTTTGCATGGAGGGTAGAAGACATGAGGGGAATCAAGGAGGAGGTCGCTGTTCACAGACTGGAAGTCAACCCGACCATAAAGCCTAGACCCCAAAAATTGAGAAGCTTTGCTCGCGATAAGGAAGAGGCCATAAAAACTGAGGTACAAAAACTTTTGAGTGCAGGGATAATCAAGGAGGCCACTCATACAACGTGGTTGGCCAACGTGGTCATGGTGAAGAAATCGAATGGCAAGTGGCGGATGTGTGTCGACTTCACCACTCTGAACCTTGCATGCCCAAAAGACAGTTATCCCCTTCCAAGGATAGACAAGCTAGTTGATTCCATTGCTGGACACTCCACCCTCGCTCTCGACGCTTATTCCTGGATACCACCGCATCAAGATGCACGAGGACGACATAGTCAAGACGACATTTCAAAGTGTACTGGAGGCATCTACTGCTACAATATGATGCCTTTTGGATTGAAGAATGCAGGAGCGACCTATCAGAGGATGGTGAACAAAGTCTTTGCCTCACAGATTGGTCGAAATATGGAGGCTTACGTTGACGACATGGTCATTAAAACTAAGGCCGGGAGTCACGTGGTCGACCTAAAGGAGACATTCGCCAATTTACGAGCAAACGACATGAAACTCAACCCCAGCAAATGTGTGTTTGGAGTGGCAGCTGGCAAGTTCTTGGGATTCATGGTATCTCAAAGGGGCATAGAAGCTAATCCAGAGAAGATAAAGGCTTTAGTCGACATGAAGGCTCCCACCAGTGTCAAAGAGATGCAAATGACTTAACGGAAGGGTAGCAGCCTCTTGGTCGCTTTATATCAAAGTCGCCAGAGTGTCTCTCCCTTTCTTCAAAGCATCGAGGGGGACGAAAAGTTTTGAATGGACGACCGAATGTCATTCGTCGTTCCAACAGCCTAAAGGATTACCTCGCTACTCCACCCCCGCTAAGTAGCCCGACCACCGGAGAGACTTTGTTTGTATATCTATCTCGGGAGACAAGTCGGGGTTGCAAGCAGTTGTTGATTAGAGAGGATGAGGGGCTTCAAGCTCGCGTACTATATCGCAAAGCTTTATCGATGTGGAAAGTAGGTATTACAACGCCGAGAAGGTCGCCTATTCTCTAGTCGTGGCTTCAAGGAAGCCGCGAGCTTATTTTCTAGCTCATCCAATCGTGGTTCTTACTAATGCACCTTTGAGAAAGATATTGCACAAGCCCGAGAGTTCGTGTCGATCGCTTCAATTGGTCAATTGCCCTCACCGAATTTGACATTGACTATCGACCTCGAAAGGCGTTGAAGGCTCAAGCTCTAGCCGACTTCGGTCGAGCTTACGTTCACCAAGGAAGACAACGAGCAACGAGTTCCTAAAAGAAAAGCTAAGGGAAAGAACCAGAGTCCCAGTCGTCATTAGCCTACCCGACGATTGTTGGAAGGTCTATTCAGACGGCCGCCGACCAAGAATAGCAGCTGAGCCTGAATAGTGTTGATTGAGCTTAAACTGGGACCGTGTATGAGGAATCACTAAGGTTTAAGTTTGATGCTTCCAATAACCAAGCCGAATACGAGGCCTTGATTGCAGCCTATTGAGTACGCCAAGTGCTTCTGAAAGCAACTAAGATCATGGCTTACCGTGACTCACATTGATAGTCAACTGTGTCGAGGCGAGTACGAAGTGCTTAGTTCTACTCTCATCAAATACTGCGACCCGGTGAAGGAGCTAATAAAGGACTTAGAATTTTGGGAGATTCAAAGGATTGGAAGAGAAGATAACGAGCCGGGCCGATCTCCTTTCGAAACTGGCTACTTCAGATGAGCCACATGACGAGCCCATCTCCTTCCTCGAAAATCCAGCTTATGAGAGGGTAAAAATTCAGTGCATAGATGATCCCTCAAGAAATGGGGCTCAGGAGAAGTGTTGGATCGAGGAAATGAAAGCATACCTAGAAAATGGAGAGCTGCCAAATGACGAGAAGAAGGCTCGAGCTATCAAAAAGAAAGCTCCAAGGTATGTCATTCAGGGAGGCGACCTATTCAGAAGATCTTATACTCGACCATTACTAAAGTGCATCCACCCTCAAGAGGTTGCCCTGTTGATACATGAGGTACATAGTGGAATTTGTGGTGGACACCCGGGGCCAGACTCTCACGACAAGTTAATCACTTTGGGATACTACCGCCACACACGAGCCGACACTCACAACTTTGTTCAAGAATGTGATCAATGCCAAAGGTTTGCCAACCTTCCCCACGTGCCTACAACAGAGCGTGCACTCCCCGCGATCGCAGCCGCCATTCGACATGTGGGGCGTCGACCCGATTGGACCCTTCCCTCCCGCCCGAGGAAACTGCAAGTATGTGATCGTCACCATAGATTACTTCACTAAATGGGTTGAGGCCAAACCATTAGCTCGCATCACGTAGGAAAATGCTATCAACTTTATTCATGACTTCATTTGGTGCTCGGTTTGGTTTTCCTCGAGCTATAGTGTCCGACAATGGTTTACAGCTTCTCCTGCACTTTCGGCGTAGATGAAGCGAGCGGAATCAAACATTGGAAATCTTCTCGTCGCCTATCCTCAAGGAAATGGGCAAGCCGAAGCAAAGAAATAAACTTGTTCTATCTTCGCTCAAGACTCGGGCTCGTAGGTCGACGAAACAATTGGTTGGACGAACTCCCTTGCTCTTCGGGGCGCTCGTACAACCACTCTGGGGCCTACTGGGAAACCCCTTTCGCTCTCACATACGGGTCGAGGCCACGGCACCCGCCGAACTCGCATTCCCTACCGCTAGAGTGACCTTCTTTGATCAAGAACGTAACGACACCAACAAAGTTGATCGACTCTGGACCCGATCGACGAGAAGCGAGAAACAAACTCTACCTCCGAATGGTCAATTACAAGCAATGACTAAAAGTTATCACGACAAGAAGGTCAAGGTAAGGTCTTTCCAAGTTGGAGATTATGTATTGAGAAAGATTGAGGCAATCTGGGTAGAAGGACCCCAGAACAAGCTATCTCCTAACCGGGAAGGTCCCTATGTAATCACTCGAGTCGTCAAGGAAGGAACCTACATGATAGCTCATCCTGGAGGTGACGAGATGAAACATCCTTGGCATGCTACTCACCTCATCAAATACTACTTCTAGTTTTCAATTTCAAAGTTCAAGTTTGTGTTAAAGCTAATTTCGAATTGATGTAAGCATGATTCCTACTTCAATGAAAAGCGTTAGCTTTATTCGATCAAACATAGTGTTACATTAATATCAACAAGCTCGACTCTTAGTCACTTCGTTCTAACAAGCTCGATGCTCAATCAAGCCTTTGTTTATTTAACAAGTCCGACTCTTCTTATCGAGCTCGACTCTTAGTCGCTATCGAGCTCGACTCTTAGTCGCCCCTTTCTAACAAGCTCGATTCTTAATCGCCTTTGTTTATTTAACAAGTCCGACTCTTAGTCGACTTCGTTTTATCGAGCTCGACTCTTAGTCGCCTTCACCTTAACAAGCTCGACTCTTAGTCGCCTTCGTTTCTAACAAACTCGATTCTTAATCGCCTTGTTTACTTAACAAGTCCGACTCTTAGTCGACTTAGTTCTAACAAACTCGACTCTTAGTCGCTTTGATTTACTTAGCTCGATTCTTAATCGCCTTTGACTATTCAACAAGTATGATTCCTAATCAACTTGGTCCTAATTAACTCGACCCCGGTCGCTTTCAATAGTATGAACAGTTCGACCTACGGTCAATCTCGCTCACAAAAAAGTTAACCAAGTCTCGAGGTCGACTAAAGACCAACGAGATCAAGTCGCCACTCAAACTTAAGTTGACTCATTTATGTTATCTACATCTAGCTCGACATACCTCCAATATGGAATGAAAACATGCAACATTCCGAGAACAAAAAGTCACCTAAGATTAAACATAAAAAGTCTCCCAAAGTGGGCTAAGACTTAGGCAAAGGCGACTTACAAAAGTATCATGCCTCCCAAAAATAGGGCCAAGGCATCCAAGTATTAAAAACAAAAAAGCAAAAATGTGTGGAGCTTGTTCGATTACAATAACCATTAAAATCAAAGTCTATTCGTAAGAAATGCCTTCTATCAACCGGCGACGGATGTTGGATCGACCTCGCCCGATCGCCCACGTAGATGGCTCACCAAGAACATCTTCGCCCCGATAAACCACCTTCCGTGAATCACCGATTGTGTACTTTGGGGTCTCCTCGTCAAAAGCCGAGTCCTCATAATCATCGAGCTCACCAAGATAGTGTTGAAATTAACCTTTTCAATAGCAAGTGGGGTCCCAAGGTGATGCCTCTCGCAGCCTTCATCATCTTTCTTTATGAGCTCCGTGTCGTTGTCGTTGAATGGCACCAAGGAATGACCTTGTCGGGCTGCAGTTGTTATATTGATCTTCAGAGGCCCATGTGGCTAATCGTTCGATGGAAATATTGACAAAGGATCCACTATGATTCGCCGAGCCATATGTCTCGTACTCCACCTCGTAGAACCCCCGGCTTCTTCAAATGATATATTGGTCGAGCTCATCGCCGTCTTTGTAAGCCTTAACAAAGATCTTCCTTGCCGTCTTTATAGCATCGCCGAGCTCACCCTCCCATTTAAGCCTGGATGCCTCGAGCTCTTCCTCGCTTTTGGCCAAAGTGACGGCACTTCCTCCAACCGTTGAGTCGCCAATGCAAGGTCATCGCCTAGCTTCTTCTTTTCCTCCTCGAGGGCAGCAAGCTCCTTGTTAACTTCTCCCGTATGGCCCCGTGCTTCTTCTTTAGCCTTTATCTCGTTGTCCTCGAGAAGCTTCAAGGCATCATACGAGTTGTCCAAGTCGAATAAGACTCCTTCACCGTCCAAACTCCGCCTTCAACTTAGCATGGTCCTCCTTCGCCTCTCCCATCTTGGTGTTCTCCACCTCCAGCCTCTTCGCCTCTTCATTCTTCTTGGCCAACATCGACTCGCTAGCCTCTCCTCGTTCTTCGGCCAGCCTTCCAATAAGTCGTGGCCAGGTCGATCATGGCAAGAGACTGCGAGGTCAAATAAAAGAAAGAATTTAGACCAAGCATAAGAAAGCAACAGAGAAGAAAAAGGAAAAGAAAAATAAGCACAACATTCGAGTTACCTCGGAAGAAGCTAGTCCAACCCTAGCCCGACAAGCTTCTGGTGTCAAGGGCTTGTTGGTGAATTCTCTTATCGTGTCCCGACGCCCCTCTCCGTACGATCACCCGACCATACTCCAGCTTCCGGATACTCCGGCCAAGCTGTTTATTCTTGTCAAAGGAGTCACATTGCTCACCAAAGAACTCGATTCCCGAATCGCCCGTCATATGAGACACGAATGGAGAGGCTTGTGGACTCTTGGTTTCACCCTTTGGATCACTAGCATCGGCTTGATTAGAGACCGAGCTCACAACTGAAGGGCCAATCTTGATCACCTTGCTGATAGGGGCACCATCATCTTCATCTTCATCTTCATCTAAAGAAATAACATGGGATTTTCTTTTTGAGGCAGCTTTTAGCTTCGGGTCTTAGCCTTTTGACTTAGCCTCGAGCTCGGTCCCGGCATGAGCGACCTCCCTCTCTCGGCTCGCATCTCAGCTCGGCCTCCTCCTCACCAAAGAACATTGGCCTCCTCGTAACCTCGGGCCTCATCACCCCCAGCATTCTCAACCTCCACAACATCATCTTGCACTTCCATGTTTTCCTCAACAGGAATGTATTTCGTGGTATCCTCATCAACTAATTTCAGCTGGTCATTCCTCTTGATACCTTCTGTTTCGCGGTTCTCTTTAGCGTTTGCTCTCCCAGAGCTCTTCTTGGCCTTCCTGATGTCAACAGTTCTCCCCATATTAGCTTCTTGAGCGGGAGTTAAAACTGCATAAGACAAAATGGATAAAATGTTAGCTCGCCATAAAAAATATAAGTTCTATGTACGAGCAATGAAGTTCTACATACGAGCGAAATCAATAGCGAACTAACAAAGCCTATAAGCAACACGTATAGAAGGTACAAGTACTACACTGGGACTATGAAATGACGACTAAATGATCAAAAAACAGATACCAAGGAGGAGCTCGCTCATAAGGAGTTTTCACATATAGAAGAAGAAGAGACGAGTAAACCCTTACCACCATAATGCTCTCCATTATCCTTGCAATAATTCTCGCTTTTCCTCGACAAGAGGGAGCACATTTTCTCAAACCTCGGCATGGGCGCGGGTCACCCAATCTGGATACCTCATACACCTTACTATGGGAACTAGTGGCACTACGTCATCATCCCCTAGCATCAATCCAAACTGATATAATTGTTCTTGGTAGTTCCCAATACCTTTCCAACCGACGGGCTTCTCAAAGAACCAACTCCACCAGCCTTCCTACGCAGTCTCCATGCCAATGAGGTTCCCACCGATCTTCATCCCTCACCACCCGGGTCTCCTCACTGTAGAGGGAACTCCCATCCTAGTCTACTCTCCACTACCGCTACATGGGAATTCCAACCACCAACTTTGCTAGGCAAATTTATGAATAATTTGGGTGAATTTGCCTTGAGGGAGTACTTATGCCTCCATTCTTATCAAACTTCACAAAGAAAGAACTCTCTAAAAACCCTCATACTGTGGCTCATACCCTAAGAAGCGACACACCATGATGAAGCAAACCAAGACTCGCATGTGTTGGCACCCAATTGAGAGGTAAGGCATTGGCACACTCTAAGAACTCATTGATGAAGGGATCTAACTACAGCCTAAGACCGGCAATAAACCGGCCATAGTAGAAGGCCACCCCGGTGGTATCGCTTTGTAATTCTTTCCAAACTTCTTGAAGAAGTCACTGTATAAAGGGTAACCTCGAATTCTTTCCTATCCACCTCACAGAAGTCATGGATAACAGACACTCTAGAGGGAAAATTCTGCTTCCCCCTAAGTGGCCCTTGTGACACATACCCCCTCTCATTTCTTCCTGATACCACAATAGTTTTGAAAGCATCCACAATACGCGGGCTTGATGAAGTCGAGGCATGAGCTCCACCTTGAGTCTCCATATCTGTACAAGAAGAAGGGGAAACAGGGGAATCGCCACATGAAGCCTCAGGAGCCCTAGTAGACGCACTAAGGGGCGACCTAGATTCCCCCGGAAATCCTATCCTATTTCTAAGAAAGGAAGGTTTAACGGCATCTTTGACATAAAACAAAGCTATATGATCGAGAAGCTCATGGAAAAGGTGAAAAGACACAACCCTTGGATCATCCGTTCTTAAGTGCGCCTAGTTCATTCCCCACTGTGCAAACTTAGCTCATCAATCGCAGCCCCAATGTGTCAAAATTGAAGAGCACTCCTCTACTGTTATCTCCCTCCACTCTCCACTCAAATATTTGTAGACTCTATGATTGACAATACAGTAACCATACCCAGCTCCGGCCTCACAACTAAAGGTCCTAGCCATGGCGAATTCAAAGAAATTGCAGAAATTAAAGCCCTATTTCTAAAGAATAAGGAGAATACCTTTAGCAATGAGAAAAACGGAACAATGGAGGGCAAAACACCAATTTATAGCAAGATTCAACGTCCTTTATCACCGCCGGAATCACGCACGAGTTCGTGGAAGGCGAAAGTTGTAAATGGGGAAGGATTCTTGATTTTATAGTTCCCTGATTGGAAAGGGCAAAAAGAAATTCGAAATTAATTTTTCCTAATTAATGGTGGAAACAGTTTCCTAGGCGGACTCTCAAACGTCAAAAGTGTAATCATTACGAAAATCGGCGCTCCTTCATCCCCAACCGTTCATTACCAACGATCGTGATGTTGCCACGTCAACATGGTCGACCTACTTCAAAGACTAACATCGACCCGCGAGTAAAGCAATTTTCGTCACGTAATTTTCTTAACTTCCAAGTCGACGAAGTCAACTCGAAAGTTCAGGGCCACTGAGCATACCAAAAGTGTCAAGTTGGACCAAAGGAATAAAGCCCAATCACAAGCGGCCTTGACCATCACATTCTCAATGAGGCTGGCCCAATCAGAACAAGGCCCAAAGCCCATCTCTTGTATCAGTCGACTAAGCCCATGGTCCGACCTACTAGGTCCCGACCTAATTTAGTCCGACTTCATGATCCATATCATAATTCGGGTACGAACCATGCTCTACCCGCGCCGCCTGGCCATTCCACAAGTGGCGACCTCGACCTGATCACCAAGTGTCGACCTGACATGTGAAGACGCATGTGGGTCAACCTTTCCATAACAACCTCCCTACAAATCAGGGACAGTTACAGGCACGTTCCCATGAGCATAACCGCAGCTATAATTTCGGAGCTCATGTAGCCCTGTCATTAAACTACCTACACCAACTATAAATACTTCATCACTACCAACGGTGCAAAGGTAACTGCCATTTTGTATTCTGAGTTCATTATTCAATACATTTTGAGCCATATACAACTGCTATCTTACTCTCACGCCCGAGCGTCTTCGCCGGAGACACATCCGGCTAGTCGTGGTTCTGCTGTGTCAAGAAGCCAGGTGATCAGTCCTGCCACGTGGAGGAAGATTGATAAGCACATTTCCTGCAGCATCAATAATGATTATACTCTTTTAGTTTTGTAATGTTATCATTATATGTTGTAGGGGAAATATTATTGGGCGGCGGAAATAAGCGAGGCGACGGCTAGATATGTTTTCAATGAACAGGCTCACAAGCTATTTAAGGATCATATTTGTAACATATTTATCTATATCCTTAATTAGTTTAATTAACAATGATTATACTCTTTTAATTTTATAATGTCATCATTATATGTTTACGAGATATTCATATTTTTTATAGGTACCACGAAGAGAAATCATTATACTAATCGGCTCGCGGCGGGACAACAGCCCTCTTGCCCTACTTGGATGACCGAGGAGGTGTTTCGTCAATTTTGCGAATATTGGGGGTCGGATGCGGCGAAGGCTATATCTGAACAGGCCAAGGCCAATAGAGCAGGCTCCTCGGGGTCAGCGGCGATGCATACCATGGGGACGCTCACGGTCGCCGAGCATCACGACCGCATGGTATGTATGTTAGTTTAAATGTAGTAGTGTATGGATTCTTTGAAATAGGTTTATGTACGTATGTTAGCTGGGAGCCATGTTGATGCTATGAAATCCATGGTTTTAGTGTAAATGTAGTGTATGCATGCTTTTAAATCAGTTTAAATGTTGCATTTATACAATTTCAAAGTAATAATCTCGCTTATTTTATTTATAGGAAAGGGAGCATGGTCCGAATATCAGTTTTGTGGATGTTTACGCTAGCACCCATCTTCGGAATTCTACAGCGCCCGATCAACCTCCGCAATGGGTTGACGATTGCTCTGCTAATGCCTTTGTAAGTAAACTATCATTAAATGACTTGATTTTGAATATGTAAATTTATTTATGTACCTTACATTGTGTATATGATTATAATTGTTTGTTTTATTTTGACAGCCGCATATCAAGCCGCCGTTGTTCCCGAAGGAACGCCTCCGGCGAGCCCGTCCCCTTCATGCTCGGATGTTTGGCACTCGGTCACCTCTCGAGGGACATCCAAAGAGAGGAGCCCGAGTGTTAGGGATGGGGGATTACGGGCGGCAATGCCCGTCGACGCCGACCGGCCGTCGGCGACCGATGCCCCGCCCACGTATGATCCGAGGGCCGACACTGGGAGGCCGCGGCTGAGGAGGAGAACGCGAGCGGCAAAGCTTGCGGAGGCTTTGGCGGTTCGACGCAGATGCGGGAGGAGAATGATCGGCGTCATGCGAGAGATTCAAAGACAACATGCAGAGACTCAAAGACAATTGGCGCCGTTGATGGCTCATCTCGGCCAGGACTTCCAGGTAATTTCCAGCCTCCCGAGTTGATTGCGGACTTTTTAGACATTTTTGTATTAATTTATACTTGTTTGTAAACATTTGAGACATTTGGTACCCGCGGAAGCCCCTCCCCCTCTCCCCCTCCCCCTCTCCTCCCGAATTGGTACGGTGGTACGGTGATATTTAGTTTTTATTTGGTACGCTGATATTTGATTTTTAGTTTTTATAGTTTTAGTTTTATAAATTGAAATGTTATATCAGGTACACAAAATTTTGGTTTATTTATATTTTAAATTATTTTTTTTAATTTATTTCAGAATCAGCGACGGAAATTTGATCATTTGAAATTAATTTCAGAATTTAATTTTTGATTATAGCGGCGGAAATTCCGTCGGCGAAATAAAAATTAATTAAAATAAATTAATTTCAGCGGCGGAATTTTCCGTCTCTGAAATTAATTTATTTTAATTAATTTTTATTTCAGCGACGGAATTTCCACCGCTATAATCATTTAATTTTTATTAAATTTTTGATTTCAGCGGCGGAAATTTCCGTCGCTGTAATAAAATTTAAATTAAAATTAAATAATTTCAGCGACGGTAATTTCCGCCGCTGAAATTAATTATTTTTATTACAGCGACGGAAATTTCCGCCGCTGAAATTAATTTAATTAAATTAATTTTTATTACAGCGACGGAAATTTCCGCCGCTGAAATGAAAATTTAATTAAATTAAATTAATTTAGCAGCGAAATTTTCCGTCGCTGTAACCATTAATTTAGCAGCGGAATTAAATTCCGTCGGTAAAATAAAAAAATACCGGCGGAAATTGACCCGTTGGAGCACTGCGACGGGCTGGTAGCAGTGGACCACCGACTGAATTTTTCCGCCGGTGATTATTTTTAGCGACGGAAATTTAATTTTAGCGGCGGAAATTTCCGTCGCTAAATGACCTTTTTCTGGTAGTGACGTAAAAAGTAAACGGAACGGGGTCGGAACGCCGTTTTAACCCGTGATTACTTCTCTTACGGGAAGAAAAGAGGATCGAGGGGCTAAAATGTATCGGACCCCGTTAGACGGAGGCGTCTACATTTCAATAACGTTGTTCAAAACGGTTGTAGCGACTGGCGCGTAAACCGAGACGAAACGAGAAATTCAGAGAGAGGGAGTTATACCTATGGCTAGGGTCGACTCCTTTGGCTCGGGGGTGTGTACGGGACATGGAAAGTAGTTTGAAATGGTGTTTCAGAGTGGCAAGGGGCGTATTTGATCAAAATACAGAAGTTTCACGCGAATCGAGACAAAACGGGAGCTCGGGAGGGGTGAAACTGAGTTTGGGCCGTGGGGTAGTGACTTTTTGGAGTAAATTTCTTCCTCCTTTTGGCTTTGACAGCAACTTCTATTTATAGGTGAAAATTGCAAAGTGAAGAGTCCCACGGACTTAGACTCGTTTTTCGTGGTTTTTTGGTATTTTGGAATTTTGAGGGGCTTCTTTGGCAATTTCGTAAAATTTGCACAGGGAGTCCGGCCGGACTTTGACTGAAATCCAGGGGTATTTTGGTCTTTTGGCCTTGATTTGTGATTGAAAGGTGAATAGAGGGAGGTGGCATGGCTGCCACGTGCCCTGTGAGTCACCAAAGGTGTGGGAGTTCGTTCCCCGGTCCCGGTTTTGTCCCTTTTTTAAAATAACAGTCCGGAAAATGTCCGAAACGCCCCCGAAAAGTGCCGAAAAGTGCGTTTTTCAGGAAAAGCCGTACTTTTACGTGAGATGACACGTGTTAAGTACGCTTCGACGTCGGGATGCACGGGGCAGTCCCGGGACGTCTCGTTGGCATGGCAACAGGGAGCTTAACGAGTTCCGGTTAACCTGGAGCGGGCCAGTTAACGGATTTCGGTTAACTTTCTGACGGATTTTGACGATCCGGATTTGGGTACTTACACAACCCATTTAGGTCAAAGACCCGTTTGTACTTATTTTGATTTAAAGACAAAGGTTTCTTTGGCTTTTTGTTCATTCTATCTTTCGTGGAATAAGTGATGATCTAATGGTTCTTACTCAGAGAATATTTAGACTTAGCTTATTCTTTATATCGACTAATCGCGGGTCTAGTATGAATCTGGGGTTTTACTGGATTCAGAGGGTCTTAACAAGAGAATTCCTATTAATACTAAAAAAGCCCCTTTCCATAAAAAAAATAGGGAAGGGAGCATTCAAGAGGCCCGTAAGGATCAAGATAAAGACAACTGAGCCGACTTGAGAGTTTGGTATTATCACCACGAAGAAGAGATTTCAGATTTTTCTTCCTTCGTATCTTCAACGAAGATTGAATTCGAAATTAAGAAGTTTTCAACTTTCGAGTCCATTTTGGGGTTTTTGCTTGAGCTGTACGAGATGAAAGTCTCCTATACGGTTCTGAGAGGGGGAATCACACCTATCTCAATAAAGTCTATGATTGGTTTGAAGAGCGTCTCGAGATTCAAGGAATTGCAGATGATATTACTAGTAAATATGTTCCGCCTCATGTCAACATATTTTATTGTCTAGGAGGAACTACCCTTACTTGTTTTTTAGTACAAGTGGCTACAGGGTTTGCTATGACTTTTTACTATCGTCCGACCGTTACTGACGCTTTTGCTTCTGTTGAATACATAATGACTGAAGCTAATTTTGGTTGGTTAATCAGATCAGTTCATCGATGGTCGGCAAGTATGATGGTCCTAATGATGATTCTGCATGTATTTCGTGTGTATCTCACCGGTGGATTTAAAAAACCTAGGGAATTAACTTGGGTTACCGGTGTAGTTTCAGCTGTATTGACCGCATCTTTTGGTGTAACTGGTTATTCCTTACCTCGGGATCAAATTGGTTATTGGGCAGTGAAAATTGTAACAGGTGTACCTGAAGCGATTCCTGTTATGAGAAAACATGTTTTAAGTAAATTAAAACAACAAAAAAATAAAAAAAAGGGAAACTGCATGTCATATGAGCTTTCCCCTTTCATAAAAACACCCTCCCAAGTCTAAACCTTGACTTTCACCCCCTCCAGTGAACCGAGAGTGGTTGAGAGTCCCCGAGAGCCGCCTTTTCAGTATCAAAGTCGCAAGGTCCGACAGCCCTTCCTGTTCAGCCATCAGAACAGTCCGTCATTCCCCCATGGCAGGGTCGACAGATAACAGTGAAGGGAATAGGACCCCGCCACTGTGAAATTTCCAAACGATGGAAGAAGTATGGCAAGCTTTCAGAGCTCTTGAAAAATTCCAAGGCGAGCAACAGGCTTGGATTGAAGGTGCCATGCGTCATTTTGGAACATTGGCAATCCCCCAACCGGCTGGGGCTCCCGTGAAAAGGGAAGACGTGCCTGCTCCCTCAGATACCAATGTCTTTCACCATCCCCTGGGATCCAATCCTTTTCCTCTATGTGAGCCCCGGAGCTACAACGTGAAGTCCTAATGCCCGCTAGGGAATGACATACCTAGTCAATCCCCCGAGGTTTTGAGCTCGCCACAAACTTTCAAGCACATTTGGTGGGATGTTTGTGACTGCACCGCTTGTCTAGATACGGATTTTCAAGATGAAATAAATGAGGACCGTCCCCCAAAAAGGAGAAAATCCTCTTACCAACAAAAGCTGAGAAAGAGGTATGAAGCCGGTGATCCCACAATTGGAACCCTTGGAGAACCATTTGGAAAGTTTGACTACTACATCATTTATTCCAAAAAATCTCCTCAGCCTAACTCAACTCAAGATCGTGGCCATTTTTGCTCCATGATAAGCTGGGATGAGCTCTGCACAGCAACCAACTGCCCCAATGTTTTGACGCCCCAGCCTTTATCTTGGGAGGACATCAAAGCAGCCATCAAATCCCTAACAAAAGCAATAACGGTGAACAAGCTAAGGTGCGATGCTTGGCCGTACACTAACCAGGGCCCTCCCGTGACAAAACTGGGGGAAACAAGCAAAGGAGGAGAAAAGTCGGAAGTAAACATGCTGACTCGTTCTAGCCAGATCCCGATAAATCCTCCAAGGACAGACAAAAGGCCGGCAATACCTGAGCCTCAAACCGATAAAGGCCCTTATGCCAAGGAAGCTGAAGTGCTTAACCTGAAGGCTGAAGACCCGATCTTGACCCAGCTCAAGCGCACTCAAGCTAACATATCTATTTGGTCCCTACTCACTTCCTCCTATCCTCATAAGCTTAAGCTGGAAGAAATCCTTGCCCGGACCATAGTTCCAATCAATGTAACCCCAGACGAGGCGGTCCAAATGATCAGCAATGTTCATTATGGTAACATCATTACCTTCACTGAGCTTGATCTTCTGAAATATGGGGCTAACCATAACGAGCCTCTCTACATTACCGTTCAACTCGACGAGCGTCGCCTCCCTCGGGTCTTGGTAGATGGAGGATCGGCCATGAATGTCCTCTCTACCAAAATGATGGACTTATTAGGAATCAAGCCGACCGATCTAAAGCCTTCAACTCAGACGATCAAAGCTTATGACTCAACGTCCCACTCAGTCTTGGGGGTAGCCACTTTGAATCTATGGTTCGGAAAACATATGATGCCAACAGACTTCCAGGTTATCGACATCCCAATCACCTTTACCGCCATCTTGGGATGGCCTTGGTTGCACCAAATAAATGGAGTGACATCCACTTGTTTTGGCCAAATTTAAGCACTTTGACCTCAAGGATGAGAATAGGGCACCATGGAATATGATTATGTAAATTCCAGATAAAGAGACAAAGGAGTTAACGAGGAAAGCCCTTAAACAACATGTTCGCTGGCATAAAACCTCGGAACAATGGAGTTTTATTAATCTTGTGGTGGTAGGGAGAGAATGCGAGTACAAAAATAGTTTCTAACTGAGTGTATGTTCTTGGTGTAGTGTGTGTTTTGTATCGTGGGTGCCAGTGATTACATATGTGTTACTATACCCCTTTAAATAATAAGTAGTAACGGAAATAATAAATATCCCTTAATTTGCGACTGGGAAGTTAATGGTTATTTGACTTGGTCCATAACTGCCCCTTTGACTTGGTCCATAACTGCCCCTTTTCTTGCTCCATGCCTTGATAATGATTCCTAGAAAATAGGCCCATAGTAACAGCCATGCAGGATGTTAAATCAGGTTGTTGACTCGTCATCAGGTTATTGAATCAGGTTGTTTAACTCAGGATGAAATGCCAGGATGTTGATTTTTCTACCCCAAACAATTGCCCCTGAATTTTTGAAGTTTTAATGAGAATTTAACTTTGAAAATTCAACTTTAACCACTGTCACCCACTAGCAATTAAGTTGAGCAGATAATGAGATGACTTTTGTTGGTTTGGGAGGCTCGAGGCATTAGAGTCATATTGGGATTCTTGAACAGTAAAAAAACTCCTTATATTCAACCAAGAACTTGAATCTGGCTATTATTTACCACAAAGGAAGAGAGAGGAAGTCTGCGAGCACAGTGAGTGTGTATTCCTGCATGTAGGAATCAGTAAAAAAAACAATTCATTTTTATGTTTTAATTAAGTATTTTAATAGAGGGAGCGTCCTCTAATACAATTAGAAATTTAGGATGTAATTTGTGATTTTGATATGTCTGTTTGGACATGTTTTGGGTATTCTGGTTATAATGAACAATTGAATTTTTAAGCGTATCATGTTTATTGTTAGAATTTTTTTGGAAATGTGTAGCAAGTTGGAGCTACGATTTTGGGATGAAATGAAAAGATGCTTGATTTTTTATTCTTGTATTCGTTTGGTAACATGTTAATGTTACAACCAATGATTTCATCTTGAGTTCATAATTTTAACTAAGTGCAAGAAGGTAATCAATATGTACATGACACATTGGCCCACCTACAACTTAACTAAAACATGAAAATCGTGCACCCAGGCGAAGGTGTAATAACCTTAATCTCTTTAGAAAGATGTAAAATATTTGAACCTTAGAAAGGTGTATTCCTTACATCTTGGAAGTAACTTTGAATTTCATTTTGACGTAAATTTGACTCAGCATGAAACAAGTTGAAGACCGATCAGATAAAGCTTCAGCAACCTAAAATATCACCTTGCCATCCTAGGTTATTTTGTAGCCTGGATTTGAACATGTTGATTACGCTGTCCTGAGTAAGGTTGCCTTGCAAAATGGAAACATATTAGGGGTGGGTGTTAGCTTTAGCTAACACCCCTTCGATGCCTAAGTCACTAAGAGTCTAGGAAATATAAATAAAATTGAAGTAACATAATTGAAAAAGAGTGTAGGAAATTATACCTGATTTCCGGAATTGAATAGATAAGCTACAACTTACATGAAGTACAGCTTGAGGTGGATTGCATTCCGACTTCTTGGAAGACTTGTGCCATCTAAGGTTGATAATCTATATGCCCCCGTTCCTGCTTCTGCATCAACTTGTCCAATTCCAACCTGATGAACTTTATTACCCCCATTTTGACTTCCTCCTAGTTTCTTGCAAGGAGTCATTACCAATTTTTTATAGTAAGGGGAATCCTTATCGAGTCCCATCCTGAAAGCTTCAGACATGTCCATGTTGGGGATGTCAACAACTTCTTTGTTGAACCTGCTTCAGTAGTCTTTCAATGATTCATCAGGTTGTTGAACCACCCAATCTCACCCTTGGCAGGTGTCCACTGCTGCGTCAAAGCCTTTAGGCTCGCAAATGGAATGCAGCATAAGTTGTTCGAATTATTGGCCTATACTCCCTCCGTCCCACCCGACTTAGGACATTCACTCCCGACACAGAGATTAAGGAATACTATTATAATATTAGGTGAGAGAATGAGTGGAGGATGTGTTGTGAGTGTGAAAAATTAAATAGGAGAGAGAATGAGTGGGATAAATAATGATGGGATTATTGTTATGAGTATGACAAGTGGGTCCCATTTAATATAAAAGTAATATAAACTTTCCATTTTGGGCCGTCCTAAGTCGGGTGGGATGCCCAAAATGGCAAAACGTCCTAAGTCGGATGGGACGGAGGGAGTATATATCAATATGAAGCGACAAACAATAACATATGTTAGCCGCAGCATTTTGGTGGTTCTAAGCCACTGAGAGGAGATGCACTTGTTCCTGTTTATGTTACTGGCAAAGTTGCTCAACAGCAGTAACAATCTGGGGATGTTGAACCACAGTCCATTCCTCCAAGGTCCCAGCGTAAGGGGTCGCAAGCAAACAATTGGAGCATCCAAATAATCATGGAAATTCTCATTAATTGTTGCAGTCAGGCTGGCACCAATACCACCTGTACGCATACACTCCTCGACTATAAGCACACGGTGGGTCTTCTTTACGGAATTTCTGATAGTGTAGAGATCAAATGGTTTCAAGGACCTGATATCAATGACCTCAGGATCATATCCCTTGTTCACCAGAGTCTTCACTGCTTGCATCACATGATACCTCATCCTTGAGTATGTAAGGATTGTAACATGCACACCAGGCCTTACTATCTCTGCCTCTTTGAGTGATAGTACATACTCTTCATCAGGAATCCTATCCTTCAGATTGTACAGGAGCACATGCTCAAATAGAACTACAGGATTCTCGCTTCGAATAGCAGCTTTCATTAGACCCTTAGCATTATATGGAGTTGAGCAAGCCACCAGCTGAATCCTTGGGATTGACTGAAAATATGACTCAAACCGTTGGGAGTGTTCCGCACCAAGTTGGCGGCCAACTCCTCCAGGCCCCCAAATGACTGTTGGGATGGTAAACTGGCCACCAAATGTATCTTGTAGCATGCCACAATTGTCTGAAATCTGGTTAAAGGCCAATAGAAGAAATCCCATGTTCACACCCTCGATGGCTAGCCTTAGTCATGTCATGGCTGCCCCCACAGCCATACCTGTAAAAGAGTTCTCAGCAATGGGAGTATTAAGAACCCTGAGATCTCCAAATTTTGTTGCAAGGCCCTTGGTAACTTTGTAAGAGCATCCATATTGGCCCACGTCTTCCCCGTTACACAGACCCGAGGATCTCTGTCCATCTCTTCCTCAAGGCCTTCTCTAAGGTCTTCAAAAAGCAACAGTTCATGCCTAGGTTTGGAAGCAGCCGAAGTCGCACCCCTCTCAGCTTGTGCCGTCACTGCTTTCGCGGGGAAATGTTGTCACTACTTTTGCGGGGAAATTTCTAGCTCTGCAGCTTCCGAGAACCGCAACCGAAATTGACCTTCCGTCAGATCTCATCACAGGGAGTGGTTAGAGAGAGGAAACAGTGAATTTAGAAGCTTGATCTGGAGATGGAAACCACGAAAACTGTGCTTTCGATGCTGATACTGCTCCGATTCCATGCATCATGGCCACCATTTTCGTCAATCTGCACACACACAGAGGGAAAATCGAACAAAGGAGGAATTAGTTGATATTTTTTTTATAGATTTGGGCGAGAAAACAGAGAAAATGGGAGAGAGAGAGAGAGAGAAGGTGGCGATTGATTGTGCCGTCGTTGCGAACAGTGGCGTCGGTGATGGTGGAGAGGAGAGAAATGGTGAAGCGAGTTTTCCATGGTAAGGAGAGTGAGACTTTGGGTTGGAGAATGGCATCGGCCATTGTTGGTTGGATGGAGGTTTATGTGGAAAATCATGCTGGGGGTTGGAAATGTTAAATTCTTGATATGGCCACATGAAAATGCCATTGAAATTGCAGGGTTTAAGGGACTGGAGAGCTAAAAATGTCTGGAGGGATTCATGACTGTAGGTAGAGAGGTTGGGATAGCCCCATGGTTACGGCATTCCGGTAGACATCTTGAATTCTTTTGCCAATCAAAAAACCATGGGCCCCATGGTGGGCGTCAAACTGTTTTGGCCAAATTTAAGCACTTTGACCTCAAGGATGAGAATAGGGCACCATGGAATATGATTATGTAAATTCAAGATAAAGAGACAAAGAAGTTAACGAGGAAAGCCCTTGAACAACATGTTCATCGGCATAAAACCTCGGAACAATGGAGTTTTATTAATCTTGTGGTGGTAGGGAGAGAATGCGAGTACAAAAATAGTTGCTAACTGAGTGTGTGTTCTTGGTGTAGTATATGTTTTGTATCGTGGGTGCCAGTGATTACATATGTGTTACTATTCTCCTTTAAATACTAAGAAGTAGTAACGGAAATAATAAATATCCATTAATTTGCGGCTTGGAAGATAATGGTTATTTGACTTGGTCCATAATTGCCCCTTTGACTTGGTCCATAACTGCCCCTTTTCTTGCTCCATGCCTTGATAATGATTCCTAGAAAATAGGCCCATAGTAACAGCCATACAGGATGTTAAATCAGGTTGTTGACTCATCATCAGGTTGTTGAATCAGGTTGTTTAACTCAAGATGAAATACCAGGATGTTGATTTTTCTACCCCAAACACAACTCTACATCAATGGGTGAAATTCGTTCAAGGAAGCGATCTCACCACAATTCACGAGGACAGTGTTACCACAGAAGGGGCAAACACAAATGGCATCCCGGTCTTAGAAATCAAGCATGATGATGAAGGCATGATGTTGACGGGATTCACAGTTAAAAAAAAAGCTTATTCTATCCCCAGCGGAGTCGCCACTGTGATGTACCCAATTTTTTGGCCGCCCGACAATACTTTTTGGAGTTTGAAAAATCTTTATCGAGCTTTGAAAAATCAATGGAGTCGCCACGTCGTTTTTAGTTTAAGGGCCAAAACTTTGAAAAATGTCTAAAATTAGAGAAAATGTGTTCGGAGGTCACGTTACACTCCGGGATGGACGTTTGACGTGCACTCGGAATGCCTCGTATGACGAGTCTTCCTCACTTGAAACCTTTTGTGTGTGTGTGTGTGTGTTTTGAAAAAGGACTTTGAAAAAGGGGGTTTTCTGGAAATAAGAGAAACACAAAGGACTGGACTGGAAAAAAGTTTAAAAATAGTGATTAAACTGAAAATAACAGAAAACTGGGAAACTGTTTGCAGATGAGAATGTCATTCGCGTGGATGAGACTGTTGTACAATCTTATCCGCGCGGATGGGCCTGCATTGTCAATATTTTTTACAGTTTCCAATTTAGTCACTGTAATTTCCAAAAACTTAACTGGATTTACAGGACTTAACTGGAAATGTAACTGAAAGCAGAAAATGAAGGAAATACTTGGATTTTTGGGATCCATGTTTTGTCCTCTCTTTCCCTAGACTTTGATTAGTGATCATAAGTGATGAATCCACTTAACCAAGCCATCTCGGGGGTACATTAGGACTTTGTAAACATTTCATTTGCTAGGGACAAGGGGGATTTTGACATGAAAGTAATTTAACAAGAAAAGTTAGGTCAAGATGTATCAACTTTAGAGGAAGATCTCTAAGGTGGTCATAAGAAGACCATCCTTGAGACCTATACTCAAGTATATCTTATATGTGGGAACCCCGACCCGGAACCTAACACGTGTCCCGAGCTGGAGCATCCCCAAACTAACCCCAAACTTCCTAAATTTTTAAAACTTTGATTTAACTTGCACACTTAAACATTCTTAACAAAATCATTATAAACTAACTCCATTCCTCTCCACTTGGAGGAAGAGTTGAACAACTTTAAAAGTAACAACCTGTTTTAGTTACAAAAGATTTCGGTTATAACGTAGAAACTAAGTTTTTATATACATAAACTCTATAAAGGAATTATACCAAAATACATCTTTCTACGCTAACCTATATATACCCCGACA
This sequence comes from Adenophora triphylla var. japonica, assembly GCA_022495995.1. Classification (NCBI taxonomy): domain Eukaryota; kingdom Viridiplantae; phylum Streptophyta; class Magnoliopsida; order Asterales; family Campanulaceae; genus Adenophora; species Adenophora triphylla. Next base: position 420,443 of record JAFEMH010000530.1, read on the forward strand.
ATCCCAAAATACCACTTCCAAACTCCTTTCCGTCCTTACTTGGCCGGTCAGCCTGTCTCGGGATCTAAAAACATTAAAGGGAGAGGGGTGAGAATAAATCTCAGCAAGCTATTATGAATGCAGCAATATGCAACACATATCAAGGTGCATATAACACATTGGAAAAGCTGTAAACACTTTACATTACCTCGGTTTACCTTTTCCCGTCTGAACCATAGTCGTACAACATTGGAGATAAAACCCCACTCATTAGTGAACTTCTTGAGCATTATTCACTTCTTATAAGACCCATTTTTCAGGGAACCATATAAGATACTAGCAACTCTGTAAGGCTTTTGACTCAATACAGATGCTATAACCCCAATCTGTGGCCACAGAAGGGGACGGTCACAGGTATAACATAATCCGATCACATTAGGTCACACTTTCCATAATTGAACATATTACGCTATACTCCCAAACATTAGTTGATTAACACAAGTTCAAGCACATAATAGTTACTTGAAATAAAATCCACTAAAGGGATAAGAATTATAACCACATGGTAAATTATATTCATGTCAACCAATACTATAGTGCAACATTTATTTAATACACTATGCATGGTACAATCAATGAATATGGATTCAAGTAAGGCAACCAGGTATCATCAACCAACCCTACATAGTCAATATACAACAATACATGGCCTCTATAAAGGTCCAAGCTCAATTTAACAAGTTGGAGTCATATTGGTTAAGTTGCCAAACAAGTCTGCCAAGCATTTTTCGAGTAATATTTAAAGTACTTCCACAATATCATTTTAACCAACTAAGATGTCATTGTGTAGCTAGAGTATTCTACTTTAATCTAAGTTAAAGAGATTTCATTTTGGTTCTAGTTTGAATAGGTTTAAACAACTCTAAATACCAGGGCAAGACACGACTCGTGCTCCAGGGCACGACTCGTGCCCATTTGAATCCCACCAGAATCAGTCGTCCCTAATAGGGCATGACTCGTTTATCCTACAGGGCACGACTCGTGCCCTATGGTACGACTCGTGCTCCTTCAGCTCCAATTCAATCAGCAAGGGTGACAAATATATCACGAGTCATTTCCACGAATGGGCCATGGGCACGACTCGTGCCAAGGGGCACGACTCGTGCCACGGCCAAAATCAGACATCAGCAGCAGGTTTCCAGCAGCAACTCAAAAAAATTAAAACCCAAACCAAGCTTCCTCTGTTTTGTGAACAAAAAGGGGTTACTAACTTTACTAACCTCATTCTAGATCATTTAAACCAAAGTAGTATAAACCGAGACTGCTTACAACTTAATTTCTTACTCATTTCACCCCCACATTTCAAGTTTAACATCCTTAATTCAACTTAAATCATACTCTCTTGCTCTTTATCATCTCCCATGAACAACAACACTATATCTATGACATTAGCCCATTTCTCAACTCCAAGAAGTGTTCCAAATCATCAAACAACAAGAAAAAAAAACAATAACAACATCAAATATTTCATGAGCATGTGATTGAAGGAAGTCATAATAACTCACTTTAACAATATGAGATGGAATAACTATTTTTCCGGCTTGATGCGCTCCCCTCGCCGCCACGAACAAGAAAGTACAACCGGATCGTCAAATGAGAGGGAATTGGAATTGTTATAATTTTTAGAATGAAAAGCTTAGGAAAGGGGTTTCCATGGGAAAAATGGAGGAGGAAGAAGATGATTGAAGAAATGGGGAGGTATGAAATGAAGGAGGTGATGGAAAAAGGAAGAGTATGGCCTCCCTTGACCACCCATTTAATGAAATCTTTCCACTTTCTCCAATTAAGTCCCTCAAGATCCAAGGTAGTACAATCAATCACCTCAACTTCTCTCCTTCACACAAAGACACCTCACCCACTCATTATATTTTATTTATTTATTTTATTATAACTTCACCATACTATTTTATTTTACTTCCAATTAAATCCTAAAGCTTTAGAGTTAATTCATAACCATCTTAACTCTTCATAAAAATCAAGAACATAAAATAAGCACATAAGGTCAACAATTAACATAAAATGAATATAATGGGATGCTAAAATAGTGCCTAGGGTTAGGGTCGTTACATTATACATCTTGTGTGACCTATTTTGTGAGTCTAGATGATTTTCATCCAAGGAAAGAGTTCCAAGGTGAGCATCTTAGACATAGGGAGGAGGATTTGCAAGAAAATAAGCAATATGGACCATTTAAAGTGGTCATCTATGGAGATGGACTCCAAGATGACCATACTTTAGGTCAAAAAAGCAAGTATCAAGTGAAAGCTAGTTAATATAAACAAAGGGACAAGGGAGGTTCATAATATAAAATGTCGGTCCTCTAGAAGATCATCCATGGAAATGGATTCCATGGAGATCCTCTTGGATCGTTGGGACAAAGAGGGAAAGGGGAGTCAAACAACAAGTAAGAACAACCACTCTACATCATTTATATATGAAAATGTATGTATGAATGAGTTTTGAGTAAGGAAGAACAAGGGTTTTACCAATGTTTCTTGGACTTGTGTTTAGGGTTTGAAGGTTTCAAAGGGTTAGGAGTGATTTTGGGGTGGATTTGGTATTGAATTTGGTGTGAAATTTTAGTTGTGGGAGTGTAAAGGGCTGTTTGGAGGTAAATTTTGACTGAGTAACAGTAGGTTTTCGTATTTTTTGGCCTGTTAAAACTGTTAAAACTGAGGGAGAAGGGCTGTATTTATAGGTTGGCTGGGGTACAATTTTATCCGCGTGGATGAGATTTTAGGCACAATCTCATCAGCGTGGATGGGATCAACAGCGTGCCTGGTTGTTGCAGAAAGCAGTTTTGGCTGTTTGCAAATGGTCAATATTCCTTTTTTATTAACATATTTCCAGCGAGGTACTTGCCCATTTTTTTTATTCCTATGAGGTCCTTCCTTATTCAAATTGTCAAAATAATGTCCAAAATGCCCCTAAATGATTATAAATCATTAATTTGGGCTGACGGAACATTAACGACCCAGATTGGGGCACTTACAGTAGCCTCTCAACAACGGTACTTCCAGGGGAAGTGGGGTCGTCGACAAAGTAAGGATCCCAATTTGGCAAACTTTTACCTAGATGGGTGAGGAGGTGACCGAGGCGATCAGATGGCTGGACCCTTTTAAAGGATTCCTACGTATCCCAAGTGGGAATCAAGCCGGTCGTAGTTCAGGTCTTGCGGGGGGAAAGGATTGGTCAAATGAATGGACCTCCCATCGCATTTTTGTTGCCAAAGGTAGACTCGACTAACGGAGGCGTTGCCGAAGGTAACTCGACTAACGCAGGCATTGCCGAAGGTAACTCGAATAACGAAGGCGTTGCCGAAGATAACTCGACTAACAGAGGTGCTGCCGAAGGTAACTCGACTAACAGAGGCACTGCCAAAGATAACTCGACTAATAGAGGCGTTGCCGAAGATAAACTCGACTAACGGAGGCGTTGCCGAAGGTAGACTCGACTAATGGAGGCGTTACCGAAGGTAACTCGGCTAACGGAGATGTTGTCGAAGGTAGACTCGACTAACGGAGGCATTGCCAAAGATAACTCGACTAACGGAGGCGTTGCCAAAGATAAACTCGGCTAACGAAGGCGTTGCCAAAGGTAAAATCAGCTAACGGAGGCATTGTCGAAGGTAAACTCGACTAACGGAGGCACTGCCGAAGGTAACTCGACTAACGGAGGCGTTGCCGAAGGTAAACTCGACTAACGGAGGCGGGGACGTTGTCGAAGATAATTCGACTAATGGAGGCATTACCCAAGATAAAATCGGCTAACGGAGGTGTTGTCGAAGGTAGACTCGGCTAACGGAGGCATTGCCGAAGGTAGACTCGACTAACGGAGGCGGGGGGATTGCCGAAGATAACTCGACTAATGGAGGCGTTGCCGAAGACAAACTCGACTAACGGAGGCGTTGCCGAAGACAGACTCGACTAACGGAGGCGGGAGCGTTGCCGAAGATAACTCGACTAACGGAGGCATTGCCGAAGATAGACTCAACTAACGGAGGCGTTGCCGAAGACAGACTCTACTAACGGAGGCGCTGTCGAAGGTAGACTCGACTAACGGAGGCGGGGGTATTGCCGAAGATAACTCGACTAACAGAGGCATTCTCGAAGATAGACTCGACTAACGGAGGCATTGCCGAAGACAGACTCGACTAACAGAGGCGTTGCCAAAGACAGACTTGACTAATGGAGGCGTTGCCGAAGGTAGACTCGACTAACGGAGGCATTGTTTGTCATCGCAGACTTGCTTTGTTGCTCGGCTGGGGAAAACTCAGGCTTGCAATAACTGTCGGGGTTTATCTGTTGGGGATATATATTCTTTGTACGGGCTCACGATGACGGCCGGGGTTGAAAACGAGGAAGGGAATGGGCTTCCGTTAAGTTTTTTTGAAGAGGTCGGGCTTTCGTTGAAGGCCGGGGTTGAAAATGAGGAAGGGAATGGGCTTCCGTTAAGTTTTGGTGAAGAGGTCGGGCTTACGTTTGAAGGCCGGGGTTGAAAACGAGGAAGGGAATGGGCTTCCGTTAAGTTTTGGTGAAGAAGGTCGGGCTTACGTTAAGGGCCAGGGTTGAAAACGAGGAAGGGAATGGGCTTCCGTTATGTTTTGGTGAAGAAGGTCGGGCTTACGTTGAAGGCTGGGTTTGAAAACGAGGAAGGGAGTGGGCTTTCGTTAAGTTTCGGTGAAGAGGTTAACTTCCTGTTAACTTTCTGTTAAGCTATGGGTCTGAATGCAGAGTGCCAGTAATTAAAAGGGCAAAGCAGGGATTTCGCCCTACAATCTTATCCGCGTGGACTAGATCAGGAGGGCGACGGGTTTTAAAACAGAGGCACCGTACCTGTCTTCTTCATTCTTTCAAACTGCAAGTGTCAAGAGAAAGAGAGAGAAAACTCCATTGTTGTCCAAAATCTCCACGAAAACCTTCAAAATCGAGGCTATGGAGCGAAGGGAAGGAGCTAACGTAGTCCGTCGAGGTCGGGTGAGTAGGGAGGCTGCGGAGAAGAGGCTTGAATTGGTGATGATGCACCGCCATTACACGCTCTCGCAATTGGTGAACGATGAGTTTTACCCAGATATGTGTCAACATTGGGCCACTGATGAGGATCTTCGTATGGTATGACACTCAATTTTGTCGTTTTTATTGATTTTTTTTATTAAAACTGGTTCATGCTAGACTTAGGGCTTGAATGCCAAAATTTGGGGCTTTTGTTGATTTTGCCGTTGAAATATGAAATTGATGATGCACATGTTTAATTGAAGGCATGGGTAGAAGAAATATGCAATTTGTTTGTAAAAACATGGGTAGCTTGCATAATATGAAAATAAAGTGGGTACAAATTTGTCGAATTTGGGACGGACTCTTGCATAAGAGATTTTTGATGAAAACTTGTGTTTTTACAAATTTGCCGAATTTGGGACGGACTTGCATAAGAGATTTTTGATGAAAACTTTTTCGTAAATGTAAAATGGGTACAAATTTGCCGAATTTGGGACGGACTCTTGCATAAGAGATTTTTTGATAAAAACTTTTTTTGTAAATGTAAAATGGGTACAAATTTGCCGAATTTGGGACAGACTCTTTCATAAGAGAATTTTTGATGAAAATTTGCTTTTGTAAATGTAAAATGGGTACAAATTTGCCGAATTTGGGACGGACTCTTTCATAAGAGATTTTGATGAAAATTTGCTTTCTAAATGTAAAATGGGTACAAATTTGCAGAATTTGGGACGGACTCTTGCATAAGAGATTTTTGATGAAAACTTTTTTTATAAATGCAAAATGGGTACAAATTTGCCGAATTTGGGATGGACTCTTGCTTAAGAGATTTTTGATGAAAACTTTTTTGTAAATTTAAAATGGGTACAATTTGGGACGGACTCTTGCATAAGAGATTTTTGATGAAAACATTTTTGTAAATGCATGCTTGATAACATGATGACTGAATGTGAGAAAAGATGCATGTAGAAAAATGTGTCTGAAAATGGGACAGAGTTTATTTCTTTCTTTTCTGTTTTGTGTTTGTGTCATATTTGCAATTTTGATGACATACTTGCGCTGTGCTTACTTTCAGGGGAGAGCGAGTGTCATCCAGAGCAAGTTGGATAAGCTAAAGACTTGAGGGTCTGTGGAGGCAGTCGTCAGGCTTTGGGATGCCCTACCCACAACTGGTAGGGAGGGTCATAGGAGTCCTCGTCAGCTCGTGATGGCTTCTAACCTTTATGGTTTCGTTGAGTGCTTGAGAGGAGTGGCGGGGTTGCATAAGAGCAAGGGGCTCTATTTGGCGCTGATTGAGCACAGGTAGGATGTTACCCACACGTTCTACTTCTTCTGGGGGGAGGCTACCGTGACCCCCACTGACTATGCTGCTATCACTGGCCTGTCTTTCAGGGCTTAGCTTGGAGTGGTACAACGGGTACACGGACACGGAGCTGATGGATCTGCTGGGGATTGTTCTCGTGCCGAGGAAGGGGATGGGCATGGAGTATGCCGTGGTGGATGCGAAGTTGACTGAGAGCATAGCTCGGTATGAGAGGGGGGATCAGACCATCTCGGCTGAGCAGATCACTCGTTGCTTCTTGTTGTTCGCCCTTTCTAGCACTTTGTTTGGGCACGCTAAGGGCACAGCTATGCTCGCCTTGCTTGGGTCTTTGGCAGATGTTGACAGGATAGATGAGTATGCCTAGGGAGAGGCAGGCTTGGAGGAGTTGTACTTCGCTTTGGACAGGTATAGCAGGAAGGAGTCCACCTCCCTGACCTGCTTTGAGTTCCTGCTAGAGGTATACTCTCTTCTTCTTCTCTTTCCTTTCCCTTGTACATATTGCATATGCCTTTTTGGTATTGATGGGTCTGCTTTGTCGGATGCAGGTCTGGGCTTTGGAGATCTTTGGGTGTGCGCTGTAGGACCATGTCCCGGAGGAGGCTTTTGCATACCCGACTATGTTTTGGTGGACGAAGGATACCCGGGTGAAGAGGACTAGCAGGACTAGGAAGAAGGTGAGGTACAATGACATGGTGCCATTTTTGACGGCTTAGACCAGTGAGAGGGTCAATTTTTAACCTTGGGATCGGTTCGAGGTTGATCAGTTGGGCAGTACCGAGCGCTGGACGAGGCAGAGGTGTATCTTGCGGGAACTCACCTGCGATGTCTATTACTTGGGGGAGAGGGTGATGAGGCAGCATGGTTTAGGGATGGTCGCTTTGGAGCCGGTTGAGCCTCTAGCTGACATGATGTATCCCCGGGAAGGGTCAGCGAACTGGCAGTGGTTTAGGGGTGGGTTATCTGCCATGGAATATGTTACTCAGGAGCCTTATCTGGCGTTTTTGAGACTCAGGCTGAGGACGCCTCAGGTGCTGGCGAAGGAAGGGAGTTCGGTCGTGAGGATCCCTCGAGCTAACTTCTCGTATACCCAGGAGGGGGTTAGGATGAGGGCATATACCCATCCCAGTGGTGACACCGCGAGCTTTCCGACCTCGACCGAATGCTTAGGTATGTGCTGATCGCGTTCTGATTATTTAGCCTTTGTACATCTTACGTCATTGCTTTGGTTGTTTTTCGATGCTTTTGTTTCTTCTTCTTTTTTTTTTTGCAGTACTCGTCCCGGGTCGTGGATCAGCTTTTGCGTCAGGTCATCGGGGCTAAGCGGTTCATTCGCAACCTCATGACGCGGGGGAATGTTCGGGGTTCCGAAAGGGTGTCGCGACTAGCGCCTAGTGCCTCGGCGAGAGAGAGGTCGCCTATTCCTGCCAGCAGGACTATGCCGTGCAGGAGGTCTATGGAGACTCCTCGTACTCAGCCCAGAGAGTCAGTAGACCTTTCTCCTTCTCCCTACATGGACTGGAGCGTGGAGCTTTCCCGGGACCATATCATCTTCGAGGGTATGGAGGGGCCGAGCTACGTACAGGGCGGGGCTGGCGAGGGCTCCTCTTCGCATCGCGGGGGTTACGACGCCTTTGAGTCGCAGAGAGATTATGGGACTCCTTTGCAGACCTAGGGGACATACGGCCAGAGCTCTGATGCCTTCTTCTTCGGATACGACTTTTTTACCGACATCGGTGTGCCATACCGAGGTGCGCCTGCTGATCCTGAGGATACATATTCTGACGCTGAGCAGGACGATGTAGAGCCGGGGATGGATTTTCCGGAGGCAGCTGCGGAGGGACCGAGCACGGCTCAACGGAGGGTTCGGAGGCCGCGACAAGGAGATCTCTAGGGAGGAAGATCCCGCTCCTGATTCGTACAACGATTCTGAGTGACTGTACCTGTTAGGGCAGAGAGAGAGAAAATATATATACATTTTATGCACATTGTTTTTTTCTTTCTATTTTTGGAATGTAATAACTAGGTTAATACATTTTATTTCACTATCTTTTTTTTTTGTATTTTTGTTTTGTTAATTCTGTACTGAATGCAAGTTGAATGAGCCCGGTTTGGGTTTTTATGTGGGATTTTGAATGGAATCTTTGTTGGGATTTTGGATGAAAAAATGGGGAATAGGCAACTTTTTTGCTGCTTGGCTGTTTGGGGAAATATTTCCTCATTTGTGGACAACATTTTTTACTGCTGTCAGAAATTTTTGTACTGCGTGACAATCTTATCCACGTGGATGAGATTGAGGCTGCAATCTCATCCGTGCGGACAAGGACAACATCTGACAAGGTTTTTTAAATTTTCACCTCAGATCTGGTTTTTATCACTCCCCTTCATCTTCCTCTCTGTTTTTTTCTGAAGTCTTCGAACAAAACCATAAGAAACCATGGAAAACATGAAGAATTCTCCTAAATTTCCAAAGGAGTTTCAAATGGTCTTCTTCAATAAGTTCAAGGAATGGTCTCGGGAAATCATGCATGGGAATAAGGTGTTCTTTAAGGAGAGGTACAAGATCAAATCCTTGTGGTCTCTTAAGGAGCTTGTTCCGGATTATGACTTGATGAGGGCTTCCGCCGCGTTTTGGGACACTCGGAGGCACATCTTTTGCTTCTACTACAACGAGATGGTTCCCACCCTTGAAGATTTTAGGGCTTTACTTGGAGGGCCCGAGGTGGAAGAGGCTTCACTTCCCTTGCCCAGAGGAATGTCTTTTGTCAACAAATTGTCTAGTCTCCTTCAAATCTACCCGGAGGAAGCTCGAGGTATGATTAGAGGACTCGACTATTTTGACATTTCTAGTCTCCCGTATAGGTTTAGAAGCTTGGGTATGGTTGGTGATTGCTATTGGGATGCATTTGCTCTTTGTGCAATCGGGTCCTTGTTCATGGTTTGTTCCTTTGGGATGTGTCACCGGTCTTTGTTAGACGTTATTGTTCACTGCCGATTGGGTCTGGATATAGTTCCCTTGATCTTGGGAGAGACCCTTCTGGCTATTGACCGGTTGACCACCGGGAAGCGGTATATGCACGGGGGAAGCCCGTTTCTGCTGTCGATGTGGCTGATGGAGGGGCTGGGGGTCTTACGGGAGGCTCTACACACATTTAGACCATGGAATTTCTCCAGGAGGGGGGTTACAGTTGAGATCGAGGATCAGGCCTCGTGGGAGCGTTGGATGGCTCAACGTCATACCCATGACATCCGATGGTGGATTCCGCACTGGCGGATACACACTTCAGGATGGATCTCAGGTAGTCATGCTTTCGAGGCTCTGTTGGTCTACCTTCTATATTCCAGCTCTAGCTCTCCGACAGTTCGGGATGGAGCAGGTTCCTTTGGAGGGCTACGATGATATTGCCACCCGGGTTGTGATGTCCGTTTCTATGGATGATTCATCTGCATTTTCCTTCTTCTCCCGAGTATGGAGGTACCATGATTTTCCTCCTATGGTCCTTCTTAGGTGTCCGGAGCGTATTTTTCTGTCCACTTGGTACTTGGATTGGTACGAGGGACACATGGGGGAGACTCAGGTGGCTCTTATGAGGAGGCGTGAGGCCATTATAGGACCATAAGACGTCCCAGTTTCAGCATTGAGGAGAGCCGAGGCTAGGGCTAGTCTTTACGACAGAAGTGGGGATGACATGCTTGATTATGAGGTGAGAGAGGAACGTCATAGAGACAGGATTCCTTTGGCACCGCCCAGGAGGCAAGAGATCAGATACGAATCCCAGGTGACCCGAGCTCTGATATAGGAAGGCTTGATGGACCCGACCCCTATGCCGGAGCTATGGAGGAGGAGGACAGACATCATTCACGTTCCTAGGAAGAACACGAGGCACGGTGGGAGGAGATGGAAGAGGAAAGAAGGGGATGCGAGCACTAGTGGCTAGGGCCTCGAGTATCCACTGATCATCCTTGCAGGCACATTAGCTTTATGTTATGCATTTTTTTTTATCTTTTAGCTTAGTTGTGAGTTTAAGAGTAGACCGGGCTTGAACTCATCAAAAAGTTTTTAACTGTAATGAACATGTGAATTGCGCTAGAGTTTTTCGAGATGCAGTCGTGACTTGATCAATGTGTGGAAGACAAAGTATGATTTTTGTTTATGTTTTAGATCGAACCATTTTCGGCTGCCTACGTTCCCCTTTTACAAGAGGACTGAGGGGCTCAGGTCTCCGTAGTTCGACTCTATGAGTTTGTTTTTTTTAGAAGGGGTAGGTAGAGAGAGGGACGAGAGAAGTGCGACCCTATTTTTTACCTAGGCCGCCCTTTTGGCTTTTCAACCTAGTTGGGTATTACTCTTTTAGCACTTTTGAGGGGAAATGACTCGATCTTCAAGCATAGTATCTACGGAGCTTGTCTCCGTTCACCAGATGCACAAAAGGATTTCCATCTAAGTCCGCGAGCTGCATGGCTCCTCCAGAGAAGATCTTCTAGACTACGTAGGGTCCGATCCAGATGGGCTCCCATTTGCCAAGTGAATTGGCATGGGTTGGAGGCTTCTCCTTTAGCACGAGGTTGCCTTCTCGGATGTCTCTATGTTTCACTTTCTTGTCAAAAGCTCTGGCCATTCTTGCTTGGTAAGCCCGGGTGTGTTCCATGGCTTTTGCACGACGTTCATCTAGCAGGACCAACTCATCGTGGCGACTCTGGAGCCACTCGACTTCGTTGATCTAATTTTCCAACAACACACGGAGTGAGGGGATTTCCAATTCGATTGGGAGCACGGCCTCCATTCCGTAAGTGAGAGCAAAGGGCGTTTCTCCTGTGGCAGTTCTGACGGATGTTCTGTATCCCCAGAGGGCAAGGTGGAGCTTGTCTGGCCAATCTCTACCTCAGACAGCCATCTTCCTGATGATGTTTTCTAGAGTCTTGTTTGCTGCTTCAACGGCACCGTTGGTTTGGGGCCGATAAGGGGATGACTTGTGATGAGTTATTTTAAACTCTGCCAACAATCTGTCGCATTCTCCCTCAAAATGAGAGCCATTGTCAGAAATCACTTCAGCTGGCAACCCGTATCTGCACATGATGTTTTCTTTGATAAAGAGGGCCACCTTCTTGGATTTAAGGACCATGTAAGACTTGGCCTCGACCCATTTGGTGAAATAATCTATGGCTACCAGGACAAACTCATGACCGTTGCTTCCTGGTGGTGTAACCTTGCCGATGACGTCGATTCCTCAGGTAACGAAAGGCCAAGGGGTTGTCATGCAGTAGAGGTCGTGTGGAGGCAAATGGTTGAGATTTGAATAGCACTGACATTTGTCGCAGCTTCTCACAAACTGGATGCAATCCATCTCCATAGATATCCAGAAATAGCCCATTCTCAGGATGACCTGCATTAAGGCTTGAGCATTCATGTGGGGGCCACAGGTACCACCATGTACTTCATTCGTTAGCTCGGTAGCCCTTTGTTTGCTGATGCAGCGCAAGAGGGGACCCCGGTAACGCTTTTTGTATAGCGTATCTCCCAGAAGGACGTAGTGGGAAGCTAGGCGTTTCAGAGCTATCATACTTCTTGCCTTGATTCCTTCTTTGTATTCCCCATCTTTGTTTTTGAAATAGGCTTCACCGCTTTTCAAGTATTGGTAGATCTGAGCATACCATGGGTCGTCTACTGGTTCCTCCTTTGCTTCAATTTCAAAACAATAGGCTGGGTTTTCTCTTCTCCCAACCCTGAAGGGTTTGACTGATTTTCCTTCGGGTATTTTGACAAGAGAGGCTAGTGTTGCCAGAGCATCTGCGAACCTATTGCGATCTCTAGGCAGATAGTGGAAGTTGACCTCTTTGAACTGGGCCACGAGGTCTTCCATATAGGCGTGGTACTTTTGCAGACCCGGATAAATTGTTTTCCACTTGTTGGACACTTGGTTGATGATGAGGGCGGAGTCACCGTATACTTCTAAATCCTTGATGTTCCTTTCTAAAGCTGCCTCCAATCCAGCTATGTAGGCTTCATACTCGGCGGCATTGTTAGTGACTTCAAAATTGAGCTTTACGGCCATGGGAGTATGTTCGTCAGTGGGGTCGACCAGGAGCATTCCTATCCCATTCCCCCGTCTGTTCGCTGCCCCATTAAAGAAGAGTTGCCATCGATTTTCTTCTTCTAGAGCGAAAATTCCATCATCAGGGAATTGAAGTTCAGGTCCTTGGCATTCATCACTTGGGAAGTCAGCCAGTTGTTCTGCCATTATCCGCCCTTTCACGGATTTTCTTGTCACATAAGTGATATCGTATTCAGTCAGAAAGAATGACCATTTTGCCAATCTCATGGAGAGGGAGGGCTTGTCGAACAGGTATTTGATGGGATCCAACCTTGAGACCAAGTGCACTGAGTGAGACTGCATGTAGTGCTTCAACCTTCCCACTACCCATACTAGTCCTGCGTAGGTTTTCTCGCAAACTGAGTAGTTGTGTTCGCTGCCTTGTAGCTTTCTGCTCACAAAATAGATGGCGCTTTCAACCTTGGAGTCTTTCTTCTCCTATGCCAGCATAGCCCCAATTGCTGTGTCTGTGACAGTCAGGTATAGCAATAGTGGCTTTTACCGATGTGGGGGGCAAAGGATTGGAGGATTCACAAGGTATGCCTTGATATTCTCAAAATCAAACTGGCATTCTGGGTTCCATTCAGTGCATGTGCTCTTCTTCATCAGCTTAAAGATAGGCTCACAGATGGAGGTTAGTTGATTCACAAAGCAGCTTATATACTGCAGCCTTCCCATGAAAGATTTGACTTCTGTCAGTGTTCGAGCCAGTTTCATCTCAACTATGGCTTTGATCTTCTGAGGGTTTACTTCAATTCCCCACTCAGTTACCATGTATCCCAACACCTTACCTCGCTTGACGCTGAAGGAGCATTTAGCTGGGTTCAGCCTCATAGAATGTTCTCTGAGACGGTAGAAGAATTTTCTCAAATCGATGAAGTGCTGGCCATCGAATCCTTTGGAGTGGACTATCATGTCATCCATGTAGACCTCGATTTCTTTATGAATCATGTTGTGGAATAGGGCGGTGGCTGCCCTCTGATAGGTAGCCCCAACATTCTTCAGATCAAAAGGCATGACTGTGTAGCAGTATGTCCCCCAAGGAATAGTGAAAGCTGTTTTAGCCTGGTCCTCTTCTTCCATTTTGATCTGGTTGTAGCCTGTGAAACCGTAAATGAAAGACTTGACTTCGTAGTTGGCCGTGGTATCTACCAGCATGTCAATATTGGGCAAGGGGAAGTCATCCTTTGGGCTGGCTTTGTTGAGATCTCTGAAATCCACGCAGCATCAGACTTTTCTATTAGCCTTGGTGACTGTTACGATGTTGGAAAGCCAGGTGGGGTATTCAATGACCCGGATGAATTCCGCTTTGAGCATCTTCTCAATTTCTTCTTTTACTTGTAACGACCATTCAGGCTTGATCTTTCTCAGCTTTTGTTTTACTGGCTTGACTTCGGGGTCCAACGGTATCTGGTGATCCACTATAGAGGGATCGAGGCCAGGCATATCCTTGTAAGACCATGCAAACACGTCCACAAATTCCCTGAGTAGTTCTTTCAGAGTTGCTTGTTCGGCCCCATCTAAGAAACTGCCAATCTGCGTCTCTTTAGGCTCTTCTGCAGTTCTCAGATTCACACAAGTCAAAACCTCCTCGGCAGCTTGGGTTCGGTTTTTCTCTTTTTCGACAACCTGCTTAAAGATTTCTTTAATGTATTGTTTGCTTAGTGTGTCTGCATCTTTATCTAGTGAATCATTATTAACCATTTTTAAGTTATTAGTTAATTTATCATTAGTTAAAGTGGCGATCAGGGGATACTCAGAAAGGTCGATCATTTCATTCAGAGCAAAAGAAAGTACAGCGTTGGCTACAATTTCGTAGTCTTCCGACGTAAGGCCATCAGACGACTCAAGGGACTCAAATTTGACGATAAGAGACTTAGAGGACTTGAGATAGGTGGACACAAGGGGACAAGGGACCAATCCAAGCTTTGTGATCATTTCTTCTTTGCTCGCGGACGGACCGGAGAGAGTCTCCCAATTCTTCAGGGGCATTGTAGACTGCATGACCATGGCTCAGGGATCCAATGACTTTTGTCCTCCTGCTTCAATTACTGCAATCATTTCTTTCACTGAACCCAGGTCGATCAGGTCTGGAATGTGTATTTCTTCCCCAAACATTTGCTGCATGACGGGACCATCCTATTCATCTAGGGGGAATTCTGGAGTCTTGGCCTTTGGCATGACCAGTTCAAACTCAGCTTTTGTGGCCTTTTCGACAGTCAGGATGACCTCATTGAGCTTCTCAAACTGCTTTACCAGCTCCAGCACTCCTTTGAAAGTATACTCACTTTTCATGGTGGTAGTATCCCCATGTATATTGGGTAAATCGAGAAACATTTTTCGGATGGGGTTGGCTTTGGTTCCCCTGAACTTGCTAAGATTCTCCTGTAGTTTCAACCAGCCTTTTGTAGGAGTGGGCTCTATGACTGCGGCGTTGTCCACCTACGGAGTGCCCTTTATGAAGTAGTCAGTCATGTCAAGACTGAAAGGGAGAGATTTAGGACCACTGTAAGAGATCTTTTTTGCAACAACTTCCCTCCTATTTCGAGCAATTTCATTTTCTCTTGCAACCTCCTCTGAGGTTGGCTCATATCCCAGGTCATGGTGAGTTTTCTGTTCCTTTACTTCAATGACCTTGTGAGTCCCTTGTAGGCATTTCCCAAGACCTAAACCATGCAGGTAGTTCATCTTTCTCATCATCCTCATGACGGGAGGGATTTTGTCTCGAGTGACAGTCAGATCCACATTGCAAACTTGACCTTTAGGAGATTCGACTGTGAAGCCGATTAGCATGAAACTATCTTCGTCATGCTTGATTTCCAGGATGGGTATTACACCCGTGTCAGTGCCTTCCAGAGTGACTAGGTCTCCATAAATGGTTGTTAGATCCCCATCTGAAACGAACTTCACACACTGATGAAGGCTTGAAGTGACCCCATTGACTTGGTGTAGCCAAGGTCTTCCCAAAAGAGCGTTAAAGGTGATTGGGATATCAATGACTTAGAATTCTACTGGTATCATCTTCTTGCTAACCACAGGTTCTAAGTAGCAGCCCCAAGTACTGTACGAGACATTTTGTCATAGGCCTTGACTGTAAGGGAGAAAGGCTTCAGATCTGTGGGCTTGATGCCGAGCAGGCTCATGATCTTTGCTGGGAGGATGTTCCCAAACCCATTGTCAACTAAAACCCGAGGGAGGCGTCGTTTATCCAACTGGACCGTGATGAAGAGAGGTTCATTATGATCGGCTCCGAACTGGGGGAGATCAAGGTCGGTGAAGGTGACTATGTTTTCGTAGTGGATGGTCACAATCTCCTTCGAAGTGAGTCCCATTGTCGGAGATGATCTCGTTGGGCACTCCATATCGGCACATGATGTTCTCTCGGATGAACTCGGCCACCTTCTTAGAATTCAGTACCTTGTACGATCTGGCTTCTACCCATTTGGTGAAGTAGTCGACTGCGACTAAAATGAACTCGTGACCATCAAGCTCCTGGAGGAGTGATCTTGCCGATGACGTCGATTCCCCATGTGGCGAAAGGCCATGGCATAGTCATGCAAGAGAGTTCATGAGGAGGGGATGTGATTGAGGTTGGAAAACCGTTGACATTTGTCGCAGCCTTCTGACGAACCGGATGCGCCTGCTTTCCATTGATATCCAATAGTATCCCATACGGAGAATGATCTCGTGTCAATGCTCGGGCGTTCATGTGCGGACCGCAGTGTTCCGTTGTGAACTTCGCTCATTAGCTCACCGGCTTTTTCTTTGTTTACACACCGAAGGAGTGGCCCTTGGTGGCTCTTCTTGTACAACATACCCCCTAATGACGAAATGGGATGCCAGCGTTTTAATGCCATCATGTTTTTGGCTTTGATCCCTTCTTTGTATTTTCCATCTTCATTTGTGAAGGAAGCTTCTCCGCTTTGGAGGTACCGGTAAATTTGATTGTACCTGTGGTTCGTCGATCGTTTCTTTTTCTTTTTCGATCTCACAAAGAATAGGCGGGTGTTTCCGTCCGCCTATTCTCGAGGGGTTTTACCGCTTTCCCATCGGGAATTTCGACAAGAGAGGCGAGGGTTGCCGGGGCATCTGCGAAGCGGTTCCTCGTCTCTTGGCAAATAGTGAAAAGAGATGTCCTTGAACCGAGCAATGAGCTCCTCCATGTACGTGTGGTACTTCGAAGGCCGAATCTACCGTCTTCCATTTGTTGGATACTTGATTGATGATCAATGCCGAGTCTCTATATACATCCAAACTCCGAGATGTTGCGCTCGAGGGCGGCTTCCAAACTCGCCGCACAAAGCTTCATATTCTCGCTGCATTGTTGGTTGCTTCAAAATTCAAATTTTGATGGCTATGGGAGTATGCTCGTCCCTGGGATCGACAAGGAGCATTCCAATGCCATTCCCCTTCTTGTTGGCTGCCCCATCGAAGAAGAGTTGCCGCCGGTTTGCGCTGTCAAGTGAAAAGATTCCGTCGTCCGGAAATTGCGGATCGTGACCCTTAGGTTCTCTCGCTTCGGGAAGTCGGCAAGTTGATCCGCCATTACTCGCCCTTTGTCGATTTTCGACCATGTACTTGATGTCGAACTCACCAGAAGAATGACCACTTGCTAGCCGCATTGACAGGGATGGCTTGTCAAAGAGATATCTGATGGGGTCCACTTTGGAGACCAGAGCACCGAATGCGACCGCATGTAGTGTTTCGCTTCCCGACTACCCATACCAAGGCGGTACAGTTTTCTCGATGCCGAGTAGCCGAGTTCACTTCCTTGAAGCTTTCGGCTACGAAGTAGTTTCCATGCTCAACCTTGGAATTTTTCTGTTCTTGTGCGCGTTGCTCCGATAGACGTGTCTCATCGTCGATACAGGAGTAGCGGCTTGTCTTCATGTGGCGGGCACGTAATTGGGGATTAACCAAGTAGGTCTTGATCTTCTCGAAAGCCGTTTGGCACTGAGTCCCATTTAATGCTCGGCATTCTTTTTCATCGGCCTTGAACATGGGCTCGCAGAGAGATGTCAACTGTTGATGAAGCGATCGATGTACTCGAAGTCTTCCCATGAAGCTCTTCACTTCTATCGTGGTTTGAGGCGGCTTCATGTCGATGATGGCCTTGATTTTCCTCGGGACGGCTTCGATACCTCTTTTCTCGTAACCATGTACCCCAAGACCTTGCCGCGCTTGACGCCGAAGGTGCACTTTGCCGGGTTCAACCTCATGGAGTGTTTTCGAGTCCGTTGAAGAACTTCCTCGGATCTCGTCATGTGCCGAATGTCCGATCCCTTGGAGTGGATGATCATGTCGTCGACATATACTTCGATTTCTTTGTGAATCATGTCATGGAAGAGGGCCGCTGCAGCCTCGCCGGTAAGTAGCCCCGCCGTTTTTTAAACCGAATGGCATGACCGTGTAACAATGCATGTCCCCCATGGAGTGGTGAAGGCGCCTTGGCTTGATCCTCCTGACATCTTGATCCGGTTGTATCCAAGAAACTCCGTCCACGAAGGACTTTACTTCAAATTTGCCGTGGTGTCGACTCAAAGCATGTCGATGTTAGGCAATGGGAAATCATCCTTAGGGCCGGCCTTGTTGAGATCCCGGAAATCCACGCAAAGATCTCGACCTTTCCGTTGGCCTTGGTGACCGTCACGATGTTGGAGAGCCAAGCTCGGGTACTCAATCACTCGATGAAACAAACTCTGAGCATTTTCTCAATTTCTTCTTTAACTTGCAAGGACCATTCTCGCTTGATCTTGCGCAGCCTTCGTTGACAGCTTGGATTCGGATCCAGGGAATTCCCGTGCTCCACGATTGAGGGATCGAGTCCCGGCATGTCCCGGTGGGACCAGCGAACACGTCAACATACTCCCGGAGGAGGCTTATCAGTGGCTTCCTTTTCTCGCATCGGCGAAGAAACCGCCCACTTCAGGTCTCTTCTTTTTTAGGCTCTTGCACCGACTCCTGTGTTCACTTTGGTCATAACCTCTTCGGCAGCTGGGCCCTATTGTCCTCTTGGTCAACTACACTCTCGAGAACTTCTCTAATGTATTGTTCGTTTAATGTGTCTCGCTTCTTTATCAATTGAATTATTAACGTCTTTTAAGTTGTTTGTTAACTTATCGCTGTTAAAGTGGCAATGAGAGGATACTCCGAAAGGTCGACTTTTCATTACACAAGAACGGGAATACATGATTGGCTACAACATTATAGTCCTCCGGCGTAAGGCCGCTGGATGACTCAGAGGACCGGACTCGACAAGGACTCGACTCGTAGGGTTTGAGACCGGGTTTAAGGAGATGTGGGCGGGCCCGCCTTGTCTTCCACCCGCCCGGCTTGCCCTCGTCCGGTGAAAGTTACCCAATTCTTCGTGGCATTGCCTGATGCATGAGGAGGGTGCGGATCGAGAGGCTTGGCTCCCGCCGTCCCTATCATGGCGATCATGCCGTTGTCGGAGCCCCGGGGCCGATCAAGTTGGGCAACTCCATGACTTCTTCAAATGACTCAGAGAGCCGGTCCACCGAGAGCGTTTTCTATGAATTCCGGTTCCTTCGCTTTGGATTTACCGTCTCGAATGTGGCCTCTGCGGCTGATCCGAACAACTTGTTTCCCATGGAGAGTACCTTGAGTTGCTCCTCCAAGTCTCGGGATTCCTTTGAATGTGTACTCATGCTGGACCGTGGTGGCAAAGCTTGGTCCAGGTAGAGCCGTGATGTCGAGGAACGCTCCCCTTATCGGATTAGCTTGAGTCCTCTCAAACGCCGAGGTCCCGTGCTAGCCGTTCCATTCTTTCGTAGTCTTAGTGTTGACTATTCCTCGCTTCTTTCTCATCTTCATCGCTTCCGCCGTCGGTCCCATCGCCCTTGCCGGTTCCGCCTCGGTCCCCTCAGCCCGCTGTCGGTTCCCTTGTCGGTCCCCTCGCCGCTGCCGGTTCCCTTGTCGGCCCCTCGCTTCGCTGCTGTTCCTCGGTGAAGTAATGAGCGAGGTCAAAGCCGTAAGGTCGGAGATTGGGTGTGCCATCGGAGGTTCCCCTTTTACTGCCGTCGCCTTGGTGCGGCGAGCCCTTTGTCTTCCTTGATGTCACGGTGTTGGCACGTAGCCAAGCCCCCGGACCGTGGTGTGGTCCTCGACTTCAATAATTTGGTGCCGGCCTTGCAGCCTTTTGCCGAGCCTCGCCCCGGGATGAAGTTCATGAGTTTCATCATCCTCATGGCGGGAGGAATCGATCGTGAGACAAGGAAGGTCCACGTTGCATATTTGGATCTTGGAGGTCTCCAGAGTGAATCCAGCATGGCATGTCATCATTATGCTTGATTTCCAATGCTGGAATGTCGTTGGTGCCTGGTCCCCTCGGTGGTGACGTGTCGCCAAGTAGACCGTGGTTAGCTCGTTGCCTTGCATGAACTTGAGGCACCGGTGAAGGGTGGATGCCACGCCATTGATTTGATGCAGCCTGTGACCCCCAGATGGCCGCGAAAGTGATTGGAATGTCCAACACTTGGAATTCGGTGGGGATCACCCGTCACAACCGCATGTTAAGAGTAGCAACCCCGAGAACTCGTACGGGAAGTAGAGTCATAGGCCTGACAAAGGTGGATCAAGGCTTAAGATCTCGCGGGCTTGATGTCAAGCAGTCCATCATCTTGGCGGGCAAGACATTCATTCCGGAACCTCCGTCTACCAACACGCGGAAGGCGACGCCATCCACCGATCGTGATGTAGAGCGGCTCATTGTGATCAGCCCCAAATTTTGGAAGGTCCAAATCTGTGAAGGTGATAATGTTGCCATAGTGGATGTTACCAATCATCCGAATGACTTCATCTCGGGGTCAGGCCCACGGGGACCATGGTACGGGCCAGCTTTCCTCTAGCTTGAGCTTGTGAGGATAAGAGGAGGTGAGCAGAGACCAAAGGGAAATGTTTGCTCGAGTCCGCTTGAGCCGAGTGAGGATCGGGTCCTCTTTCAAGGAATTTGCGTCTTCGGGCCGGCCGGATTGCAATTCTGCTCCGTCGGCTTTTTGGTGGCCTTAGGTGGTAATGTATGGATTTGACCCGATCGGGTTAGAATCGCCGACATCAGCTTTGGTCCCTTCGAACAGTGCCGCTCCGAGTTGAGCCATAGTTAGAGGAGGATTCCTCGTAGCATAGGGCCATATGTCTTCCTCAACTCATTGATCGTGATGAATTCCCCTGAGCTTCGGCAGCTTGACGGATTCTCGGCCCTGTGATACCGGCTTAGGTGCCTCTCGCGGGGAGGTAGCCTACGCTTGACGTAGCCGTTTCGAATGTCGCGTGCACAAATGCTGATTGCCTCGAATCGAATTGTGCGCCGACCCTCCTGGGAGGTTGGAGAGTTCTCGGCTCAGGCGAACGGTCTCCTTGATCTCTTCACGGTATATCGCGTTTCTTTCCTTCTTGCCGAGCATACTGTGGCATTCTGAGTCGGGTCCGGCGATACTCATGGTTTGCTAGTTTTCCTCCACTCGGGCCCAGATCAACTTTCTTGCAATGTGAGCTCCGCGCCGAGAGTTAATGCCTCGCGTTTCTTCCCTATGTGAGAATAGCCAGTAGCTTCTTTCAACCGCGTGCGGCAGCCTAGGTAAACCTCCATCGGGAGAGTTTTCTTCTCTCGCTTTATCTCGAGTGGCGGGTATGCTCAAGGTGATTACACGGCTTCCCGAACATCTCGCCCATGTGACTCGGTTGCCGTCCCTGGGCTGATCGTTTCGTAAATGAAGGCCGTAGACTTTGGAATTTCCCCGAGTAGTTGCTCGAGACGAATTTCCATCCTCCTCCCGTTTTTAAATAGACCTTCCTCCCCGAGTTGGCCTTTCAATTTGAGTGCGGTAATGATCCGTTCCCATCCTCCCAGACCTCGGGAGTCCGGCTTTGTTGACTTCATGCCCGGCTTGGAAGAGAATGGTTTCATCGTCTTCATCGTCGCTCACGCAGAACTTGCTTTCCTCGGGAAGGTAAGCGCCGGGATTCGCTCGCCGTGTCGTTCCATCTCCTAGGTCATCTAGACCATTGACCACCTCTTGCCTCGGCAAAGGGGGTTGGATGAGAACAGACGGTAGTCCGGGAAGTTGCCATGGGCAAAACTCCCGAGGTCGAACCGGTCTAGAGTGGCCTCTAGCTTTCTCGTCCAAGCCGCCCGTGACACTTTAAGTGCTTGGTCCCCGTAGGTCTTTCGAGCTTGGTCTTCGTCCCAAAGACGACTTTCTTGAGCGGCTAGTTCCATGAGAGCTTTCGCGAGACCTAGGCGCCTCCGTAGGTGCGCATCGTCCGGCTAGTGTCCGTAACCGTGATTACATTCAAATCGCCGAATGGCGGGAACACTTGGATTACGTTGACAAAGGAAGTCGGACCGGGACATTCCATGCGGCCTTCCTTAATCTCGATCACCAAGAAGTTTGCCCATATCTCGTTGATTGACCCCACGGGTATTGAATTCTCGCCATGTTGACGGTCTCGTGATCTCGCTCGATCGCCAAGTCTATCAGCTAGCAATGACCGGCGTGATGTCTCGAATCCGGGCCGCGACGACCGGGAGTAGAATCGAATCGAAGCATGTTGATGCCGAGGTGGTCATTTCCTCGTGCCTGAAGCCGACTCGCCTTGCGGGGAAGACTTTCACGATGTTTTCGGGTGGCCGCCTAAGCGTTCCCGAGGTTGATCTCGACTTGTAGCAGGTGAGGAGCTTGGTCTCCTTTACTATTGCCCTCGTCTCGCGGCGCTTGAGGGTATAAGCTTGACCGACGGCACGGGCCTACTGCCGCTGGGCCGGGTAATTGAAGTAGTGATGAGCTCGAGCTCGCTGGCCGTGGCCTCGTTTACCATGAGCAGCAACATCGAGGGTGACCTTGGTGTTGCGTAGAGTGATAACAAGGACGGGATCCTCGCTTCATCAGATACCTGAATAGATGATATTGACAAAGTCGCCGTCATTCACTTGATCGTAGGGATTCCTCGTCGCGTGAATCACGTGCTTCCAATTATCGGATAGCCGTCTCAGACCGGACGTTGAGCTTGACAATTTCCATGGTATTGGAACCTTGGTCGTAAGTGACCCGACGGAAGGAGTTCCGTCCTCAAAACCGAGCATGTGAATGCAGAGGTCCGCTTGCGGGTCCGCGCGTCCTCGACTCCGAGAGTCCAGATTCATCGTCATCCGATCGCTCAATCCAGTGTAGGGACGTATTGCGTCAGTTGCGTTGCCGGAGCAAGCCTAGGAAAATCTCGTACTCCCATGCTTGAGCGGAAAGGCTTAGAGGGGAATCCCTCGTAGAGGACCTTCCATACGACTTCCATGCATTCATCACGAGTATGACGATACTTATCTACTTTTATTACAAAGATCTCCTCGCCTCGTGTGGACAGAGAATGAGTTTGAAGGATGCCGATGAATCTCCGATTGAGACTCGGGGTTTATGTGCCCGCATCATGGCGATGTTCGCCGTTTCCTTCCACCCGCTCCAAATGTTGGAAACGACAGCTTGAACTTGATGTATCGGACGCTCTGTGGTCCGCTCGCTCGAGTACGTTTACATAGTTAGCATCTCCGGACTCGAGGGATTCTGATAAGATTTGCCCCGGTAGTCCCTTCGTTGATTCGAAGGAGGTAACCCCTGCCTGAGTGCGACACGGCCACTGTTCTCGCTTCGTTTCCTATGAGGAAACCGTCCCCTGATGACCTCGAGATCTCCCCGCCGGTTAATGAACTTGACGCACCGATGGAGAGTGGAAGCTATGGCTTTCATGTGGTGTAGCCAAGGGCGTCCCAAAAGAGCCGTGAATTCGGATGGAATGTCCATCACGTGGAATTTTGTCGGCACCATTTGGGTTTCGAACCGTAGTTCCAGAGTCACCGTCCCCGTGATGGGACGAGACGAGTTGTCGTAGGCCTTGATAGTCCGAGTAGACGGTATCAAATGGCTTTCATGGATGCGGAGAGCTCGCATCATGCCGAGAGGGAGGACATTAACTGGCCGACCCGTTATCTACCAATACTCCGGGAGTGATATGGTGTTGAGTTTGAGAGTGATGTACGTAGCTTCGTTGTGCCCCGAGGCGTCTCTCGGTAAGTCTTCATCACGTAACGTGATCATGCCGCCATACAGCGGGAGTCGTAGATCTCGCCTCTATCCGTAGAAGGAGAGTCATCCACCCATCCGTTTCCTCGTCTTCCTCTGCGAGGTAAAGCCTTCACTGAACCTCGTGGAGTGCGCTGAGGCCGCCCGTGGCGGTTGCCGCCCTTGGTTAGCACATTGATCGAGTGCGATTGCCAAGCCGACCTTGATCTTCCTTTACCGGTCCGGGCTCTAGGCCGGACAAGTTGAATCTTGGCCGATCCCGCTGAGGGTTAGGCTTTGACCGGCGCAAGACTACCAAGATCCGAGGTATTCCTGTCCCAAGGTCTCGACTCTGGTTTTAGCTGGGCTTTTCGGCTTTCCCACCCCCGTCTCGCTCTAGAGCTACATGGCCCGGAGGCAAAGAGGACCGGGCCGGAGTACAAGACGTAGTAGTCGAACCTCCCGAGGGTTCTCCAAGTGTACCTACACCGGTATCTCCGGCCAGATCTTTCTCTCGCCTGCCGTTGAGAGGATTTCTTCTTCTCGTTTTCTGAGGATTGCTCCTGACAGCTCGAGACTCGCACTGCAGCGGAGCAGCCACAAACATCGCAGCTGATGTGGACATTAGAGGAGGATCCAAACTGAAAGAGGTGGAGAAACCGGTTCTGTGGCACGCTTCGGGCACCCACTCAATGGAATTCACGCCGTTATTGTTCGGAAAGGGATTCCCGATCGTATTGGGCCCACGGGGGCGCTCTAACTTGCCTTCTTCTATCAAGTTCGGATTTCGTATCGTAACCCCAAACAAGCTTGTCGTTGGTATGGCCGTGATACCGATGGAAGGCGCAAGATTTGCTCTTGTCCGCATTGCTACGGAACTTTGGGTTTGTAATTGGCCACGGGTTTAAGGAGACCCTCCTTGATTAACCCTTCCAAAGATCTTGCTCAGCCGGCATGTCCAACTTGTCGAAGTGTACGATGTGCCGCTTCGAGTAGAATTGTTGCTTGGCGGGATCGGGTTTCGTTACCCGATCGTTGTCCCCGATGGACGTAGTCGGACAGACGTATCTTCCCTTTCGCCGGGGCCTGCAGTGTGATTGAATGCAAACTGCTGAGCAGATCTCGTATGGCCGTGCAAAGAGCCAACTTTTCCTTGAGATCCTTCTCGAACCGTGAGCCTAAGATTGACCATGGCCCGAGATCCGGGAAGAAATTGTGACCGATGAGAGTTCTCGATGGATCTGCCTCTCAAGCAAGACTCTGAAGATCCGCACTGCTCGTCTTTGGAGAGTGGCTCCATGATTTCTGAGAGTTTCCAACTCCATCTCTTGTAGAATTCCCCAACACTTTCATCCGCTTCGCTCGCGGGTGATTAAGTCCTCGCGACTTGTTTCCCACTCTAAGTTGGATCTCGTACTGCCCAGGAAGATGTTACCGACCGTTCCTGTGTGCGGCGATCCGCAGCTCGACCCTCGAAACCATCGTAACGCCGAACTTTTGAGCGTATGCCGGAAGTGGTCGGCCATTTGCCGGAGGGTTGCTCCTTTTGCTCTCATGCCGAGAACGTAAGTGTCGACGTGCGTTTGAGGACATTCGGTTCCATCGAATCGGTCCATCTCCGACATTCTGAACTTGGCAGGGAGAGGCGTGACCATTCCCGGATCTGTGGATTTGAGCGTTTCCTGCTTGAGCCGCTTCATGGTGGCTTTCGTGTCTTTCATCTCGCTCGACCATCTAGGCTAAGGTCGGGTCCAAAGTGGACCGTGAGGCTCGGCGCCGGTGCTACCACGTGAGCGGTAGCTGATTGGAGGTGGAAGGCTTGGTATATGAGAATATACGGAGCCTTTTCGAACCGTATCGGGGTTTGTCCCCGGTGTTTAGTGGATTCGTGTATAGGCAACGGGACGAACCCGGAGGGTATTGAGGGATATTGGCATCTCGAGATGGTCCAATGGGTGCGCCGGTGATATTGAGTGATGGGTGTAGCACCGGGCCGACCAAAATTGACAGGGTTGCCCCGAGAGGTGGCAACATGGAGCCTAGGTCGGCCGTTTCCTTGGCCGGAAGGCATCCCGTAAGTTGGCGGGGGAGGAACCCGATTGAAGGTTTGGTGAACCGGTTTTGGGGAATCGTCATCCTCGACTGTGACAAAAGTATCGTCTCGACCGGGGATAGCCGCTATACCACGCTCATTCGTAAGCCGTACCACGAAATTCCGCCGATCTTCTTTCGCCTCTTGTGCACCTCACAAGCCCGGATGGCTTCTTCCAATGTCATATCTCGCACCGGTGGCGGGGTCCTTCCCCGTCACGATTTCTGAGCTAGACATGTCGGAAATTCCGGGCCGAGGGAACCGAGGGAACCGAAGAACCGTCTCGACGCCGCCGTTACCGTGATCCCGGCAAGGCGCCGACCCGGAAATCAACCACTTTCTCGCTCGCTGAATGGAGACAAAAGGAAGGGTTTAGGATTCGGAAAAGGGTATTTGGCTCAAGGTTTTCGGGCTTGTGCAATGTGCAGTTACCGATTAAAGTTTACTTAAAGCACGTTTTCTCAGAGTCCTAATTGGTTGGAAAAGAGCGTGTCTTCTTTTTCGCAACTAATCCTAGAGCTCTAATCAGTGGATCTCGTCACTACGCTTATAAGCCCCTCGTTTCCATTGTAGATCATCTTTCTCAGGACGGACTATCCCGAGCGAGGTCTGATAAGGCAAGCGAGTTCCACCGACACAGGAAAAAGTGAACTTAAGGCTAGCTGATCACGCAAACTTTCGACGTGTGCGGCGTACGGCCACTGGCCGAGGTCAACGTCCTTAAGTTAAGGCGGGAGTCGTGCCAAAATTTGGGCATGACCTCTCCTGACTCGCTTGTGCGAGAGACCTTTAGCTTTTAGCGTTGGCCAAGTTGTGGCTGGCATGGTACATACGGCGAGGTTTGGTGACATGGTGTCACATTGAACCTTCGGGTATATTTTTCGGCAGAGCTCCGCGTCAAAGTCAAGGCTGAAAAGCTCAAGACTTCGGGTCGGGAACGACCTTCGGTCTAAAACTCTCGAGCTTGACTCGGAGCGGGGCCCGGCGTAAAAACATACACTTAGGCTTTATGACACGAGCTAAGCCAAAAAACCAACCAGGGTCTTGGACAAAGTGTGACACAAAGAGTGCATGGCTTACACGGGCTAGGATGGGATGTTTGGGACGACCCCGCGTCCGAAAGGTGTCCGGCGCACCAATCGGAGTGCAACCGATAAGGCCATCCCGGGTTAGGGGTTGTAGTGTGCAGTGTAGCGAGGCAGCAAGTGCACGTGAAGTGCGGTGTTCCGAGGCAAAGAAGTGCGCGTAGTGTGCGGTCACTAAAATTCTTTTTCTCGAGTAAAACAGAGATTTTTCGTAATGTGTCTTAAAGAAT
The DNA here is from genome assembly GCA_022495995.1 of Adenophora triphylla var. japonica. NCBI lineage: Eukaryota > Viridiplantae > Streptophyta > Magnoliopsida > Asterales > Campanulaceae > Adenophora > Adenophora triphylla. The sequence continues at coordinate 447,365 of JAFEMH010000530.1, forward strand.
TTATGATGCACAGTTCAAAAGACAGCATGAAAATCAAACATGAATGGGGATGCACAAACATGGTACGATTTTGGAAAGTTGACAATGTAATGCCTTTTGAAAAAAAAACCGTTCGAGGTTTTAAAGTAACACACACATACGAGAACGAGGAAGGGTAAACGAAAGTTTGACCCACGGAAGGCTTTTTTGAAAACATCGGCAGTTTTGAAAAAAGTATCTTTTCCCCAGCGGAGTCGCCAACTGAAATTACCCGATTTCGCGCGCGGCGAAAGCGGTTGTCTTTCGCGGAGGGTTGGTGTCTGAGACCTCGCTTCATGGGAAGGAACAAAATGAGGAGTCGCCACGCGGTTTTTGTATTTTGAGCCCAAAACGTTGAGAAACGGCTATTTGTGAAAAGGTGTCGTTTTTATTGGTAGCAAAAACTTAGGAAAAGGCTTTTTGAAAAAGGGGATCATTTTTATTGGCAAAGCAAAACGAGTAAAAAGCTTTTAGTACCGTAGATTGTTAGGTTCGGAGGTCAAGTTACGTTTCGGGTAGAGTATGACGAGATCGCCCGAAACGCCTCGCATGACGAGTCTTTCTACCTTTCTCGAAATCGCGTGTGGGTGTGTGTGTGTGTCTTTTGAAATGGGGGCTTGAATGACAAGCTTAATCTTGGTTTGAATGTCAAACGTTGATTAGGTGACTTTTGAAAAGACGAGCGTTTGAATGACAAACGTCGGTTTGAGTTTGAAAAGAGCGTTTGCGTGGCAAACGTCGATTTTGAGTTTGAAATGAGCGTTTGCGTGGCAAACGTCGATTTTGAGCCATACGAGTCATTGTTAACGATTTTTACGGGAAAATGCGTATTAAATGATTTTAAGTGTCAAATGGCGGCTTTGAGTTTCAAGATGAGCATTCGGAGGCCGAACGTCATTTCGCGTTTTGAAAGAGAGTTCGACGGACGAACTCCGGTTTTGAACCGGGCATTACATTGTTAACGATTTTTACGGGAAAATACGTATTAAATGACATGCGATCAACGAATCGGGTTGCGACTGACTTTTGAAAAGTAAATACTATCACAATCCAAACGGATCGGACTTGTAAATGACAAGATTTAAAGCGGTGTCAACGGAATCAAACGATCCGGATTCGTAAATGACGATCAACGAGGCCAAACGGCTCGGAATTGTAAATGACGATCAACGAGGCCAAACGGCTCGGAATTGTAAATGACGATCAACAAGGCCAAACGGCTCGGAATTGTAAATGACGTGAAAGTAAACGGAACGGGGTCGGAACGCCGTTTTAACCCGTGATTACTTCTCTTACGGAAAGAGAAGAGGATCGAGGGGCTAAAACATATCGGAACCCGTTAGACGGAGGCGTCTACATTTTGATAACGACGTTCGAAACAGTTATAGCGACTGGCGCGTAAACCGAGACGGAACGGAAGATTCAGAGAGAGGGAGTTATACCTATGGCTAGGGTCGACTCCTTTGGCTCGGGAGGTGTGTACGGGACACGGAAAGTGATTCGAAAGGTTGTTTCGAAGTTGTAGGGTGCGTATTTGATCGAAATACGAAGGTTTCACGCGAATCGAGACAAAATGGGAGCTCGGGAAGGGTGAAAACAAGTTTGGACCGTGGGGTATGTGAATTTTTGGTGTGAAAAATCCTTTTCTTGCCTTTGACAGCAACTTCTATTTATAGGGTGAAAATTGCAGTAGGAGTCCCACGACTTGACCGAATTTCTGTGGGGTTTTGGGGATTTTGGAAACTGGGACTTCGGGCAATTTCAGAAAAGTGCACAAAGTGAGTCCCTACGGACTCGGGCTTCTTGCAAACCAGTGGGCATTTTGGTCTTTTCCCTTTGAAATTGATTGAAGGGTGACTAGAGGGAGGTGGCATGGCTGCCACGTGCCCTCTCGAGTCACCACTGAGGTGGAAGATTGTTCCCTGGTCCCGTTTTGTCCGTTTTTAAAATAACAAATCGGAAATGTCCGAAACGCCCGGAAAGTGCCGAAAAATGCGTTTTCAGGAAAGCCATACTTTTACGTGAGATGTCACGTGCTAAGTACGGTTCGACGTCGGGATGCACGGGCGCCTCCCGGACGTCTCGTTGGCACAAAGAACGGGAGTTTAACGAGTTCCGGTTAACCTGGAGCGGGCCAGTTAACGGATTTTGGTTAACTTTCTGACGGATTTGGACGATCCGGATTTGGGTACTTACAGTATCACAAAGGCTAAAGCACTATATGGAAGCCTTCCCGGTCCGCCTCATTGCAAAAATGGATCCACTGAAATATATCCTAGACAAATCAAATTTGTCTTTGAGACTGGCCAAATGGTACTTCATGCTCGCGGGATATGACATCACTTACGTCACTCGAAACTCCGTGGGGAGTGTATTCGCAGATCAGTTGGCCGAATTTCCTTGCGACGAAGTGAAGGGGGAAGACCCGCGATTCCCTGATGAGGACATCATGAGTATAGAAGAAGAAAATAAGTGGCAATTATTTTTCGATGGCGCAGCCAACATGAGAGGGTTCGGCATTGGAATGTTATTAGTAGACCCTAACGACATCTACACTCCACTGGCAATACGTCTTGACTTTGACGCCACCAACAACATTACAGAATACGAGGCTTGCATAGCGGGACTTGAGGCAGCTCTAGAACGCAACGTGACCGAACTCGAGGTATTCGGGGATTCCCAATTGATCATCAATCAGACATTGAAGAAGTGGAGGGTCCAAAATCCAACCCATCAAAGATACAATGCCCATCTCCAAGAGTTGGTGCAACAATTCCAAGATGTCTCGTTCCACTACCTTCCCAGAGACAAAAACCGGTTTGCGGACGCATTGGCCACACTTGCCTCCTTGGTCGAAATCCCTAAAAGAAAAGCAGTCAAACCCTTCAAAATAACATGACGCGCAACTCCTGCATACTGAGCCGTTATAGATCTCCACGACTGCAAAGACAAATGTTTATCCGAATGTGCCACTGTTGGGAACTCCGAAGAGAAACCATGGTACCATGACATTTGGCATTTCATCCTAGATGGAACCATCCCACCTGAGATGCACCCAAAGACTCGGGACGCCCTTAAGAGGTTGGCCGCTAATTACGTCATCACCGCTGGCCGCCTATTCAAGAAACATTCCCAAGGGAACCTCCTTTGTGCCACCGAGGAAGAGGCCCAAGAAGTCATGGACCATGTTCATCAGGGCATATGTGGAACCCACATGAGCGTAAATATGCTCGCCAAAAAGATCATCAGACAAGGGTATTTTTGGCTGACCATGGAAGCCGACTGTACCAAAATGGTCAAGAAGTGCCACAAGTGTCGATACACGCCAATCTTCAAAGATGCACCGCCTTCCTTGCTGTACCCTATGACTTCTCCTTGGCCGTTCTCTATATGGGGGATAGACGTGATTGGAAAGGTCACACCCATAGGAGCCAACGGACACCGCTTCGTCCTAGTAGCTATCGACTACTTCACTAAGTGGGCCGAGGCCGCCTCCTACAAAGTTTTGAATGCCGTAAAGGTTGCAGAGTTCATCAAGCACAACATCATCTGCCGGTATGGGGTTCCGCAAGAGATGATATCCGATAATGGGTCCCACTTCGAGAAGGAAACCGATCGCCTACTAACCGAATACAAAATCACAAGGCACAAGTCGTCTCCTTACAGACCTCAAACGAACGGAGCAGTTGAAGCCGCGAACAAAACAATCGAGACTATCATCAGAAAATGGCAGTCACCGGAAAAGATTGGCCCGACAAGCTACCATTCGCACTATGGGGATACCGCACTTCGGTCCGAACAGCTACAGGAGAGACTCCCTACGCCCTCACATTCGGAATGGAGGCTGTCTTACCGATAGAATTGGAAATACCGTCACTACGGGTTCTCCTAGAAAACCAAGTGAACGAGGTCGACTGGCTAGGAAGCAGATACGAAGAGTTGGCCCTGTTGGACGAAAGAAGGTTGAAAGCAGCCGAACATACTCAAGCTTACCAAAGAAGAATGGCAAGAGCTTTCAACAAAAAGGTCAAGACGAGGAACATCAGAGTAGGTGACCTGGTTCTCCGTGAGCACCGTCCTGGACCTTTCAACCCGCTAGGCAAGTGGGGACCAAGATGGATAGGACCCTACATTGTGAAGAAGATATTCTCTGGGGGAGCCCTTCAGCTGGTAGACTTAGACGGAGATCAACTACCGAAGCCGGTCAACATGGACAAGCTCAAGAAGTACTTCGCGTGACTTGCCCTCCTCAAAAGGAATCGCTCGCTAGGTTGAAAATCCCGGAAAGGACGGCCTAGGCAAAAATTAGAGCTAGCACAAGAAAAGAAGCCCGCTAGATTGAAAACCCGAAAGGGCGGTCTAGGCAAAAGAAAGGGTGTGCATACAAAAAAAAAAAAAAAAGGAGGCTTATCTCGCGCGAGATTACCCTCGCACGGAGCCGTATTTTGTCCTTTTCTCAAAAATGAACTACGTTAGACCTGAGCCTCTTATTTAATTGCTGTAAAAGAGGAACGTAGGCAGCCTTCGGGTTCGGTCTAATCAAATAAATAAATCTACTTTTGTCCTTTATTAATCAAATGCATTTTCATTAATGACAAAAGGGAAATCCTAACCACAACGACTAATTTGCTAAGCTAACAAACTCGAAAAAAAATACTAATAAAAGCAAAACAATTGATCTATCAAAGCAATCTCTTGGTACTCCTAAAAGATCTAGCCTTTCATTGACTTGGTAGGCCGGCGGACATGATCTCCACCGTCGTCGTGATCCTCCTTGCGCTTTGAGCCCCGCAAAGCAGAGCATCCCTCGAGGCGATCAAAAACAGAGTCAAGACGATCAAAAACAGATCCTGAGAGCCTATTGAAGACATGGGGCCTATCTAAAGCTTGCGTCTTTCCAGGCATCCCCTTGCTTCGCCTCTCGTACCAATCCCCATCGAGAAAATCCTGAGTTGGATCAGTTCGCACATTAGCAGGATCAGACTGAGCCTCGCTCCTTCGCAAAATACTGCTAGCTACAAAAGAATCTCCTAGCAGTGAAAGCCGCAGATCATCAATCTTCTCTGCACTAGGATGACCGGTATGAAGGAACCAATCCAAGTACTTATCAGACAAGAAGATACTTGCATTAAAAGTCCGAAGGTTCGACCAGCGATCCCGACTAGTTCCTTCACCCCATGCTTGAACTAGCGCCTGCGCAAACTCTACACCAATATAAGACACTTCACGAGAAGCTCCTTCGAAAAGATAAGTGTCCCCGCCGCCGACCGAGCTGACGGAGCACCCGCTTGGGGAAATAAAAGGAGGAATCGCGCAAACCCGGAAGAACAACCCTGTCAAAACCCTTGGTATTGGCAACATACTTGTTCAACCTCCAATAAGGTGGACACCAAAGAATGTCAGCAGTTTCGGTCTTCGCAATCAACTCAGCCCATTCATCCACTGAAAGATCCTTGATCAATAACTTTCGCGTATGATATGTGAAAGGAGAATATTCCAATGGGGGACCCACCAACTTGAGATGCTCCCTAAGCCAAATAGTCAATGTAAGAGGACTCCCTTGAGTCATGACACCGGTCCTATGCAGCTCGTCAAGACCATGCAGGGTCTCACCCAAGATTAGCGGAATAATGTTCCTAGAACGTTTTCTAGCCTGCAGAACAATTTCCACAAGTTGGGAGTCGACCAAGCCGTCCCTACATGTAAATAGAACATCTCCGAAAAGGAAAAGAGCCAGAAAGTTCCGTTTATAGACATGAAAAGCGTCATCATCTGAATCACCGCTGAAGCATCCCGGAAAAGAAGAGAAATCAACCCACTTCATGCGAACCAACTCATAGCAAGTATCAAGGGGGATCCCTAACAATTCATTCAAAGCTTCCGAATGATTCCTATTGTACTTAGGAACAAAGAATCTCACCACCAAAGGCATATCCAAGATAATGGCAAATTCCTCCACGTAGGCACCATCTCATTCAAAGAAAAATTGAAAAGATGAATAGAGGGATCCCAAAATCGAACAAAGACCCCGCAAGAGATTCCAATCCTGTTGGAGGTTCTTCAAGGTAAAAAGGATTCTCGAATCCGAATTCTCGCAATAAACTTATTGCGAGATCGGTTGCGAAACGACCTCACAAAATCCCTTGATGCTTGCTTGAAAGATGCAATCACTTCGCACGACAGAGAAAATCATCGACAATCATGGACGCTGGGGCAATCTCCTTGGAAGCCATGGATCGTAGGGTTGAAGAAGAAGACAAGAATTTCACCCTAACGTAATATCTCTAGAGTTTGTAAGGCTAGAATGAGGTATCCGGCCGGACTACGTGGTGATTTTATAGGGAAAACCGACAAAATCCTATTCGGAAAAGAAGAGATCTCTCGCTCGACTAGCGTGTCTCGTGCGAGACACCTTATCTCGCGCGAGATATTGCTACGGCAAAACAAAGAACAGCTTCGCTCAAACAACAATCTAGCCCCGACTTGACGAAGCAAGTCTCGAAAACCCGTGTGTACAGCTCATAACATGCAGTAAAAACACCAAGATGAGGGCTCAAAATTGTGGCCTAACGGCCATTCCATTCCATTTCCAAAAACATGGAAAGTCGAGAAAGTTAATTAACTAACTAATTAGACCTAGGATTAGGGGTTAAGAAAAACCATTGTTTGTGCTACCTACTTGTTCCTAACAGTACCAAAAGAAAAGAAAATTGTCCTGGGCCCACCCGGCCAATATATACAAATCATCGTAAATCAAATAAAGAGAAAAGGAGGGGATCACGCCATCAAATCGCCCGAGCCGCCGCACCTCCGCCATCACCGCCACGGGGCCGCCATCCCTCCTCGATCTCTTGGCTCCGCAAGTAGGGGTCATCGCCGAGGCCACCGTCGAGGCCGCCAAAGACGCCTTGTGGAACAGCCTCTCGGACAGTCCGACACTGCAGCCATCGGGCCCCGCCATCTTGGTCGCTCCACGATTATAATCGGCCGCGGACAGAGTAACCTAACAACAAAAGAAAAAGAAAATGCTCAGAAGAAGTCGGACATATACACTTATATGGACGAATACGAGAGACAACACAAACAGAAACTTACCGAAGATACGTCAGCCGGGAGACGGTAGCCCTCGGGAATCTGGTCAGGAGACGGGATGTATCCCACCATTGGCATGCTCCCCATCATGTACGTGTAGCTCAAATGGCCGTAGTCTGGGGCAAAAGGCACAGAACCAGTGGCCTGAGAGGAAGTACTAGGGGCTGAGAAACCTGAAGCGTGCGCAGGCGGAGCCACGAGCATGTGATCGCCTATCCCCCACCGTGAGGGGACCCATCGCCCGAGGCGTAAACTCGCATAAGAAGCCCCGGGATCACGCAAGCCGTCGCCGCATCACCCACCAAAAGACCTGCATAATCATCCTCTGGAATGGAATGGGTGGGATACATCGCCCTCGGCGGATCCGCCGGCACGCTATATGGCAGGCTACCCCGGCCATGCTATGGGAAGACCCGCTCACCAAGATACATGGTATCGCCCTCCAAAAATGCCAAGATCCTCTCGCATCGCAAAGAGCATCCCAAGCACGATACACCTCTCGCTCCAACAGTGGTCCAGGGGTATAGGCCTAGCCTCTCATACTCGAAGGTATCCAACATAGCCCGCGCCTCCGCCACCGTCAGGGTCCAATCCTGGTTCTCCGCCTCATCAACGGTCCGATTCGGGTGGCTCCACCTCCTGATATCCGGAACAAAGGGGCCCGGCTCTCCAACTCAAATCTATACAGCCCGAGAACAAAGATAGCCCCATATCTCGCACAAAGAAAATGTATCAAATTCAAGATGAAACACACAGAGCATACGTACAAAGAGCGTAAATGTAATCAAAAGGCATACCTCCTGTGCATAAGAATACCCCGACAGGAATCCTTGGTGTTCCTACACGCCTCATCCATGGCGTGGTAGCAAGAGGCCAGCCCCGCCGAGCCCCAATCATATCCGCTCACCTCATCCAGTTTACCAACAAACGTAATGTAGAAAGACGGGCCGTAGAAGAGTGGTTCGCAAAGATGGTCTCGTAAAGAATATACCAGAGGGCACCCCTCACCGGCCGATCGCTGATCGCATTTTGGCTTCTCAAAGATACTCCTCAATCCGACGCCGGAGGGGTGTCAACTCAAAGAAGAAACCCCTTGACCTTGTTAGGGGGAAACCAATCAACCGCTCCACGCACTGACTCGCAGCTTATAACCCGAAAACTTCGGCAGGGGATCGCCAATGAACTCTAACCCCGTGATAGCCGTAAAATCGCCTGAGTCATAGTCGCTTCCCGAAGCGCAAATGAACGGTGTGGGTAGTGTCCCACCACCTCTCCCGAATAGCCTCGGAGAACTTGGGGGTCCGCCTAATTCCCCGGAGATTGTCAACAAAAGTCAAAAGACCCGTTTGGGCCACCCTATCTCGAACGCCATCAAGGTCCTTGATCTTGTCCCACACCTCCTTAGCCAACTTCGGGCTTCCTCGACAATTCTTCGTTGACTTATATGACTGCAAAACAGAGGAAAAACAGAGAGGGCAATATTAGAAATCATTCCATGTCAAAAAATCAATGAAATAGAAGAAATTTTTCATTGGGGCATTTCATCAAACACTTGGCGTACAAGAAAAGCTTGCCCAAGGGTGTCATTCATGATCCGAATCAACCTCTCCTACAATCCATGATATGTAGGAGGCTCATACACGCACAATGCAACAACAATCATCCAAAGAAATGCACAAAATCAATGCATGCAAGAGGAACCTAGTTCTAGGCATGAACAAGGACAAAAGCCATTGATGAAATTTTGAATTCAAAGGAAAAGGAATTCAAGCTCAATGCAACGTGAGAAATAAGAGTTGAGAAAGAAGCTCTTACCAAGCCCTCCCGAACAGCGGTGGAGATGTGCGCATGCCTATCAAAAGTAAGATCATCGCGAGGGTAATCCTTCCCTAGCAAATAGCTCCCCAAAATCGGATTCCTTTGTTCTTGAGCCATGGATTATGGAGGGAGAAAGGATTGGAAAGTGATTGGGAGGAAGAAATACCAAGCAAATCCACAAAAAATCACGGAGAAAAGGACCTTGGCTCGAGCTAAGGAGAGAAAATTTTGAGAGGGATGTTTTCAAAATGAGCAAGAGCTGTTGTTTATATGCCCCGACAGTACAAGTCTCGCGCGGTATATCTTATCTCGCCGCGAGATATACCTTCTGGAAAGTGACCAAATTGTCCTCGACAATAAGCATCTACGCAACGTCAAAATTCAAAATTTTGACACATTTACCCTTGGAAATGATAAACTAGCAGGGAAACGTGGAAAACCCAGCACCGCAAGTCACGGAACGAGCCAAGCGTGACATGCGCACGATCGCCCGGTATGGCACCAGTCGCCCGAAAACCGAGTGGTCCAAAGATCAACTCAATCCACATGATTCAGAGCCCAGAAAGGTGAATCATCAAAAAAGAAAAAGCCCGGTCCAATGCCCAAACAGGTGGATCGTCATCAAAAAAAAAAAAAGCCCGGTCCAACGCCCAAACAGGTGGATCGTCATCAGAAAAGCTCGGTCCAATGCCCAAATAGGTGGATCGTCAAACCAAAAGCTCGGTCCAACGCCCAAACAGGTGGATCGTCATCAGAAAAGCCCGATCCAAGGCCCAAACAGGTGGATCGTCATCAGAAAAGCTCGATTCAACGCCCAAACAGGTGAATCGTCATCCCCAACAACAAAAAGCCTGATTCGGAGCCCAGAAAGGCGAATCGTCACAAAATCGACAGGACTCAGGGGATCGAGCAGGTAAGCCTTTGTGTTCTAACATAGTTTCTACAGGTTCGGAGCCCAGATAGGCAAATTTTCAGACAGGCAGGTATATTCTGAACTGGGTCTTGATTTGATTCCTCAGTATGAATTTACCTTTTCAAAAACAAAATCTCCACGATTTTCAAATGATTTTCAAAATACCTAAAGCAGCCTTTTCGTGTTTTGGAGTCGAACTACGTTTGGTCTGATTCTCTCTTAGAGATACGTAGGCAGCCGGGCGGCACGACCATCCCGATGTTCAGAATGATGTCTTTTCTATCGACGACACTTCTTCTTTCATAAGACATGTCGCCGAGGGGCTCTGTAGACACCCCATTCTGAACACATCGGAACATACTTATACCACTCTAAGTCTCGCTTTGAGTCAAAAGGTAGAAATCCACCATTTCGTCATGTTTCGTTAAGTTTTGACTAACCACCGTTAGTTTGGGACTAAATTGCATACGTGATAACGAGGAAAGGAAAAAACTGTCCACAGGAGCAATATCTCGCCGTGAGATGGCGTGTCTCGCGCGAGATACCTCCCCTCTGCAGATTGCAGACGACAGTTCCCTCGTCGATTTCAACCTCTTTTCGGGATAAAACTTTATCTCTCCGGCCAACCAATAGAATTTGGAGTCTGGAATCATCTTGAAGTGTTTGATCTCATCTTCAACACTTCCCCAACCCCTATAAATACTTGGTGACTTCCAAGGTTCAAGAGGTCCAAGAATTTTCACAACACACACATTTTGTTGGTTTCTCTCCTTGAAAGAATCCTACAAAATCACCCTAAAAACTCACCTCATAGTTTGTTTGTCAACCTTGTTGATAAACAAACATCAAGCTCCAAGTCAAGGATCGAGGCGAAGCTCGTCCGTGTCAAGAGTCGATTCTAAACTTGAGTCGAAACTCTGCCCAAATCACCTCACGCAAGGTAACCCCTAAATCCCCTTCTAATTGATTGTTAGAGTGGTATAAGTCCATAGAATCTAGGATCGGCCTAGAGCCTCTCCAAATCATGGAGACGGTCTCGAAGCAATCGATCCTACATTCCGTTTAACCCCGTTAAATGGACCTTTGTTTATAATATTTAAAATCTTTTTTCTCTTCTTTTGAAAACCTCTCTTTTCTTTAGCAAGACCGATCTCCGGATTGGGTGAAATGGATGCTCCTTGACCTACCCATTTCATAACCTAAGCCCCGAACCCAAATCTCTTTCAAAATGGTTTTCCTATTTTCTCCAATCGAATAATATAGGTGGCGACTCAAAAACGAAAAGGATAGGGAAAAAACCCTCTCTTTTTCCTCACAATGCTACACTGGGTTTTGATATTACCGATGCCAGGGGCTTAGGCATTCGGTACAGGCCGATGGAGAGGCATCTGGAGGCGGGTATCGCCGATTATTTGGCTGGATCATTGAGGATGACCGCGGAGCGCCTGGCTCGAGGGTTCATTTGGTTCGCATTGTCAGCGACTTTGTTCCTGACTTCCGACACATCCTGTCACTTCCCTCTGCTCGGGTCGCTGACAGACTTGGATGCCGTGAGGGGGTATGCATGGGGGGAGGCTGGACTGGCCGAGCTCTATCATGCCTTGGACAGGTTCTCGCGAGGAGATGAGAACTCCCTGAGCTGCTTCACACCTGTCTTGGATATAAGTTCACGTCCTTCTTTTTTTTTTTTCTTCCTTGTCTCTTTTATGTACTCGTATGTATCTGCTCTGTAGCTGACATAACTTTCCATTTGCTTGACAGGTCTGGTGCTATGAGGTGTTCACCCGCAGGAGTGGGACATTAGGGAGGCGTATCGACCCCTGTTCCCCGCCATGCCGGCTCGCGTAAGAAAGCGAAGAGGGCGGTATCGTCGAGAGTCGGCACTCGAGTGCCATACGAGGAGGTGTCTCAGGCACTGAACCGGGAGTTCTCTGAGAGGATCCAACTGTCCTGGTGGAGTCGGTTCCACATGGGCGTGGTTCAGGTTGCTAGCGAGGTGACGTGGCGGAGGAAGCTCCTGGTGGGACTTCATTGCGACGCTATGTATCTGGGGGAGCGGGTGACCCGTCAGCACGGCCCGGGGTCCATTCCGTTGGTGCCGTTGGATCCTCCTATGCACATGCAGCATCCTTGGGAGATGCTGATGGAGGAGTTAGGGAGGTATATACAGGGCGTGTTCTATACCGAGTACATCATAGCGGGGGCCACCTATGATACTTTCTTGAGGATGAGGCTGAGGAGCCCACAGGTGCAGCATAGGGAGGGCGATGGCCCTGGATCTCCCCGAGATCTCCCGCTTCCACGCGCTAGGCTGGCGTACAAGGGGCCGGGATGGTTCGCGCAGCGACTTGTGATCCCGCTCCCGATGAGCCGAGACCACGATACAGTGGTCGACCCCAATGCTTCGGTGAGCACTTTTTTTTTCTCGCATTTGATAGTAGCATTCTCGCAAATGTTGCATCCGTACTTTCGTTCGTCTTCCGATGACCTTCCCGGTTCGCAGGTGTCTGGCCGTACGTACAACGACGCTATGAGACAGGTGGACGGGTGGTCCGCCTACGCTAGGAGGCTCGTGGCGTGTATACGGTGCAGTTACCGGAGGAGCGTGGATGTCTGTGAGCCGAGGCCGTCTAGGCCGAGAGGTTCGCCTGCTCCCACGGCTGGTGGGGAGGACTTTGCACAGGGATTTGGCCAGTTCGCGGGCGGAACGGCTGGGTTTGGAGCTCATCCTCCTTCGCACTCGGGGCGTAAGAGGGGAGAGTCCTCGAGTTCGCATACGCCGAGGAGGCCTTTCGCGTATTCCCGCCTGGAGGAATTTGGCGACTTCTTGTTTGCGACGGATCCGACAGCTGCGGAGCAGGCCGAGTGCTCTGATGACGAGCGTGACTCTGAGTAGTCCTTTTTACCGCTTTCTTTCCCTTTTTTTGTATGTATCGTCTGGAACGAATTGATTTGAACTGTATTTGAAAAGGCGCCCGTGGGGCGGAACCTGTATTTCGCACATTTATTCTGTGATCACCTTCTGTTATTTTCGGCAAATAAGGAAGTAGGTTAATCAAAAATAAATAAAATGAAACATGCATTAAAAATTGAACGGATCAAAAATTAAGCCTATATGCACCGATTATTAATTATTTGCACTGCTGCACGAGCCCTGGGCGGAAGAGGTGTTGGCTTTGGTTAATTAAAACCAGGGAGCACGCAGTTTTATAAAGGCATGAATAGGAGCCGTTTGGAATTGTTTCCAATTCAGAGCAAATGGTCAGCAGTTGACCAAGTCAATCGGCAGAGGAGTCCCACGACTAGAAGTGAATTTCCAGATTCTTTAAATTGCGCTTCACTTTGCAATTTGTAAGAAACTCGCGCATTGCTTTTGATCGCTTAGCCGAATTCTCTCAAATTTCTTAGGTTTCCTTCACTTTCGTCATGGCTCCCTTTCCTAAGCTATCGTCTCGGATGCAAGAGCGATACTTGGACAATTTTCGCCGTGGGTACGGAACCACACGAGGCGTAACAAGGGGTTTTTCGAAGGCCGTTACGGATGAAATCTCGTTTGGGCTTTGAAGGAGCTCATGCCGATTGGGATCTTTTGAGAGCCGCGTCTCGCTTCGGGACGTACGGAGGAATGTGTACAGCCTTTTCGTACAACGAAGTCACTCCTACGTTCGAAGATTTCCGGCCATTCTGGGAGGACCCGAGACGGAATGCCTAGTTCTTCCGTATGCCGGTGGCATGGCCACCGTTGAGAAGCTAGTGTCTTTGCTTGGTATCTCTACTGAGAAGCATACGGGATGCCGATACCGGATACCGATTATGTTGACATTTCGGGACCGCCCGAAAGATTTGCCTGAGCCGAGGGGAGCGTCTTTGCGTGGGACGCGTTTGCTCAGGCGCGATCGCTACTTCGTTCACGTTCACGTCTCTCGGGTGTGTGCCATCACAAAGGCACCGGACTTGGTGAGGCAAAGGCCGGAGCGGGGAGACATCGTGCCGTTGGTCTTGGGCGAGACGTTCCCGGGCATAGGCCGGATGGCGACCGGTAGCCGATACATGTGGGGAGGGAGTCCCGCTATGCTTACCATGTGGTTGAGGGAGAGACCGCAGATGATGCCCGAGGTGCCAATGTCTTGTGACGCTTGGTCCTTCTCTCGACGTCCTTCCGGTGATAGGGCAATCAGCCGAGCCGGAGCTCGATGGCCGCACTCCGCACGCATCACTTGCGATGGTGGGTTCCCCACCGGAAGTTACAGACTTGTCGGACCACTCAGAGGGTCACTTGGTTGTCGAGTGCCGGGGCCGTCTCGCACGTCTTTCTACATTCCATCGTTGGTTCTCAAGGACAAGACGGGCCGGAGCAGTGCCATTGACGGGTTTGAGTTATGCCGCTACCTTTGAGGTGGGATCTCTCGCCGATGGAAGATCCTTCGACGCTATTGCCGCTCACACGGTGGTGGCAATACACGTCCTTTCCCGCTGTGGTTCTCCTTCACCGAAGAGGGGGCACTGTTCGTCGACGCAAGATCCGAACCGGTACGAAGAGTGTATAGGGAGACACGTATGTCAATCTTGTGGAGACGGAGTGAGCCGTTGGGTGCCGATCACCCGGGATGCCTCGACCTCGAGGAGGACTCAAGCGGGCTAACCCTCGGAATCGACCGGGAATGCCATGGCCGACTATGAGGCCAATGCCGATCGGGAGGCCAATCAAAGCACCGTTATGATGGCTCGAAGCGAGGCGGCTCGAGACAAAGCTAGAGAAAGGGTCGCTGATGTAGCCACTGTGGTTGACGGAGGCGTCGGGAAGGGTCCCTGAGCCAGGTAGAAGGACTACCGGAATATTCCCCGTGAAGGTGAAGAACACTCGCCGTGGGAAGGGGAAGGGGAAGAAGGATGAAGGACCAAGTACGGGAAACTAGGTTGACCTTGCTGTCCAGAGTATCCACCCATTGTCATTTGCAGACACATTAATTGATTAATGTTTTATTGTAGTTTTGCTAGCGTGTAGCGAGTCAAGAGTTGACCGTGCTTGGACTCATCAAAGATTGTTTTAACCGTAATGAATTTGTAGGTTAAATGAAAAGAGTTTTTCGAAACACAAGCAATTGATGCTTATTGTATTTTTTTGTTTTTTTAGACCGAACCAATGATGGCTGCCTACGTTCCCCTTTTACAATTGGACTAAGGGGCTCAGGTCACCGTAGTTCGACACTTTAGGTGAATTTGAGAAAAGCAAAGACAAAAGAAGTGCGACTGCTTTTTACCCGGATCATTAGCGGGAATGTATCCAAATGGGTATTACTCTTTAGCACTTTTAATTTTACCGAAGGGACGGTGTATGGGGAAGGAGAGTTGACTCGTGCTCTTCCTCAAACGAAGTATTCATGAGCTTGCTTCCGTTCACGGGGTTAACGAAAGGGTTTCCGTCCAAGTCTCGCTAACTTCATGGCTCCTCCGAGAAGATTCTTTGTACCACGAACGGTCCTATCCGTAGGCTCCCACTTTCCGAGGGGATTGGTCTCGCGTAGGAGGCTTTTCCTTTAGCACCAAGTCGCCTTCTCTCGATGTCTCGGATCTTGACTTTCTTGTCGAATGCTCGGGCCATTCTCGCTCCGGTAGGCTCGAGCGTGTTCCATGGCTTTCAATCTGCGCTCGTCGAGTAGAGCAAGTTCGTCGTGACGGCTCGTAGCCATTCGACTTCATTGATCCCGTTTTCCAAGAGGACTCTGAGGGATGGAATTTCCAATTCCACGGGCAACATTGCTTCCATTCCGTAGGTAAGCGCGAACGGAGTCTCCCCGTGGCGGTTCTCGACCGATGTTCGGTATCCCTGCAGGGCTAAATGTAGCTTTTCGGGCCATCCCGACCTCTCGGTGGTCATCTTTCTCGATTATCATGGCGAGAGTCTTGTTGGCCGCCTCTACCGCACCATTGGTTTGTGGTCTGTAAGGAGAAGACTTGTGACGTGTGACTCGAATTCGGCCGCAGTTGGTCACAATCTCCTTCGAAGTGAGTCCCATTGTCGGATATGATCTCGTTGGGCACTCCGTACCGGCACATGATGTTCTCTCGGATGAACTCGGCCACCTTCTTAGAATTCAAGCACTTGTACGATCCGGCTTCTACCCATTTGGTGAAGTAGTCGATCGCGACTAAAATGAACTCGTGACCATTGCTCCCTCGGGAGGAGTGATCTTGCCGATGACGTCGATTCCCCATGTGGCGAAAGGCCATGGCGTAGTCATGCAATAGAGTTCATGTGGAGGAATGTGATTGAGGTTGGAGAACCGTTGACATTTGTCGCAGCCTTCTGACGAACCGGATGCGCCTGTTTCCATTGATATCCAAGAGTATCCCATACGGAGGATGATCTCGTGTCAATGCTCTGGCGTTCATGTGCGGACCGCAGTTCCGTTGTGAACTTCGCTCATTAGCTCGCCGGCTTTTTCTTTGTTTACACACCGAAGGAGTGGCCCTCGTGGCGCTTCTTGTACAACATACCCCCAATGACGAAATGGGATGCCGTGCATTTTAATGCCATCATGTTTTTGGCTTTGATCCCTTCTTTGTATTTTCCATCTTCATTTGTGAAGGAAGCTTCTCCGTTTTGGAGGTACTCGGTAAATTTGATTGTACTGTGGTTCGTCGATCGTTTCCTTTTTTATTTCGATCTCACAAAGAATAGGCGGGTGTTTCCCGTCCGCCTATTCTCGAGGGGTTTTACCGTTTCCATCGGGAATTTCGACAAGAGAGGCGAGGGTTGCCAGGCATCTCGCGAAGCGGTTCCCGTCTCTTGGCAAATAATGAAAAGAGATGTCCTTGAACCGAGCAATGAGCTCCTCCATGTACGCGTGGTACTTCAAGGCCGTAATCTACCGTCTTCCACTTGTTGGACACTTGATTGATGATCAATGCCGAGTCTCCATATACATCCAGCTTCGAGATGTTGCGCTCGAGGGCGGCTTCTGCACCGGCCGCACAAAGCTTCGTATTCTCGCCGCATTGTTGGTTGTTTCAAAATTCAACTTGATGGCTATGGGAGCGTGTGCTCGTCCCTGGGATCGACAAGGAGCATTCCAATACCATTCCCCTTCTTGTTGGCTGCCCCATCGAAGAAGAGTTGCCAGCGGTTTGCGCTGTCGAGTGAAAAGATTCCGTCGTCCGGAAACTGCGGATCGTGACCCTTGGGTTCGCCGCCGGGAAGTCGGCCACCGATCCGCCATTACTCGCCCTTTGTTGATTTTCTCGACCATGTACTTGATGTCGAACTCACCAGAAGAATGACCACTTGGCTAGTCGCATTGACAGGATGGCTTGTCAAAGAGATATCTGACGGGTCCATTTTGGAGACCAGAGCACCGAATGCGACCGCATGTAGTGTTTCGCTTTCCCGACTACCCATACCAAGGCGGTACAAGTTTTCCGATGCCGAGTAGCCGAGTTCACTTCCTTGAAGCTTCCGGCTTACGAAGTAGATTGCATGCTCAACCTTGGAATCTTTCGTTCTTGTGCGCATTGCTCCGATTGACGTGTCTCATCGTCGATACAGGAGTAGTGGCTTGTCTTCATGTGGCGGGCACGTAATTGGGGGATTCACCAAGTAGGTCTTGATTTTCTCGAAAGCCGTCTCGGCACTCTGAGTCCCATTTGATGTCGGCATTCTTTTTCATCGCTTGAACATGGGCTCGCAGAGAGATGTCAACCGGTTGATGAAGCGACCGATGTACTCAAGTCTTCCCATGAAGCTCTTCACTTCGTTAATGTCCGAGGCGGCTTCATGTCGATGATGGCCTTGATTTTCTTGGGATCGGCTTCGATACCCCTTTCTCGTGACCATGTACCCCAAGACCTTGCCGCGCTTGACGCCGAAGGTGCACTTCGCAGGTTCAATCTCATGGAGTGTTTTCGAGTCTCGTTGAAGAACTTCCTCGCATCCGTCATGTGCCGCATGTCCGATCCTCTCGGAGTGGATGATCATGTCGTCGACATATACTTCGATTTCTTTGTGAATCATGTCATGGAAGAGGGCTGCTGCAGCTCGCCGGTAAGTA
This sequence comes from Adenophora triphylla var. japonica, assembly GCA_022495995.1. Classification (NCBI taxonomy): domain Eukaryota; kingdom Viridiplantae; phylum Streptophyta; class Magnoliopsida; order Asterales; family Campanulaceae; genus Adenophora; species Adenophora triphylla. The sequence goes on from JAFEMH010000530.1 coordinate 465,254, forward strand.
GCCCCTGGCCGTTCTTCGTACCGAACGGCATGACCGTGTAATGCATGTCCCCCACGGAGTGGTGAAGGCGCCTTGGCTTGATCCTCCTGACATTTTGATCTGGTTGTATCCAACGAACCCGTCCACGAAGGACTTCACTTCGAAATTTGCCGTGGTGTCGACTCAAAGATGTCGATATTAGGCAAATGGGAAATCATCTTTAGGGCTGGCCTTGTTGAGATCCCGAAATCCACACAAAGATCCGACCTTTCCATTGGCCTTGGTGACCGTCACGATGTTGGAGAGCCAAGTCGGGTACTCAATCACTCGATGAAACCAACTCTGAGCATTTTCTCAATTTCTTCTTTAACTTGCAAGGACCACTCGCTTGATCTTGCGCAGCCTTCGTTTGATGTGCTTGGATTCTGGATCCAGGGAATTCTCGTGCTCTACGATCGAGGGATCGAGTCCTGGCATGTCCTGGTATGACCAGGCGAACACGTCAACGTACTCCCGGAGGAGGCTTATCAGGGCTTCTTTTTCTGCATCGGCGAAGAAACTGCCCACTTGCGTCTCTTTAGGCTCTTGCACTGACCCCAGGTTCACTTTGGTCATAACCTCTTCGGCAGCTTGGGCCCGGTTGTCCTCTTGGTCAACTACACGCTCGAGAACTTCTCTAATGTATTGTTCATTTAATGTGTCTGCTTCTTTATCAATTGAGTTATTAACGTCTTTTAAGTTGTTTGTTAACTTATCAGTTGTTAAAGTGGCAATGAGGGGATACTCCGAAAGATCAGACTTTTCATTAAACGAGAACGGGAATACATGGTTGGCTACATTATCATGGTCCTCCGGCGTAAGGCCATTGGATGACTCAGAGGACTGGACTCTGACAAGGACTGACTCAGAGGGTTTGAGACCGGGTTTAGGGAGATGTGGGTGCAGCCCAGCCTTGTCTTCCATTTCGCCCGGCTTGCCCTCGTCCGGTGAAGGTTACCCAATTCTTCGGGCATTGCTGGATGCTTGATGAGGGTTCTGGGATCGAGAGGCTTGGCTTCGCTGTCCCAACCATGGCAATCATGCTATTTTCTGAGCCCAAGTCAATCAAGTTTGGCACCTCCATGACTTCTTCAAAAAGACTCGTAGAGCCGGTCCACCGAGAGCGTCTTCTATGAATTCCGGTTCCTTCGCTTTGGAGTTACCGTCTCGAATGTGGCCTCGGCGGCCGATCCGAACAACTGCTTCCCGTGAAGAGTACCTTGAGTTGCTCTTCCGCATCCGGGATTCCCTTGAATGTGTACTCGTGCCGGACTGTGGTGGCGCTGGTCCAGGTAGAGCCGTGATGTCGAGGAACGCTCCCCTTATCGGATTAGCTTTGAGTCCTCTCAAACGCTGAGGTCCCGTGCTAGCCGTTCCATCCTTTCGTAGTCTCGCCGACTATCCCCGCTTCTTTCTCATCTTCATCAGCTTCCACCGTCGGTCCCCTCGCCCGCTCTGCCGGTTCCCCGCCGTCGGTCCCCCCTCGCCTGCCGGTTCCCCCCCCGCCGTTGGTTCCCTTGGTGAAGTAATGAGCAAGGTCGAAACCGTAAGGCCTGAGGTTGGGTGTGCCGTCTGAGGTTCCCTTTTGCGGGCCGTCGCCTTGGTGCGGGCGAGCCTTTGTTCTCTCGATGTCGCCCGGTGTTGGCACGTAGCCAAGCCCCCGGACCGTGGTGTGGTCCTCGACTTCAATGACTTGGTGTCGGCCTTGTAACCTTTTGCCGAGCCCCGCCCCGGGATGAAGTTCATGAGTTTCATCATCTTCATGGCGTGAGGGATCTTGTCGTGAGACAAGGGAAGGTCCACGTTGCATATTTGGATCTTGGAGGTCTCCAGAGTGAATCCAAGCTAATGGCATGTCGTCACTATGCTTGATTTCTAACACCGGAATGTCGTTGGTGCCGGTCCCCTGGTGGTGACGCCTGTCGCCGTAGATCGTGGTTAGCTCGTTGCCTTGCATGAACTTGAGGCACCGATGAAGGGTGGATGCCACGCCATTGATTTGATGCAGCCAGGACGCCCAGATGGCCGTGAAAGTGATTGGAATGTCCAACACTTGGAATTCGGTGGGAATCATCCGCTTGCCGAACCAAATATTAAGAGTAGCAACCCCGAGAACGGTACGGGAAGTAGAGTCATAGGCCTCGACAAAGGTGGATCAAGGCTTCAGATCTGTGGGCTTGATGTCAAGCAGGTCCATCATCTTGGCGGGCAAGACATTCATTCCGGAACCTCCGTCTACCAACACGCGGAAGGCGACGCTCGTCCACTGGATCGTGATGTAGAGCGGCTCATTGTGATCAGCCCCAAATTTTGGAAGGTCCAAATCTCGTGAAGGTGATAATGTTGCCATAGTGGATGTTGCCGATCATCCGAATGACTTCGTCTGGGGTTGCGCCCACGGGACCATGGTACGGGCCAGACTTTCCTCTAGCTTGAGCTTGTGAGGATATGAAGAGGTGAGCAGAGACCAAAGGGAAATGTTCGCCTGAGTCTGCTTGAGCTGAGTGAGGATCGGGTCCTCTTTCACGGAACTTGTGTCCTCGGGCAGACTGGGTTGCAGTTCTGGCTCCGTCGGCTTTTTGGTGGCCTTAGGCGGTAGTGCATGGATTTGACCCGATCGGGTTAGAACGCTGACATCAGGTTTGGTCCCTTCTGAACAGGCCGCTCTGAGTTGAGCCATAGTTAGAGGAGGATTCCTCGTAGCGTAGGGCCATATGTCTTCCTCAACTCATTGATCGTAGACGAGTTCCTGAGCTTCGGCAGCCTTGACGGATTCTCGTCCAGATACCGGCTTAGGTGCCTCAGGGAGGTAGTTTACGGATTGCCGCACTGCTCGAACGTCGCTGCACAACAAAGGGTTGCCTCGAATCGAACCGTGCGTTTGACCCTCCGGGAGGTTGGAGAGTTCTCGCCTCAAGCGAACGGTCTCCTTGATCTCTTCACGGTATATCGCGTTCCTTTCCTTCTTGCCGAGCATACTCAAGGCATTCGGAGTTGGGTCCGGCGATATTCATGGTTTGCCGCTTTTCCTCCGCTCTTGACCTGCATCAACTTTCTTGCAATGAGCTCGCGCCGAGAGTTAGCGCCTCGCGTTTCTTCCCACGTGAGAATAGCCGTGCTTCTTTGAACCGCGTGCGGCAGCCTAGGTAAACCTCCATCGGGAGAGTTTTCTCCTCTCGTTTTATCTCGAGTGGCGGGTATGTCGAAGGTGAGTACACGGCTTCCCGAACATCTCGCCCATGTGACTCGGTTGCCGTCCTGGCTGATCGTTTCGTAAACGAATGCCGCGGTCTCGTGGAATTTCCCGAGTAGTTGCTCGAGACGAATTTCCATCTTCCTCTTGTTTTTAAATAGACCTTCCTGTCTAAGTTGGCCTTTCAATTTGAGTGCGGAAATGATCCGTCCCCATCCTCCCTGTGACCCTCGGGAGTCCGGCTTTGTTGACTTCATGCCCGGCTTGGAAGAGAATGGTTTCATCGTCTTCGCTGCCGCTTTCACAGAGAACTTGCTTTCCTCGGGAGGCAAGCGCCGGGATTCGTTCTCCGCCGTGTCGTTCCATCTCCTAGGTCATCTGGGACCGTTGACCACCCTCGTGGCGTAGGGGCTGGATGAGAACAGACGGTAGTCGAGGAAGTTGCCGTGAGCAAAACCCCGAGGTCGAACCGGTCTAGAGTGGCCTCTAGCTTTCGTCCGAAGCCGCCCGTGACACTTTAAGGGCTCGGTCCCCGTCGGCCTTTGAGCTTGGTTTTCGTCCCGCAGACGGCTTTCTTGAGCGGCTAGTTCCATGAGGGCTTTCCTTGCGAGAGCTAAACAGCCTCCGTAGGTGCGCGCCGTCCGACTAGTGTCCGTAACCGTGATCACATTCAAATCGCCGAATGGCGGAAACACTTGGATTACGTTGACGAAGGAAGTCGGATCGACATTCCATGCGGCCTTCCTTGATCTCGATTACCAAGAAATTTGCCCATATCTCGTTGATTGACCCCACTGGGTGTTGAATTCTCGCAATGTTGACAGCCTCGTGATCTCGCTCGATCGCTAAGTCTATCGTAGCTAGCGCCTACCGGCGTGATGTCTCGAATCCGGCCGTGACGACCGGGAGCAGACCGAACCGGAGCATGTTGATGCCGAGGTGGTCATTTCCTATGTCGGAAGCCGACTCGCCTCGCGGGGAAAACCTTCACGTATGTTTTCGGTGGCCGCCTAAGCGTTCCCGAGGTTGATCTCGACTCGTAGCAAGGTGAGGAGCTTTGTCTCCTTCGCCGTTGCCCCTCGCTCGCGGCGCTGAGGGTATAAGCTTGACCGACGGCACGGGCCGGTTGCCACCGGGGCCGGTACTGAAGTAATGATGAGCTCGAGCTCGCTTGGCCAGTGGCCTCGTTTACCATGAGCAGCAAATGCCGAGGGTGACTTTGGCATTGCGTAATCCGACGATAAGGACCGGATCCTTCGCATCATCAGATACCGGAATAGATGATGTTGACGAAGTCGTCGTCAGGCCACTTGATCGAGGGATTCTTTGTCGTGGTGAACCGCTTGCTTCCAATTGTCTGATAGCCGCCCAGATCGACGTTGAGCTTGACAATTTCCATGGTATTGGAGCCTCGTCGTAGGTGACCCGATCGTAACGGGTGCCGTCCTCGAAACCGAGCATGTGAATGCAGAGATCCGCCCGCGGCCCGCCTGCATCCTCGACTCCGAGAGTCCCGATTCGTCGTCGTCCGACGGCTCAACCCAAACGTAGGGACGTATCGCGTCCGGTGCGTTGCCGGAGCTGCTAGGAAAACATCATGCCCTTCATTGGAGAAGAGGGGTGCAGCGGGTAGTTCCTCGTGTAGGACATCCCATACGACTTCCATGCATTCATCACGAGTGTGACGGTGCTTGTTGACCTTTATCACGAAGATATCTTTGCCTGGTAGGGCCAGAGAGTTGGCTTGAAGAATGCTGATGAATCTCCGATTGGAGACAGGGGGTTTGCGTGCCCGCATCATGGCGATGCTCAGTGTTTCTTTCCAATCTGCCTCCAAATGTTGGAAACGACAGTTGAACTTGATGTATCGGACTGCTTCGTGGTCCGCCCGCTCGAGTACGTTTACATAGTTAGCATCTCCTGACTCGAGGGATTCGATGAGATTTGCCCCGATAGTCCCCTCGGTCGGCTTCAAGGAGGTAGCCCCGTGCTCGATCGCGGCACGCTGTCAGCTGCCTCGCTTCGTTTCCTATGAGGAAACCGTCCCCTGATGACTTCAAGATCTCCCCGCCGGTTAATGAACTTAACGCATTGATGGAGAGCGAGGCTATGGCTTTCATGTGATGCACCAAGGGCGTCCCAAAAGAGCCGTGAACTCGGATGGAATGTCCATCACGTGGAATTTTGTCGGCACCATTTGGGTTTCGAACCGTAGTTCCAGAGTCACCGTCCCTGTGATGGGACGAGACGTGCCGTCGTAGGCCTCGATAGTCCGAGCCGACTAATCGATGGCTTTCGTTGATGCGGAGGGCTCGCATCATGCTGAGAGGGAGAACGTTAACAGCTGACCCATTGTCTACCAATACTCTAGGGAGTGTTATGGTGTTGAGCTTGAGAGTGATGTACAGAGCTTCGTTGTGCCCCGAGGCATCTCTCGGTAAGTCTTCGTCACGTAAAGTGATCATACCGCCATACGCCGGAATCGTAGATCCGATCTCTATCCGGAGAAGGAGAGTCATCCACCCATCCGTTTCGTCTTCCTCTTGCGAGGTAAAGCCTTTGCCGGAGCCTCGGGATTGCGTTGAGGCCGTTTGTGGCGGTTGCCGCCCTTGGTTAGCACGTTGATCGAGTGCGAGTGCCAAGCCGACTTTGATCTTCCTTGCCGGTCCGAGCTCTAAGCCGGACAAATTGAATCTTGGCCGATCCCGCTGGGGTTAGGCTTCGACCGGGCAAGAAGATTACCAAGATCCGAGGTATTCCTGTCCCAAGGTCCGAGCTCTATTGTCGCCAGGACTTTTCGGCTTTCCCACCCCCGCTTGCTCTAAAGCCGCATGGCCCGGAGGAAGAGAGGACTCGGGCCGGAGTACAAGACGTAGTAGTCGAACCTCCCGAAGGCTCTCCGAGTGTACCCACACCGGTGTCTCCAGCCTTCGTATCTTTCTCTCGCTTGCCGTTGAGAGGACTTCTTCTTCGTTTTTCTGAGGATCGCTCCGACCATGTCTTGGGACTCGTACCTGTGCAAAGTGAGCAGCCACAAACATCGTAGCCGATGTGGACATTTGATGAGGACCCGACCGGAAGAGGCGGAGGGACCGGCTCGCGGCAATCTTCTTGGGCACCCACTCAATGGAATTCACGCCGTTATTGTTCTAAAAGGGTTTCCGATCAGTATTGGCCCACGGGGGCGCTCCAACTTGCCTTCTTCTATCAAGTTCTCGGGATTTCGTATCGTAACCCCACGCAGCTTGTCGGTGGTATGGCCGTGATATCGATGGAAGGCGCAAGATTTGCTCTTGTCGCCGTTGACTACGGGATTCTTGGGTTTGTAATTGGCAACGGGTTTAAGGAGACCTTCCTTGATTAACCCTTCCAAAGATCTTGCTCTGGCATATCCAACTTGTCGAAGTGCACGGTAGACCGCTTCGAGGTGGAGTTGTTGCTTTGTGGGACCGGGTTTCGTTGCCCGACCGCCGTCCCCGATGGATGTAGTCGATGCACGTATCTTCCCTTTGCCGGGGCCGGTGCGGGATTGAATGCAACCGCCGAGCGGTATCTCGTATGGCCGTGCAAAGAGCCAACTTCTCCTTGAGATCCTTCTCGAACCGTGAGCCGGCATTGACCATGGCCCGGAGATCTCGGGAAGAAATGGTGACCGATGAGAGTTCTCGATGGACGGCCTTAAGCAGACTTGAAGATCCGCATCTGCTCATCCTTCGAGAGTGGCTCCATGATCTCTGAAGAGTTTCCAACCACCTTTTGTAGAATTCTCCGACGCTTTCGTCCGCTTCGCTCGTGGTGATTAAGTCCTCACGACTTGTTTCCCACTCTAAGTTGGATCGGTACTGCCCAGAAGATGTTACTAATCTCGATCCTGTGTGTGGCGATCCGCAGCTTCGACCCTCGTAAACCATCGTAACGCCGAACTCTTCGAGCGTATGCCGGAAGTGGTCGGCCATTTGCCGGAGGGTTGCTCCTTTCGCTCTCATGCCGAGAACGTAGGTGTCGACGTGCGTTTGAGGACATTCGGTTCCGTCGAATCGGTCCATCTCCGACATTCCGAACTTGGCAGGAGAGGCGTGACCATTCCCTGATCCGCGGACTTGAGCGTTTCCTCGCTTTGAGCCGCTCATGGTGGCTTTCTGTGTCTTTCATCCGTTCGACCATCCAGCCAAGGTTGGGTCCAAAGGGTGGACTCGTGAGGCTCTGGCGCCGGTGCTACCACGTGAGCGGTAGTGATTGGAGGTGGAAGGCTTGATATATGTGGATATACGGGGCCTTTTTCGAACCGTATCGGGGTTTGTCCCCTGTTTTGGGGATTCGTGTATAGGCAACGGGACGAACCCGGAGGGTATTGAAGGATATTGGCATCCCGAGATGGTCCAAATGCGCCGGTGGTATTGAGTGATAGGAGTAGCACCGGCCCGGCCAAATATGACAGGTTGCCCCGGGAGGTGGCAATGTGAAGCCTAGGCCTACTGCTTCCTTGGTTAGAAGTCATCCCGTATGTTGGCGGGGGAGGAACCCGGTTGAAGGTTTGGTGAACTCGGTTTCGGGAATCGTCATCCTCGACCAGACGAAAGTACCGTCTCGACCGGGGATAGCCGCTATACCACGCTCATTCGTAAGCCGTACCACGAAATTCTCGCCGATCTTCTTTCTCGCCTCTTGTGAACCTCACAAGCCCTGATGGCTTCTTCCAAAGTCATATCTCGTTACGGTGGCGGGGTCCTTCCCCGTCACGATTTCTGAGCTAGACATGTCGGAAATTCGCCGAGGGAACCGAGGGAACCGAAGAACCGTTCGACGCCGCCGTAATCGGTGATCCCGGGCAAGGCGCCGACCCGGAAATCTAAACCACTTTCGCTCGCTAGTGGAACGAAAGGAAGGGTTTAGGCTTCTGAAAGGGAGGATTTGGATCAAGGTTTCGGGCTTGTGCAATGTGCGCTACCGATTAATGTTTACTTAAAGCGCGTTTTCTCGTAGTCCTAATCGGTTGGAAAAGAGCGAGTCTTCTTTTTCGCAACTAATCCTAGAGCTCTAATCGCGGATCTCGTCACTACGCTTATAAGCCCCTCGTTTCCATTGTAGATCATCTTTCTCGGGACACACTATCCCGAGCGAGGTCCTATAAGGCAAGCGAGTTCCACCGACAAAGGAAAAAGTGAACTTAAGGCTAGCCGATCACGCAAACTTTCAACGTATGTGACGCACGGGCCACGCCGAAGTCAACGTCCTTAAGTTAAGGCGGGATCGTGCCAAAATTTCGGCATGACCTCTCCCGACTCGCTTGTGCGAGAGACCTTTGCTTTTGGCGTTGGCCAAGTTGTGGCCGGCACGGTGAATACGGTGATGGTTTGGTGACACGTGCCACATTGAACCTTCTGGGTATATTTTTCGCAGTAGCTCCGCGTCAAAGTCAAGGCCGAAGAGCTCGAGACTTCGGTCGGGAACGACCTTCGGTCTCATCCTCTCGAGCTTGACTGGCGGGCCCGGCGTAAAAACATACACTTAGGCTTTATGACACGAGCTAAGCCAAAACCAACCTAGGTCTTGGACAAAGTGTGACACAAAGAGTGCATGGCTTACACGGGCTAGGATGGGATGTTTGGGACGACCCCGTGCGCCCGAAAGGCATCTCGCGTGCCAATCGAGGTGCAACCGATAAGGCCATCCCGGGTTACGGGTCAGTGTGCAAAGGTTCCGAGGCGCGCAAGTGCACGTGAAGTGCGGTGTTCCGAGGCAAAGAAGTGCGCGTAGTGTGCGGTCACTAAAATTCTTTTTCCGAGTAAAACAGAGATTTTTCATAATGTGTCTGAAAGCATTATGATGCGCAGTTCAAAAGACAGCAATGAAAATCAAACATGAATGGGGATGCACAAACATGGTATGATTTTGAAAAGTTGACAATGTAATGCCTTTGAAAAAACCATTCGAGGTTTAAAGTAACACACACACACAGAAACGAGGAAGGGTAAACGAAAGTTTGACCCACGGAAGGCTTTTTAGAAAACAACGGTAGTTTTGAAAAAAGTATCACAATCCCCAAATGAGTCGCCAATCGAAATTACCCGGACTTTCGCGCGCGCGAAAGGGCGGTTGTCTTTTGCGGGAGGTTGGTGTCTGAGACCTCGCTTCATGGGAAGGAAAATGAGGAGTCGCCACGCGGTTTTTGTATTTTGAGCCCAAACGTTGAGAAACGGCTTTTGAAAATGGTGTCGTTTTTATTGGTAGCAAAAACTTAGGAAAAGGCTTTGAAAATAGGGGATCATTTTTATTGGTAGCAAAAACGAGTAAAAAGCTTTGAGTACCAGAGATTGTTAGGTTCGGAGGTCACGTTACGTTTCGGGAAGAGTATTACGAGATCACCCGAAACGCCTCGTATGACGAGTCTTTCTACCTTTCCCGAAAACATGTGTGTGTGTGTGTGTGTTTTGAAATGGGGGCTTGAATGACAAGCTTAATCTTGGTTTGAATGGTAAACGTTGATTAGGTGACTTTGTTTGAAAGGATGAGCGTTTGAATGACAAACGTCGGTTTTGAGTTTGAAATGAGCGTTTGCGTGGCAAACGTCGATTTTGATCCTTTTGAAAGAGAGTTCGAAGTACGAACTCCGGTTTTGAACCGGGCGAGTCATTGTTAACGATTTTTACGGAAAAAGCGTATTAAATGATTTTAAGTGTCAAATGGCGGCTTTTAGTTTGAAGATCAGCGTTTGGAGGCCAAACGTCATTTCGCGCGTTTTGAAAGAGAGTTCGAAGGTCGAACTCCGGTTTTGAACCGGGCATTACATTGTTAATGATTTTTACGGGAAAAAGCGTATTAAATGGTATGCAATCAACGAATCGGGTTGCGACTCGGACTTTGAAAAGTTAATACTATCACAATCCAAACGGGTCGGACTTTGTAAATGACAGTATTTAAAGCAGTATCGACGAAATCAAACGATCCGGAATCATAAATGACGATCAACGAGCCAAAACGGCTCGGAATTGTAAATGACGATCAACGAGCCAAAACGGCTCGGAATTGTAAATGACAGAAAGTAAGTGACGATCGACGGATCGATCGATCCAGAATGGTAAATGACATAAAAAAGTAAACGGAACGGGGTCGGAACGCCGTTTTAACCCGTGATTACTTCTCTTACGGGAAGAGAAGAGGATCGAGGGGCTAAAACGTATCGGACCCCGTTAGACGGAGGCGTCTACATTTCAACAAACGTTGTTCGAAACGGTTGTAGCGACTGGCGCATAAACCGAGACGAAACGAGAGATTAGAGAGAGGGAGTTATACCTATGGCTAGGGTTGACTCCTTTGGCTCGGGGGTGTGTACGGGACACGGAAAGTAGTTTGAAATGGTGTTTTGGAGGGATGAGGGGCGTATTTGATCGAAATACGGAAGTTTCACGCGAATCGAGACAAAACGAGGGCTCGGGAGGGGTGAAACTCAGTTGGGCCGTGGGGTAGAGTGATTTTTGGGAGTAAATTTGTCCTCTTTTTGGCTTTGACATCAACTTCTATTTATAGGTGAAAAATATAGTAAGAGTCCGGACGGACTTAGACTGATTTCCAGGGTTTTGTGGTATTTTGGAACTTTGAGGGGCTTCACGGCAATTTCGTAAAGTTTGCACAGGAGTCCTACGGACTTTGACTGAAATCCAGGGGTATTTTAGTCTTTTCCCTTTGATTTCTGATTGAAGGGTGACGGGAGGGCTGTGGCATGGCTTCCACATGTCCCATGACTCACCAAATGTGTGGGAGTTCGTTCCCCGGTCCCGATTTTGTCTGTTTTTTAAAATAACAGTCCGGAAAATGTCCGAAATGCCCCCGAAAAGTGTCGGAAAGTGCATTTTTCAGGGAAAACTGTACTTTCACGTGCGATGACGTGTGTTAAGTACGTTTCGACGTCGGGATGCACGGGACAGTCCCGGGACGTCTCGTTGGCTTGGCAACGGGGAGTTTAACGAGTTCCGGTTAACCTGGAGCGGGCCAGTTAACGGATTTCGGTTAACTTTCTGACGGATTTTGACGATCCGGATTTGGGTACTTATAGGTTCTATGAGATCTTTCGGTGTCAGCCGTGGGATCGGGATGCTGAGGCCATGGGGGCCTATCCTGCTATGATGTGCTGGGCCCGTTCTCTGAGGAGGAGGAGGACGATTAGGGGGAAGCTCACTGTTGCATATCGGGATGTGCAGGAGTTCCTGGAGAGAGATAGCCCGGCGGGGTTCGAGCTGTACCCCTGGGTTCGGTATGGCGACGACGAGCTCGAGGGCGGTCCCGTGGTGACACAGCATAGGAAGATGCTGCGGGGCCTGACTTGCGATGTTATGTATCTGGGGGAGAGGGTCTTCTGGCAGCATGGCCTAGGTGTGCCCCCTATGGTTCCGAGGGATCCGCCCTTTGGGATGATGCATCCTTATGACATGGACGTGCTGGAGTATGAGAGGTATCTGGGCGGCGTGAGCACTGAGGATTTCATCTTGTATGGCGAGGAGTACGGGGCCTTCGTTAGACGTAAGCTGAGGACGCCACAGGTGTTGGCGAGGGAGAGGCAGGATGGCCCACCGCGTCCCCCAGATGTTTCGGTGCCTGGGCCGGACTTTACATATGTCCGCGGGGATTCGTCGAGGCGGAGGGTGTCGGTGCCCATCCCTGAGCAGGCTCCTGCTGCTTATCGGGTTGACCCGGATGCTCCGGTGAGTGTGCTTACTCTTTTTCATCTTGGCATCTTTTCTGTATTTTTCTCTTTTTTGTCGAGTATGATTGTATCTCTTTTGCTGAGCATTTCTTTGGCTGTTTGCTCGTGCAGGTCTCGGGGCGATCGTTTGACACGCTGACCCGTCGGTATGTGGGGATACAGTCCTTTGCGAAGAAGCTCGCGGGGAAGCTGTCTTGCAGGTCTTCACGGCAGGCGGCGGCGTTTGAGTCAATGCCTTCGAGGCATTATGTGGATGCCCCTTCGTCGAGGGCTGAGCCAGGGCCACAGCAGGAGGGACCCATTCGGGGGCGGCATAGTCTAGATGCAGGGATGTCTGCGGGGGCCCAGAGGTTGCAAACTCTTCACCAGTTCTTTCCTCCGTCGGATGCACAGGGAGAGGGTTCATCGGCGCACCCCTTCTACGATCCTTTCATCGGGTTTGATCCTTCGGAGTACCTCAGGTACTCGCCTCAGGAGGGGGTCCAGTATTCTGATGACTAGGGTGTGGCTGGCGAGTTTGCCGAGATGCCTGACTTCTCATTTGCTGAGGTTCATGATGATGAGTCGGAGTAGGGCTCATTTTCTTTCCCTCTTTCCATTTGTTTTTTGTTTAGCAATAGACGTTTTGGTACCTGTAATAAAACATTTTGTATGTGCACAACAAAGTATTTTATTTGAGATGTAATGTCGTATTTTGTGATTCCCGGTGATTGTCCTAGGAATTGTTGCTAGTTTATTATTTGTGCATGTCACGTGAGCTGGGAATGCGTTTGTGGTTAGTGTATGGTTGCCGGAAATGGCTTTGGCCAGGATTTGAGCAGTTTGGAGCAAGGTCCTACCTGGCTGTTTTGCTGTTTGCTGAAAATATGGGACCAGATTGCAAAGAGGTCCGTACGGACAGACCTAGCATGCAAAGAGGTCCGTACAGACAACCTTTTCTTTTGGGGAGGAAATAAGTGTTTACAAGATGTCTGGACTTCCCTCACTTCCCATTTGCAGTAATTTCGATCTTTCTTCCTCATTTTCTCTAGAAACCTCCATTTTTGCCATGGATTCTTCGTTCGTTCCAAGAGTTTTGCCGAGGCTTTCGAAGGAGCGGCAAGAATACTTCCTTGAGCGGCTGAAAATGTGGATGCGACACTGCATGAGGCACCATAGTCAGGCTTTCGAGGTGAGGTTTCGACTCTGCTCGGTTTGGTCCCTTAAGGAGTTAGTTCCTAATTGGGAATTGTTGCGGGCTGCCGCGAAGTTCTGGGATGTTAGGAGGCATGTGTATAGCTTCTCCTACAATGAAGTGACTCCCACTTTTGAGGATTTTCGGGCTTTGATGGGAGGACCGGAGGTGGAGGTCATCTCCCTTCCTGTGATTGGCGGTGCAGCCATGAGCGTGAAGCTCGCATGCTTTCTTCGGACTTCGTTGGAAGAAGTGCATGGTATGACCTTTGATTCTGGCCATGTTGATATTTCTGCGCTGCCGAAGCGGTTTATGAGCGATGACAAGAGTGACGTCTCGTGGGATGCATTTGCCTTGTGCGTGATAGCGACGCTTTTCATGGTCAGCTCCCTTGGGGTATGCGACGCTTTTCATGGTCAGCTCCCTTGGGGTATGCGACGGCGCTTTGCTGGATGTGGTAGGGCACTGTAGAGCCGGGGAGGATATTATTCCGTTGGTGCTGGGGGAGACCCTTCACGGCATTGATCGTCTAGCGACTGGAGATAGGTTTATGAGAGGGGGAAGCCCCGCTTTGCTCACTCTGTGGTTGCAGGAGAGACTTCAAGCTATGCGTGAGGCTCCGTCATCGTTTAGCCCGTGGACATTTGTTCAACATCCTCTTGTATTGGATATGGATCAGTCCGCCTGGGAGTGATGGATGGCACAGCTTGGCACGCATCAGATCCGTTGGTGGGTTCCGCACTGGGGGATTGAGACTAGGAGGGCCTTTCAGGCAGGGTCCTATGTTGTCAGAGTTCCAGGTTTATCTTGGTCCTCCTTCTACATTCTGTCACTTGTTTCCCGGCAATTCGGGATGAGGCAGGAGCCTTTGTTGGGCTGGGACGATATCGCTACTGCGGAGGTAGCTTCTCTTTGCATGGCATCTTCAGGAGCTCTTCTGTATTTTCTGAGGGTATGGAAGTATTCCGCTTTCCCTCTTGTGGTGCTCCTTCGACGTCTGGAGAGTGTTGTATTGACCATCGAGTACCTGGATTGGTATGAGTAGCGTGTCGGGCAGTCCCAAGTGATTTTGGGGAGTAGGCGTGAAGCGATTCTGGGGCCAGATTGCCGTCGCAGCTATTACCTTAGGAGTGTCGAAGCCTGGTCTGACCCTCAGGATGTTACGGGAGACGCTTTATTTGACTACGACACCAGAGTTGACTGACTGACGGAGAAAGGTCCTCTTTTGCAGACTCGCAGGGAGGAGATCCGAGCCGAAGCACGGGCGAATGAAGCTCTGCGAGCTGCTGGATTGTTTGACTCTATGGGGAGGACCCCTAATCACGGATTGAGAGAGACAGTGTTGGATCGTGTGGAGCGAAAGAAGACTCACCGGGGACGAGGGAAGAAAGGGAAGAATGGAGATGGGACAAGCGCAGATGGCGCGGAATGACCTCCTAAGTATCCATTCATTGCATTACAGACACATTATTTGTTAAATGTATTAAGGTGTCTTTTAGCATGTTGTGAATCTTGAGAGTAGACCGTACTTGCACTCATCAAGAAATGTTGTAATCGTTAGTGATTTGTGATTTACTTTTAAAGCTTTGTTGAGACGCAAGATCTCTTGTTCACCTTTTGTTTCTTTTGTGAGCCTTGATGGCATCCAGCTTTGGACCTTTCTGTTGTATTTGTGGACTGAAACAGTCTGAGCTTTGACGGCATCCCTTTTTGTTTGGATTTTGTGTTTGGATGGGAAGGTTGGATGAACCCTTGAAAAGTCATTTTTTGACGGTCTTTTCCATGGCTTCCTTGCTTCTTGCTTGTTGGCGCCGGGTTTTTTGACCTCCTTTTTTTGTAGCTTCTACTTGAGCTTATTATTTTTTTTATTTTGAAAGCTTCCGCTTGAGCTTTTTTTTTAAAGCCTTTGCTTGAGCTCTTTTTTTTTTTGAAGCGCGTGAGGGCGAAGGCAAACCCCTAGCTTGGAGTTGACATGGGTCAGTCGTTTGATGTTGAGTGACCTTTTGACGTCCTTTGATATTGCCGCCGTCGTTTGACTTGGTCAAGGTCATGGTGGGGGCATATTTTGGAAAGTGTATAGTTTGATGGTGTTGGTGTAGTGCCCTAGGCGTTTAGTTATATTTGACTTATTATCTAAACCACTTTGTAATCTTCCTTTATCATTTATTATAGAGAAAGTATTAATTTGGTTCATTATATGTTTTGCATGTTTATTATATTGAACTGCGTCCCTAGTTGTTGTGAACAACTAGTATAAGTTGGTAATGGATAATCATGGAGAGGATTATATGCATGTGATGCACATTACACTTATGGATACTTGCTGGAGAACTATTATTGGACATGACCTACCAATGAGATTTATGACATGGTCAATAGTCATACGTGTCATGAATAAATCTCATGATAGTCGTGTTATTGAATCCTTAGTACCTGAGATTATCATCGTCTTCCACATGATGAAGATCGTGTTTGATATAGTCTAACCCTGTCTTTAATCGGATAGCAATAAGGGCTATATTAGCACGATTGGAATCATGTAGGGAAGAATGATAAGTCAAGATGGGATTTGTCACTCTTATGAAGAGAGATGTTTGCTTGGGCCCCTCGATGAATGATGTTGATGAAAAGTGTGGCCGCACTCAAGTGATTTGATAAAGATCAAATGCATTTGCATTATCAGCATATTCGGAATCGAGAAAGCATTGAACGGAATGAGTTGACATAGACCATGACTCATGTTCAATTGGCCATCGCGGACAAAGGGATTGTGACATTGGAACTATAGAGGAATCAAGCTTTGATGTTATATTAATTAGGTGGACATAATGATTTGCTAGAAGTCACTTATGTCTTTTGAGATCGATGTTTCGACTCACTACCAACATAATATAATTCCTTTTGGGTCACACACAAAAGAACGAATTTGATTTGAGCTAAATCTAGAATTTTTGGGAAAGGGCACGACTCGTGCCTGTGGGCACGACTCGTGCCAGTGCAGTTTAAATGACTGCATTTTGGCATTTCAAGGAATTCGTTGACTTGGTTGACTTTTGTGGTGGAGCACGACTCGTGACAATTGTCACGACTCGTGACAAACCCCCGCAAGAGTGCATCTTTTGTCACGAAGCGTGACACGACTGAAATCAGGCTTGGGGTCATTCGTGATGCCCTTTCACAACTCGTGGCACGACTCGTGACCAGGAGCACGAGTCGTGCCCTGGCCGAATTTTGGTCAAACTGCGTTTTCCTTGTACGAATTGGAAAAGGTTTCTTAAGGACTTATGTAAGTACGCCAATCCAATTCGCAACCTTTTAGATGCATTTTAATGTAATAAAATCGCATTAAGGGGCGTTTTGGTAAATTCCTGACCGATCTCGAGACTTCCGGAAACATTTCATAAGTTTCCCGTGAAGGAAGTACCTTTTGGTACATTACTCATGCAAAGGGACCTCTTGGGAATAAAACCTGTTGGACTTTTTGGGTATTTTCCCGGAATGTTCCAGAAACTGGTTTTGGCGCCAAAAGCGGTTATGGCTACCTTGTGTCACGCGACAACTCGAGGCCTAGAAAGTGGATACGTAAGGTCGTGCGACACCTTGAGGCCACTATCTGCAGCCTATAAATAAGACCCTCCCCCTCTCAGAAATAGATCCCCAACTTCAGCCTACTGTTACTCTGCACAAATTGCATCATAACAAAGCCCCCCAAACACACCTCTCTCTCTCCTACCTTCAACCCACCCAATTCTCTTCAATCTACACGCATTTCTTCAACCCACTCACTTGGAATCTCTTGCATCAATTCCCTCAGGATCTCAAGGCCAGAAACAACCAATTGAAGGGTCTTGTATCTAACTTGATACAGGATTCGGGGAAGCATCAAGGGTAACGAAATCTAAACTCCCTCCTCTCTCTCCCTCTTACTCAATTCTTCATAATTCTCTCATTTACTTTTGTTAGGATTCAATAATCAGACCCTAGCTGTCTGGATTATTGAATCCCAATCGCAATCTCTCTGTTTAAGTCCTTTGATCTGTGTAATTGAATTGCTCTTGTTGAATATTTGCTTGAATTGGTGTTCAAACCCCAAAGGGGGTGTGGATCTACCCATATCCACACTCCCGGGGTCGATTTGTTATTATTCCTGTATTTCGTACATAATTTGATTAATCAATTGGATTTGGATTAGTTATTGCTGATTCTGATGTTCATTGTGTAAGTTTCTGCAGATGGCCTCTGTATGTCACGCGACATATTGTTCCGAGGTGATCCTGTGTCACGCGACACATGTGGTCACTGGAATCATATGTCATGCGACATATAGTGACCTATTTACAGAAACCTTTTTCAGTTGTAATCTGTCTTAGATTGTTGTAGCAAGGATGTGGCCTCCCTCAATAATGGGTTCACAAGTTGTAGATCTCAATTCATATTGAATAAAATGCATGATTACCCATTTGTTCATTGTCAACACTTGCATACACTTTTGGATTTGCTTGGATGTTTAATTGAAAGACTCGTCTATGGACGAGGCGTGTTGGGTGAACTCTCGGTTCTTCCCAACACGTAACCTGACCCCCGAACCCGTATTTTCTCTGTCAAAAAAAGGTTTTCAATGTTTCCTCTTAAAACGGCGTGGCAACTCCTTCATTTTCACGAAAAACAAATTTTCGGGCGAGCGCACATTCAGTGGCGACACTGCTGGGGATAATTGTCTTTGAAAACCTGTTTTTCAAATGTTAAGTGGGTCAGACTTTCATTAGATTAGACATCCAATACATCCAATTTTGTGTGCATCTTAGATAATCATTTGGGGTTCATGAATTTTGTTGAATATGAGGCTTGTGAGCCCTTTGTGCTTTATGGTCATTGTGTTATGCATTGTTTGTCCTTGCTTTGTTCGTGCCTTGGTGAGACAGGGGCTGATTTTGATGATTGCAGAGTTCTGGTTCAGTGACCACAAAGGTCGTGCGACACCTTTGTCTCTTGATGTCTTGTGTCACGCGACAAAGAGTGGCCACTGAACAGATACTCAGAAGGCTTGGTTTGAGGGCAGTCCCTTGGATCAAATGAGGTTCAGTTGATTATTGTTCCCTGTATCTCCTGTGGGGGTGTGTGTGTGTTTTCTTTCCTTTCAAAATAAAAAAAAATCTTGTTTTTTGTAAATAAAAGAATATAGTCATCCGCACACTACATCACTTAGACTTAGAACCCTCGGGTGCGATTGACGGCATCGCGGACGGTGATGTACGTCGCCTACACTTGAGCGCCTGAAATCAAACCTAACCCCCTAGTGCGTATAGGTGGCGCCACACATTTAACCTTACCCACGGTTGATTTTGATACAATGTTTTCATTACAACAAAATGAATTGTTTTTTGAAACATATCGTAGATCTTTATACCTTCCCCCAAAACCTCGCATCTTGTGGGCATGTTGCCAAATGCAACATGATTTCACGTAGGGACATGTCACTCCCTTGGCGTGTTCTAAACGAGAGATCATGCCGAATTGTCAACATGCACCGACGAGAGGTCATGCCGAATTTTTCTTCGAAATTCTTCGAAAAGACCCATTATGCTGCCCGAATTTCTCCAGAAATTTGGACAACCTCTCCGTTCCATAATGATGTTAGGATTTGGTTAGGTACCATGACCTATTATATATTTCAACACAAGGCATTTATTTTAATTCGAATGTTGCGTCTCTTTAGGTTTCCCCAAGGTATAGTTAGCATGAATAAAGCTTTCCCTTTTCCAACCGTACTTAGGATTTTAAAACACTAATTTATACTTGAAGATGAATAAGATTGTTTGTGCGAGTCTATTCCGTTCCTTCCCCTCTCCCGTTCCTCAAAATTTCCCTTCAATGCCTTATAATCTACCCTTTTGTAGTAGTGACAAGTTTGGGCGTGTGCTCTATTGCAAGGAGTGATCAGTCAATCCGTCCCTCTGAAATATTTGTAATTTCCTCCAAAGTCCTCATCCATTCTACTGTTCAAAGATGTCTGGTGCAAGAGATATGCCATCCGCTCAGTCTGGATTTCCTCTCACTTCGGGCCGATTGGACATGAATGACCTGTCAGTAGCAGAGTTGCGGGCTGCTCTAGAAGCTGCCATGGTTCGTGAATGCAAAGCTCAATTGCTTGCCCAAGTCACCAAAGCCCGAGAGGAAGAGGCTTACTCTCGATTTGTTGAAGCAATGCGCGTCCGAGGGGTTACGATAATTAGTCACGAAGATGGATCATACGAAGAAATCATCAAAGCCAGCAGTGTTGAGTATGGGGATGGAAATATAATGAAAGGGGTGAATGAAGATAGGCAGGACAAGATTCTTTCCCCAGCACTTCATATGGTCCAGGCCCAGATTGAAGATGAGCAACCAATTCCCGAGGTTTTCAATGTTCCTAATCAACCTGATGTGAAGAGTCCGTACGAACCAGATTCCCAAGGGTCATGTCATTATTTCACTCAAGAGGGATCACTGCTATTCCATCCCGACCAAGCTCCCCCGCAAGGAAGTGTTCCACAATCACCAATGAGTTCATATGGTTTCAGCTTATCATCCCCGCAAGACCAGCGCTCAGGATCAACCTCATACGTAACTGTGAATCAGATGTCCTTTATTCCAGCTGCAAGCCCTATGATAAGACCTGAGTCTCCTCCAGAGAAAGTCCAGAAAGCAAAGAAGAAAGCGTATTGGGGAAAGGTAGGGATGCCTATGAATCAATTTCTCAAAGTTCTGGTAAGTGGAGGTTTAGTTCAACCACTGGTCAATTATATCCCTCTTCATCACAGTGAAGACCTGGATCCAAGCAAATATTGCGACTATCACCAATATCCAGGACATACCACCCATGCATGCTTTCAGTTAAGAATAATCATTCAAGGACTCATTGATGAGAGGAAGATCGAGCTGAGTTCCTATGAAGGAAGCAATATTCGGGATCTTCGTCAATTCCCTCCTCGTAAGAAACGAGAATTCGATGACCTCGGGATATCAACTGAAGAAGCTTTCAATGGATTAATGTGAAGAGGAATGATAAAGCCACTGGATAACTATCATCCCAACCAACCTAATCTGAATTTGGATCGTGGTAAGTACTGTTGCTATCATCAGTACCCTGGGCATTCGACCAATGATTGTTCCGTTCTAAAGGTGCTTATTCAGAAAATGGTTGATGAAGGTAAAATTGAAAAAGCTTCTCCTAAGGTGGCCAATAATCCTTTTCCACAGCTCTAAAGATTCCTCATATGAAGAAGTCAGTCAGGCAGACATCGTAAGATCTTAGATTGTTTATCTTGCTAGCAGATTTCGTTTTTTACATCCTTGTTATAAGTCTTTTATTTCAATAAATAAAATATTTGCTTCTATTCTCGCTAGACTCGAGACATTACTTGCTTACCCACATTATATTTAATTTGAAATGGTTCTATTCTACATAATCACTCATGCTGCTCACCGACTAATGTTTTGAAATGACTAATATTTGAATTAATCGGAATGGGAAAATCAACTGATATCATTCTCTAATTGGGGCTTGTCAAACCCTCAGCTTGCATCTCCTGTGCTCACATATCTTATCTCGTCCTCATCACTTTTGTTGACTCGATGAATTTGCACGGATCTTCCTCAAAGTAAGCCTAAAGGAAGCAATGAAGACTCAACCTCGTTCAGACTATCCGGTAGGGGCCGTGGTTGAAACCTTTCACCCTTAGGAGAACCATTACCTTACCCTCGCTAAATAATACCCCTTCATTTCAAGATCGGCATGTTTTGAAACCCGTTTAACCATCGCCTGAAGAAGAGGAACTATCCTTGAGGCTCCCATGATTTACAAGAAGATTGACCGTCTCCAAGCTCAAGAACGACGAAAAGCAATGATCCATCCTGGGGACTAGCTGAAATTCTCCTCTCAAAGTCAAAGTCGAAAAAAAAAGAGAGAGACAAAGATACAAAAAAATATATATATATATATAAAAATAAAAAAAAGAAGAAAAGAGAGAGAGCCTAATCCCCAGCGATCCTCTCAGAAGCAAAAGTCAAAGGACTCAGTCATTACTCAAAGAGGAGTCTCAGAGTGAACAAAGAGACAGCACAGATGTCCCTCACCATTACCTCTAACCAATTCCGGCCGTCCTCTCAATTTTAGAGGATATTCCCAATACCTTGACCAATCCCAAGCCGTCCTCTCGATTTTAGAGGACATTCCCATTACCATTACCCTTACCTTTGCCTTTAGCCAAAGCCAAGATCGACCTCTCATTCTTAGAGGCAACAAGGAGGCAACCACAGATTTCCCTCACCTTAGAAATCCGAAACACATACCCAAGAGTCGACCTCTCACCTTTAGAGGTTCAGTCAGTAAAAAGCCTAGCCGACCTCCCGTCTTAAGAGGTCATGATATCCTACATCACCCGAAGACCGATCGAAACCCCAAAGTCCAGCCGCAGTTACTACCGGATAGCAGTTTCATTCCAATATCGTCGAGATCTAAAACAGATTATTGCTTAAAAAAAAGGGCCAAGTCCATCCCGGCTCAAAGGACCGTCAAGGGAAGATTGTGCAAATTCTATCCGTTCATTCGACGTCGAATGTGAGCACATTTCATTTCTACTCCGCAAAACACCCGCCGTGGATGTCCCACTGGGGCTTCACATCCGTGTCTCCCATCGACACTCTAAGAGGACATATTCTTTCAATGCTCAAAATTCTCAAAAGTCCTCAACATCCACGAACTTCATTCTTTTCATTCGGGATAAACCCGAACTACGACGACCTGAGCTCCTCCCAAAGAGGGGAACGTAGGCAACCTTAACTGGTTCGGTCGGAATCGCAAACAGATCTCAGAAAATCCGGTCTCCTCAAGGACCATGCCCGTACACCGTCTATCCTTCCGAATTCGATGTCGATATCAGTGGGTTTTCTCCTCAGGATTGGTGAAAATATTTGCTCATGTCGGCTTTGGTGGTTGAATAACCCGAACACCAATAAAGGGTTTTAAGCAGTTTTGTGATCATCACGAATTAGATAAGTTTTCAAGTGTCTCGGAAAGTCTTCCTCTCCACGATATTAGTGATTTAGAGCTAAACACTGTATTTCTATCAAGCAGGGGCTTCCATACACTCTCCACACCTTGTAACGCTTATACTCTCCCAAAAGAGTCAAACCCATAAGCAAGAGTGTCATACAGAAAATCAGGTCTCATTATCACCGTCGAAAAGTGTGCCCCTGCATATAAAAACTCTTGAGTCTTGTCTGCCGTCTGACTGACTAAAACCTGAAGAGCAATCTCACCCTGGGGCTACAAAAGACTGTGTGGCAGACTGGGGCTCGGTCAGAAGTTGATATGTGTGGTTCCCGGGATTGTTCCTACGATATCAAGCAGTTGAGAATAGATTTTGTTACAAGAGGCCTACTTCATGATGAAGCTATTGAATTCCATCATCCTGGGCAAGAGAATAAGGCTTGAAGACAGTAAAGAGGTCCCTTTTTGAAAGCCTGTCAACCTGACTTGTTGTGTCACGCGACATAACGTACCCTGGCTGCCTTGAGTCGTGCGACATGGTAAGTCCAACACCAGACATCAGTGAACTGCAATCTGATCAGTACCAGGGCACACCCCGACTTGTTCCAAACTGCAAGACAACAAAAACACCCTGCAAGCATCATGGGAGAGGGAATTTCATTCAGATAACATACATATTCACCACCCATATATACACAAACCCAAAACACGCAAACCATCCATACTCATGCAATAACCATCCAAAAGCCATTCATTCCCATTCTTCCAAAAAGTCGACTCGCGCAAACAACTAATAACTAATAACGTACTAGGTGCAACATAAATAAAAAAAAAGAAAAGAGTGTTTTGTCTTTTCTTCTAGCTAAAACAGGATACAATAATCAAAAGGGCCACAAATCAATCCAAGGGACTATTCTGAGCCATCATCTCCAGAACTGTAAGAACCACCATCCTCATCATCAGAGCTATCATCATCGTATTTAGCACCCTCGCTGCCCTCTCTATCTGCATCCTCCTCCTCAGGATCCGGGTCAGCAACAGGAGCGTGGTACACAACAGGATCACCCCGGAAAAGCTCATGCATAACAGGAATGGTAGAAGTCTCAAGCTCATGAGGATCTCTGGAGGAATCGCTATCAGAACTGGAAGGGCTAGGTGGACGACGACGAGTAGTTTTGGTCCTGGGCAAGTGTGTATCCTCAGCAGACATGT
This sequence comes from Adenophora triphylla var. japonica, assembly GCA_022495995.1. Taxonomy (NCBI): domain Eukaryota; kingdom Viridiplantae; phylum Streptophyta; class Magnoliopsida; order Asterales; family Campanulaceae; genus Adenophora; species Adenophora triphylla. The sequence continues at coordinate 488,583 of JAFEMH010000530.1, forward strand.
CAGTACGAGCCCTCTTCCTGCCGGGCAAGCTGAGTGTGGAATCACTATCATCAGAATTCTGAACCGAGAGCCTCTCCCTCAAATACTGATTGCTCCTCATCAGCTGATCAATCATATCCATGGCCCCGGTGTAATGATGAGCAAAGCCCCAGTAAACATCAGAAGAGACCTGGCACCACCAAGTAAAGGGAAAATCAGAAACAAAGGATGCAAACAGTTCAAAACAATGAAAGAAAGGCAATTACTTCGGGGAGATGAAAATATGGATAAACCCGGCTGGTATCAAGAGTGGCCCGCCTCATGTGATCCCCATCCTGAAAGTCAACAAAGGGAGGAGGTAAAGGAGCATCCACAACATGTCCGGTAGAACGGCCAGCAGCCTGAGTGTCACGTCTCGCAGCCACCTGCGGCGACCTCAACCTCGTAGCCAAATAAACTCCATAATTCTCGTCATCCTCAGTATAATTGAAGGCAGGATCTCCCTGGATCAAAGCGGCCACATTCTCTAATTTCCGGGGAAACCACATCTCAGCAGGAGGATCATATGGGACTCTAGCAACACTCTCGGGGCCGTGCTGTCTACAAACCCGCTCGCCCAAGTACAAAGCATCCCCAGATAAACCCACCAACATTTTACGGCACTCAGTCAAATGAAGAGCATGCTCCAGATGGACCCCAGCATATCGGCCGGCCCAAGGAAATAGAGTCAAGCTCCCGGGGATCCTCCGTAAACAGATAATGGTATCCTCATAAGAAGCAGTCACCCGTCCCTTGGTATCTGTTGTCCGAACTTTCTGTCGTGCATCCTTCACCCAACGCCTCATAGCAGGAAATGTAGTGGTCGGGTACGCCTCCCCTACTCGCCAAGCATAGCAACCAATAGCCTCATAAGCCCAGACCTGAGAAAAGAAGGGACAAAACAAAGACAGACTGATAAGAAAAGGAGGGAACAGAGAGAAACAGTATTCAAAAAGGCAATCAGACCAAGAAATACCTCAAAAGCCAAGTGACAGCAGTTGAAGGACGTAGCCTTCCCCCAGCTGACATCATCAAGAGCCAGATACAACTCGGCCAATCCGGCCTCTCCCCAAGACAGAGTCCCAACAGTAGGCCAATCCCTTAGAAGCTCTAACAAAGAAAGCAAAGCCGTAGATGTAGCATTGATAAACAACATATCGGAGAAGCCTACCCAAACAAAAGCCCTAGCTAACCTCAGAGCTCTCAATCTGTCCTCCTCAGTGTCCGCCACCTCAACTGGATAACCGGTACTCTGCTCAACCATCTGGCCATGGAGGTACCCTAGCTCGTATCCATTCCCCTTCTTGTCCCGGGGAACAAAGCCGATCAGCTCCATAAAATAGGCCTCAGTAGGAGGCTGAGGGTCATCCTCAAGAACAGGCTCCTCCAAGAATAACAGCACATCAGTAAAAGGAAGTCCTGTAATAACAGCAAAATCATAAGGCATGACCGTTGCCTCACCCCAAGAAAAATGGAAGGAATGGGTAGTCTCCCACCAGAACTCTCTGAATGCCTTCACCACTCCGACACTCCTCTGAGTACCTCCAACAACCCTCGCCATCTCAAAGAATTGCCCCAACCCGACAGCATACACTAAGCCTTTTGGCGAATGACCAAGCTCCTGACTGCCAGGCAACAGATCCCACAACCGACTGATGACCTCTGGAGAGCCCTGAGTACGTAGATCCTGCAGGTAAGCACAGCGCAGGTATGAATATCCCAAAATTCTTTTCAAATAAAAGCATTTCAATAAATCGATTGCACATTCCAATGTTCCAAGCAGAACTAGGGTTTGATCATTTAAGCATGCATTCACAATTTCTATATGGCTTGAAAACATGCAATAAATTCATGAGTTCAACAGAGGAAAAGAATCCGATCATCTTGGCACAGTATCTGACTTTTCATTACAACAGAAAGGCAAGGGTTACAAAATTACCTTCGTTTTCTTCTCCGGTGCCGAAGTGTGCTCTTTAAGATGAGGATAAAAATATCCCCTCATAGTTTGGGGGATGAAGGGCCGTTGATTCCTTAAGGCATTCTTTCTTCGAGCCGCTAGCTGAGCTTGGGAAGGACCCTTCTTTGTGGGTCGTTGTCTAGGAGGCATATTGACAAATCGAAAAGCCAAGTCAAGCCCTAGAGTCGATCGATTGCACTGGAAATTGGACAAAGGGATGCTCTCTCCTCGCAAAACCGTCCATCTCCCTCCAACAATGTGTTTCAAAAACGAAGCCTGTTCGCCTTTATGAGGGACTGTTCACTGGCTTTAAATAGCCGCGCGACAGAACGTTCCCCATGGCCCAATTATCTAAAATGCCCATGTAATTTGATGATCTGCAATGTTAACCCTTATGGCATATTCTGTAACCCCCCTTGCAGGTATAATGGGCAACTAAGTCTCACAAAACCTCAAAGACTGGCCCTCAAGACGAGCCAAAAAAAAAAGAAAGAAGAATACAAAAAGCCTGTATCTGTGACAGCCTCCCGAGCAGAGAACACCAAGAAGAACAGCTTCCCAAGCAGAGCACCACCGAGAAGAGCAGCCTCCCAAGCAGAGCGCAACAACAAAAAAAAAGAAGAGAGAAAGAAAGCCGACTCCCCAGAAATGCAGAGTCCACGGCCCCAAAAGAGAGAGAAAGAAAGCCGACTCCCCAGAAATGCAGAGTCCTCGGCCCCAAAAGAAAAGAAAGAAGTTATCTCACCAGACAAGAGCAGAGTCCCTAGTTTCTCAAACAAAGTTAAGGGCACAAAAGAAAAGACGAACAATCAGCAAGAACAGACCAGCAACAAGACCGACACAAGAATAACAAAAGAACAGGAAAAGAAGTAGCATGAGACCCCTGGCAGCTACACTTATCCCCAGCAGAGCAGAAGGAGAAGTGGTATGAGTCCCTCCGGCATCCACAAAGACCAGTTGCAGCATGAGACCCTCCGACAGCTACAACTCGTCAGCAGCAGTAGTGTGAGACCCTCCGGCAACTACCCTGCACCAGAAGAAGTGGTATGAGACCCTCCGGCATCCACAAAGACAGTTGCAGCATGAGACCCTCCGGCAGCTACAACTCGTCAGCAGCAGTAGTGTGAGACCCTTCGGCAACTACCCTGCACCAGAAGAAGTGGTATGAGACCCTCCGACATCCACGAAAGACCCATTGCAGCATGAGACCCTCCGGCAGCTACAACCCGTCGACAGTGATAGCATGAGACCCTTCGGCAGCTACTCGCAAAGACCAGTTGCAGCATGAGATCCTCCGGCAGCTACAACCTGGCACTAAAGACAGCTACTAGCCAACCGTAGTAGTACCGAACCCTCAAGAAGTCACATGTAAGCACAGCAAAGGTATAAAAGCACATTTCTACCCCTTTCTTGCTTGTGGTTAGTAATTTCTGAATTACGATTTGGCTTGATTCCCTTCTTAAAGGGATACGTAGGAATCCTTTCTCAGAAAGGTCCAGCCATTAGATTCCCCAATTCACCCTTCTAGCCCGTTACCTTATCTCTTGATGCTCATTGGGATTGGGTCTTATTTTATCGACAACCCCACTTTTTCCAAAAGTGACGTTGCCGAGGGGCTCTTTAAGTACGCCAATCCAATTCGCAACCTTTTAGATGCATTTTAATGTAATAAAATCGCATTAAGGGGCATTTTGGTAAATTCCTGACCGATCCCGAGACTTTTGGAAACATTTCATAAGTTTCCCGTGAAGGAAGTACCTTTTGGTACCTTACTCATGCAAAGGGACCTCTTGGGAATAAAACCTGTTGGACTTTTTGGATATTTTCTCGGAATGTTCCAGAAACTGGTTTTGGCGCCAAAATCGGTTATGGCCACCTTGTGTCACGCGAAAACTCGAGGCCTAGAAAGTGGATACGTAAGGTCGTGCGACACCTTGAGGCTACTAACTGCAGCCTATAAATAAGACCCTCCCCCTCTCAGAAATAGATCCCCAACTTCAGCCTACTGTTACTCTGCACAAATTGCATCATAACAAAGCCCCCCAAACACACCTCTCTCTCTCTCTCTCTCTTACCTTCAACCCACCCAATTCTCTTCAATCTACACCCATTTCTTCAACCCACTCACTTGGAATCTCTTGCATCAATTCCCTCAGGATCTCAAGGCCAGAAACAACCAATTGAAGGGTCTTGTATCTAACTTGATACAGGATTCGGGGAAGCATCAAGGGTAACGAAATCTAAACTCCCTCCTCTCTCTCCCTCTTACTCAATTCTTCATAATTCTCTCATTTACTTTTGTTAGGATTCAATAATTAGACCCGAGCTGTCTGGATTATTGAATCCCAATCGCAATCTCTCTGTTTAAGTCCTTTGATCTGTGTAATTGAATTGCTCTTGTTGAATATTTGCTTGAATTGGTGTTCAAACCCCAAAGGGGGTGTGGATCTACCCATATCCACACTCCCGGGGTCGATTTGTTATTATTCCTGTATTTCGTACATAATTTGATTAATCAATTGGATCTGGATTAGTTATTGTTGATTCTGATGTTCATTGTTTAAGTTTCTGCAGATGGCCTCTGTATGTCACGCGACATATTGTTTCGAGGTGATCCTGTGTCACGCGACACATGTGGTCACTGGAATCATATGTCATGCGACATATTGTGACCTATTTACAGAAACCTTTTTCAGTTGTAATCTGTCTTAGATTGTTGTAGCAGGGATGTGGCCTCCCTCAATAATGGGTTAACAAGTTGTAGATCTCAATTCATATTGAATAAAATGCATGATTACCCATTTGTTCATTGTCAACACTTGCATACACTTTTGGATTTGCTTGGATGTTTAATTGAAAGACTCGTCTATGGACGAGGCGTGTTGGGTGAACTCTCGGTTCTTCCCAACACGTAACCTGACCCCCGAGCCCGTATTTTCTCTGTCAAAAAAAGGTTTTCAATGTTTCCTCTTAAAACGGCGTGGCGACTCCTTCATTTTCACGAAAAACAAATTTTCGGGCGAGCGCACATTCAACTTATAACCTATTTTGACTAGGGGTTATATGTGATATAAATATAAGTCTTTTGCAGCCATAATTCCTTCCTCATATAATTGTTCTAAAGTTTATGAAACCTTAGAGATTGATTTTGATTTTAAATTAAAAGGCTTCCCAAAATTATTCCATAATTTAGGGTTTGATTATTGAATATTGATTCAATAATCAAGAGGATCATCTAGTAATCCATCAAGAAGGTGTTCTTGGATTCGTTCGCGTGTGGATTACCATTAGAGGGTGGTTACGTTATCACCTAAGGCTTGGATCAATTCATCACAATGAAGATCAAGGAGAATTTTGAAGATCTGATTCGTTGTCAAAATTCAAGGCTTGGATTTTAAAGATCTATTTTGTTAAACTATATCGCATTCGAGGTATGTAATTCTATTTCATGACTTTCTAATCTCTTCATGCTAGGCGGATTATAGGGCTAGGGTTTTGATGTTAATTAAATCTTCCGCTGCGTTTGTAATCCCAAAACCCAACAGTGGTATCAGAGCCCTCTCTTGCCATGATTAGGATTGAAATTGCATGCTAGATTTAATATGATTATTTGCTACCATGTTACATGAAATAGATCTAGATTCCATGTGTTTTGTTTTTATGAAAACAAGTATATATGATATGCTATATTCATGATTAATGATAAATTAATTAGATTTATTTATCACATATGTTATTAATCTTTTAATATGATTGAATTAGATTTGTAATTTCTCAAAATTGAATCAAATTGTTTGTATGATATTTTGTGAAGCCCTATGTTCATGATTATGTTCACATGAGATCTATGTTACAACCATGCGATGTTTGTTACATGTTGAAAACCTTCTAAATATTTAAATCTTATGCCATTCCTTGATTAGAACACTTGTGATATTTTAGGGTATTTGATGTAGTTTCGACTCAGTTGGGTGCATCTTATATCTTAATTTGTGATCAAGGTGAGATAATGGTTGATGTAGTTTTGACTCAGTTAGGTGCATCGTTCCATGTCTCACATGTTTGAAAAGGGTTTTGATTCAATTGGTGCTTTCAAATGAGATTTGACCCAAGGCATAGATGAGATTTAAAAGATGCTTTTGATATATGATATCTATTGAAATCTCATAAAAGACCTAAAAGTCATATAGTGATATGATTGATGTTTCTACCTAAATAGCTTGATTTCGGGCATTGACTCAGTTAAACCAAAATCAAGTGAAATATGGATCTTAGCCTACTATGATTATATGATACATGCTTGTATTTGAAGGTGTATAATTTAGTGGGAGTATTTATGAAATACATTATTTGCTCTTAGATGATAAATGTGTTGATATTGATATATGTTTATATTATTTGCATATTTTATTGTAGAATGGCTACACACAATAATCAACCCCTGTCACTGTGATCTGTCCTTGAGAAGGACAAGCTTGAAGAGAATGGTACAAACTATTCTGATTGGATCAGAAGCCTCAAAATTGTTTTGAAGCAAGAGAAGTAACTGTACGTTCTCAATGAACCCATTCCACCTCAACCTACTCCAAATGCTCCTAGGGCTGATAGGGATGCAAATAAGAAATATAATGATGATTCTATGGATGTCGCATGCCTTATGCAAGCCACTATGTCTAAGGCTCTTCAGAAGGACCTTGAGCACATAGATGCAACTTTTGATCTTGCTGAGCGCTTAAAGGAAATGTTCCAAGTGCAAGCAAGAAATGAGAGGTATGATGTGGTTAAGTCCTTAACTGCATGCAAGATGCAAGAAGGGCAATCGGTGGGAGCTCATGTCCTTAAGATGAAGGGTTACATTGAGCGTCTCGATAGGCTTGGAAATCCGTTGAGTTTGGAACTCGCTACGGATTTGATATTGAATTCATTGCCTGAAAGTTATAGTCATTTTATTATGCATTATCACATGACTGGCATGGATAAGAATCTCTCGGAATTGCAAGCGATGCTTAAGACCGCAGAGATGAATATCAAGAAGCCTAAAACCGATACTGTGTTAATGGTTAACAAAGGTAAAGGGTTCAAGAAAGATGGCAAAGGTAAAGCAAGTGTTTCTAAGCCTAAGGCAAAAGTTGCCGATGCCAAAGAGGCTCCCAATTCATCTCAAAAGGATGCGGTTTGCTACCATTGCCAAGAGGTTGGACATTGGAAGCGCAACTGCAAGGCTTACAAGGAAGGCCTAAAGGCGAAGAAGAGCAATGCGATTGCTACTACTTCAGGTATTTATATGATATATATTTTCCTTTCTGTTTCTAGTTCATGGGTATTAGATACCGGATGTGGATCTCACATTTGTTTAAATGTGCAGGGACTGAGAAATAGGAAGCTACTCAAACAAGGTGAAGTTGACCTGCGTGTTGGGAATAGAGCAAGAGTTGCTGCATTAGCCATAGGGACATATGATGTAACTTTACCTAGTGGCTTAGTACTTGTTTTGAACAATTGTTACTATGTTCCGGATTTCAGTAGGAATATTATTTCTGTTTCTTGTTTGGATAATGAGGGATATAATTTTCTTATTTCGAATAAGAATTTTTATACTCCCTCCGTCCCGGGCCAAAAGGTAAAGTTTGTGCCTCGCACGCAAAATAAGAAATGTGATGTAGGAAAGAGAAAAAGTTTAAATGTTGTGAGTATGAAAAATTAAATAGGAAAGAGAATGAGTGGGAGGTGATGTAAGAAAGAGAATGTTGTGAGTGTAAAAGTAAAGTAGGAGAGAGATGAGTGGAGAGAATAGTGATTTAAGGTTTCCTTTTTGGGAAAGTGTCTTTTTAAATGAGACGCCCAAAAAGGAAATTTGTGGCTTTTAGGCTGGGACGGAGGGAGTATTTATTTAATTGATATGCTTTATGGTATTGCAAATTCATTTAATAGCCTTTATGTTCTTGATGTTGATGAGAAACAAGATAGTGTTGAAAATGTTTATCATGTGGATAAGAAGTCTAAACCGAATGACGTGAACAACTCGTTCATGTGGCATTGCCGGCTTGGTCATATAAATGAGAAACGCATTTCTAAACTCCACAAAGATGGAATGTTAGACTCGCATGATTATGAATCATATGAGATATGCGAATCTTGTTTATTGGGTAAAATGACCAAACCACCCTACACTAAGAGTAGTGAAAGGGCTAGTGACTTATTGGGCCTAATACATACTGATGTATGCGGACCAATGAGCAGCATTGCTAGGGGAGGATTTCGGTATTTCATTACATTCACTGATGACTTTTCTAGATATGGCTATGTCTATCTAATGAAGTCAAAGAGTGAATTGTTTGAGATGTTTAGAACATTTCAAAATGAAGTACAAAATCAACTAGGCAAAACAATTAAAGCACTTCGATCCGATCGTGGTGGTGAGTATTTGAGCCAAGAGTTTGACAATCATCTCAAAAACTGTGGAATTGTTTCAGAGTTGACTCCACCCGAAACGCCACAATGGAATGGTGTTTCCGAGAGGAGGAATAGAACCTTATTAGATATGGTTCATTCGATGATGAGTCAAGTAGACCTTCCTATATCCTTTTGGAGACATGCATTTGAGACTGCTGCATTCACACTGAACAGAGTCCCTACTAAATCGGCTCATAAGACCCCACATGAGATGTGGCATGGAAGAAAACCTAATTTGTCTTTCATGAAGATTTGTGGTTGCGAAGCTTATGTGAAGAGACTTGTCTATGATAAGTTAGCACCTAAATCTGACAAGGTTATTTTTGTTGGTTACCCTAAGGAAACCAAAGGGTATTACTTTTACAACCGTGTTGAGAACAAAGTGTTTGTTGCTCAATATGGTACTTTTCTTGAGAAATAGTTTCTCAATAAAGCATCTAGTGGGAATAAATTGATCTTGAAGAAGTTCAAGAATTCGAAAATAACATGGAACCGATAGTAGAGACTGAACCAACTCTACAAGAAGTTGTGGAACCGGTTCAAGATCCACAAGTCCATTATAGATAGGATAGGTTACGATCCGCACCCAAGAGATATGGATTTCTCGTGTCGGAAAGTAATGAAGTGGAAGTCATTAAGAATGACGAACCTACTTCCTAAGAGGCGATGTCTGATCCCGATTCGGATAAATGGTTAGAAGCCATGAAATCCGAATTGCAATCCATGTTGGATAATCATGTTTGGAACTTGATTGAGCTACCCGAAGGTGTAAAAACCATAGGGTGCAAGTGGGTCTTCAAGAAGAAGACTGACATGGATGGGAATGTGCATACTTATAAGGCAAGGCTTGTAGCAAAGGGATATAGGCAAACTCATGGTGTAGACTATGACGAAACCTTCTCGCATGTTGCCATGCTTAAGTCTGTTAGAATTTTGATTGCCATAGCCACATATTATGACTATGAGATATGGAAAATGGATGTCAAAACCACTTTCCTTAATGGAAAACTGCTAGAGGATGTGTATATGACACAACCCGAAGGTTTTGCAGATCCACAAAATTCTAGTAAGGTGTGCAAGTTGCAAAGATCCATTTATGGATTGAAGCAAGCTTCTAGGAGTTGGAATCTTCGGTTCAATGAGAAAATCAAAGAGTTTGGTTTTATCAAGAACGAAGATGAACCTTGTGTATACATGAAATTCAGTGGGAGCGTTGTGCTATTTCTCTTGTTGTATGTCGATGATATCTTACTCATTGGAAATGACATTCCTGCACTTGAGACTGTCAAGTCTTGGTTAGGGAAGTGTTTCTCAATGAAAGATATGGGCGAAGCCGCTTACATCCTTGGTATCAAGATCTATAGAGATAGATCAAAGAGGATCATTGGTTTGAGTCAAAGTACCTACATTGACAAGGTTCTTAGAAGATTCAGGATGGAAAATTCTAAGAGAGGAAACTTGCCAATGGGTCATAGTGTTTCTCTTAGTAAGACTCAGTGTCCTAAGACAACTGATGAACAAAAGAGGATGAATGAAATTCCATACGCTTCAGCTATTGGGTCTATCATATACGCTATGATTTGTACTAGACCCGACGTCTCGTATGCTTTGAGCATGACAAGTCGTTACCAATCTGATCCGGGTGAGAACCATTGGATGGCAGTCAAGACGATCCTAAAGTACTTTCGAAGAACTAAGGATGCGTTCTTGGTATTTGGAGGGATGGAAGAAGATCTTGTTGTAAGAATTACACAGATGCTAGCTTCCAAACCAACAAAGATGATTTCCGATCGCAGTCGGGATTTATGTTTATGCTTAACGGAGGTGCGATATGTTGGAAGAGTTCCAAGTAGAGTAATACTGCCGATTCTACTACTGAGGCCAAATATATAGCGGCATCCGATCCAGCTAAGGAGGCAGTTTGGATCAAGAAGTTCATTAGTGACTTGGAAGTTGTTCCAAGTATCACTAATCCGGTGGAACTTTATTGTGACAACAATGGTGCCATTGCGCAAGCAAAGGAACCAAGGTCACACCAGAGATCCAAACATATACTTAGACATTTTCATCTCATCCGAGAGTTCATTGAATGGGGAGACGTTAAGATATGCAAAGTATCAACCGGTGATAACATTAGGGATCCGCTTACAAAGCCCCTCGCACAAGATAAGCATGATGGTCATGTGAGGTCCATGGGTATTAGATACATAGATGGAGCCTAGTCCAAGTGGGAGATTGTTGGTGTAGTGCCCTAGGCGTTTAGTTATATTTGACTTATTATCTAAACCACTTTGTAATCTTCCTTTATCATTTATTATAGAGAAAGTATTATTTGGTTCATTATATGTTTTGCATGTTTATTATATTGAACTGCGTCCCTAGTTGTTGTGAACAACTAGTATAAGTTGGTAATGGATAATCATGGAGAGGATTATATGCATGTGATGCACATTACACTTATGGATACTTGCTGGAGAACAAGTATTGGACATGACCTACCAATGAGATTTATGACATGGTTAATAGTCATACGTGTCATGAATAAATCTCATGATAGTCGTGTTATTGAATCCTTAGTACCTGAGATTATCATCGTCTTCCACATGATGAAGATCGTGTTTGATATAGTCTAACCCTGTCTTTAATCGGATAGGGTTTTGATGTTAAAATTAAATCTTCCGCTGCATTTGTAACCCCAAAACCCAATTGATGGAGGTCTTGGTTGACATTTAAACTTTTGACCTTTTTGTGTGTTTTTAGACCGGACCAATTAAGGTTGCCTACTTTCCCCCAGACTAGAGGGCTCAGGTCTGCGTAGTTTGACACTACAAGGAGTGCCAAGAGATGTACAACTGATCTTCCTTACGTGAAGTATCTGCGAAGTTTGCTTCCGTTGACTGGATTCATGAAGGGATTGGTGTCTAGGTCTGTAAGCTTCATGGCACCTCTGGAGAAGATCTTTTTGACCACGAAAGGGCCGATCCATGTTGGTTCCCATTTTCCCAGTGGGTTGGTTTGAGTGGGAGGCTTTTCTTTGAGTACCAGATCGCCTTCCCTGATGTCTCGAGACTTGACTTTCTTGTCGAAAGCTCTAGCCATTCTGCTTTGGTAGGCTCAGATGTGTTCCATGGCCTTCAGTCATCTCTCGTCTAGCAGAGCCAATTCATCGTGTCAGCTTCGGAGCTATTCGACTTCGTTGATCTCGTTTTCCAGCAGCACTCGGAGTGAGGGAATTTCTAATTCAACAGGCAGTACTGCTTCCATCCCGTATGTCAGGGCAAACGGAGTTTCTCCCGTGGCTGTTCTAACTGATGTCCGGTAGCCCCAAAGTGCAAGGTGCATCTTTTCGGGCCAATCACGTCCTCAGGTGGTCATTTTTTGGATGATCCGTTCGAAGGTCTTTTTTGCTGCTGCTACGGCGCCATTTGTTTGTGGCCTGTAGGGAGAAGACTTGTAGCGTGCGATCTTGAATTTGGCCAGCAGTCTGTCGCATTCTCCTTCGAAGTGGGAGCCATTGTCTGATATGACCTCGTTTGGGATGCTGTATCGGCAGATGATATTTTCTTTGAGGAAATGTGCGACTTTCTTGGAAGTGAGCACCTTGTAGGACTTGGCTTCAACCCATTTTATGAAGTAGTCAATGGCTACCAAGACGAATTCGTGGCCGTTACTGCCTGGCAGAGCGATTTTCTCGATGATGTAAATCCCCCATATGGCGAAGGGCCAGGGCATAGTCATGCAGTAGAGATCATGAGGAGGTAGATGATTGAGGTTGGAGAACCATTGAAACTTGTCGCAGCTTCGGACAAGTGGATGCAGTCTGCCTCCATGGAGATCCAGTAGTAGCCCATTCGAAGAATGATCTCCATTAGGGCTCTGGCATTCATGTGGGGACCGCAAGCCCCATTGTGGACTTCGTTTATGAGCTCGCTTGCTTTTTCCTTGCTGATGCAGCGTAGGAGCGGTCCCTGGTAGCGCTTTTTGTATAGCATGTCTCCAAGGATGACAAAGTGAGAGGCGAGGCATTTCAGGGCCATGATGCTCTTAGCTTTGACTCCTTCTTTGCGTTGACCTTCCTTGTTCATGAAGGCGGTTTCCCCTGTTTTTTTTAAGGTATTAGAAGATCTAGTGGACGCACTGTGTTGGTGAAGAGGCTTCCGATTTGCATCTCTTTGGCTCTTCAGCAGTTCCCAAATTCACTTTGGTTAAAACCTCCTCGGCAGCTTGGGCCCGGTTTTTCTCTCATTTGAAAATGTGCTTAAAGGTTTGTTTAATGCATTGTTCAATTAATGTGTCTGTTTTTTTTTGTTAGATGAATTGTTATTAACTGTTTTAGTTAACTCATCATTTGTTAAAGATGCAATGAAAGGATATTTTAGAAAGGTCGGACCTTTTTATTGAAAGCGTAGAGAAGATACATGGACTCTAATCTTCTGGCGTAAAGCCATTGGACAACTCGAAAGACTCAAATTTAAAGATAACATGACTCGAAGGTAGACTCTTGGTGATGAGGGATTGGACCAGGCTTCATTGCTCTTTCCGGGTTGTAGGTCTAAAGAGGGTGGCGATGGCTTTGGTGGCCATTCTTCATTTGATGCGGTTCCCAGAGGATGGCTTGCCTGCGGTTCGACTTCAAACCAGATCGCAGAGGTTTTAGGTTGCTCCTTTGATGATGTCCCTCCATTGGTGTTGTTGCCAGCTCTTGGGGGACCTTGATGGTAGAAGTCATTGAGAGCTTCCTCCAGGAGGGCAAAGCATTCGCTGAGTCGGAGCTGATTCTTGCTGATGTTGATTATCTTCATAGAATCTGCTTCCTTATCTGGGATCCTTGCTTGGATGACATTTATGATGTCTGAATCGAGGGGGCATGCTATCTCTCCTTCTCTGATTAGGCTTTGAAGGAGTTTACGCCATTGTTCCTCCAGGTCAGATACCTGGATGTTGAATAGGACTATGCTGTGATGGCTGTCCTCGTGAGATCCACGCGTGTCTGCAAGAGGGTTGTCATGCACCAGCGGGTCGGTGATGAGCCAGCTTTCCTTAGGAGGGTTCTCGGCGAAGTATGAGTCTACTTCTCGGTCAAGCTCCATCTGGGCGTCCATCTCTTGATCTTCTTTCAAGCATTCTTCGTAGTTGCATATTTTGGAGTTGTCGTCTTGGCCCATGAGTTTTTTGATCTCTAGCTCGTCACGGCTTAGAGCGTGAATGTAGGGATCAATTTCGTAGCGGGATAGGACTGGAGACTCGCCTGCAGAGGAGTATTCGATCATATCGGGACCTTCTTCTGGGTCATAGCTTGCTGGCCAAGCGCTTGCCATCGTGCTGCTTTTGCGGATCACCTCGAGGTTTCCATTGGCATTGATGAATTTCACGCATTGGTGAAGAGTAGATGATAATGCTTTCATCTGATGCAGCCAAGGTCATCCCAGCAGGACGGAGAAGGTTGGTATGATTTCCACAACTTGGAATTCCACCGACTCCAATTGTGCGTTGAATTGGATCCTCAGATTGATTACTCCTACGACCGGGCCTGGAGTGGAGTCGTAAGCTCGAATTATCCGGGGCGAAGGTCTCATCAGGGAGCGGTTGAAACGGAGTCGTTTCAATGTGCTCAAGGAAATTATGTTGACTGCGAAGCCGTTATCGATCAAGCTGTTCGGGAGGTAGAACATCTCTATCATTATAAGGATGAGGAGGGCCTCGTTGTGTCTGTTTTCACATATCGACAAGTCTGCGTCTGTGAAGGCTAGACTGCTTCCGGCACTGCCGTTTGATTCAGTCTCCTCCGGGGAGCGTTCGATCCATCCATTGGTGTGTCTTGATCGTGGTAGAGATCTTAGGGAGACTTTAGCGATGCGCGGATTTCTTTACCCTTTTTTTGAACATCTTTTGAGTCGCCACCTACATTATTCATTTGGAAACATAGAAAAACCATTTTTTGAAAGAGATTTTGGGTTCGGGACTTAGGTTATGGAATGGGAAGGTCAAGGAGCACCCATTCCACCCAATCCGGAGATCGGTCTTGCTAAAGAAAAGAGAGGTTTTCAAAAGAAGAAGATTTCAAATAAAAATAAAATAAAGATCCATTTAACGGGGTTAAACGGAATGTAGGATCGATTGCTTTGAGACCATCCCCATGATTTAGGGAGGCTCTAGGCCGATCCTAGATTCTATGTATTTATACCACTCTAACAATCAATTAGAAAGGAAATAGGGGGGTACCTTGCGTGAGGTGATTCGGGCAGAGTTTCGACTCAAGTTTAGAGTCGAATCTTGACAAGGACAGAGCTTCGCCTCAGTCCTTGACTCGAATCTTGATGTTTGTTTATCAACAAGGTTGACAAACAAACTTTTAGGTGATTTTAGGGGTGATTTACAGGAATCTTTCAAGGAGAGAAACCAGTAAATGTAGGGGGATCGTGTATCCCTGAAATACTGGAAGTCACCAAGTATTTATAGGTGATGGAGAGGTGTTGAAGATGAGATCAAACACCTTGAGAAGGTTCCAGACTCAAAAATTCATTGGTTGGCCGGATGGTTGAAGTTTTATCCCGAAAAGAGGTTGAAATCGACGAGGAAACTGTTATCTGCATTCTGCAGAACTCCTTTATCTCGTGCGAGACACACCATTCTGCGCGAGATAATGCAGCCTGTGGACAATTCTGCCCTTCCCTCGCTCGTATGCAGTTTAGTCCCAAACTAACGGTGGTTAGTCAAAACTTAACGAAACATGACAAAATGGTGGATTTCTACTTCTTGACTCAAAGCGAGACTTAGAGCAGTATAAATGTGCTCCGATGGATTTAGAATGGGGTCTCTACAGAGCCCTTCGCCGACAAGTCTTATGGAAGAAGTCATGTCGACGATGGAAAAGACATCATTCTGAATATCGGGATGGTCGGGCCGAACGGCTTTCTACGTATCTCTATCGAAGAATCAGACCATAACGTAGTTCGACTCCAAAACACGAAAAGGCTGCTTTAGGTATTTTGAAAATCATTTCGAAAATCGAAGAGATTTTGTTTTGAAAAGGTAAATTCATACTGAGGAATCAAATCAAGACCCAATTCTGAATATACCTCTGTACGAAGATTCGTCTGCAGGCTCAGAACTGCGGGAAATATGTTAGAAAACAAAGGCTTACCTGTCCGATCCTTTGAGTCCTGTCGGTTTTGTGACAATTCGCCTGTCTGGGCTCCGAATCGGGCTTTTTGTTGTTGAGGATGACGATTCACATGTTTGGGCGTTGAATCAGGCTTTTGTGATGACGATCCACCTGTCGAGGCATTGGATCGGGCTTTTGTGTTGACGATCCACCTGTCTGGGCGTTGGATTGGGCTTTTCTGTTGACGATCCACCTGTCTGGGCATTGGACTGGGCTTTTGTGTTGATGATCCACCTGTCTGGGCATTTGATCGGGCTTTTCTGTTGACGATCCACCTGTCTGGGCATTGGACCAGACTTTTCTGTTGACGATCCACACTGTGCAGGCGTTGGGACCGGGCTTTTCTTTTGATGATCCGGTATGCAGGCTCACGAATCATGTGGAATGAGTTGATCTCTGGATCAATTGTCTTTCGGGCGACTGGTGCCGTACCGGGCGATCGTGCAGGTGTCACGTTCGGCTCGTTCCGTGACTTGCGGTGCCGATTTTTCCACGTTTCCTTGTTAGTGTATCACTTCGAAGGGTAAATGTGTCAAAATTTTGAATTTTGACGTTGTGTAGACGCTTATTGTCGAGGACAAAATCGTACAATTCCAGAAGGTATATCTCGCGCGAGATATCTTGTCTCGTGCGATACTTCTACTGTTGGGGCAATATAATAGAAGCTATTGTTTCATTTTAAAACACCTCTTAACATATTTCCCTCCCTAACTTGAGCCAAGGCGAATTTTCTCTGCGATTTTTTTCGTGTGTTTGCTTGTTTATTTCTTGTCCCAATCAACCCTCAATCCTTCCTCCTTCCAAAATCAATGGCTCAAGAAAGAAAAAAAATCCAATTTTGGGGAGTTATTTGTTCGGGAAAGATTATCCCCGCGACGACCTCACTTTCGATAGGGACGTGCACATTTCTACCACCGTTCATGAAGGTTTGGTAAGAGCTTCTCTCTCAATTCTTGTTTCTTTTATTGCATTGCATTCGAATCCATGCTTTTTGAATCCCAATTTCATCAATGACAGTTTTTGTCTAGAACTTAGTTCTACCTTGCATGCTTTGATTTTTGTTGAATTTGTTGAATGTTTGGCATTGCATTGTGTGCGCATGAGTCCCCTACATATCATGGATTGTAGGAGGGGTTGATTCGGGTAGTCAAATGCATCTTGGGGCATGCTTTTCTTGTGCGCACTCCAAGTGTTCGATGAAATGCCTCAATGAGAAATTTCTTCTATTTCTTTGAATTTTTGCCATGGGATGTTGTCTAACATTGCTCTTTTGCTTTTCCTCTGTTTTGCAGTCGTACAGGCCGACGAAAAACTGTCGTGGGAGTCCAAAATTGGCCCGAGCTTTGTGGGACAAGATCAAGGGCCTCAATGGGGTTCGAGCTAGGATGGCTCAAACGGGGCTTTTGACCTTCGTTGATAACCTCCAAGGGATAAGACGTACTCCCCAAGTTCTTCAGGTAATCTGGGAGAGGTGGTGGGATACTAATCACACCGTGCATCTGCGCTTTGGGGAAGCCACTATGACTCCGACGGATTTTCTTGCTATTACGGGGATTGAGTTCATCGGCGATCCCCTCCCGAAGACTGCGGGTTACAAGCCTGTGAGTCCGGCTGTATGGAGGCAGCTGATTGGTTTTGCCCCTAACAAGGTTAAGAGGTTTGCTGCTGAGTTGTCACCTCTCCGGGGTCAACTTGAGGCTTATGCTCTTAAGCCGAATGCGGATACTGATCGGTTGGTGCGGGGTGCCCTCTGGTACATTCTGTCGGAGAGCATTTTTGCGAACCATTCTTCTACGGTCCGTCTCTCTCTCTTAGGTTTGTTGGTTGATTTGGATGATGTGAGGACTTATGATTGGGGCTCAGCGGGGCTGGCTTTCTGTTATCACGCCATGGATGAGGCATGTAGGCACACCAAGGATACTCTGTCAGGGTATTCTTATGCTTGGGAGGTATGCTCTTGATTCTGTTTGTCCTTTATCTTTACTCTTTGTATGTATTTCGTACTGAATCTGTTCTGTTTTCTGGTGCAGATATGGGGCTATGTTGTCTTCGGGTTGTACAAGTTTGAGCTTGATATAGCCGGACCCCTTTGTTCCCGGATATCAAGAGGTGGAGCCACCCCAATCGGAGTGTTGATGAGGAGGAGGATCAGGAGTAGACCCTGACTGTTGCAGAGGCGCGGGCCATATTGGACGCCTTTGAGTATGAGCGGCTAGGCCTTTATCCATGGACCTTGGTGGAACGGGAGGTTCACCGTGCTTGGGATGCCACTGCGATGCAGAGGATGTTAGTATCTCTGGAGGGGGATACCATGTATCTGGCGAGCGAGTCTTCCCTCAGCATGGCAAAGGTTCACTGCCATATAGGGTGCCAGCGGATCCGCCGAGGGCGATGTACCCTACCCACTTTATTCTAGATGATGATTATGCCGATCTTGTGAAGGGTTGTTCGGCGATGGATCGTCTTGTCCGAGGAGCTTCCTATGCGGAGTTCTTGCCTCGACTGATGGGTCCTCTTCCAGTGGGTGCTAGGCGATCGCTTGCTCGTGGTTCCACCTATGCCTCCGCCTCAGGTTCATCAGCCCCTAGTACTTCTTCCCAGTATGTCGGTCCTCTGCCCTTCGCGCCAGATTATGGTCCTTTGAGCTACGCATATATGATGGGGAGTATGCGGATGATGGGCCACATCCCGATCCCAGATCATATTCCCGAGGGTTACTGCGGTATGCGAGGGGGATTGTTGTTCCTTGGGGGTGCTTGATCACGGTTTACTTGAGCTCCGTTCTGGATGTAGTGGACCGCTCCGACTGCTTCTTTTCCTTTGTTCGGGACAGGTGCTGGATTTGATAGGTTTGTCCGATAGCGGTAAGACAAAGCAAGGGTCGCTGTTGTCTTCTGAAGGCTCAGGGTCTTTTCGAACTTGGTTCCGGTGTTGACCATGGCACAGAGATCTGGATAGAAGTGATGGCTGATCAAGGTCCTCAGAGATGGTTTGAGGCAGGAATGGAAGATGTCCATTTGCTCTTCTTTGGAAAGCGGATCCATTATCTCGCTTAGTTTCTAGTTCCATCTTTTGTAGAACTCGCCTACTGGTTCATCATCCTTTTGTTCGGTGGCTTGCAGATCATGGCAGTTTGTTTCCCATTCAAGGTTGGCGCGGTACTTCTCCAGGAATATTTCGCTGATTTGATCCCAGGTGGAGCGGTTTTCTGCCTTTACGTTGAGGAACCACCTTAATGCCGTGGATTTGAGGGAATGCTGGAAGTGATCCGCCATTTGTTGAGGGGTTGCCCCTTTGGCTCTCATACCCAAGACATAGGTGTCGATGTGTGTTTTTGGGCATTCTGCACCATCGAACTTTTCCATTTTCGACATCCTGAATTTCGGAGGAAGTGGGACCACCTTGTTTGGATTAGTGGGCATGAGGGAGTCCTTCCGAGAGCTGGCTAGTTTGCCTTGCATGTCCTTCATCTGTTCGATCAACCAAGCCATGTGGGGATCAGTAGGTTGAGGCGGGTTGCTATTTTCGGGGATGGACACCGAAGATAGAGGCGGATTGGCTGATGGGATCGCCATTCGGGAGTCTGGGGAGGTAGTTGGTGTATACTATCCCATACCCTGGGTTGTTGAAATTGAGGGCGTGATTACCCGGGCCGCTAAGGGTTGTGTTTGGGAATTGAGGAAATGTTTCATTAGCCCCGAGTGGCAGACCAGCGGGTGGTAGGTTTGAGATGTCGGGATATCCGCTTGGGATGCCTGTTCCAGGTAAACATTGGGATTTTAGGTTATGGTTGCGAGGCTCATATAGAGGCAGAGGATTGAATCCTGGGGGATACCGATATGCATTGGGATCTGGCGGAGCATGCACGTACGTGTGTTGTTGATACTGAGCTTGGGGCACAGGGCTGGGAAATTGACTGTGCTAAGGTGGGCATATCGGAGCTGCTTGACTGATGCCTGAGTGGAGCTTTGAGTGAGAGCTGCTTTGCGTTGCTGGGATCTCGTAGCTTGGCGGAGGTGGGACCTGCTGATAGCTTTGAGGACCCGGGGGAGCAGGTATTTCTTCGTCTTCAATGAGAATGAAGGTCCCATCTGTTTGGGGAACAACAACGGCTCCGCGATGGCGAATGGTGTCTGCGATCCAGGATTGCTGCTCTTCCTGGCGCTTCTTGAGAGTCTCGAAGGTTTGTAGTACCTCCTCCATTGTCTGCAAGTTTCTCAGTGGTGGGGTTCCGTTTCCCTCACTGTTATCTGTTGATCCCGCCATGGGGGAGTAGCGGACTGTTCGAACCGCTGAACTGGATGGGCTGCCGGACCTTGTAACTTCGATACTGAAAAGGCGGCTCCCGGGTACTCTCAACCACTCTCGGTTCGCTGGAGGGGGTGACGGGTAAGGTTTAGATATGGGAAGACCTTTGTGGATGAAGGGAGAAAGCTCATGTGATATGCAGTTTCCGCTTTTCTTTATTTTTGATTTTTTTTTTAATTTACTTAAAATAGTGTTTTCTCAGAATCCTAGGTAGGTTGAAAAAGATTGCTTTTCTTTTTCGCAACTATGCTAGATCCTGGGTCAGTGGAGACCATCTGTGCGGCTATAAGCCCCTCGTTTTGCACCTGTATTTCGACATCTCGGGGTGGAAAGCCCCGGGCGAGGGTCCTATAGGGCAAGAGGTTTCCACCGGCCTAAAAGAAAAATTGAACCTAAGGACCGAGCCTGTCATCTTCGTTTTAATGCATTAGCCATGTGAATAGTGAGCCGAGCCGGCACCTGAGTCAAGATCTGGTCGAGAGTTCGGCATGACCTCTCTTTACCTTGCTTGCGCAAGGGATCTGTGATGTTAGGTGTTGGCTGGGTCATATTGTCATGGCTGACGTATTAAAGGCTTGATGACATGGTGTCATGTGGGCATGGATGTATATCCGGGACGGAACATCGTCTGGGTGTAGCTTCGAAAATCAAGATCAGGTCAAGATTTTAGCATGACCTTTCATCGCTTTGCTTGCGCAAGGGATCTTGAGTTTCGAGCTTCGACTCAGAAAATGGCCGGCATGGGATATGTATCCAGGCTGTATGACACGGACTGGGTAAAAACCAACCGAGTCTGGATAGAGTGTGACGCAAGCGTGCAGGGTTGACACTTGCTAGGATGGGATGTTTGGAATGATCCCGTACGCATCCAAGAGGCCTAGGAAGACCAAACGGACTGCAACTGAGACCACCCGGGTTGAGGGTTGTAGTGTGCAGTGTATCCGAGGCAGCAAGTGCATGTAGCGTGCGGTGTACCGAGGCAACAGTGCGAGTAGTGTGCGGTCGCTAAAATTTTTTTTTCTGAGTAAAACAGAAGTTTTTGAAGAATTTTAAATGTATGTACACAGATGTATATTGATGCATTTTTTTGTATTTTTATTTTTTTGTAAAATAAAAAGTAAATCACATGCACACATACAACAGTTAAAGAAAGGGGTAAAATGAAATTACCCAATAGAGTCGCCAACTTAAATTACCCAATAGAGTCGCCAACTGAAATTACCCAGATCCGGCTCGCGCGCGGGCCCCGGCATCTCGCATTTGCCGTATTCGTTGTTTGAGGAGGTGTCTCGCTGTGTTTTTGCTTGTAGAGTCGCCATGCCGTTTTGATTTAGCCCAAAACATTGAGAAAAGACATCAGTTTAAAAAAACTGTTGTTGTGTGATGAGATTTTTGAGTTCGGAGGTCAGGTTACTCCTCGGAAAGAGAATATTAGAATATTAGAGCTCACCCGAGTCGTCTCGTAAAAACGAGTCTTTCGGTACCCCTTCTTTCTTTAAATGTTCTGTGTGTGTGTGTGTATGTGCTTTTAAAAATGCATGCTGTATCAGATGTCTACATTGTACACTACGTATTGAAATAGTGCAGGAAGGAAGCCTTACCAATGTTGGTTCGTGTCTGTCTTCCGCTGGGGAATAGTGTTTGAGGATGGAATAGTGTTCCGGGATAGATCGGGGTTGCTTCGGGATGTGTCGATTGTCTGCGGACAGAGCTTCGGCGTGCCTCGAGATTGTCAGGTGTGCACTCAGGTAGAGTTTTGGCGTGCGTTGGGATCGCGGGGATCGTTCGCTGGATTCGGGCAGAGGTTCGTCGTGCGTTGGGATCGTCGGTTGCGCTCGGGCAGAGTTTCGGTGTGCGTCGGGATCGTCGGTTGAGCTCGAAAAGGGCCAGGACGCCTCGGGATGGACCTGGCAAGGCTTCGGAGTACCACGAGGGGCCTCAGAATACCTCAAGAGTGCCTCGAGGCAGCGTGGGAGCGTCTCGGGAGCGCTCGGCTGAGCTTTGGAGTATCACGAGGGGCCTCGGAATGCTTCGGAAGGAACCTAAAGGGACCGGGATTGCCCCGAAGGGTCTTAGAGGGGTGCCTGAAGGCTGGGGTGAGAGAGGATAAGAGGATTGTGTGTGAAAAATGAGAGGGGGATCCCTCTATTTATAGTGTAGGAAAATTTGCAAAGAGGTCTACACGAACCTCCCATGAAAACTAATTTTTTGGTTTTCCCAGATTTGAGGGAATATTGTGGACTTTAAGAGAATTTCGTAATAATTATGTCTGGGAGCAAATAGGTCCGCATGGACGTTCTGTGCTTTTCCAAATTTTCCGAAATTCCCAAAAATTCCTTTTGAGCTTTTTTATCCCAGAAAGGCCCCCCTTAGTTTGGTTGGTGGTTTTTTGAGGGCTACGGGTGTTCGAGACTACGTTCGTGTGAGTCTGCGGTGTTTCCCGTGTGTTCAGAAGAGAGTGATCCAGATTGGGGTACTTACAAGTGTTTGGTAGTGTCCAAAGGGATGTTGGGGTCCCTGGGTTGATAATTGTCCAAAGGCCGAATCAAACCCTCTTTGACCAATCCTCTAAAATCTTCACTCAGGGATATTCTGAAGTTACTGAACTTTATATTTTAAGGTTTGGGCATCTCGAATTTCCTTGGCATGAAAGGAGTGGCATTGTTGCAATTCTGACAAGTAAATTTAACAACTTCTTTGCCCTTGGGCTGGGCAGGAGCAGGATTAGAAGTAGTGGCTCGGTACCGGAAAGTAGGGGGTAGCGGCTTGTTGCTGATTGTAAGCCTTCTCAAATTTAGCCCCAGAGCTGACCATGGCACACAGATCTGGATAGGGGAAATTGCTGAGGGATGCTCTTAAGTGAGGCTTCAAACATGACTGAAAGATGTCCAATTGTTCTTCATCAGAAGGAGGAATGACCATTTCACTCAGCTTAAGGTTCTAACGTTTGTAGAAATCACCAATGTTCTCGTCAGGGCGTTGCATAGTTGTTTGCAAGTCTACCCGATTCGTCTCCCATTCCAGGTTGGCTTTGTATTTTTCGGTGAAGGCGTTGGTGATCTGTTCCCAAGTGGCCCTGGACTCGGGTTTCAACTGGAAGAACCACTTTAACGCCCCCAATTTTAAGGAGAGGCTGAAGTAATCAGCCAACTGCTGGTTCATGCACCCGTTGGCTTTCATGGCTAGAGTGTATGTGTCAATGTGGGTCTTGGGACAGGTAGTTCCACCAAACAGTTCCAAGATAGACATTAAAACTTGTGGGGAAGAGGCACAATAGAATCAGGATCTGTGGGCCGGAGGGCAGCCTTCTTTCCTGTCAGTTCGGCGATCTGCGCTTTCATTTCCTTATGCTGTTCCATGAACCAAGCCAGATGAGGGTCCAGTGGTGGAGCTGGAGCGTTCAAACCAGTGACCAAGCTGGTGAGAGGAGTTACCATTGGCGGCACATTGGTGGAAGGTATGGCCGGACCTGGGACATAGGTGAAAACTTGCCATTGTGTAAGTACCCAAATCTGGCTCATGCCTTCCGGTTAAGTTTTCCGGCAATTCCCCGGACTTTCCAAAAGTTCCGGAGCGATTCGGGAACTGTTCCGAACTTTCCGAGGGGTGAAGGAATTACTTGGAATTAAAAAACCACGTTTTCCTTTAATATAAAACCCTTCTAGAAAGGCCACTTTGCATGATTCTAGATGTATGCTGAGTTATTGGGGATAAAGCCACATGGCTGCATTAGGCCAGAACACCAAGCCGCACGGCTTCATTAGCTATTTCCAGAGTGCCTATAAATAGAGGCCTCCTCTACCCATTTTTAAGACAGTTTTCAGCATTAAAACTCTACCAAAATATCACCACGAAAATACAGAGAGCTGAGAGTGCCAAAACCCACCTCCCTCCTCCTTAAAACCTCCAAAAGTTGGTCCCTTCCCTAGGCAAACTCCAAAGAGAAGAAGGTCACCACCATTGGTAACCTCTCATCCCCTTTATCTTGCATTATACTTGTATATATGTGATATATTTGCTCCTTGCTTTACATATTACTATATATTTATTTGGGACTTGGTATATTGTCATTAAAGGTCATATCTTTAAGCATGTAAATCATATCCCCCTCCTTTTGCATCCTTTGCATTAAAGTAGCATCTTTTGCTCATAAAAATGATATCTTTATGCATCCTTTGCTCATAAAAATGTTATCTTTGCATAAAAGTTGCATCCTTTGCACTTGAAACTTCATTTTTACACATAAAGATGCATCCTTTGCATTAAAGATCATTTCTTTAACATCAAATAGCATCCTTTGCACCTAAAACCTTTTTTCATATATAAAGGTGCATCCTTTGCATTAAAAATCATTTCTTTACATCAAAAAGCATCCTTTACAAACAAATAGCATCCTTTGCACTTAAAATGTCATCTTTTCATTAAAAAATGTCATTTTTATCCTAAACATGCATTCCCTAGTCCCCTTTGGTATTTGATGCATCCTTTGGAGCGGACCGGTGTAAAGATCCTATCTTTACATCGTTTCTTCCATTAAAGGTATCACAATCTCTTTAGAAAGGGATAGACCTTGAACCTTATATCTCCGATAATCACTTGAGACGAGCATAGTAGTCCCTATATGAGCTCAATCGTCTCAAGATGTAGGATTGATGGGCTAAGGTCACTCCTTTCTAAAGGACCTCACTCTTGGACCATAAAAGAGAGTCCTTCTCTCGATCACACATGACCCAAGGTCAAATAGTGATGATCACAAGTCCAAGATGAGGACGAGATCAAAGTCCCGAACACATAAAATCCAAGGAATCCCGAGCGATAACCAACTAAATGGTTTATACGTCCGGAAGACAACTTGGAACATTCCCCCCCCCTCTTTTCAACACATGCACACAAGAAAGCACACAAGCAAGCATGAAAAATGGAATCAAGGGAGACTTGCTTCGGCAAGGCACCTTGGGTGAACGACAATCCGTTCTTCCCAAGGGGTAACTTAACCTCCGAACCCTAATTCCTTTTTTTCAAAGTTTTGAGGAAATCAAAATGGCGTGGCGACTCCGTTTTTCAAATTAAACCGGATGTTTTCAAACTCAAGTGAATCCAAATTAAAACACAAAAAAATATATTTGGGCACCACATTCACAGTTTGGCGACTCCGCTGGGGAAAGAACCAAAGGAGAAAGCTTTTATTTTCAAAATAAAAAAAAAAAAAATGATACCCGGTATATAGGTGAAAACCACTAACCTTCCTGTATCGCTTCCTAACCCGGGGCTTGGGATAAACGGTGGTTTAACAATCCCACGTACCGGTATCCTTTGTTTCGAAAAAATAATAATAAAAAAGAAAGCTTTTTCCTTTGAGCGGGTTAGCCTCCTGTCACAGATTTCATTTGTCGTGCTTGATTTTTCTTTCTTTGCATTGCATTGCATATTGTATCTTGGGAATCGTGCATACTCTGGAAACTGAACAGGAAGCCTTCTGGAGCTGAAAGGTGCCAAAAATGTTCGGGGAGCAACCTGAAACTGAAAAGGATTGGAACTTGGAAAATTGATCCATGCAGCCGTACGACTTAATCCGCTTCGGATTCCAGCCGGGCGGCCTCATTGGCAATTCCACCAGGACAAATTTGAGGTTAATCTGGCAGCTTAGGCAGCTTGGGGCTATTCAGTTCCAAAGCTGACCAGGCTCCAGAAAATTTACGTGCCTTAACTGTTGCATTTTTCCCCCCGTCCTGAAAAATCATTCCTTTTAAAACACATTTCTGAAAATCTCTGTTTTAACTCAAAAAGGAACATTTTTAGGAGACCGCACACTACGCGCACCTTATATATATCCTGTACACTTTGCACGCACGTCCCTTTAACCCGGGGTGGTTGTTCAGTTGCAGTCACGGACAGCCTTACGATGCTCCCGGGCGCGCACGGAATCACCCCAAACTCCCCATGGCAGCCAGTGTCGACCAATGCACAGTCCGTGTCACACGTTTCAAAAAACTGTGACTTTTGATTGGTTTTTGGTCTAGTCCGTGTCATATAGCCCAGTTGCATATCCCCGTAAAGGTCAAGCCTTAGTCCATAAAGGAAGTCAAGATCTTCCGCATAAGCGGAGCTCTGCCAAAATTCCGACAAGGAAAAAATTGGTAGAATCTTGACTCCGGCATTGACTTTGACCTTGACCCGCACGGAATGCGTAAGAATCGAGACCGAGTCCATGCCAAAAATCCAAAGATCTTTCGCGCAAGCGGAGCTCTGCCAAAATTCCGACAAGGAAAAATTGGCAAGATCTTGACCCGGCATTGACTTCGATTTTGACTCACTGCGTATGCAACGAAGTTCAATGTGACACTGTGTCATCCGACTTTTACCGCCCGACCCATGCCTATTATCTTCTCGGACATTACCGAAAAGTCAAAATGTCATTCGCGCAAGCGAAACTCTGCCGAAATTACGTTAAGGCTGAAAGACAAGACTTTCCCGGCATTGCCTTGACTATAATCCGCATCGCTCGTGCATTAAAAGTTCCTATGACCCGCTAGACCCATTAGGAGCGTTCTTCTCTCTCGGTCGGTGGGATCCGCGTGCCCTATAGGACCCTCGCTCGGGGCTGTCCACCCTGGGAGGTCGAAATACAGGTGGAATACGAGGGGCTTATAGACGTAGTGACGGAGCCCACTGATCCAGGATCTAGAGTAGTTGCAAAAAAGAAGAGCAGAACCCCTTTTTCAACCAAATAGAAATTAATAAAAGACAACATTTTAGGTAAAAATTTGGAAGATTCTTAATTTGCATATTGCTTGAGCCTTGACCTAAACACCTACCCCGAGTCTAAACCTCTCCTATCCCTTTCCCCATGGCCCGAGAAAGAAGTGGGTGAGAATACCGGGTCGGCGGCTTGTTAGCGCGAGAATTCTCGGAACGGTTCGCCGAGAATCCTCGGTTTTGTCGATCCGAGAGAGTCGAGAATGGCCGATTTGACGGAAAAAGCAGTGGTTTTGGGTAACCGGATGACTAGGGAAGAAGAGCTAGCCTTAGCCTTGGAAAACGATCGTAAGTGTAAGTACCCAAATCGGCTCATACCTTCCAGGTTAATTTTCCCGGCAATTTCGGTAATTTTTCCGGTAATTCCCAGATTTTCCTAAAGTTCGGAACAATTCCGGGCTTGCTCCAAGCCTTTTAAGGGCTGAAGGGAATGCTTGGTGATTAAGAAACACGTTTTTCTTAAATCCCAAAACCCTTCTAGAAGGCCGCCACCTTGCACGTTTCTAGAAGAAGCCGGATACGGCTACTTATGTCGTGCGACATAATCGACGAGAGAAACCTTCTAGAAACACCTGCCACCTTGCATGTTTCTAGAAGAATCCGTAAGTGGCTACTTATGTCGTGCGACATAATCAGCCAGAGAGAGTTCTAGAACCATGCCACCTTGCATGTTTCTAGAAGGAAACGATTATGGCTTGTTATGTCGTGCGACATAACAAGCCCATGCGGGCCGCCTATAAATAGAGGCCTTCACCTCTCATTTTACACACACCTCTTCCACCCCTCGGTCCCCCTCTATAGGGAATACGCTCCAGTAAGCCTCCTCTCTCCTCACATACCCCTCAAATCAACCTAATCCTCCCAAATCCATCCCACACACACTTCCCACACACACACTTCCCACATACATCAAGAAATCAAGGAGTTCCCAAGGATCCAAGGCCTGAACTCGGTCTCAGGAGGAGGACGCTAGAAGGCTCCTATATCTAACTTGATATAGGAGTTGTGGATCTTCAAGGGTAACGAGTTTCTACCCCTTTTCCACTCTCTATTTTCCTTTGAATATAAAATCTATGTGTTACATGCATTGATAATATAGTATTCGATTAAAGTTGCATGCTTTAGCTTCATATTACCCGGATCCACATTTTATTTCATTACATTTCATATAAAATCTTCGTTTTGACTTGGTTTTTGCATGAACACTCAAGATGAGTGTGGATCCCTCATATCCACACCCTCTTGAAGTGTTCATTATTGTTAAACATGCTCCCTGAGATTTGTTTGTGAAGTAACTTGACCATTTTGGTGCCTTGTTACCTCTGCAAATCTCGGTTGTAAAGCCTCTGCAAAATGGCTAGTTATGTCACGCGGACACAGGCGGCCTATGTCACGCGACATAAGTAGCCGGTTGCGTAAGCTTCACGGTTTCAAGCCGTAATCGATGTTAAACCCCTTTAAGCTATAACCTGATGTCTATCTGCAATTTAGATAGTATCTATGTACATACTATGTCATCTTTTCATTAAAATATCATTCTCATACATAAAGGTGCATCCTTTAGACCTAAATCCCATTTTTCATGCATTAAAATCATTCCCTTTCCATTTTAAATCCCTTTTCACATTAAAGATGCACTCTTTGCACAAAGATCATTTCTTTACATAAAAAACATCCATTTGCAATCAAATGCATCATTTTCAAACCAAAAATGCCATCTTTTTGCTAAAATATCATTTTACATGCATTTCCCCCTTTTCCCCAACCTTGGAATGGACCGGTGTAAAAGTTCTCATCTTTGCATCATTCCTTCCATTAAAGGTTCCATATCTCTTTAGAAAGGGACACCTTGAACCCTATATCTCCGATTATCGCTTAAGAAAGAGTATGAAGCCTCTATACGAGCTCGACCGTCTTAAAGCGTAGGATTGATGGGCTAAGGACATTCCTTCCTAAAGAACCTCATCTTTGACCAAAAGAGAGTCATTCTCTCGATCACGCAAGTCCCGAGGGTCCCGAGGTTAAAATGCGATGATCACAAGTCACAAGATGAGGACGGGATCATAATCCCAAATACATAAATTCCAAGGAATCCCGAGCGACAACCAACAAATGGTTTGTACGTCCGGAAGATAACTTGGGACATTCCCCCTTTTACTTTCAAACACATGCACACAAAGAAAGCACGCAAGCAAACACGATTAATGAAATCTAGGGAGACTTGCTCCGGCAAGGCACTTTGGGTGAACGCCAAACGTTCTTCCCAAGGGGTAACTTAACCTCCGAACCCATAAAACCTTTTTTTCAAAGTTTTGAGGTAATCAAAATGGCATGGCGACTCCGTTTTTCAAATAACTCGGATGTCTTCAAACTCGCGTGAATCCAACAAACAAAAATTTTGGGCACACATTCACAGTTTGGCGACTCCGCTGGGGATCATCCCAAAGGAGAAAAGCTTTATTTTCAAAACAAAAAGTCGATACTTGGTATATAGGTGGACCCCACTTACCCTTCCTGTATCGCTCCCTAACCCGGAGCTTGGGATAACAAGGTGGTTTAACAATCCCACGTACCAGTATCCCTTTTTTCGAAAAAAATAATTTTAAGAAAAAATATAGAAGAAAGCTTTTCCCTTTGAGCGGGTTAGACTCCCATCGCCGATTTCATTAATCGTGCTTGCTTTCTTTACCTTGCATTGCATCATTTGCATCTTGGAATCTGTGCATACTTTGAACGGGAAATAACCCGAAAAATAGCAAAAGGAGTGGAACCTGGAAAATTGATCCATGCAGTCGTGCGGCTCAATCCTCATTGGATTCTGACCGGGCAACCTCAGTGGCAATTCCACCAGGAAAAATCATGGTTAATCTGGCAGTCCTAGCAGCTTGGGGCTACTCAGCTCCATGGTTGGCCCCAGGGCTCCCAGAAAATTTACGTGGCTTATGTGTTGCATTTTCCCCGTCCCGAAAATCATTCCTTTAAAACACATTATGAAAATCTCTGTTTTAACTCAAAAAGGAACATTTTTAGGAGACCGCACACTACGCGCACCTGATATATCCTGTACACTTTTGCACGCACGTCCTTCAAACCCGAGGGTGGTTCCAGCTGCGATCACGGACAGCCTTACGATGCTCCCGGCGCACACGGAATCATCCCAACCTCCCCATGGCGGCCGGTGTCGACCAATGCACGGTCCCGTGTCACACGTTTCAAAACCGTGACTTTTGGTTGGTTTTTGGTCTAGTCCGTGTCATATAGCCCATTGCATACCCACGTAAAGGTCAAGCCTTAGCTCATAACGGAAGCCAAGATTTTCGCTCAAGCGAAATTCTGCCGAAATTCCGACAAGGGAAAAAATCGGTGGGATCTTGACTCCGACATTGACTATTGACCTTGACCCACACGGAATGCGTAAGAGTCAAAGCCGAGTCTTTGCCAAAAAAAAATAAAAAGATCTTTCGCTCAAGCGAAGCTCTGCCAAAATTCCGATAAGGAAAAACTGGCAAGATCTTGACCGGCATTGACTTCGATTCCGACTCACGCACTGCGTATGCAACGAAGTTCAATGTGACACTGTGTCATCCGGCTTTTGCCGCCCGACCCATGCCTATTATATTCTCGGACATTACCGAAAGTCAAAAAACGTCATTCGCTCAAGCGAAACTCTGTCAAAGATCCATCAAGGCAGAGAGACGAGACTTTCCCGGTATTGCCTTGACTATAATCCGCATCGCTCGTGCGTTGAAAGGTCCTATGACCCGCTAGACCCGTTAGGAGCGTTCTTTACTCTCGGTTGGTGGGATCCGCGTGCCCTATAGGACCCTCGCCCGGGGCTGTCCACCCTGGGAGGTCGAAATACAGGTGGAATACGAGGGGCTTATAGACGTAGTGACGGAACCCACTGATCCAGATCTAGAGTAGTTGCGAAAAGAAGGGCAAACCCCATTTTCCAACCAAATAGAAATAAATAAAAGACATTGTTTTAAGTAAACTTGAACAATTAGTGTAATCATAATTGCATGTTCCTATCTCTGAAATCCCTAATCGAGACCTTTTCGGTCCGATCTCCGTTTTCCTCATCCCGACCTTTCATGGTCAAATCCCTAATCGAGATCTTTACGGTCCGATCTCCGTTTTCCTCATCCCGACCTTTCATGGTCAATCCCTAAATCGAGACCTCCTCGGTCCAATTTTCGATTTCCCATCTCGACCTTTCAAGGTCTCATCTTTTCCGATCAATTAGGATTAGGAGAAAATGCGTTTCGAGCAAAAGTTAAAGCGATAAGGGCATGTTACTTGAGCTTTCAGTCTAAACACTTACCTTCGAGTCTAAACCTTACCTTCAAGTCTAAACCTTACCTATCCCCGAGTCTAAACCTTCCCTATCCCTTTCCCGCAGCGAAAAAGAAGTGAGCGAGAGTACTGGGTCAGCGGCTTTTCGTTCGGACGGTTCATCGGCTCGTAGAGTCGAATGGCGGATTTGGACGAAACGGTGAGGGTATGGGAAATCGGATGATTAGGAAGGAAGAGTTAGTCCTGGCTTTGGAAAATGCCCAAGGATCACGAAGAGCAAGTCATTGCTCATCGGTGCTCTTCGCCGCAATGGAATCCAAGTAACAATTGAGTCCAACGGTTCTCTGGTAGTGGTCGAAGATGAGACTCCAGAAGTAGCCATCTCAGTTCCCCCAGCCTATAACCAATACCTTCCTCCATCCACATATGATCCCTTGCCAAGGACCACTTCTCCTCAGTCCTTTCCAACATCCCAGCTCATCAGGGCCCCATCGCCCTCAGCTCCTCAGAACGGATTGAACTTCACCCCACTTATCCCTCGGTCTCGGCCAATACACCGCGGTTTATGCTCCAACCTCACATAATCAGTTTGAGATATGTGGCTATGTTCTCAAGCCCCTATACCCGCCTGAATGTGATCATGAGTTACCAAAAGATGAACCGAGTTTTCAGCCGTTACCTACCTGGACTTAATGAATTCAGCCGTCGGTTCGCTACTACAAGTCCTGTTGCCGATTCCGTAGCCCAAGAGTCCCCGATTGACCCCTATGTGGCAATGTTGATAGAGCAAGTGAAACAGATGCAAGAGAAGCTTGACCTCATGATGAGTATCAATACTCCCTTGACCCAAGATGTCGGACCGGGCAAAGAAATGACTCCACCGAGCATAACCCAATACCAAGCAAAGAACCGTATCGCTCAAGACCGCACCTCACAAAGGAAAGAATGTCACGCCTTCCTTCACCAAATCCAACAGTGGAACCAATTGGACAATGGGAATCGAGTTTTGAGAATAACAAGGTCCCCCGAAAACCTTGCTCCTTTCACTTCAACAATACGAGAGATGCCTTTAAGCAAGATTACGGAAGAGCTAGTGAAAGAAAACTCGATAAAGCCACCTGGAGAATTGGAAGCCCAGGAACCCCAAGTATTCGGTTGGATGAGTCCAAGCATTGCCTTTTCCATCAACACCATGTGGCCTGCACAACACCGACAATTGCACCGCTTTGAGGCATGAGATCCAAAAGTTGATAGAAGATGGGAAGCTTGAGAACCTCCATGGGCCAAAGACGAAAGTTATGACAAGAGGTCAATTCAAGAAGTGCAAGGTCGAAACGTCGGCTGATGATTTTGGGATGCCCATGAGCAAAGTTTTCAACGATTTGGTGAAACGAAGCCTTCTCACACCTCTCGAGAATCATAAGCCAAGAAACCCAAATAGAGTTGACAGGCCAAGTTACGTGAGTACCACAAGCATTATGGTCATGTGACAGACAAGTGTGTGGAGTGAAGAAAGAAATTCGGTGGGCGATCTACGAAGGAAAGCTCAAGCTCCCCTGGCAGTCCCAACCCGCGAAGAGTAACTAGACTAGGGTTTACCTATCCTTAAAAAAAAAAAAAAGGAAGAAAAAGAAAAATAGTCTCTCGCCAACCTTCGTAGGTCCTAGTATTTTTCCTTTCAATTAAGTCCTCTACGGACATTGTATTGAATCTTCAATTTTCTATAAAAGAGTCTTCTTCTTTTCTTGCTAGACTTAAGACATTATTTGCACACCTACATTACATTTAATGAAATGGTTTTATTTTATATGATCACTTGCATTGCTCAACGAACAATCTCTCGAAATAATTAACGTTACGATTAATCGGTGTGAGAAAGTCAACTAATGCCATCAAGCCATACACTTTCCTTACCCCACAAAAGGCCTTCATCAAAGCCATACACTTTCCCAAACCATGTCCACCTTCATCTTGACCAAGTCAACGACGGCGACAACATCAAGGAACGACAAAAAGGCCACTCGGCTTCGAAAGATTGACCCCGTGTCGACAACAACCTAGGGGCTTGGCTTAGACTTCAAGGGTATCAAGAATGTTCAAGCGGGGGCTCGCCTTGGTCCTCGGGTGCTCTAGAAAATAAAAAAAAAAAAAGAAAAAAAAAATGTGTGTAGTGCAAAAAGAGTAATACCCGGCTAGACCGAAAATCCCAAAAAAGGGCGAGTCTAGGCAAAAAACGAGGTTGCACATAAAAAAAAAAAAAAAAAATTTTAGTGCAAAAAGAGTAATGCCCGGCTAAGTGAAAATCCCAAAAAAGGGCGGTCTAGGCAAAAACGGGGTTGCACATAAAAATAAAAAGAAAAAGAAAATGAGGCCAAGGACCCGGCACCGCCCATCAAAAGCTTGACGGACGAGGCAAAATCAAAGCTCAAGGAATGAAAGTTGTCGATAACAATGGGGCGGTCGAAGCAAAAGCGAAGCATTTCATGAGCCTTTAGGCATATGCAAGTCCTTTCTCCCCCAATGAAAGACGAGAATCGAAAGCAATTGAAGCGGCCGTCCAAGAATGACTTGGTCAAGGAATCATCCCGAGGCCCATGCCTCATCATCCGATCTTCTCATCCTAGCCTTTTCACTAAAGGAACCACAAATCCCATTTCCCAAAACAGTCAGGCCAAGGCCGAACTACGGCGACTGAGCTCCTCACAATGAGGGGAACGTAGGCAACCAAAGAATGGTCCGGTCATAAGCATATCCAAATTACCGAAAACCCGGTCTCATCAAATGACTTCTCCCATGGACACAGTCAAATCCCGAGAAAACCCGGTCTCATCAATGACCTCCTGTACACAAACCTTTCTTTTCACACCCAGCCCAACCTTGATCCGCGACATTGGTTGACTTTCTCCTCATGATTAATAAGAATGTTTGTTCATATCGAGATTAGTGGTTGAATAACCCGAACATTAATAAAGGGTTTTAAGCAATCTTGTGATCATTGTAAATAAAACAAGTTTTCGAGATGTCTTGACAAGTCTTCCTTTTCTACATCTTAGGAAAGATAGCGCTAAACACGATTTTACGTCGGCGGGGCTTCCATACACTTTTACCAACCTTTCTACGCTTATACTCTCTCAAAAGAGTCAAACCCAAAGCGAGTTTTGTGCCTACATTGAATAAGGCCGTCGAAATAACACAAAAATCGGGATCTATTCCCACTTTTCGAAAAAATATGCCCCTGCATGTATATATCTTCCTAAAAGTTCTTCTCTTCGTCCACATCTTCTTAAGGTTGGTGAGTGACTAAAAAAAAAAAAAAAAAAAAAGAGAAAATAAAAAAAAAAAAGGAAGGAAAAGGATAGGTTTTCCCTCTTCTGCTACAATTCGCATTAGGGCTGCCTCGAAAAACTCTGTCAAAGCATTCCTTTAAACTGGGGCTTCTTTAGACATTTTCGGGGTTCGCATCGGGTTCTTCACTAGGTCCCTAGATGGATTCAGTCTTGGTCAGATCAATTTCAGAATCACGTTCGCAATACCAATCGGATTGGGATTTTTATTAGGTCACCCAGGCGGGGCTTCGCCAAGTCACTTCGCTTGCTCAGCTCATTCGACCAAGGTTTTGCCAATGAAAGAATCTTTCCTTACTTCAACAAGATATGGGGCTTTTGCAGAGAGTATTTCCTTAGACCGGGGCTTCGATAAGTTGCATCCATCCCTAGAAGAAAGGTTTGGTCACTCCAACATCTGCTTTGGTTGTAAAAGCCTGTCAGCATCAGCTTCAAGCGCCAGAGTTTAAGAAAAGGACCTTAGTCAAGACCCGAGGTTTAAACCCAGTCTCAGCCCAAGAAGGAATTCTCGCCCACGTTGACAACAAAGCGGTTCGGTCCGCACCCAGGGATACTGACCCCACCTGTTTGAAACCCGTCTCAAACAATTCCCAAATACATTCCATATGTATATCCAAACCCAGTCCCTACCATGTTTCCAGAAAAAAAAAATCACCCCTAGGCTCAAGTAACGTGCCAATTGCTAATGATAACATTTTCTCCCAAAAGTGCCTTCGAGATAACTCTAGGCGACAGTTTCCTAATTGTCAAAACGTCGAAAATCCTAGACATCATTCCTAACTGTCTAGGTAAAGTTTGAACTACGATCAAGGCTTGATTCCTCCGGGATACGTAGGTAGCCTTTCATAAAGGTCCAGCCATCTGACCACTTTGGTCACCTTTTTCTTCCTCCACTCTCCAATGGTGCGTAAGCTTTTCATAAAAGTCCAATTTTATGACCATATTGGTCACCCTTTTTTGATTTGGAACATTTCTATGAAGGATTGGTTGCTTGACCTCCTAGGTCACCCCATTTCCATCCTTAAGGGGCCAATATCTCTTTGCCATTGTCCCAAGGAGACCAGGTTTGTGACCTATTTGGTCACCCAATTCCAACCTGTGTCGGCAATTCCAGTTCAAGGTCAAAAGGTAAGGGAAGTGCAGTCTTGGCTACTTATGTCACGCGACAAAACTGGCCAGTTGGCTACTTATGTCGTGCGACATAACTAGCCACATCAGACATCAGACATCAGCAACTTCCTGCTTTCCCCAGGGCACTCCCCGACTTGTCAATGGCTGTAAATACCATCCATTCACCTCTCAAATGCATAAGGAAGGGTTCATTTACCCCATACACACTCATGCATTCATTTACAAGCTAAAAATCCATCCAAGTCATCCATTCAAACCATTTGTACATACAAAGTAGATCAAGTCCAAAAGTTGTGCATAAAAAATAATAATAACATGTGTTTTCCCCAAAGGGGGTACAATAGCCAAAAAGTCATAAATGTCTAAGGGGAAAGGGGGCTACTCTGAATCCTCTCCATCACCCTCTTCATCACCCTCCTCATCTCCATCCTCGTCGTCATCCTCAGCCTCCTCTGGCTCATCATCAGGGTCGTCCGAAGGTGCCTCGTAGGCTATGGTCCCCGTGCGATAGTAGTCGTCGAGCTCGGTGATAACAGTAGAGTCAAGCTCATGAGTACGTGGCCGTCTCGGCTCCACCATCCTCATCCTCATCATCATCGTCAATCTCAATGGAGTGCAGTAAAGAGGCACATTTGCGATCTTTGTCGGCGTCGGTCCTCTAGTGCTCCCGCGGTGCCCACGTCATCGGAGCGGCTCTTCTTCCTTCTCGGTTGGCCGAGGTGGAGAGATATCAATCGAACCACTGTGACCGGCACTGATTCTTCCGAAACTCATGCCTTTACGGAGCTTGCCAATCATGCCCACGCCGCCGGTATATGCCACTGGTCAAATGTACGTAAGCTTTGAGCGGGGGAACTGTTACAAGCGAGACATAAAAAGCGTCGAGAATGCGGTTCTTGATAACAAAAAGAGATGCAAGCAATCCAAAGAGGCGTAAGGAACGGTACTTACGGATCTAGAACCTCGCGGGAGCACCGGATGAGGATGAGTGGGACATATCAATGTGAGCTCGCCTCATGCGACCGCCACCCCGATAATCCCAATGAAAGTCGGGGCAAAGGAGGTCTAGCTACGTAGCCGATCGAAGGCCTGCGCTATGAGCACCATAACCAACCCACTGGTCTGTGGAGCGAAGATGCATGGCCACGTACATAGTATAGTCCCCCTCCCGTGTGTAAAGATGTGCCGCCATGCCTACGATCAAAGCATCTACATTCTCCAGTGGCGAGGCAACCACATCCTAGGCGGAGGATCATCGGGGATCCGAGCGTGCCTATTCGGCCCATGCTTTGTCTATACACCCTCTCTCCTAGATACAAGGCGTCTCAGGACAAGCCCGCAGTGGCTTGCGACACTCGTGAAGTGCGCGGCGTGATCTAAATCCAAAGAGCCATAACGACCGGTCCGGGGAACAAGCTCATCCTCTGTGGAACCCCTCTCGGGCATGTCAACGTATCATGATAAGAAGCGGTAATCCTGCACCTCGAGCCCTCCGGCGTCTGGTACATTTCTGGCATCCTTCGTCCACCGACGAAGAGCGGGAAAAGTGGTGGCGAGAAACTCATCCTTGATACTGCCACTCATAACGGCCAAAATACTCGTATGCCCAAGCACGAAAAGGAGAAGAAGAAGTCAAAACAGGGAAAACAAGGGATATAATGAAATGCGCTAAGGAAAAGAGATCAAGGTGAGAGAATACCTCGAAAGCCGGATGAAAGCGGTGAAGTACTTCGCCTTCCCTCGGCGACGTCATCTAGGGCCGGATACATCTCGGCTAAGCCTTTGCCTCCCCCGGAGACAGATTCCCGACGGTATCCCGGGCTCTCAAAAGCTCCAATAGTGAAACCAAGGCGGTAGATGCGGCTGTTAATGAACGGCATGTCGGAAAAGCCCACCCATACAAAAGCTCTAGCCAATCTCTCGGCTCTCGGCGGCTCTCAAGCAAGGGATCATCTACCACAGGTGTAGTCCCACTGCTCTGCCCCTCAATCGGGCCATGTAGCACCCCCAACTCATATCCATTCCCCTTCTTGATCCAGAACGAAACCAAGTAAGCCCATAAAATCATCATCGGCAATAAGTGCAGGGCTCGACTCCTGTACGAGGCTCCTACATGTAGAGCGGCTCATCCGTAAAAGGCGATCTGTGATGACCGCAAAGTCCGGTGGAGTGGCGTCGTCTCACCCCAAGAGAAGTGAAATGAGTGAGTGGTCTCCCACGAGAACTCTCTGAATGCCCTCACTAGATCCACACTCCTCTGAGTGCCCCAGATGGCCTTCGCCATCTCAAAAAATTGCCCTAGCCCGGCGGCGTAAATCGGGCCCTTAGGCGGAGTCCACTTGCTCCTGGCTGCACCCGGCAAGCTATCCCTAGCCTCGCCAACTCACCTCGGGGAGCCACGGGTGCGCAATCCCTGCAAGAAAACATGGCACAAGTATCAATATTTCGTGCTATTTCTTGAAATCATCTCAAGCAAAAGTAGGTCAAAATGGATCAATGTATGGCATGCATTTACGCATTACATTTCCTAGATTCATTCATGTTCACAGGCCAATCCATATGAAGTTCAAATGCAGTCTGAAGAAAAACTCAGTTCAAATCAATTTCGCACAAATTGAAAATTTTTCAAGAAACCCTAGGTTTCTTACCTCTTCCTTCTTCGTGACATCCGAAGTATGCTCATTGAGCTGTGGGTAAAAATCTCCCCTTGGTGCTTCCGGAAGAAACGGCCGTTGATTCCTTTGCACCCCCTTTCTCCGAGCAGCTAAATTGGCGTGTTGAGAACCCCTCTTGGTCGGATAGAGCCTAGGAGGCATTCTTCAATTGAATCGGACTAAGAAGTGTTGGATTTCTCTCGATTTCCTTCGAATCCCCCTCTCTGATGTTCGCCCTCTCTCTTCTCACTGTCGCCTCCCTCTCAATTTCAAGCCTAATTAAATTTCAAATGGCGACTGTGCGTATTTTTAATAAATCTGTCCACAGGGCCTGTTATGTCGTGCGACATACTAAGCCCCTGTGGCTGATTTTTACAATTTTGCCCCTAAAGGCTCCATTTTACAATTTCGTCCCCCGTAGGCCTGTTTTATCCTTTGTGCCACTGGCATTTTCAATCAAATTTTCCCTCCAATGCCCCCCGAGGCTTATTTTACAAGTTTACCCCCTCGTGGCTCATTTTATTTGCCTTTGGCATTTTTAATTCACTTCTTTTACAAAAATAATCAGGATACATCCCAGTTTTCTTTACAAAAAATTATTCGGGTGCGTCCCACTTTTCTTTACAAAAACTATTGATTCCTTCCAACTTCTCTACAAAATCCAACCTTTTTCGCAATCTCCGTTATTCCGTTATAACGGGATAACGCTAGGTGACAACCTCCGAATGGTCAGAACTCTAAACTTGTGCTACCACTATCCGCGAATAGTGACGAATGCCCAAGTCATTTCAAATTGTGCTATCACTATCCGCGAATAGTGACGCATGCCTAAATCATTTCAACTTGTGCTACCACTATCCGCGAATAGTGACGAATGCCCAAGTCATTTCAAATTGTGCTATCACTATCCGCGAATAGTGACGCATGCCTAAATCATTTCAACTTGTGCTACCACTATCCGCGAATAGTGACGAATGCCCAAGTCATTTCAACTTGTGCTACCACTATCCGCGAATAGTGACGAATGCCCAAGTCATTTCAACTTGTGCTACCACTATCCGCGAATAGTGACGAATGCCCCAAGTCATTTCAACTTGTGCTACCACTATCCGCGAATAGTGACGAATGCCCAAGTCATTTCAAATTGTGCTATCACTATCCGCGAATAGTGACGCATGCCTAAATCATTTCAACTTGTGCTACCACTATCCGCGAATAGTGACGAATGCCCAAGTCATTTCAAATTGTGCTATCACTATCCGCGAATAGTGACGCATGCCTAAATCATTTCAACTTGTGCTACCACTATCCGCGAATAGTGACGAATGCCCAAGTCATTTCAAATTGTGCTATCACTATCCGCGAATAGTGACGCATGCCTAAGTCATTCCAACTTGTGCTACCACTATCCGCGAATAGTGACGTACGCTCAAGTTTCCCAACTTAAGTTACCTCTATCTCCGTCATAAAGAGATAGCGCCATAAGCTCTAGCTTCTTTAGGTGACAGCCTCCAGTAATTGTCAAAATTAGGTGACATCCTCCAGTAATTGTCAATCAGGTGACAGCCTCCGAATTGTCAAAATCCCAAGGATCCTAGACATCGTTCCTAACTATCTAGTGATGCTTGAACTACGGCCTGGCTTGATTCCTCCGGGATACGTAGGTAGCCTTTCATGAAAGGTCCAGCCACTCGACCAACTTGGTCACCCAATCCATCTCGGCATTCGCCAGATTGGATCCTTTTCTATCGACAACCCCTCTCGCCCTGCAAGTGACGTTGCCGAGGGGCTTCTGTAAGTACCCAAATCTGGCTCATGCCTTCCGGTTAATTTTCCCGGCAATTTCGGTAATTTTTCCGGTAATTCCCCAGATTTTCCTAAAGTTCCGGAACAATTCCGGAATTGCTCCAAGCCTTTTAAGGGCTGAAGGGAATGCTTGGTGATTAAGAAACACGTTTTTCTTAAATCCCAAAACCCTTCTAGAAGGCTGCCACCTTGCACGTTTCTAGAA
Source organism: Adenophora triphylla var. japonica (assembly GCA_022495995.1). NCBI lineage: Eukaryota > Viridiplantae > Streptophyta > Magnoliopsida > Asterales > Campanulaceae > Adenophora > Adenophora triphylla. The sequence goes on from JAFEMH010000530.1 coordinate 528,676, forward strand.
GAAGCCAGATCTGGCTACTTATGTCGTGCGACATAATCGACGGAAGAAACCTTCTAGAAACCTGCCACCTTGCATGTTTCTAGAAGAATCCAGAAGTGGCTACTTATGTCGTGCGACATAATCAGCCAGAGAGAGTTCTAGAACCATGCCACCTTGCATGTTTCTAGAAGGAAACGATTATGGCTTGTTATGTCGTGCGACATAACAAGCCCATGCAGCCGCCTATAAATAGAGGCCTTCACCTCTCATTTTACACACACCTCTTCCACCCCTCGGTCCCCTCTATAGGGAATACGCTCCCGAAGCCTCCTCTTTCCTCACATACCCCTCAAATCAACCTAATCCTCCCAAATCCATCCCACACACACTTCCCACACACACACTTCCCACATACATCAAGAAATCAAGGAGTTCCCAAGGATCCAAGGCCTGAACTCGGTCTCGGAGGAGGACGCTAGAAGGCTCCTATATCTAACTTGATATAGGAGTTGTGGATCTTCAAGGGTAACGAGTTTCTACCCCTTTTCCACTCTCTATTTTCCTTTGAATATAAAATCTATGTGTTACATGCATTGATAATATAGTATTCGATTAAAGTTGCATGCTTTAGCTTCATATTACCCGGATCCACATTTTATTTCATTACATTTCATATAAAATCTTCGTTTTGACTTGGTTTTTGCATGAACACTCAAGATGAGTGTGGATCCCTCATATCCACACCCTCTTGAAGTGTTCATTATTGTTAAACATGCTCCCGAGATTTGTTTGTGAAGTAACTTGACCATTTTGGTGCCTTGTTACCTCTGCAAATTTCGGTTGTAAAGCCTCTCGCAAAATGGCTAGTTATGTCACGCGACATAGGCGGCCTATGTCACGCGACATAAGTAGCCGGTTGCGAAGCTTCACGGTTTCAAGCCGTAATGTCGATGTTAAACCCCTTTAAGCTATAACCTTTGATGTCTATACGCAATTTAGATAGTATCTATGTACATACTATGTCATCTTTTCATTAAAATATCATTCTCATACATAAAGGTGCATCCTTTAGACCTAAATCCCATTTTTCATGCATTAAAATCATTCCCTTTCCATTTTAAATCCCTTTTCACATTAAAGATGCACTCTTTGCACAAAGATCATTTCTTTACATAAAAAACATCCATTTGCAATCAAATGCATCATTTTCAAACCAAAAATGCCATCTTTTTGCTAAAATATCATTTTTACATCCATTTCCCCCTTTTCCCCAACCTTGGAATGGACCGGTGTAAAAGTTCTCATCTTTGCATCATTCCTTCCATTAAAGGTTCCATATCTCTTTAGAAAGGGACACCTTGAACCCTATATCTCCGATTATCGCTTAAGAAAGAGTATGAAGCCTCTATACGAGCTCGACCGTCTTAAAGCGTAGGATTGATGGGCTAAGGACATTCCTTCCTAAAGAACCTCATCTTTGACCAAAAGAGAGTCATTCTCTCGATCACGCAAGTCCCGAGGGTCCCGAGGTTAAAATGCGATGATCACAAGTCACAAGATGAGGACGGGATCATAATCCCAAATACATAAATTCCAAGGAATCCCGAGCGACAACCAACAAATGGTTTGTACGTCCGGAAGATAACTTGGGACATTCCCCCTTTTACTTTCAAACACATGCACACAAAGAAAGCACGCAAGCAAACACGATTAATGAAATCTAGGGAGACTTGCTCCGGCAAGGCACTTTGGGTGAACGCCAAACGTTCTTCCCAAGGGGTAACTTAACCTCCGAACCCATAAAACCTTTTTTTCAAAGTTTTGAGGTAATCAAAATGGCGTGGCGACTCCGTTTTTCAAATAACTCGGATGTCTTCAAACTCGCGTGAATCCAACAAACAAAAATTTTGGGCACACATTCACAGTAAGGTCCATGAGGAACAGCAAGCCTTGCTCATTGATGCGCTCCGTCGTCATGGGGTTCAGATAGTGGTTGAGTCCAACGGTTCCCTGGTTATGGTAGAAGATGAGACTCCAGAAGAAACCATCTCAGCTCCCCCATCCTATAACCAATGCCCTCCTCCATCCACATATGATCCATTACCAAGGACTACCCCTTTTCCGTCCTTTCCAGCATCCCAAGCCATCAGGGTCCCGACACCCTCGCCTCCTCAGATAAGACCTAGCTTTGTTCCCTACCAACAGAGAGCAAATGCCACAGCTATCCCAATTACGCAGCCTCTGCATTACCCCATGTGATTCACTCCCTCTCCTCAGTATGGGTCATCCCAGACAATCCCTAGGCCTCAAAATCAGTCCAGTGATCCTTCCAATCTATGCCCTGCAACAGCAGATCTTCCACCCCCAACCTTTGCCAACAGGACCCCACGAGGCTCCGTATCTTTTTCCCTATCCTGGTAACTATGAGCCTAATTCCTATGCCTCCGGCCAGCTTCACGGAAACATGGGACCAGGCCAAGTTTACACTTACTTTCCTTCTAAAGATCCCCAAGCCATGGTACCAGCTACCACTCTGCCACCCACTATCCTACCATCCAAATCTGATAAGCCTGCTTCAGAATTGAACAATCCTAAACAATCACTTGACTCCAACATGACTTGGTTATTGGAACAAGTTAAGTCCATGCAAGAGAAATTTGGGGAACTAAGCACCAAGAAGGAGGCATACCAAATCACTAATCCCAGCAAAATTGTCCCTCTTCCCCCAAAATTTCGAATGCCTGAGATTGAAAAGTTCAATGGTACCGATTGCCCTCGAACTCACATTGAAAGTTACCTTCTTGCCATGAGAGCCAACGATTGTACACATCAGCAAATGGCCGACCATTTTCAGTTGTCATTAAAGGGTTCAGCTCTTAGGTGGTTCCTGCATGTGAAGCCAGAGGCCTGAGCCACCTGGGACCAAATCAAAGAAACATTCCTGGAAAAGTATAAGGCTAATTTGAATTGGGAAACCAGCAGAATTGACCTACAAGGCACTCTACATCGCTCAGACGAGCCGGTAAGCGAATTCTACAAGAGATGGAATTGGAAGCTTAGTGAAATGATGACCCCTTTGAATGAAGAAGAACAGATGGAGATCTTCCAGTCCTGCTTGAAACCTCAGTTAAGGGTCCAGATTGGCAATTACTACTATCCTGACCTTCGGGCAATGGTAAATGCCGGCACCAAGTTTGAAAATGCCTTCAACATGGCTCCGGTCACAGGAACAGGCAACTCCTACCGCTACAAAGCACCAGTTTCAAATGCCACAGCTGTTACTGTAAAAGGAAAAGAAACGGTTGGCGCTGTTAATTATATTCAGAATGAGAAAGTTGGACAAAATTCGAACCAAGTCGCTGTGAAGCCAAGGCCTCGTTCCTATACTGCTGAAGATTTTGGGATGCCACTAGAGAAGGTCTTCGACGGTTTGGTAGCTGAAGGACTCATCAGACCTTTGGAAAACTGGAAACCAAAGAACCCTAGTGTCAGGATGGACGAAACCAAGCACTGTCGCTTTCACAAATATCATGGGCATAACACCAATGATTGTACCTACCTGAAGTTCCTGATCTCTCGCCTGATTGAAGAAGGCAAGCTGGAACCGCCTCGGGGTCCCAATGTGGTCAAGAATCCTCTTCCTGCTAACAATCGAGTCAACGTGATTGAGTTTGGGGAGACAAATGCAGCCAGTTTTGGGAATCCAAAGATCATAGACATCCTGAAATTCAATGTTCCTTATGCTGAATTGCAAGGAGAGTGGAAAGATCTGATTGATGCCTCCGCCATGGAAGGACAGTTTGGACCCATAATAGGAACCGATTTCGTTAATGTCGTCAGGGCCCGACCTCTCTTTTGTGATATCGAACCAGTGACCATAGTCAAGATTACAGAAGAAAGGCTCACCTATGAAGATTGCGAGTTTGAAGTAAGCTAAGCTATGTTGATGAAAGTCTCTCCGGAACCCTTCATCAGTCACGGTGAGCATAATGTGTTTGTGATGGCTCTTACTATCCCTGAGGATCAGTCCCAACCCCCTGTTTAGGAAAGTGTGGAAAGAAGAGTAAACAAGCCAGAAGACTTTTATGATGAAGAAAGCTGTCTCTCGGATGCCGAAAGTGTAACTGGTCCTACTACCCCGGAGGTACAGATGGATACAGTCAGATTTGGAAAAGAGATTGCGTCAGATCAGTCGGACATCCCCCATGGGAATGGTGTCAACAAAGGCAATGATGGTCCACAGGATGCACAACCAAATGGGAACGCTGACAAGCCTTCTACTCCCCATGGCAACATCAGGAAAGAGTGAAACCCCAGTCCAACCCGCATTAAATACTTCGAGTCAATAAGTAGTATAGGGTCCAGAGTCAGTAGGGTCAAGAGTCAGTTGAGTCAGGAATATTTGAATTCCAGTCCTCCGAGTCATCCGAAGGCCTCACGCCTGAGGATTATGAATATGTAACCAATGTCATCTTTCCTCTTGCTTTGAATGAAATGACAGATCTTTCTGAGTATCCCCTTATTGCCAACTTAACAAATGATAAATTAACTCAAAACTTAGCAACAGTTAATAATGAATCATTTGAACAAGATGAAAATACACTAAATGAACAATACATTAAAGAAATCTTTAAGCAGGTTGCAGACAAAGAGGAAAACCGGGCGCAAGCTGCCGAGGAGGTTTTGACAAGTGTTAACTTGGGTACTGTCGAGGAACCTAAAGAGACACAAATTGGAAACTTCTTCCAGGGGGTTAAACGGGACAGACTGGTTAATCTACTCAGAGAATACATGGACGTCTTTGCATGGTCGTACAGGGATATGCCGGGGCTAGACAGTTCGATAGTAGAGCACAGAATCCCTCTAGCACCAGATGCTAAGCCGATGCAGCGAGCGAGGAAGATCAAGCGAGAATGGTCTCTACAGTCAAAGAAGAGATTGAGAAGCTACGTGGGTAGGATTCATCGTAGTCATCGAATATCCGACATGGTTGTCCAACATTGTGACCGTAACCAAGGCCAATGGGAAGGTGCGCCGCCGTGTAGATTTCCGGGATCTCGAACAAGGCCGGCCCAAAGATGACTACCCCTTGCCAAACATAGACATCCTGGTGGACTCCACTGCCAACTACGAAGTCAAATCCTTCGTTGATGGCTTTGCAGGCTACAACCAGATCAAGATGGCCGAGGAGGACCAAGAAAAGACAGCCTTCACCACACCGTGGGGAACTTACTGCTATACAGTGATGCCATTTGGGCTTAAGAACGCTGGGGCTACTTATCAGAGGGTAGAGACCGCGCTTTTTCATGACAAGGGGAAAAGTGCTCGGGCATATGGTCACGGAGCGAGGTATCAAAGTCGATCCCCGAAAGATCAAGGCCATTATGGACATGAGTCCACCTTGAACCCAGACAAAAGTCAAAAGCTTTATGGGCAAGCTGCAGTACATCAGCCGCTTTGTCAACCAGTTGACCACTATGTGCGAGCCCATCTTCAAGCTCATGAAGAAAAATGTAGACACAGAATGGACCGAGGAATGCCAGGATGCCTTTGACCAATTAAAGGCATACATAGTACATCCTCCGGTGCTATGCCCCCCACATAGACAGAAACCTCTTCTGCTCTATCTCACTGTCACTGATACGACAGTTGGGGCTATGCTTGCTCAGGAGAAGAAAGACTCTCGGGTAGAGAATTCCATTTACTTTGTCAATCGGAAGCTGCAAGGAAGTGAGCTCAATTACTCAGCATGTGAAAAGACTTGTGCAGGACTGGTCTGGGTAGTAGGTAAGCTGAAGCACTACATGCAAGCCCACCCTGTGAACTTGGTCTCAAAAATGGACCCCATCAAGTACATCTTCGATAAACCTTCCCTCTCGATGCGTCTAGCAAAGTGTTCCTTCTTCTTAGCTGAGTATGACATCAACTATGTAACGAGGAAGGCTATCAAGGGTCAAGCGTTGTTAGACCATTTGGCAAATTTCCCAAGTAATGAGGATCGCGGGCCTGAACCCCAATTCCCAGATGAAGGGATCTTCGTAGTTGAGCCTGAGAACCGATGGCAGCTATTCTTTGACGAAGCTGCTAACAAAAGAGGAAATGGCATAGGGATGCTACTGGTCGACCCAAAAGATGAGCACACGCCAATTGCCATCAAGTTGAACTTCCCTGCCACGAACAATGTTGCCGAGTACGAAGCTTGCATTGCTGGTTTAGAAGCTGCTTTAGAAAGGAATGACAAGGAGCTCAAAGTTTATGGAGACTCAGCCCTGATCATCAACCAGGTCTCCAACAAATGGAAGACTGTGGACCCTAATCTTCAGCGGTATCATGCCTATATGGAGGAGTTGGACCGGAGCAGCCGTAGAAGTGACCTTCCATTACCTCGCCAAGGGAAAAGAAAGCAGATTCACGTATGCCTTAGCTACTCTAGCCTCACCGGTAGAGATCCCCGAGGGAAAAGCCATAAAACCCTTCGAGTGGGTAGAAGAGAAGCCCTGCTTTACATTTGTGAAGTAGACTTGGGACCTGAGCCTATCAAGGAACTGTGGTACAATCAAATTTACCAGTTCCTCAAAGATGGAGAGTCAGCTTTCAGAGACGAAGAAGGTAGACCAAAAGAAGGTGTCATAGCCAAGAGCTTGCAAGCCCTGAAGAGGTTGGCCTCCCATTATGTCATTTTAGGAGGCGACCTGTACAAGAAGCGGTACCAGGGACCACTCCTCCTGTGTGTCACCCAAGAAAGGGCTAGAGAGTTGATGACCGAAGTCCACAATGGTCCCTGTGGTCCTCATATGAATGCTAGAGCCCTGATGCAAGTGATCCTCAGAATGGGTTACTATTGGATTTCCATGGAGACAGACTGTGTCCAGCATGTCCGAGCGTGCGACAAATGCCAACGGTTTGCTAACCTCAACCATCTCCCGCCTCATGACTGCATCGCATGACGACTCCTTGGCCGTTCGCAACTTGGGGTATTGACGTGATAGGGAAGATAGCCCCGGCAGGAAGCAATGGGCATGAATTTGTGTTAGTAGCAGTCGACTACTTCACCAAGTGGGTAGAGGCCAAGTCCTACAAAGTCCTCACTTCCAGAAAAGTGGCCCAATTCATCAAAGAAAACATAATGTGTAGATATGGGGTGCCCAATGAGATCTTTTCTAATAACGGGTCACACTTTGAAGGAGACTGCGATAGGTTACTGTCAGAATTCAGAATCACTCGCCACAAGTCGTCCCCATACAGACCTCAGACTAACAGATTCGTGGAAGATGCTAATAAGACGCTCGAACGGATCATCCGGAAAATGGCCACCCGTGGTCGTGATTGGCCCGAAAAGCTGCACCTGGCACTCTGGGGCTACCAAACGTCTGTCAAAACAGCTACGGGAGAAACGCCCTTTACCCTAACCTACGGGATGGAAGCAGTGTTACCAGTGGAGTTGGAAATCCCGTCACTAAGGGTCCTCCTGGAAAACAGTGTCAACGAAGTAGAATGGCTACGTAGCCGACATGATGAGTTGGCCCTGCTCGATGAAAGAAGGCTCAAGGCCATGGAGCACACGCGAGCCTTCCAGAGGCGAATGGCCAGAGCATTTGACAAAAAAGTCAAAGCCAGAGACATCAAAGAGGGTGACTTAGTGTTGAAAGTGAAGCCCCCTACCAGAGCCAACCCCCTGGGAAAGTGGGAACCCGTTTGGATCGGCCCGTATGTGGTGCAGAAGATACTATTGGGAGGAGCAATGAAACTTGCAGACCTGGACGACAATCCCTTTGTCCACCTAGTCAACGGCGATAAGCTCCGAAGGTACTATGTCTGAAAAAAAAAATAAAAAATAAATAAATATGAAAAAAAGAAAAAAATAATAAAAAAAAGAGGAGAGAAATAAAAAAAATTTAGTGCAAAAAGAGTAATACCCAGCTAGGCTGAAAAACCCAAAAAGGGCGGTCTGGGCAAAAAACAGGGTTGCACATAAAAAAAATCTTAGTGCAAAAAGAGTAATACCCAGCTAGGCTGAAAAACCCAAAAAGGGCGGTCTAGGCAAAAAACAGGGTTGCACATAAAAAAAAAAAAAAGGCCAAAAGACCTAATCCCGGTAGTTCACCAGAATGAACTACGAAGACCTGAGCCCCTTAGTCTTTCTTGTAAAAGGGGAACGTAGGCAGCCATATATGGTTCGGTCTAAACAATAAATAATAAAGGGCAATCATGTTTTCATAAAACGGGTCCTAAGCAATCAATAAGACATCTGAAATTTCCATGAAATGTGTCTTGATTAATTTCTAAGATCATATATTTGTTAATTACAAGTTAAAAACTTCTTGATGAGTTCAAGCACGGTCTACTCTTGACTCTGCTAACCTGCTACAAAGATCTAAAATACAATAAAAGGCCTAATAAACTACTGTGTTTGCAAAATGGCAATAAGGGAATCCTAAGAAAAGATTTATCAGCTGTCATTCACTGAGTCTTCTTTGGTCTTCTTCCCTTTACCTCGACCTCGTCGAGTGTTCTTTCTCTTCTTCTCTATGATGTCGGTCTCCCTCACCCCGATTTCCGGTATCCTCACTGGAGCCTCCATCAAACCTGTGTCAATAAGTGCCCTCTCAATATGGGCACGAGTCCACACTTCCTCCCTCTAAGCCTCAGTCAAGGGAGCGACTTCAGATAGTCTCTTGTATCGAGCCTTCATATCCTTGATAAGGTCACCCGACTAGTTATGGCAACTCGCCTTAGCTTCAGTCTCCCTCAAAGTCCTACTCGAGTCGCAGTCAGCCCCCAATAAAGCCTGACGTCTCTCTCCCAATATGACCTGAGTCGCTCCCATCTTCCTCTCATACCAATCCAAGTAGGCCGTAGTCAAGATGGTACTCTTCCTGCTCTTGAGAATGGCCCTGGGTGGAAAAACAGTATATGTCCAAGCCCTCGAGAAGAATGAGAAGCTGGCTGGATCCCTCATGTCTAAAGGCACCACCTCCATGGTGCGGATGTCTTCCCAATTTCCCAACGGCTCCTGTAAGGCCCCGAACTGCCTGGATACCAAGCAGGGTATGTAGAAGGATGACCAACAAAACCCTGGAACCCTCACAGCATAGGACTCCTGAAATGTCCTCCGGGTCTGCAACCTCCAGTGAGGTACCCACCAGCGAATATCCGAAGTGGATAACCTAGCCATCATCAGCTCCTAGTCACCCTGGTCCTGCTGCCTAGGCGAACCTCTCCGAGAAATCACCCAAGGGCACTGAGTCGGCAAAGGCCCTGGCAAAGCCCCAAGCCTCTCCTGCAGCCATAAAGTCAACACGGCTGGGCTCCCAGACCTCATGAAATGGTCTCCCCTAGCCATCCTAACAATGTCATGCAGGGTCTCACCCAAAACCAGTGGGATAATATCCTTCCCAGCCCTGCAATCCCTAACCATGTCCAAGAGGCCACCATGACAAATCCCCACGGACTCAGTAGTGAATAGAGACGAGAATATGCAGAGGATAAAGGCATCCATAGCCACCGTGGTTGTAGCCATATCCGGAGATCCAAACCTGCCCGGGATATCAGAAAGGTCAATCCTGTTCGGAGCTATCATCATCCCCTCAGCCTCTCCCAGAGATATGTGCAGAAAAGATGCCAACTTTGCCGCCACCGGCACGTCTTCGATCAGAGGAATCGATATAGCCTCAATTTATGGAACCCCAATCAAGGCTCGGAAGTCTTCATAGGTTGGGACAAGCTCGTTAAAAGAAAAGCAGTAAACGTGTCTACGGACGTCCCAGAATCTTGCCGCGACCCTCAAAAGGTCCCAATCGGGCGGAAGATCCTTCAAATGCCATAAAGATTTGATCTTGAAGGTAGTATCGAACAGCCCCTTGTGAGATTGAAAGTTATATCTCACCCAAGATTGAAGATCGGACAGAAAACGGTCTCTTTTCCCCTTTTTCAATCTGACGAGTTTCTCCATTGCAAGATGATCAAAGTTGATGTCTTTAGGTCAAAAATATGCTCTGGGATCAGTTGGGACAAGTCTAGGGTGAAAATGAAATGAAATGGCCAAGCCTTGGTTTTATTTTGAAAAAGACTAGTCCATACAGAACTGTTAGCCGCACGGCTACATTTGCTCCCAGGTCCAGACCGCACGGCCTCATTTGCTCTCTGCAGAAAAAATCTGCAGCAACCCAAGTTGCTGCCCAAAGGGAGTTTTTCACCCCACTTTTCCAACAAAAACCTGTACAAAAACATATCCAAACACCAACCATGCAGTTATGTGTCATCACAAATCATTTTGGCCCAGTTTTAGCCTCAATTCCAAGCAAAAAACCGCCCCGAGGCTCAAGTAATATGCAAATTCATAAAGCATAAATTAGAAAAGCAAATAAAACAGTAATACATTGTTTTCGCCCCATCGGCGCCCAAATAAAGCAAAAAATAAACAAAATGTGCATAAAACTGTTCATTGTTTGTTTCCTTCCTCCTAGATCAACCCTAAGAATCCTAAACCTCAACATTCCTCGTCTCCATCCCCAGCCCCTTAGGCTGGAGGTCAAACCCAACCAGAGCCCTAAACTCCTCTGCCGTGATGTGGTCTCTCCAGGTCACAGGCCTCCCGGTGAACTGCAAGCCTGTAATAGCAGTAAAGTCTGCAGGCATCACTGTAAGCTCTCCCCAGCTAAGGTGAAAGCTGTAGGTGGTGTCCCACCAGAACTCCGAGAGGGCCTGGATCAAGCCCTTGCTCTTCGAGGTCACGTGAATGCCTCAGCCAATAGCCTCAATGAACAAATCAAGGCTGGTAGCCCTCACTAGCTGCTTGGGGTTCACCCCATCCTTCTCAAAGTCAGGCATCCTCTCCCATAGCCTCACAGCAACCTCAGAAGGTCCCCTAGACTTGTTCTCCTGTAGGAGAACACAACAAAAAATGTGTCAGTCCTTCATCTCATTTCAAAATCATGCATATATTCAAAAGTGCACATATTTTCAAAAAGCATTCATAAAAATTTCTAGTATCCTTTGCATAGAAAACGTGTCTTTCATCATTTGAAACACATCGTGTCAAGCACATTGCTCTCCTAAGCACAAAATTCTGATTTTCAAAATTATTTGCACATAAGCATTAATTTTTTCAAAAAACGGCATGCATGAATCCTTTTCATCGTCCAAAATCCCGTTTCCTCATCCATGATCAAAAATTGACCTAGTTCTAGCACATGCAAGAACTCCGTCACATTTTATACAATTATTTTTTCTTACTTTCGAAAAAAAAGGGTCATTCTCATTATTTTTCAAATAAATTGCACATGCATGTTCGTTTATATTTTTAGCCTCATAGGTTAATCAGCAAAATTTCAAAGTCATCATCAAAAATCCTAGGAAAATTCGAGAAATTCCTAAAACTCGGGTCAAGCCCTAAAATCAATCAAAATTCAATCAAAATTGACGAAATCGAGCAAATCAAGAATGCTTACCCCAACCGATTGAGGTTTCGTCGGTTTGTGCTCTCCCCTACCGGGATAAAGCTCCGATGGAGGCATATTGAAGTCATACTTCCTCTCCGTTCGGACAAGATCCCTCCTCTTCCTTCGAGTGGCCTCGGAGATGTTCCTCTGTGCTTGCCTAGGCATCGGATTCCCTTCCGGATCCATCTAAATCAAAAGAAGCAAAGGAATTGAAGGATTTTCGAAAATTCTTTCTCTCCTCTCTCTATTCCTCGGCAGCAGAAGGGTGGCAACGGTGCCCAATGCCCGTCCAACTCCAGTTTTAAATAAACTGGTGAAAATAAACTTCTGGCCGTACGGCCTCTTTTGCCCCCGTCTCATGCCGGGCGGCTTCTTTTTCTCTGAGTAGAAATTACATCTTTACCCCTGAACTTTCCACTTGGACATACAACTCCCGTTATTTCTTAACTAGAGTAACGCTGTGATTTCAAGTATATCCGTTATCTCCAAGAAGAATTAATTTCTCTCCCTAGTCGCCTCCGTTACTTCCGTTATAACGGAATAACGCTAGGTGACAACCTCCGAATTGTCGAAACCCAAACTTAAGCTACCTCTATCACAGATTGAGAAGTACGCTCAAGTTTTCCTAACTTTAGCTACCTCTATCACAGATTGAGAAGTACGCTCAAGTTCTCCAAACTTAAGAAACCTCTATCACAGATAGTGAAGTACGCTCAAGTTTTCCAAACTTTAGATACCTCTATCACAGATAGTGAAGTACGCTCAAGTTTTCCAAACTTTAGCTACCTCTATCACGGATAGTGATGTACGCTCAAGTTCTCCAAACTTTAGCTACCTCTATCACAGATAGTGAAGTACGCTCAAGTTTTCCTAATTTTAGCTACCTCTATCACAGAATGAGAAGTACGCTCAAGTTCTCCAAACTTAAGCTACCTCTATCACAGATTGAGAAGTACGCTCAAGTTTTCCTAACTTTAGCTACCTCTACCACAGATTGAGAAGTACGCTCAAGTTCTCCAAACTTAAGCTACCTCTATCACGAATAGTGAAGTACGCTCAAATTTTCCAAATTTTAGCTACCTCTATCATGGATAGTGAAGTACGCTCAAGTTCTCCAAACTTTAGCTACCTCTATCATAGATAGTGAAGTACGCTCAAGTTCTCCAAACTTAAGCTACCTCTATCACAGATCGAGAAGTACGCTCAAGTTCTCCAAACTTTAGCTACCTCTATCACAGATTGAGAAGTACGCTCAAGTTCTCCAAACTTTAGCTACCTCTATCTCACAGATTGAAAAGTACGCTCAAGTTCTCCTAACTTAAGCTACCTCTATCACAGATTGAGAAGTACGCTCAAGTTCTCCAAACTTTAGCTACCTCTATCACAGATTGAGAAGTACGCTCGAGTTCTCCAAATTTTAGCTACCTCTATCACAGATTGAGAATTACGCTCGAGTTCTCCAAACTTTAGCTACCTCTATCACAGATTGAGAAGTACGCTCAAGTTTTCCTAACTTCAGCTACCTCTATCTACTCGATAGTGACAGAGTAAGCTTTAGTCTCCATCAGGTGACAACCTCCATTAATTGTCAATTAGGTGACAACCTCCATTAATTGTCAATCAGGTAACAACCTCCATTAATTGTCAATCAGGTGACAACCTCCATTAATTGTCAAAATCTCAAGGATCCTAGACATCGTTCCTAACTATCTAGTGAGGCTTGAACTACGACCAAGGCTTGATTCCTCTGGGATACGTAGGTAGCCTTTCATAAAAGGTCCAGCCATCCGACCGCAATGGTCACCCTCTTCCTTCATCACTCCTCATGTGGTGAGGCAACCTTTCATAAAAGGTCCAGCCATCCGACCACTTTGGTCACCCTCTTCCTTCGTCACTCCTAAGTGATGAAGTAGCCCCTCATAGAGGTCTAGATATCCAACCATATCGGTCACTTCTAGCATATCCCCAGTAGGATCAGTCGCTTGACCTCCTGGGTCACTTTCTCTTCTATTTCCCCAGCAAGAGACCAGTTTCTCTTCGCCATTCCTCAGCGGATCTTATTCTGAACTACGGCCTCGCTTGATTCCTCCGGGATACGTAGGTAGCCTACTTTAGGTTCAGCCAATTCATCACATATGATGCCCCCCTTTCCCCAGTGGATTTCGAACTACGATTATGGCTTAATTCCCACTTGGGATACGTAGGTAGCCTGCCAAAGGTTCAGCCACTCGACCACTTTGGTCACCCAATTCGTCTCGACATTCGCCAGATCAAATCCTTTTCTATCGACAACCCCACTTTCCCTGTAAGTAACGTTGCCGAGGGGCTTCTGTAAGTACCCAAATCTGGCTCATGCCTTCCGGTTAAGTTTCCCGGCAATTCCTCGAACTTTCCTAAAGTTCCGGAGCGATTCGGGAACTGTTCCGAACCTTCCGAGGGGTGAAGGAATTACTTGGAATTAAAAAACCACGTTTTCCTTTAATATAAAAACCCTTCTAGAAAGGCCACCTTGCATGATTCTAGAAGTATGCTGAGTCATTGGGGATAATGCCGCACGGCTGCATTAGGCCAGAACTCCAAGCCGCACGGCTTCATTAGCTATTTCCAGAGTGCCTATAAATAGAGGCCTCCTCTACCCATTTTGTAAGACAGTTTTCAGCATTAAAACTCTACCAAAATATCACCACGAAAATACAGAGAGCTGAGAGTGCCAAAACCCACCTCCCTCCTCCTTAAAACCTCCAAAAGTTGGTCCCTTCCCTAGGCAAACTCCAAAGAGAAGAAGGTCACCACCATTGGTAACCTCTCATCCCCTTTATCTTGCATTATACTTGTATATATGTGATATATTTGCTCCTTGCTTTACATATTACTATATATTTGTTTGGGACTTGGTATATTGTCATTAAAGGTCATATCTTTAAGCATGTAAATCATATCCCCCTCCTTTTGCATCCTTTGCATTAAAGTAGCATCTTTTGCTCATAAAAATGATATCTTTATGCATCCTTTGCTCATAAAAATGTTATCATTGCATAAAAGTTACATCCTTTGCACTTGAAACTTCATTTTTACACATAAAGATGTATCCTTTGCATTAAAGATCATTTCTTTAACATCAAATAGCATCCTTTGCACCTAAAACCTTTTTTTTTTATACATAAAGGTGCATCCTTTGCATTAAAAATCATTTCTTTACATCAAAAAGCATCCTTTGCAAACAAATAGCATCCTTTGCACTTAAAATGTCATCTTTTCATTAAAAATGTCATTTTTATCCTAAACATGCATTCCCTAGTACTTTTTGGTATTTGATGCATCCTTTGGAGCGGACCGGTGTAAAGATCCTATCTTTATATCGTTTCTTCCATTAAAGGTGTCACAATCTCTTTAAAAAGGGATATACCTTGAACCCTATATCTCTGATAATCACTTGAGATGAGCATAGTAGTCCCTATATGAGCTCAATCGTCTCAAGATGTAGGATTGATGGGCTAAGGTCACTCCTTTCTAAAGGACCTCACTCTTGGACCATAAAAGAGAGTCCTTCTCTCGATCACACATGACCCAAGGTCAAATAGTGATGATCACAAGTCCAAGATGAGGACGGGATCAAAGTTCCGAACACATAAAATCCAAGGAATCCCGAGTGATAACCAACTAAATGGTTTATACGTCCGGAAGACAACTTGGAACATTCCCCCCCTCTTTTCAACACATGCACACAAGAAAGCACACAAGCAAGCACGAAAAATGGAATCTTGGGAGACTTGCTTCGGCAAGGCACCTTGGATGAATGACGATCCGTTCTTCCCAAGGGGTAACTTAACCTCCGAACCCTAATTCCCTTTTTTCAAAGTTTTGAGGAAATCAAAATGGCATGGCGACTCCGTTTTTCAAATTAAACCGGATGTTTTCAAACTCAAGTGAATCCAAATTAAAACACAAAAAAAAAATATTTGGGCACCACATTCACACATTGGCCTAAATTACCCTGGGGAGTGTAAGTAGGAGTCTCGGCAAAGGGATAGAACCCAGCGGCTTGCTGTTGACTTCCAATTGGCAAAGAGGGTGGTGGAAGACCAGAGGTGGCCTGGTAGCTCGGGTTCCCAGGGTGAGACTCAAAGGTAGGCTTAAATGCGGGTTGTGTCCCTTGGTTGTTGAACTGCATGCCATGCTGCGGTGATGGTGTATAACCGAGAGGATACTGCAGTACCGGTGATTATGATGAGACTGGGATGGGGACTTGCTGACCCATAGGACCTTGAGTGAGGAACGGGTTTGTGGAGGCTGGCGAGGTGCCGAGAGTTGCTGGACCAGTATCATTTTGCTGCGGCACTCTGAACTGTTGTTGTGAAGGACCGGGCTGATCAGTTCCAAACTGTGGTGGGATCCCAACTTGCTGTGGCATTCCAAGGTACCCCAACCATGGGAAGACATTCCGTACTGATTCTGTCCCCACTGAGGGACTGCGAACTGGCTTGTCCCACTAGACTACATGGGGCACTAGACTGCAGTTGAGGAGCTAGCTGACCCATAAGTCGAGAAGCATGGGCTCCGGCAGTGGTACCATAGGAGGCTGGTGGTGGCATTCTGGTGTAGTCAGTGCGACCGAGAGTGGGATTAGGGTCCTCTTCCTCTTCCACGGTGAAAGTGTCATCAGGGTTGAGACTGGCGGCCAAATCGTGGCTCCTAATAGCCACCGGAAGGCTGTTCATCTGAGCTTCCTGTCGCAGTCTCATTTCTTCGGCCAACTGATTCCACTGCTGTTCTGTCTGGAGAGTCCCAGGAGGCGGAGTGGTATTGTCCCCATTGTTACCAGCTGATGCAGACATTCTGAAAATCGGAGTTGAAGCGAATGGTGAAGCTGACGATGCGCTTGATTCTTCCAACCTGACCAGACGGTGACCCGGTGTCCGTACCCAAGCTTTGCGAGGTGCTGCGGGAGGAAGATATAAGGGAGGTGTAAGTACCCAAATCTGGCTCATGCCTTCCGGTTAAGTTTCCCGGCAATTCCCTGAACTTTCCTAAAGTTCAGGGGCAATTTGGGAACTTTCCAAACCTTCCAAGGGGCAAAGGACTTGCTAGGAATTAAAATTCCACGTAGTCCCTCGCTGAAAAGGCCTTCTAGAATGCCACCTTGCATGGTTCTAGAAACAGGCTGAGTCACTAAAAGATAAGACCGCACGGCTTCATTTGCCAAAGGTTAATGCCGCACGGCTTCATTAGGAAGCACAAAACTGCCTATAAATAGAGGCCTCCTCTATTCATATTAAAAGATAATTTTTGAGCACTGTTACTCTGCCAAATTCAAAACACGAATTTACAGAAACCAAAACTCACTCAAAATCACCTCCCTCCTCTCCAAAATCCATCCAAAGTCACTCCTTCCTTAGGAAAACTTCAAGGGAGATAGAGGAACACCACCATTGGTATCCTCTCCTTACTTTCTCCTTGAAATCTACTTATTATCTTGTTGTATTGCTCATTCGCTATTTATCTTGCCATTTATTACCTTTATATGTGATTTATTATCATAAAGATCAAGTCTTTACCATGTAGATCATTATACCCCCTTTCCCCTTATCACATGGGATTCATGGAGAATGCATCCCAAGGATGATCAAAAGACCACAAATGGCTTGTTCTAGGGTGGATTCCTCACATGATGATGTGAGAAATGTCATCTTTATCATATAAAAATGTTATCTTTACATAAAAATGTCATCTTTACCTTCATAAATGTCATCACCTCCCCATTGACCTTGCTTCCAAGTATTGTCCACCTAAAAGGTTCTTAAAGGACATAGGAAAGCCTCAAAGGTCTTCCCTTTACATTCCTAGTCTTAGTTTTCATAGTGTTCATTACACTTGTTTCCATAAAAATGTCATCTTTACTTTCAAATTCAACTCCCCTATGTCCCTCATGGTTGGATCACTCTCCAAGGATTGCCTAGTGACCTTCCTAAGGCACAAAAAGGCATAGGATGAGTATAAAGATCCAATCTTTATACCCCTCCCCTTAGTCCCTTTGGTACTTGAAGCATCTCTTGGGGCGTAGCGGTGTAAAGGTCTTATCTTTACATCGTTTCCTCCACATAAAGATGCCATAGTCGAAGTCCCTTTAGAGACGGACGAACCTAAGCCCCTACATCTCCGATCATCACTTGAGACAAGCACAAATGTCCCTATCAAGCTCAAATCGTCTCAAGATGTAGGATTGATGGGCAAAGGTCCTTACTTTCTAAAGAGTCTCATTCTTGGACTATAAAAGAGGTGTCCCTATTCCGAACACATATGACCAAAGGTCACTTAATGATGATCGTAAGTCCAAGATGAGCACGAGATCAAAGTCCCGAACATATCAAAATCCAAGGAATCCTGAGCGATAACCAACTCATGGTTTATACATCCGGAAGACAACTTGGCACATTCCCTCCCTTTTCAAATCACACACTGTAAGTACCCAAATCCGGATCGTCAAAATTCGTCAGAAAGTTAACCGAAATCCGTTAACTGACCTGCTTCAGGTTAACCGGAACTCATTAAACTCCCCGTTGCCATGCTAACGAGACGTCCCGGGACTGCCCCGAGCATCCCGACATTGAAGCGTACTTAACACGTGTCATCGCACGTAAAAGTACGGCTTTCCCTGAAAAACGCACTTTTCGGGAGCGTTTCGGACATTTTTCGGACTTTATTTAAAAAAACGGACTAAACCGGGACCCGGGAACGAACTCCCACACATTTGGTGACTCACAGGGACACTTGGCACGCATTCCACCTCCCTCTAGTCACCCTTCAAAAATTGCCAGCAAGTCCCTCAAAATTCCAAAATACCACAAAACCCCCTGGATTTCAGTCTAAGTCCGGCCGGACTCCTACTGAAAATTCACCTATAAATAGATGTTGCAGTCAAAGCCAAAATAGAACAAATTTCACTCCCAAAAATCACTCTACCCCACGGCCCAACTGAGTTTCACCCCTCCCGAGCCCCCGTTTCGTCTCGATTCGCGTGAAACTTCCGTATTTCGATCAAATATGCCCCTCACCACTCTGAAACACCGTTCCAAACCAATTTCCGTATCCCGATACACCTCTCGAGCCAAAGGAGTCGACCCTAGCCATAGGTACAACTCCCTATCTCTGATCTCTCGTTTTGTCTCGGTTTACGCGCCATTCGCTACAACCGTTTCGAACCACATTATTGAAATGTAGACGCCTCCGTCTAACGGGGTCCGATACGTTTTAGCCCCTCGATCCTCTTCTCTTCCCGTAAGAGAAGTAATCACGGGTTAAAACGGCGTTCCGACCCCGTTCCGTTTTACTTTTATGTCATTTACTATCCGGATCGATCGATCCGTCGATCGTCATTTACTTTCTGTTATTTACAATTCCGGACCGTTTGATCCGGTGAACGTCCTTTACATTTCATGCAACTTTACGACTCCGAGCCGTTTTGGCTCGTCGATCGTCATTTACAATTCCGAGCCGTTTTGGCTCGTTGATCGTCATTTACGATTTCGGATCGTTCGATTCCGTTGATACCACATTTAAATACTGTCATTTACAATTCCGACCCATTTGGATCGTGATAGTATTTACTTTCAAAGTCCGAGTCGCAACCCAATTCGTTGATCGCAAAATCATTTAATACGTTTTTTCCCGTAAAAATCGTTAACAATGTAATGCCCGGTTCAAAACCGGAGTTCGTCCTTCGAACTCTCTTTCAAAAGCGCGAGATGACGTTTGGCATCCAAACGCTCATCTTCAAACTAAAAGACGCCATTTGACACTCAAAATCATTTAATACGTTTTTTCCCGTAAAAATCGTTAACAATGACTCGTCCGGTTCAAAACCGGAGTTCGATCTTCGAACTCCATTTCAAACTCAAAATCGACGTTTGCCACGCAAACGCTCATTTCAAAGCTTTTTACTCGTTTTTGCTACCAATAAAAATGACCCCCCGTTTTCAAAGCCTTTTCCTAAGTTTTTGTTACCAATAAAAATGACACCCTTTTCAACCAATAGCCGTTTCTTAACGTTTTGGGCTCAAAATACAAAAACCGTGTGGCGACTCCTCATTTTCCTTCCCATGAAGCGAGGTCTCAGACACCAACACCCCGCGAAAGACTACCGCCTTCGCTCGCGCGAATCCGGGTAATTTCAGTTGGCGACTCCGCTGGGGAAATGGATACTTTTTTCAAAACTACAGTTGTTTTCTAAAAAGCCTTCCGTGGGTAAAACTTTCGTTTACCCTTCCTCGTTTTTCGTGTGCATGTGTTACTTTAAAACCTCGAACGGTTTTTTTTCAAAGGCATTACATTGTCAACTTTTCAAAATCAAACCATGTTTGTGCATCCCCATTCATGTTCGATTTTCTTTGATGTCTTTTGAACTGCGCATCATAATGCTTTAAGACACATTCTGAAAAATCTCTATTTTACTCAGAAAAAGGAATTTTAGTGACTGCACACTACTCCCACTTGCTGCCTCGGTACACCGCACTTCATGAGCACTTGCTGCCTCGGTACACTGCACACTACAACTCGTAACCCGGGATGGCCTTATCAGTTGCACCCCGATTGGTCTGCCAGACACCTTTCGGGGGCGCACGGGGTCGTCCCAAACAGCCCATCCTATCCCGTGTAAGCCATGCACTCTTTGTGTCACACTTTGTCCAAGACCCCGATTGGTTTTTGGCTTAGCTCGTGTCATAAAGCCTAAGTGTATGTTTTTTTTACGCCGGGTCCCGCCACGAGTCAAGCTCGAGAGATTCAGACCGAAGGTCGTTCCCGACCCGAAGTCTTGAGCTTTTCAGCCTTGACTTTGACGCGGAGCTCTGCTGAAAAATATACCCGAAGGTTCAATGTGACGCCGTGTCACCAAACCTCACCGTATGTACCGTGCCAGCCACAACTTGGCCAACGCCAAAAGCTAAGGTCCCTCGCGCAAGCGAGTCAGGAGAGGTCATGCCGAAATTTTGGCATGATCCCCGCCTTAACTTAAGGACATTGACTTCGACTGTGGCCCATGCGTCACATACGTTGAAAGTTTGCGTGATCAGCTAGCCTTAAGTTCACTTTTTCCTTTGCTGGTGGAACTCGCTTGCCTTATAGGACCTCGCTCGGGATAGTCCGTCCCGAGAAAGATAATCTACAAATGGAAACGAGGGGCTTATAAGCGTAGTGACGAGATCCACTGATTAGATCTCTAGGATTAGTTGCGAAAAAGAAGACACGCTCTTTTCCAACCGATTAGGACTCTGAGAAAACGCGCTTTAAGTAAACATTAATCGGTAACTGCACATTGCACAAGCCCGAAACCTTGAGCCAAATACCCCTTTCCGAAGCCTAAACCCTGCCTTTCGTTCCTCGCAACAGCGTAAAGTGGTTCGATTTCCGTGCCGCCTTGCCGTAATCACCGTTACTTAGCTGTGACGCTTCGGTTCCCTCGCCTCCTCACTGTAATTTCCGACATGTCTAACTCACCGAGAAATCGTGATGGGGACGGACCCCGCCACCGCATAATAGATATGACTTTGGAAGAAGCCATCCGGCTTGTGAGGTTCACAAGAGTGCGTAAAGAAGATCGCCAGAATTTCGTGGTACAACTTCTGAATGAGCGAGGTATAGTAGCTATCCCCCAGTCAGATGGTACTTTTGTCCTGGTCGAGGATGACGATTCCCCGAAACCAGCTCCTCAAACCTTCAACCAGGTTCCTCCCCCACCAACTTACGGGATTCCTTCGAACTAAGGAAACAGCCGACCTAGGCTCGACGTTTCCACCTCTCAGGGCAACCCTGTCATATTTGGCCAGCCCAGTGCTACTCCTATCACTCAATACCACCAACCAAGACCGCACTGGACCATCTCGCATGCATGCCAATATTCTTCAATACCCTCCCGGTTCGTCCCATTGCCTATACACGAATCCCAAAACACCGGGACAAACCCCGATACAGCCGTAAAAGGCTCCCATATATCCACATATATCAAGCCTTCCACCTCCAATCACTACCGCTCACATGGTAGCACCCGGCGCCAAGCCTCACAAACCCACCACCGGACCCAATTTTATCCCGGATGGTCGAATGTATGAAAGACCCGAAAAGCCACCATGAGCAGCTCAAAGCAGAAACGATCAAATCCACGTATCCGGAATGGTCACGCCTCTCCCCGCCAAGTTCGTAATGCCGTGAGATGGACCGATTCGACGGAACCGAATGTCCTCAAACGCACGTCGATACCTACGTTCTGGCATGAGATCGAAAGGAGCAACCCTCCAAAGAAATGGCCGACCACTTCCAAAGATACGCTCAAAAGTTCGCAAGCATGATGGTTTCGAGGGTCAAGCTCGCGGTCGCCACACCCGAGATCGCATCGCAACATCTTCCTAGAACGGTACCGATCCAACTTAGAGCTGGGAAACGAGTCGCGTGGACTTAATCACCACCGAGCGAAGCGGATGAAAGCGTCTGAGAATTCTACAAGAGGTGGAGTTGGAAACTCTCCGAGATCATGGAGCCACTCTCGAGGATGAACAGATGCGAATCTTCAAGTCCCGCTTAAGACCGTCCATCGTAACTCTCATCACCATCATTTCTTCCTAGATCTCCGGCCATGGTCAATGCCGGCTCACGCTCGAGAAGGATCTCAAGGAAAAGTTGGCTACCGCATCGACATACGTATACCGCCGCCAGCTGCATTCAATCCCGCACCGGCCCCCGACAAAGGGAAAGATACGTCTGGTCAACTACATCCATCGTGGACAATGCAATGTAAACCCAGCCCCACAAAGCAACAACTCCACTTCAAGCACCGCCGTGCACTTCGACAAGTTGGACATGCCACCGAGCAAGATGCGGAAGGGTTAATCAAGGAAGGTCTCCTTAAACCCGTTGCAAATTACAAACCCAAGAATCCCGTAGTCAACGCTAACAAGAGCAAGTATCGCGCCTTCCATCGCATCACGGCCATACCACCTGACAACCGTGTTGGGTTACAATACAAAATTCGTAACTTGATAGAGGAAGGAAAGTTGGAGCGCCCCGTGGCCCAATACAGCCGGAAACCCTTTTCCAAACAACAACAACAGTGTGAATTCCATTGAATGGGTGCCCAAGAAGATTGCCGCAGAGCGCTTCCGCCTCTTCCAATGTGTCCTCCTCTAATGTCCACATCGCCTACGATGTTTGGATCGCTCCGCCTGCCCTGAGTACGAGTCCCAAGACATGGTCCGAGCAATCCTCCGAGAAAATAGAAGAAGAAGTCCTCTCAATAAATGCCGAGAGAAAGATACGAAGCCGGAGACACCAAAGGTGGGTACACTCTGAGAGCCATCCGGGAAGTTCGAAAACTACGTACTCTACTCCACCGCTCTCCCTTCCTCCGTGCCATGCAGCCTTTAGAGCAGCATAAGGTGGGAAAGCCGAAAAGTCCCGCCGACACCGTAGTTCAGACCTTGGGACACCGGAATACCTCATATCTTGGTAATCTTATCGCCGTAAGCCTAACCCCGCGGATCGCCCAAGGTTCAATTTGTCCAAATTCCGAGCACGGACCTAAGAAAGGAAGATCAAGGTCAGCTTGGCACTCGCACTCGATCAATGTGTTAACCAAGGGCGGCAGCCGCCATAAATGGCCTCAACACAATCCCGAGGCTCCAGCAAAGGCTTTACCTCGCAAGAGGAAGACAGGAAACGGATGGCTGGATGACTCTCCTTCTCCGGATAGAGATCAGATCTACGATTCTCGACTGTATGATAGTATGATCACGTTCTATGACGAAGACCTGCCAAGAGATGCCTAGGGGCACAACGAAGCTCTGTACATCACTCTCAATCTCAACACCATAACACTCCCCAGAGTATTGGTAGACAACAGGTCAGCCGTTAATGTCCTCCCTTTCAGCATGATGCGAGCCCTCCGTATCAACGAAAGCCACTTGATTCCGTCAACCCGGAATATCAAGGCCTACGACAAGACGTCTCTTGCCCCATCCCCGGGACGGTGACTCGGAGCTCGGTTCGAAACCCAAATGGTGCCAAAGAAATTCCACATGATGGACATTCCATCCAAATTCACGCTGCTTGGGACGCCCTGGCTACATCAAATAAAAGCCATAGCCTCCACTCTCCATCAATGCGTCAAGTTCATTAACCGGCAGGAGATCTTGAAGTCATCGAGGGGACAGCTTTCCTCATAGGAAACGAAGCCGAGACAAGAGCCAAGCGTGCCCGCAAATGCACCGGGCTACCTCCTTCAAATTAACCAAGGGACTACCTGTGGCAAATCTCATCGAACCCTCGCAGTCCGAGATGCTAACTATGTAAACGTACTCGAGCAAAGGCGTACCCTGAAGGCCGATACATCAAGTTCAACTGTCGTTTCCAACATTCGAGGCGCATTGGAAAGAAACCCCGAGCATCGCCATGATGCGGGCACGCAAACCTCCCGTCTCCAATCGAAGATTCGTCGCATTCTTCAAACCAACTCTTGCCCCGCCAGCGAAGAGATCTTCGTGATAAAGTTCAACAAGCACCGTCACACTCGTGATGAATGCATGGAAGTCGTATGGGATGTCCTCCACGAGGAACTACCCGCTGCACCCCTCTTCTCTAGTAAAGGGCATGATGTTTTCCTAGCAGCTCCAAAGAACGCACCCACGCAATACGTCCCTACGTTTCCGAGCCATCGACGACGACGAATCAGACTCTCCGAGTCGAGGACGCGCGCATCCGCGGCATACTCGCATTCACATGCTCGCCGAGGATGGCACCTGCTCCGATCAGGTCACCTACGACCAAGGCTCCAATACCATGGAGATTGTCAAGCTCAACGTCCAAGCATGCATGCCTATCCGACAATTGGAAGCAATCGGTTGACACGACAAAGAATCCTCTCGATCAAGTGATCGACGACGACTTCGTCAACATCATCTATTCCGTATATCCCGATGATACCAAGGATCCGGTCCTTATTGTCGATTCTCGCAACACCAAAGTTACCTCGACGATTGCTCGCTCATGGTAAACGAGGCCTCGGCCAAACGATCTCGTAGCTCATCATTACTTCCGAGTACTACCCTAGCTGCAACCGGCCCGTGCCGTCGGGCCAAGCTTAAAGCCACAAGCGCCGCCAAGGCCAAGGGCAACAAAGTGAAGGAGACCAAGCTCTCACCCCGTCAGAATCGGGATCAACCTCGGGAACGCTTCCGACAGCCTACCCCGAAAACATCTCGTAAAGGTCTTCCCCCGCAAGACAGAGCCGCCTTCCGACGTAGGAAATGACCACCTCAAAGCATCAACATGCTCCAGCCGATTCTCGCTCCCGCCGTCACGATCACGCGGATTCGTACATCCCCGCCAAAGAGACCGCTATCTCTGATAGACTTGGCGATCGAGCGAGATCATGAGACTGTCAACATTGCAGAATTCAACACCTTCCGTGTGTTCAATCAAGTAGATATGGGCAAACTTCTTGGTAATCGAGATCAAGGAAGGCCGCATGGAATGTCCTGCCTCGACTTCCTTCGTCAACATCATCCAAGTGTTTCCGCCATTCGGAGATTTGGATGTGAACACGCTTCGACACTAGTCGACGGCGCGCACCTACGGAGACTGTTTAGCTCTCGCAAGGAAGGCCCTCATGGAACTAGCCGCCAAGAGAACCGTCTCGGGATGAAAACCAAGCTCAAAAGACCGACATGGACCAAGCCCTTAAAGTGTCACAAGCGCCTTCTTCAGACAAAGCTAGAGGCCACTCTAGACCGGCCGACCTCAGTGGGTTTTTGCTCACGGCAACTTCCTCGACTACCGTCTCTGTTCTCATCCAACCCCTCTCGCCAAACGAGGGG
Organism: Adenophora triphylla var. japonica; assembly: GCA_022495995.1. Classification (NCBI taxonomy): domain Eukaryota; kingdom Viridiplantae; phylum Streptophyta; class Magnoliopsida; order Asterales; family Campanulaceae; genus Adenophora; species Adenophora triphylla. Next base: position 553,955 of record JAFEMH010000530.1, read on the forward strand.
TGGTCAACGGTCCCAACGACCTAGGAGATGGAACGTCACAGATCGAATACCGCCGCTTACTCTCCCCGAGGAAAGAAAGTTCTCCATGAAAGCGACGACGAAGACGATGAAACCATTCTCTTCCAAGCCTAGCCATGAAGTCAACAAAACCGAAATCCCAAGGGTCTCGGGAGGATGGAAATGGATCATTTCCGAACTCAAATTGAAAGGCCAACTGAGAGAGGAAGGTCTATTTAAAAACAAGAGGGAGATGGAAATTCGCCTCGAGCAACTACTGTGTGGAAATTCCACAGATCGCGACATTCGCTATTACGTAAAACGATCAACCGGGACAAAGAACCACCACATGGGCAGATGTTCGGGAAGCCGTGTACTCACCTTCCGACATACCCGCTACTCGTATAAAAATGAAGGGAAAACTCTCCCGATGGAAGTTTACCTAGATCGCCGCACGCAGCTTCAAAGAAGCACTAGCTATTCTCACATGGGAAGAAACGCAGCCCTAACTCTCGACGCAGCTCGCCGCAAGAAAGTTGATCCGGGCCAAGAGAGGAGGAAAATTAGCAAACCATGAATATCGCTGCACCCAACTCTGTAATGCCTCGAGTATGCTCAAAGAAGAAGGAAAGGAGCGCGGTATACCGTGAAGAGATCAAGGAGATTGTTCGCTGAGCCAAGAACTCTCCAAACTCCCCGAGGGTCGCAACGCATCGCTTCGGGCTTCAGTAACCAATGTGTGCACCGACGTTCGAATGTAGCAAAGCGAACCGTAACTACCTCCCCGCAGGCACCCAAGCGCATCCCGGGACGTAATCCGTAAAGCCGCCGAAGCTCCCAGAATACATCTACAATCAATGAGTTGAGGGAAGACATATGGCTCCTACGCTACGAGGAATCCTCCTCTAACTATGGCTCAACTCGTAGCGGCCTGCTCGTAAGGAACCAAACCTCGATGTCGCCGTTCTAACCCGATCGGGTCAAATCCATGCATTACCACCTAAGGCCACTAAAAAGCCGACGGAGCCGTAACCGCAACCCGCCTCGCCCGAAGACACAAGTTCCGTGAAAGAGGACCCGATCCTCACTCGCCTCAAGCAAACCCAGCGAACATTTCCCTCGTCCCTCGCTCACATCTTCATATCCTCACAAGCTCAAGCTAGAGGAAAGCCCGGCCCGTACCATGGTCCCCGTGGACGCAACCCCGCACGAAGTCATTCAGATGATCGGGCAACATCCACTACGGCAACATTATCACCTTCACAGTATTTGGACCTTCCAAAATTTGGGGCCGATCACAATGAGCCACTCTACATCACACAACTGACGAGCGTCGCTTCCCCGCGTGTTGGTAGACGGAGGTTCCGGAATGAATGTCTTGCCCGCCAAGATGATGGACCTACTTGACATCAAGCCTACAGATCCAAGCCTTCACCCACACCGTCAAGGCCTATGACTCTACTTCCCGCACGCTTCTGGGTTGCTACTCTTAATATTTGGTTCGGCAAGCGGATGATCCCCACCGAATTCCAAGTGTTGGACATTCCAATCACTTTCACAGCCCATCCCGGGGCGTCCCCGGCTGCATCAAATCAATGGCGTGGCATCCACCCTTCACCAAAGGCCTCAAGTTCATGCAAGGCAACGAGCTAACCACAGCCTACGGCGACAGCGCCACCACCGAGGGGACCAAAGACCAACGACATTCCAGTTGTTAGAAATCAAGCATAATGACGACATGGCATTAATCGGATTCACTCGAGACCTCCAAGATCCAAATATGCAACGTGGACCTTCCACTGCTTCAAGACAAGATTCCTCCCGCCACGAAGATGATGAAACTCATGAACTTCATCCTGTGATCGGGCTCGCAAAAGGTTACAAGGCCAACACCAAGTCATCGAAGTCAAGGACCATACCACGGTCCAGGCTTGGCTATGTGCCAACACCACCGACATCGTGGAAAACAAAAGGCTCGCCCGCACCAAGGCAAGCAGCTCGCAAAAGGGAACCTCCGACGGCACACCCAACCTCCGACCTTACAGCTTCGACCTCGCTCATTACTTCACCAAGGGAACCGACAGCGTAACCGAGGGGACCGACAAGGGAACCGACAGCAGAACCGAGGGGACCGACAAGGGAACCGACAGCAGAATCGAGGGGACCGACAATGAACCGACAAAGAACCGAGGGACCGACAGAACTGATGAAGATGAGAAAGAAGCTGGATAGTCGCACAGAGACTACGTAAAGGATGGAAAAGCTAGCACGGGACCTCAAGCGTTTCGTAGGACTCAAGGCTAATCCGATAAGGGGAGCGTTCCTCGACATCACAACTCTACTCGACCAACCGCCACCACAAACCCAAAGACGAGTACACATTCAAGGGAATCCTGCATACTAAGAGCAACTCAAGATACTCTTCACGGAAACAAATTGTTCTGATCACCGCCGAGGCCACATTCGAGACAAGTAACTCCAAAGCGTAAGGAACCGTAATTCATAGAAGACGCTCTCAATGACCACCTCTACAGAGTCTTTTTGAAGAAGTCATGGAGGTGCCAAACCCGATTGACTCCGGGCTCCAAAACAAAGCATGATCGCCATGATTGGGACAAGCAGGCTGCCTCTCGATCCCCGAACCCTCATCAAGCATCCAGCAATGCCACCGAAGAACCGGGTAACTTTCACCGACCAAGGGCAAGCCGCATGTAAATGGAAGACAAGCCGGGCTCGCACCCACATCTCCCTAAACCCGGTCTCGAACCCTCCGAGCCGCCCTGTAAAAGTCCAGCCCTTCCGAGTCGTCCAACGGCCTTACGCCGAAGACTATGATAATGTAGCCAACCATGTATTTCCGTTCTCGTTTAATGAAAAGTCTCGACCTTTCTGAGTATCCTCTCATTGCCACTTTAACAACCGATAAGTTAACAAACAACTTAAAAGACGTTAATAACTCAATTGATAAAGAAGCGTACACATTAAATGAACAATACATTAAAGAAGTTCTCAAGCGTGTAGTTGACCAAGAGGACAACCGGCCCAAGCCGCCGAAGAGGTTATGACCAAAGTGAACTCCGGGGTCGCCGCAAGAGCCTAAAGAGACACAAGCGGCGCTTCTTCGCCGATGCGTAAAAGAAGCCCCGATAAGCCTCCTCCGGGAGTATGTTGACGTGTTCGCCCGGTCATACCAGACATGCCAGACTCGATCCTCGATCGTGGAGCACAGAATTCCCCGGATCCCGAATCCAAGCCTCGTCAAATGTAAGCCGCGCAAGATCAAGCCAGAGTGGTCCTTGCAAGTGAAAGAAGAGATTGAGAAAATGCTCCGAGTTGGTTTCATCGTAGTGATTGAGTACCCGACTTGGCTCTCCAACATCGTGACGGTCACCAAGGCCAATGGAAAGGTCGATGCCGTGTGGATTTCCGGATCTCAACAAGGCCAAATTTCTAAAGATGATTTCCCACCGCCTAACATCGACATGCTAGTCGACACCACGGCAAATTTCGAAGTAAAGTCCTTCGTGGATGGGTTCGCCGGATACAACCGTATCAAAATGTCCGAGGAAGATCAAGCCAAGATCGTTTCACCACTCCGTGGGGACATACTGCTACACCTGGCCATGCCGTTCGGTCCGAAGAACGCCGGGGCTACTTACTACGGCCGCAACAGCCCTCTTCCATGACATGATTCACAAAGAAATCGAAGTATATGTCGACGACATGATCATCCACTCCAGAGGATCGACATGCAAAGACATGACAGATCCGAGAAAGTTCTTCAACGTACTCGTAAAGCACTCCATGAGATTGAACCCTCGCGAAGTGCACCTTCGGCCAAGCGTGGCAAGGTACTCGGGGTACATGGTTACGTAAAGAGGTATCGAAGCCGATCCCAAGAAAATCAAGGCCATCATCGACATGAAGCCGCCTCGCACTCGACAAGTGAAAAGCTTTATGGGAAGACTTCAAGACATCGTCCGCTTCATCAACCGCTTGACATCTCTCTCGCGAGCCAATGTTCAAACCGATGAAGAAGAATGCCGACATCAAATGGGACTCCGAGTGCCAAACATTTTCGAGAAAATCAAGACATACTTGGTGAATCCCCCACTCGTGCCCGCCACATGAAGACAAGCCACTACTCCCGTATCCGACAAGAATGTACACGTCAATCGGAGCAATGCCGGCACAAGAACGTAAAGATTCCAAGGTTGAGCATGCAATCTACTTCGTAGTCTAAGCTTCAAGGAAGTGAACTCACTTACTCAAGATTAGAGAAAACTTGTACCGCCTTGGTATGGGTAGTCGGGAAACCGAAACACTACATGCAAATACATTCTGCTCCCGGTCTCCAAAATGGACCCCGTCCGATATCTCTTCGACAAGCCATCCCCGTCAATGCGACTAGCCAAGTGGTCATTCTTCCCGGCCGAGTTCGACATCAAGTACATGGTCGAAAATCAACGAAGGGCGTAGTAATGGCGCATCACCGGCAGACTTCCCAAGCAAAGGAACCTAAGGGTCCCGATCCGCAATTTCCGGACGACGGAATCTTTTCACTGACAACGCAAACCGCCGGCAACTCTTCTTCGATGGGGCAGCCAACAAGAAGGGAAATGGTATTGGAATGCTCCTTGTCGATCCCAAGGACGAGCACACTCCCATAGCCATCAAGCCGAATTTTGAAACAACCAACAATGCCGCAGAATACGAAGCTCGCGCAGCTGGCCGGAAGCCGCCTCGAGCGCAACATCTCGAACCGGAAGTATACGGAGACTCAAGATTGATCATCAATCAAGTGTCCAACAAATGGAAAACGGTAGATTCTCGGCCTCCGTAAGTACCACACGTACATGGAGGAGCTCATTGCTCGCTTCAAGGACATCTCTTTCCATTATTTGCCAAGAGACAGAACCGCTCGCAGATGCCCCGGCTACCCTCGCATCTCTTGTCGAAATTCCCGATGGGAAATCGCAAAAACCCTCGTAATAGGCAGACGGGAAACACCCGCCTATTGCTGTGAGATCGAAATAAAAAAAGAAACGATCAACGAACCCTGGTACAATCAAATATACCAGTACCTCCAAAACGGAGAAGCTTCCTTCACAAATGAAGATGGAAAATACAAAGAAGGGATCAAAGCAAAAAACATGATGGCAATAAAATGCCTGGCATCCCATTTCGTCATTCTGGGGGGATATGTTGTACAAGAAGCGCCACCAAGGGCCACTCCTTCGGTGTGTAAACAAAGAAAAAGCCAGCGAGCTAATGAACGAAGTTCACAACGGAACCTGCGGTCCGCACATGAACGCTCGAGCATTGACCCAGATCATTCTCCGTATGGTATACTTTTGGATATCAATGGAAACAGACTGCATCCAGTTCGTCCAAAGCTGCGACAAATGTCAACGGTTCTCCAACCTCAATCACATCCCTCCGCATGAACTCTATTGCATGACTACACCATGGCCTTTCGCCACATGGGGAATCAACGTCATCGGCAAGATCACTCCACCATGGAGCAATGGTCACGAGTTCATTTTAGTCGCAGTCGACTACTTCACCGAATGGGTAGAAGCCAGATCGTACAAGGTACTGAATTCTAAGAAGGTGGCCGAGTTCATCAAGGAGAACATCATGTGCCGATACGGAGTGCCCAACGAGATCATATCCGACAATGGGACTCATTTCGAGGGAGATTGTGACCAACCGCCGACCGACCCGTAGTCACACGTCACAAGTCTTCTCCCTACGTACCACAAACCAATGGTGCAAGAGAGGCAAAGAAACAAGACTCTCGCCATGATAATCGTAAAGATGACCACCGCAGGTCGGGACCGGCCCGAAAAGCTACATCTAGCCCTCTCGGGGATACGTAACATCGCCGAACCGCCACAGGGAGACCCCGTTCGCACTTACCTACGGAATGGAAGCAATGTTACCTGTGGAATTGGAAATTCCATCCCTCCGAGTCCTCTTGGAGAACGGGATCAACGAAGTCACCGTCACGACGAACTTGCTCTACTCGACGAGCGCAGATTGAAAGCCATGGAACACACTCGAGCCTACCAAAGCGTAATGGCCCGAGCATTCGATAAGAAAGTCAAGATCCGAGACATCGTAGAAGGCGACTTGGTGCTAAAGGAAAAGCCTCCTACGTGCACCAATCCCCTCGGAAAGTGGGAGCCTACCTGGATAGGACCGTTCGTGGTACAAAGAATCTTCTCCGGAGGAGCCATGAAGTTAGCAGATTTGGACGGGAACCCTTTCGTTAACCCCGTGAACGGAAGAAAGCTCCGCAGATACTTCATTTGAGGAAGAGCACGAGTCATCTCTCCTTCCCCATACACCACCCCTCAGTAAGATTAAAGTGCTAAAAGAGTAATACCCAACTGGATACATTCCCGCTAATGATCCAGTAAAAACAGTGGTCGTACTTCTTTTGTCTTTGTTTTTCTCAAATTCACCTAAAGTGTCGAACTACGGTGACCTGAGCCCCTTAGTCCAATTGTAAAAGGGGAACGTAGGCAGTCATCATTGGTTCGGTCTCAAAAAAATAAATAAATAATAAGCATCAATTGCTTGTGTTTCGAAAAACTCTTTTCAATTAACCTACAAATTCATTACGGTTAAAACAATCTTTGATGAGTTCAAGCACGGTCAACTCTTGACTCGCTACACGCTAGCAAAACTACAATAAAACATTAATCGCTAATGTGTCTCGCAATGACAATGGGTGGATACTGGGACAAAGAAGGTCAACCTAGTTTCCCGTACTTGGTCCTTCATCCTTCTTCCCCTTCCCTTTCCCACGGCGAGTGTTCTTCACCTTCACAGGGAATATTCCGTAGTCCTTCTACCTCGGCTCGTGGACCCTTCCCGACGCCTCCGTCAAGCCTCGTAGCCGTCAACGCAGCCCTTTCCCTAGCTCGTCTTGAGCCGCCTCTTCGAGCCATCATAACCGTGCTTTGATTGGCCTCCCGATCGCATTGGCCTCATAGTCGCCCATGTCGTTCCCAAGATTTATTCCGAGGGTTAGCCCCCGCTTCGGTCCTCCTCAAGGTCGAGCCGTCAAGGTGATCAAGCACCCAACAAACTCATCCGTCTCCACAAGATAGCCATCTCGTGTCTCCCCATACACTCTTCATACTGGGCCGTATATCACAGAGATGCAATGCTGCCCCTCTCCTGAAAGAGAACCCCGGCAGAAAGGACGTGTATTGCCACAACCGCGTGAGCAAGCAATAGCGTCGAAGGATCTTCCATCGCCAGAGATCCCACCTCGAAGGTAGCAAAGATGAACTAAACCCGTCAATGGCACTCGCTCCACTGCATCGTCGCAGTAACCAACGATGGAATGTAGAAAGACGTCCGGGACAGCCCCGACACTCTAACAACCAAGAGACCCTCCCGAGCGGTCCGACAAGTCTCAGAACTTCCAGCTGGGAACCCACCATCGCAAGTGATGCGTGCGGAGTCCGGCCATCCGTAGCTCCAGCCACTCGATTGCCCCTATCACCAGTAGGACGTCGAGAAAAGGACCAAGCGTCACAAGACATTGGCACCTGCATCATCTCGCAACCTCTCCTCAACCACACGGTAAGCATAGCGGGACTCCTCCCCACATGTATCGGCCGCCGGCCGCCATCCGACCTATGCCCAGAACGTCTCGCCCAAGACCAAAGGCACGATGTCTCCCCGCTCCGCACCGCTCACCAGTCCAAGACACCGTGATGGCACACACCTGTGGACGTGAATGTGAACAAAGTAGCGATCGCGCACAGAGCAAACGCGCCCCACGCGAAGACGCTCCTCACTACCAAGAAATCTATCTGGCAGCCCCGAAATGTCGACATAATCGTTGTTCAATATCGCATCCCGTATGCTTCTCCACCGAGATACCAAGCGTAGACACTAGCTTCTCAACAAAGTGGCCATGCCACCAAGATACGGAAGAACTAGCTGTTCCGTCTCAGTCCTCCTGCATGGCCCGGAAATCTTCGAACGTAGGAGTGATTTCGTTGTACGAAAAGTTGTACACATTCCTCCGTACGTCCTGTAAGCGAGCCGCTTCTCAAAAGATCCCAATCCGGCATGAGCTCCTTCAAAGCCCAAACAGATTTCATCCCGTAATGCCCTTCGAAAACCCCTTGTTTTGCCTCGTGTGGTTCCGTACCCACGATCGAAAATTCTCCAAGTATCGCTCTTGCATCCGAGACGATAGCTTAGAAAGGGAGCCATGAAAGAAAGTGAAGGAAACCTTAGGAATTTGAAAGGAATTCACTAATGGACTAAGGCAAACGCAGCTTCTTACAAATTGCAAAGCCGAAACCGCAATTTAAAAGACTCGAATTTCATCCTCATCCGGCCGGACTCTCTCGCAGCTTGACTTGGTCAACTCGCAGCCTACCGCTTCTTAAATTGGAAACAATTCCAAACCAAGCCCCGTTCATGCTTTTGTGAATCTGCGTGCTCCCATGGTTTCAATTAACCAAAGCCAACACCTCTTCCGCCCTGCTCGTGCAACAAAGGCAATTAATTAATAATCAGTGCATATAGGCATAAATTTTGACCCGTTCAATTTTTCATGCATGTTTCATATTATTTATTTTTGATCAACCTACTTGCTTATTTGCCAAAATAAAAAGAAGGTAATCACTAAATAGATGTGCAAAGTACAGGTTCCGCCTCAAGGGCGCCTTTTCAAATGCAGTTCAAGTCAAATTGTTCCGGACAATACATACATTTTGTCTAAAAAGCAATAAAGGAGGACTACTCCGAGTCCTGCTCGTCATCCGAGCACTCGATGCACTGCTCCGCAGCAGCCGGATCCGTCGAGAACAAGAAATCTCCGAATTCCTCCAGGCGGGAATACGCGAAAGGCCTCCTCTGCGCCTGCGAACTCGAAGACTCTCCCCTCTCGTGCCCCGAGTGCGAAGGAGGATGAGCTCCAAACCCAGCCGTTCCGCCCGCGAACTGGCCAAATCCCTGCGCAAAGTCCTCTCCACCAGTCGTGGGAGCAGACGAACCTCTCGGCCTAGACGGCCTCGGCTCACGAACATCCACGCTCCTCCGGGAACTGCACCTCAGGAACTCCACGAGCCTCCTAGCGTAGCTGCCCACCCGTCCAACTGCTCTCACCGCCTCGATTATACGTACGCGTACACCCGCAAACCAGAAAGTCATCAAAAGACAAGCAGTAGTACGTATGCAACATTTGCGTAATGCTACTATCAAATGCGTAAAATCAAAGGCACTCACCGAAGCTGGGGTCCACCGTACCGAGGTCTCGGCTCCTCCGGATCGGGATCACCAACCGCCCGCGCGAACCGCCCAGCCCCTCGTACGCCAACCTAGCGCGTGGGAGCGGGAGATCTCGGGATATCCAGGGCCTCGCCCTCCCCGTGCCGCACCCGCGGGCTCCTCACCTCATCTCAAGAAAGTGTCATAGTCGGCTCCCGCTATGACATACTCGTATAGAACACACCCCGTCTATACCGCTCCAACTCCTCCATCGACATCGACGCAGGATGCCGCATGTGCAGAGGCGGATCCACCGGCACCATCGGAAGAGACCCCGGCCATGCCGACGGGTCACCCTCTCCCCTGCATACATCGCATCGCAAATGAAGTCCCACCAGCCAGCCTTCCGCCGCCGCGTAACCTCACTAGCAACCCGAACCACGCCAACGTGAATCCGGCTCCACCTGTGTCACTGATCCGCCGAGAACTCCCGGCTCGTGGCCCGAGACACCTCCTCGTACGACGCCGAGTGCCCTCCTCGACGACACCGCCTTCTTTCGCCTTCTTCTCGCCAAGACAAAGATGGCAGTGGAACAAGGACCGGTACGCCTCCTTAATCTCCCACCGCCGCGGCCGAACACCTCATAGCACTGCACTGCCAAGCAAATGAAAAGTTATGTCAGCTACAAAGCAGATACATACGAGTACAAAAATAAGACAAGGAAGAGGAAAAGACGTGAACTCACATCCAAAGCAAACGAGAAGCAACACAAGGAGTTCTCCTCTCCCCGCGAGAACCTGTCCAAGGCGTGGTAGAGCTCGGCCAGTCCAGCCTCCCCCCATGCGTACCCCCTCACGGCATCCAGATCTGTCAGCGACCCGAGCAGAGGGAAGTGACAGGACGTGTCAGAAGTCGGAAACAGAGTCGCTGACAACGCGAACCATAGGAACCCTCGAGCCAGACGCTCAATGGTAATCCTCGGGGACCCCTCCCCATAATCAGCAATGCCCGTCCTCAGATGCATCTCCATCGGCCTGTACCGAATACCTAAGCCCCCGGCATCGGTGATATCGAAACCCAGCAGCCTCCGACAACCGCCCTGGTATAACCATCCACCCACACCCGCCGCTGCCCCAGTCGGCAACCCAAAGTGATAGCAAGAAAGTCGTGGGAGTCACCGCCGCCTCCCCCACCTAAAATGAAAAGTGTGGGTCGTATCCCACCGCACTCGCTCGTAGCTACGTACATGGACTCGCCCTCTCGCGCCACAGCCACCGCGGTTACCACGCTGATAAATCCAGCCAAGCCAGAGCCAACCACAAGCTGCCGTGGACTCCTCTCTCCGTCCCGAGCCTCATCCGGAATATCTCCCACAACGCTCGCACTGCCTCGAAGGCTCCCCGACTCTTCTGGTTGTGAACATCAACTGTCCCTCGCCCCTGCAGGTGAACACGGCAAAATACGTTAATACAGAAGCGACATCAACAGAGTGCACGAACGCATGTCAAAATGATGCAATGCAGATACAGTTCTCATTCCTTTCCTAAAATATTTCCATCCCGGTTGGAGTATTAACGGTCCAAGATTTCCAAGCATTTCGAAAACTCCGTCGAATCCGGAACTTTCAAAACCATTTCGAAAACTCCGTCGAATCCGGAACTTTCAAAGCATTTCGAAAACTCCGTCGAATCCGGAACTTTCAAAGCACTTCGAAAACTCCGTCGAATCCGGAACTTTCAAAACCATTTCGAAAACTCCGTCGAATCCGGAACTTTCAAAGCATTTCGAAAACTCCGTCGAATCCGGAACTTTCAAAGCATTTCGAAAACTCCGTCGAATCTGGAACTTTCAAAGCATTTCGAAAACTCCGTCGAATCCGGAACTTTCAAAGCATTTCGAAAACTCCGTCGAATCCGGAACTTTCAAAACCCTTCGAAAACTCCGTCGAATTCGGAACTTTCAAATCCTTTCGAACATTTCGAAAATTTACTCCGTCCCGATTTAAACATGCTTTAAATTTGGAAAACACATCTAGACATGGAATTTTGCAACCAAAATTTTTATGTCATCTACCCATAGTGTCAATTGAACTACACTCTAGTCAATTTCGACAAAGGCGCATAGCAAAGTCAAAAGCCCCAATCCGGGCACCAAAATCCCTAACTCATTCCTAGTCAAATTTCTAACATTTAAAGAATGCACATTCTTAAAATTAATGGAATTTGAGGGAAGTGTACCTGTCTCTCGATCCCTCCTTTGGATTTGTGGTTCTCACTAGCCGGGTAGAACTCTGTCGGATTCAATGGAAGAGTAATGGTTCGAATAGTCCGAACCAACCGCGTTCTTTCGTCATCGGTCCTTCCATGACGAGCCATTGGTTCCAAATCACCCTCCATTTTGATTTTCCTTCACAAATTTGAGCAAACCTCACAATTTGGGAAGAGTTCTCTCCTCCCATTTCTCTCTTTTTCGCCTAGAAAAATGGAAGAAAATGGCCAAATTTGCTTCGCTCTCGGCCTGAATGAACTCCGGTCAACTTCAAATTCCGCCGACTCTTTCTGCAGCAGAAAGATTCCTTGCCAATTCAGCCCCTCAACTTTTCGCAGTTCCAATTTTACCCCTTTTGGCCCCCAAAAGTGTAAAATTTCCCCAAAGTTAGACATTTCTAACACCCCTCTCTCGAGGTCGAGCCCATTTAGTTTTCACTAACGCTTGTCACCAGACATTAAATTCCCAGTTAGTTTTCACTAACGCTCGTCTCCAGACGTTAAATTCCCAGTTAGTCCTCACTAACGCTCGTCTCCAGACGTTAAATTCCCAGTTAGTCCTCACTAACGCTCATCTCCAGACATTAAATCCCCAGTTAGTTTTCACTAACGCTCGTCTCCGCACGTTAAATTCCCGCTAGTCCTCACTAACGCCGTCTCCGCACGTTAAATTCCCGCTAGTCCTCACTAAAGCTCATCTCCAGACATTAAATCCCCAGTTAGTTTTCACTAACGCTCGTCTCCAGACGTTAAATCCCCAGTTAGTTTTCACTAACGCTCGTCTCCAGACGTTAAATTCCCAGTTTGTCCTTACTAACGCTCGTCTCCAGACGTTAAATTCCTAGTTAGTTTTCACTAACGCTCGTCTCCAGACGTTAAATTCTCAATCCCCAGTCGACGTTTGACATTCGAACACTCACTTCCATCTCAAGTTGACGTTTGACATTCAAACGCTCAATCCCGTCTCCGGACATTCCAGTTACAATTCCGTCTCCCGACTTCAAAATTTCTATTAGTTTTCACCAACGTTCACTTCCCCGGTCGCCAGTCGTAAGCCCGATTGTCTCACCTCAGCGACCATCAAGGTAAGCCCGCACAACAATCCCTCTTCGGCCATCAAGGTAAGCCCGAATGCTCATCCCCAGCAGGATTCTAAAGAAGAAACGTCAATCCTTCCGAGTTGTTAATAACGCTAGTTTAACACAACCATTCCCATCATTGCCACCCTATCCCCGGCGGATAAACCTGGCCGTCATCGTAAGTCCAGCACCCAAGGCACGAATGCCTTATCAATCTCAAGGCACGAATGCCTTCATCCTAAGATAAACGCATCCAGCAACTCCGATTTGAGGTGCCACACGCCCTCGTATGATCCAGCAACTCTGGTTTGAGGTGCCACACGCTCTCGTATGATCCAGCAACTCCGGTTTGAGGCACCACACGCCCTCGTAGGTTCAGCAACTCCGGTTTGAGGTGCCACACGCCCTCGAAGGTCTCAGAAATCCCAGGTTCAGATGCCTCACAATTGTCTCCATTCAGGTCCAGGTACCTCGCGATGGTCTCTTTTAGGTTTAGACGCCTCCCAACAGTCTCGCTCATGTCAAGGTCCCCACGTGAGGCTCCTTGCACCTACGAACTACGATCGGCTTGATTCCTGCTTGGGATACGTAGGAATCCTTTTGCTAAGGGTCCAGCCATCTGATCGCCCAGGTCTCTTTCAAAGTAAGGCATCCCAATTTGGATCCTTTTCTTTTTTCAACGACCCCACCTCCTTCGGAAGTGACGTCGCTGAGGGGCTAACTGTAAGTACCCAAATCCGGATCGTCAAAATCCGTTAGAAAGTTAACCAGAATCCGTTAACTGGCCCACTCCAGGTTAACCAGAACCCGTTAAGCTCCCCGTTGCCAAGCCAACGAGTCCCGGGAATGCCCCGAGCATCCCAACGTTGAAGCGTACTCAACACACCTCGTCGCACGTAAAAGTACGGCTTTCCCTAAAAAACGCACTTTCCGGGGGTGTTTCGGACATTTTCTGGACTTTTATTTTAAAAGCGGACAAAACCGGGAATAGTGGCACGAACTCCCACGAGGCTGGTTAGTCATGGGACACGTGGCTTGCATGCCACAGCCCTCTAGTCACCTTTCAATCAAATTCAGAGTGAAAAGACAAAAATACCCCTGGTATGCAGTCTCAGTCCGGCCGGACTCATTTGCAGGAAATCTGGAATTGCCAGCAAGCCCCTCCAATTTCAAAAGTTTCACAAAACCCCCCTGATTTCACTCTAAGTCCGTCCGGACTCATCATGAAATTTCACCTATAAATACAAGGGCTGTCAAAGCCATTTACAACAACAAAAAATCACCCCTTTCACCAAAACCCTACGGCCTAAACTGAGTTCCTCTCCCCCCGAGCCTCGATTTTACCTCGTTTTGCGTGAAAACTCCGTATTTCGATCAAATACAACCCCCGCCACCTCAAAACACCGTTCCAAACACACTTTCGTATCCCATATATGCCCCCCGAGCCAAAGTAGTCGACCCTAGCCATAAGTAGCTCCCTCTCACTCTAAAACTCTTGTTCCGTTTCAGTTTACGCGCCAGTCGCTACAATCGTTTCGGACGACACTTTTGAAATGTAGACGCCTCCGTCTAATGGGGTCCGATACGTTTTAGCCCCTAGATCCTCTTCTCTTCCTGTAAGAGAAGTAATCTCGGGTTAAAACGGCGTTCCGACCCCGTTCCATTTACTTTTATGTCATTTACCAATTCCGAATCGTTTGATCCATCGATCGTCATTTAAATTTCTGTCATTTACAATTTCGAACCATTTGATCCGTCGATCGTCATTTACTTTCATGTAAATTTACAACTCCGATCCGTTTGGCTCGTCGATCGTCCTTTACAATTCCGAGCCGTTTGGCTCGTCGATCGTACTTTACAAATTCCAAACCGTTTGATCCGTCGATACCGCATTTAAATACTGTCATTTACAAAGTCCTCCCGTTTGGATCGTGATAGTATTTACTTTTCAAAGTCCGAGTCGCAACCCGATTCGTTGATCAAATATCATTTAATGCCTTTTTCTCGTAAAAATGCTAACAATGTAATGCCCGGTTCAAAACCGGAGTTCGACCTTCGAACTCTTTTTCAAAATGCGCGAAATGACGTTTGGCATCTAAACTCTCATCTTCAAACTTAAAAGCCGACTTTTGACATTCAAAATCATTTAATACGTTTTTCCCGTAAAATCGTTAACAATGACACGCCCGGTTCAAAACCGGAGTTCGACCTTCGAACTCTCTTTCAAAACGCTCGAAACGACGTTTGGCATCCAAACCCTCATCTTCAAACTCAAAATATGATGTTTGACATTCAATCGCTCTTTTCTTAAAAGTCAACATTTGACACTTAAGTTAAACAGTTAAAATCAGCATTCGCGCCACTTTTCCTAAAACTGCAAAACCGATGTTTGTCATTCAAACGCTCGTATTTTCAAACAAGATCACCTAATAAACGTTTGACATTCAAACCAAGATTAAGCTTGTCATTCAAGCCCCCATTTCAAAATGCAAACACATGCACACATTTTTGAGAAAGGTAGAAAGACTCGTTATACGAGGCGTTTCGGGTGATCTCGTAATACTCTTCTCGAAACGTAACATGACCTCCGAACCTAACAATCTTTGGTACTAAAAAGCTTTTTACTCATTTTTGATGCCAATAAAAATAACCCCCTGTTCTCAAAGCATTTTCCTAAGTTTTTGCTACCAATAAAAACGACACCTTTTTCAAACAATAGCCATTTCTCAACGTTTGGGCTCAGAATACAAAAACCGCATGGCGACTCCTCTTCTTTCCCGAAAAGCGAGGTCTCAGACACCAACCCTCCATGAAAGACAACCATGTTTCCGCGCCCGCGCGAAAACCCCGGGTAATTTCACAAACCCATCACTGAAATCATGCAACTGGTGAACCTTCCACCTCCTCGTCCGCTCAATGACAAACCAAAGTTCCCTCGTGACCCTTCTAAATACTGTGATTTCCACAAGGACCATGGTCACACCACTGAAAGGTGCATTGCCCTCAAACGAATGATCCAAAGGTGAGTAGACGAGGGCAAACTCGATTGCTATGTCATGAAGAAAGATGGCAAGCGGAAACGGAAGGAGGACGAGAGTGAAGATGATGACAAAAGCGAGGACATGGAGCAGAGGCCTCCTAGGGCCAAATTGCATGTGATTCGAGAAGAGGTAGTCTCCACCATAAAGCTTAAAGACCAAATTCATAAGCTGGGTAAGGTATACCATGTTCCTACTTGGGTTCATAAGGCGAAAGAGGTCATAAGTTTCTCTCCCAATGAATTGGCTGGAAGCCGTGCAGCCCGTGAGCAACCCTTGGTGATAAAGGGTTGAATTGACAACTGTGAATCCGAGAGACTTCTAATCGATATGGGGGCCTCTCATGATATTTTATACTATTCCGCCTTCCAGATGATGGGATTGAAAGACTCCATCCTGGAACCTTATCATGGAAGGCTAGAAGGATTCACCAACCATTAAGTCGGTGCCAAGGGAACTGTTGATCTACAACTGGAAGTTGGTGAACATCCCTTCCGAACCGTGGCTATAGTCACTTTCGGCAGCTCTCCGGATTCTGTCCCAGGATACTGGCTTGGGTGCCTCGATGGGGAGGGAGTTTATGGTTTGTCACAACTGCTCGAACGTCAGTGTGCAACAGTGGTTGCCAGAACCGAACTGTGGGTTGCTGACCCTCCAGGGGAGGTTAGAGAGTTCCTGATTCAAGCGAACGGTCTCCTTGATCTCTTCATGGTATACCGCACTCCTTTCCTTCTTGCTGAGTATGCTCAGGGCATTTTGGAGTTGGGTTTGGCGATATTCATGGTTTTCTAATTTTCCTCCGCTCTTGGCCCAGATCAACTTTCTCGCAGTAGAGCCTGCGTCGAGAGTTAGCTCCTGTGTCTCTTCCCATGTGAGAATAGCCTATGCTTCCTTGAACTGCATGCGGCAGTCTAGATAAACTTCCATCGGGGAGAGCATTCCCTTCTGCTTTAACTGAGTGGCGGGTATGTCGAAAGGTGAGTACACGGCTTCCCGAACATCTGCCCATGTAACTGGCTGCTGCCCCAGTTTATCGTTTCTGTAAACGAATGCCGCAGTCTGTGGAATCTCCCTGAGTAGTTGCTGGAGATGTATTTCTATCTTTCTTTTCCTTTTGAATAGACCTTCCTCCCTCAGTTGGCCTTTTAGTTTGAGAGCAGAAATGATCCGTCCCCATCCTCCCAGGACCCTTGGGATTTCTGTTTTGTTGACTTCATACCCGGCTTGGAAGAGAATGGTTTCATCGTCTTCGTCGTCGCTTTCGCAGAGAACTTGATTTCCTCGTGGAGGTAAGTGGTTGTATTCTTCCTGCTGTGCCATTCTATATCCTAGGTCGTCGGGATCGTTGACCGCCCTCCTTTGCCAGAGGGGGTTGGATGAAAAAAGACGGTAGTCCAGGAAGTTACCGTGAGGAAAACCCTTGAGGTCAAACTGGTCTAGAGTGGCCTCTAGCTTTCTGTCTGAAGCTGCTTGTGACACTTTAAGGGCTTGGTCCCTGTGGGTCTTTTGAGCTTGGTTTTCGTCCCAGAGACGGTTCTCTTGAGCGGCTAGTTCCATGAGGGCTTTCCTTGCGAGAGCTAAACAGTCTCCGTAGGTGCACACCGTCTGACTAGTGTCTAGAACTGTAATCACATCTAAGTCCCCGAATGGCAGAAGCACTTGGATTATATTAATGAAGGAAGTCGGGCTGGGACATTCCATGCGGCCCTCCTTGATCTCGGTTACCAAGAAGTTCGCCCATATCTGCTTGATTGAACCCACGGGGGTGTTAAATTCTGCGATGTTGATAGTCTCGTGATCCCGCTGGATCGCCAAGTCTATCAGAGCTAGCAGTTTGCTGGCGGGATGCCGGAGTCCGTGGCCGTGATGGCTGGGAGCAGGGTCAAACTTGAGCATGTTGATGCTGAGGTGATCATTCCTTTCGTCGGAAGCTGGATCTGTCTTGCGGGGAAGACTCCTGCAGATGTTTTCAGGGTAGCTACATGTAAGTACGCCAATCCAATTCTCTCCCTTTTTGATGCATTTTAATGTGATAAAATTGCATTAAGGGGCATTTTGGTAAATTCTCGGTCTATTTCGAGATTTCCGGAAACATTCCATAAGTTTCTCGCGAAGGAAGTGCCTTTTGGTACTTTGCTCGTGCTAAAGGACCTCCTGGGAATAAACCTTTTTGGACCTTTTGGGTATTTATACCTGAATATTCCAGAAACTGGTTTTGGTGCCAAAAACAGTTGGTGTCACCTTGTGTCACGCGACACATCGAGGCATGGAAAATGGTTAGAGGAAGTCGTACGACACACCTTGACCACTAACTGCAGCCTATAAATAAGACCCTTCCCCTCTTAGAAATGGATCCCAACTTCATACACTGTTACTCTGCCAAAATTGCAGCGTAACACACACACTAAACACACACCCTTCTCTCTCTCTCATCCCAATTCACCTCTAATCTCCCTAATTCAACCAACTTCCTTCACCTTCTCTTTGATCTACTCTCAACTGAAACTCTCAAGCTCTCCAGGACCAGAAGCTGTCATAGAAGGGTTCTGTACCTAACTTGGTACAGAATTCGTGGAAGCAACAAGAGTAACACCCTTAATTCCCTTTCCTCTCTCTCTTCTACCTTGCTTCTTTCATAATTCTATTGTTTCCCTTCCCTTGGATTCAGTAATCAGACTCTATCGGTCTTGATTACTGAATCCCAATCGCAATATCTCTGTTTAACATCATTGTTTTGGATAATTGATTGTTCATTGTTGAATACTTGTTGAAATTGGTGTTTAAACCCCAAGGGGTGTGGATCTACCCATATCCACACTCCCTGGGTTTAATTGTTGTTAATTACGTATTTTGAAACTTATTTGATTGATCAATTGGATCTGTGTTGGTTATTGTTGCTATTTTGTTTGAATCTGTAAGTCCCTGCAGATGGACGTTGTGTGTCACGCGACACCTTGTGCATGTGTGATCCTGTGTCATGCGACACATCTCGTCACTCATGTCCTGTGTCACGCGACATACTATGCCTATTTGCAGAGACCCTTTTCCCTTGTAATCTGTTCTGATCTGCTGTAATGGGGTGTGGCCTCCGTGAATAATTGGTTCACAAGTTGTAGATTTCCAAGTTCATATTAATAAAATTCATGTTTATTACAATTGTTTATTGTCAATGCTTGCACACATTTATAGATTGATTGGATGTTTAGTTAGAAAGACTCGTCTACGAACGAGGCGTGTTGGGTGAACTCTCGGTTCTTCCCAACACGTAGCCTGACCCCCGGACCCTTTCTCTTTCAAAAGGTTTTTCAAAGTGCACCTCTTAAGCATGGCGTGGCGACTCCCTTTTTCCTCACTCTTTTTCGGCGAGCGCGCATTCAGTGGCGAATCCGCTGGGGACTACACTTTTTGAAAACCTGTTTTTCAAAATTAGGGTCAAACTTTCATTTGATTAAACATCCAACATATCCATTCTTGTGTGCATCCTTGACAATCACTTGTAGTTGTAAGTGCTCCAATTTGAGCTTGTTAGAATTTTCGTTAGAAAATTAACGAAAGTTATAACATTTCTAACAATTCCTAACATTCCTAACTTTTCTAACAAAGTGAGGGCAAAATGGGGATTGCCAAAAAAAGATAAACCAAAGAAAAGAATCAAAAAAGCAAAAGAAATAAGAAAAACCAAAAAAAGAAATGGCTGGAAACATAATCTGGCTGGTTAATTTGAATTTTAAAAAAGATTATTCCTCTTGTCCAAAGCCTGGAGCAGCATTTAATGAACAGTGCACGCCACCAATCCCATCCGCGTGGACATGATTGCAATTTTCAGAGGGCTATAAATTGAGCCCTCCAGTCACAAAGAAGAAAAGGAACAAGAGCACAATTCATAGTATCTGGCGAATATACTTGAGAAAACAGTGAGAATTCTTTAAGAATTGTCACCTTTTTCTCTTGAATCTTCCCAACTTTCACTCACTCAAATCAAACCCAAACACTCTTGCATTCAAGCCTCAAACACTCATACATTCAAGCCAAAGCCCCAAAATACAAAGAAGATAGGTATAACCTCCCTCTTCTTACCCTAAATCTTTCATCCATGCATGCATTTTCAAACTACAAAATGTAGTTCATTCTTCTTCTTGTCTTAGATCCAAGAAGATCACCATGGAAGTTCATCTCCATGGATGATCTTCTACAAGGATCAACATTATTTTCAAGTTCTCTTACTTTCTTACAAAGAAAACACATTTTCAAAACCCTAAAAACCATTTTCAAGCATCAAATCTCATTTTCAAAGGATATAATTCCCCTTCCCAAGCAAATGAAGTGCTTAGTCCTAATGTACCCCAAGGATGGTTTGGTATAGTTGATTCACCACTAAAATTTCAAGTGATCACTAACCAAAACCTAGGGAAATGGGGACAATCATGGATGCAAAACCCCCCTTAAAATCATATTTTCTTTCTTGAGAAGTTGCTGTCCAGTAGCAATTTTCCAAGATCCCAGTCCATTGTCTTAATTTTTGGACACAGATAAACTTGGAATTTGGTGTTGACTACAAAACACTTTTTTTATCCAACATCCAAAGATTTCCAGAAATATTTTTACTTTATTTTTTGGGTGAGTAAAACTCCTCTTTTCAAATTTTCTTTTAGAGGCTAGTTCATCAGCTTCTGGAAATCCAGATTGCATATCTGAGATTTCCAGAAGGTTTTGACCCCTCAAATCTTCTCCAAAATGGAAAATTCCTTCTCACAAATCTTATTTAAGGAGTCTGGAACAACTTTCATTCTCTGAGTTTATCCAGATTATGAAGTTTTAAGACCCTTGAATCCATTTCAAAATCTAAGGTCCACCGCCTTTTTCATTCTGGCAGAAGTGGCTCTCAACTTCAAAAGGTCTTTTGAGTACCAAATCTCAATCCAAAAATCTTCCAAAAAATCATGGGATCAGTTTAAAGTCTTAAAAAGATATCCCAATTTTTACTTTTCTGAGTTTCAAATTATTTTGGCCAAAACACACACACACACACACACAAATGATTTTCAGCTTGGAAGACTCGTTTTACGAGGCATTCCGGGTGCACACTAACGTCCTTCCCGGCGTGTAACATGACCTCCGAACCCAAATTTCTGATCTCGGGCATTTTTCAAAGTTTTGGCCCTTAAAACAAAAATGGCGTGGCGACTCCGTTCTTTTTCCCGGGTTTTATTTGGTTTTTTTCAAAGAAACGCGAAAAATCGAATTTTTTCCCGCGAAATGGCGACACATCATCACAGTGGCGACTCCGCTGGGGACCTAAGCTTTTTTTAAAAAATGGTATTTGGTATATTGGTGGAAACCATTAAACTTCCCGTTACCGCCTCCTAACACGAGTCGGGGATAAATTGTGGTTTAACAATCCCACGTACCGGTATCACCGTCTTCCAAAAAAAAAAGAAAAAGCTTTTGAGGGTCAAGCTTCCGTCCCGGCTTTGAAAATCATTTGTGTGTGTGTTGATTTTTGCACATTTTTCGTGTTGTTTTGGCCGCCTCGGAAAAATTCAAAATTTTGACTGTCGGAATAATGTCCCTAACTGTTGGAATTTTCGTGCTTACGTGCTTATGTGTTCATTAAATTTCAAAAAAAATTCAAAAAAAAAAAAGATTTTCAAAAAAAAAAGAAAATTTTCAAAAAAAAAAAATCATGCATCATATTTTTAAGACACATAAAAAAAAATTTCTATTTTACTCAGAAAAAGAATATAGACTGCTTGCACACTACGCGCACGTGACCGTACACTGCACACTACGTCCCTAACCCGGGGAAATCCTTGTCGCGGTCCGTTTGGTCTTATTACGCCTCTCGGATGAGCACAGGACTACCCAAACATCCCATGGAGCCTCGTGTCGACCATGCACTTGTCCGTGACACACTTTGTCTGAGACCCGGTTGGTTTTTAGTCCGGTCCGTGTCATGCCCCGTCTCGTGTATAGACCTTTCCTTTCAAGCCTTTGTCGGCATACCGACTCAATGTCTTTCGGGACCCTAATCGCCGAAGTTCTCGCCGGTTTTCCGCCGCAGACTTTGACCAAGATATTGACCGGCGCCTTGACTTCGGCTCGATCCGGCACAAATTATACACCGACTCCCAAAGATTGACACCGAGTCATCAAGGATTAATGATTATTCCATGCCTAATTACGGCTTAACCGACGACAAGTCAAGATCAATTGTGGACGCTATCGCCCAAATCATGCCGACTTTTCGTCGAGCCCCTGACATGATCTTGACTTTTGACGTCGCCTTTGTCCGTAATTTACATCGAATGCTCGTTAAGACTCGATTACCCGCCGACTTTTAGGATCGTTTTTCTTTTCGGTCGGTGGGACCCGCTTGCCCTATAGGACCCTCGCCCGGGCCGCCCACCCCGGGAGGTCGAAATACAGTGGAATACGAGGGGCTTATAGACGTAGTGACGGGGCCCACCGATCCAGATCCGCAGTAGTTTGCGAAAAAGAAGAGCAATCTTTTCCAACCGATTAGGTTAATAAAGCATGTTTTAAGTAAACGTGAACAAATAATCGCATGTTGCATGAGCCAAAAGCCCAAACACCTACCCTCCTTCCATTCCTGCACATCTCGAACCTTCGTGTCCTTTCCCCCTAGCCTCCGCACAAAGCTTGGTTTCGGCACCGGTCATCGTTTGATTAGTTGGGAAGAGTCAAGCGTGTCATCGCCTTCGCCGTTTGTTCCGACTCCGGGTTTCGTAATGTCCGCATCACCGGTAATGATGGGGATAACGTCACTCCGCCTCCCGGACCCCTCGACAGAGCAACAAAGTGGAATCCGCTAGCGTAACGTATGAGGTTACGACAGAAGCACACCTAAACAGCCTTATGGAGGCTATTAAGAGTCACGGTCTCGGCCGCCACCTCAATCCGTATGGCACCTTCACCGTGGAAGAAGACGAGGATGCCAACCCCACTCTCGCCGCCCGACTACACCAGATGCCGCCACCCACCTCCTACGGTGCCACTACCGTAACCCATGCTCCTCGATTTTCGGGTCGCCCACTCTCCCCAACCACGTACCACCGGATCCATGCAGCCTCGACGGCACAAATCAAATGGGGCAAAATCGCACGGAATGTCTTCTCATGGTTGGGGCTATCTCGAATGCCACGCCTAATCGGGATCCCGCCTCAGCCGGAACCGATCAATCCGGACCTTCACAAAGAATGCCACAGCTCGGAATGCCGCCACAACTTGGTTCTCGGGCCACGCCAGAGCCCCTCCTCGTAATGCACTAGTTCACCGCTCCTCACACAAATCCATTCCTCACTCAGACTTCTATGGGTTACCAAGCCTCCATCCCGTGTCATCCGAATCACCAGACCGCAGCACCTCGGTTACACACCTTCACCACAAACGCATGCAATTCAACAATCCGGACAAAGAACCCGCACTCAAGCCTACTTACGGGCCCCACTGAAATCCAAGTTATCCGGCTACATCGGGCTGCCTCCACCTACTTTGCCGCTTGAAAATCAACAAAGCAAGCCGCAAGGTTCTATCCTTTTGCTCGTGCTCCTACTCATGCTCCCTGTGGTAACTCACCCCAGGACGTTTTCACCTACGTCCCCTGATCGGCCGTTCCCTCCACTCGCCCGCTCCAGCTGGTAGCTCCTCTCTCTAGCTCAGCCACTAGCTTGAATGCCATGGTTCCGCCACAAGACCCTCATCCGGCCCGGTTCATGGAGCAAAGACAAGGAAATGAAAGCGCAGATCGCCGAACCGATCGCCAAGAAGTCCGCCTTCCGGCCTGCACCCTGACTCCATTGTTCCTCCGCCCCACAAATTCGTGATGCCTAATCTGGATCTCTTTGATGGGACCGCATGCCCGAAAACCCATTTGGACACATATACCTTGGCGATGAAAGCCAAAGGATGTACCAATCAGCCAGTTGGCCGACTATTTCGCCTATCCTTGAAGTCCAAGGCCTTAAAGTGGTTCTTCCGTTTGAAACCCGAAGCCGTGGCTACATGGGACCAGATTACCAATGCCTTCACAGAGAAATATAAGGCCAACTTGGAATGGGAAACAAATAGGGTTGACCTACAAACAACAAAGCAAATGGCCCCGATGAGAATGTTGGGGACTTTTACAAGCGGTGGAATCTCGAAACTCTGAAATGGCCATCCCTCCTTCCGAAGAGGAACAACTGACATCTTCCACCATGCTTGAAACCACATCTCGAGAGCCTCCTCGCCACTTCCCATACTCGACTTACGGGCCATGGTTAACTCTGCAGCCTAAGTTTGAAAAGGCCTACAATCGAACCGGCCGCTGCACTCCGCCTACGTATATCGGGCTCCTCCCGCAAACACCGCCTCAGCTCCCGCTAAAGGCAAAGAGATGATTAACTATGCGGGACAGAATGTAACAACACGACTCCTTTTGCTCCCGTAAAACCAAATGAGCCTGCACCACGGGTCATGAATCTCGAAAACTTTGGAATGCCTCGAATGACATCTTTAGGGACTGGTGAAAGAAGGCTTGCCGCGGCCTTTGGAGAATTTCCAACCCGTAAATCCGAATGCTCCCGTGGATACTACAAAGTATTGTGCTTTTCATCAAGCTCACGGACATCCGACCGACAACCGCTTCACTCGAAAAGGCAATCCAGGGGCTAATAGAGCAAGGAAAGTTGGAAGGCCCCGAGGGGCCTAATACCAAAAATCCTCGCCAAGGAACCATAATCGTGTGAATATGATTGAATGCGGAGAATCTTCGCATGCCCATGAAGATGCCGATGAAGGTCCCCAAATACCCGTGGCCAACCTCGTCGAGGATCCCGACCCGGATTCCCTCGCCCTTGAGGATATCGAACGAATCAACCCATCTTGGTCTCATGTCGTAGACTCCTTGCAAGAATACGAGGCCCGCTATTTCTGATGAAGGGAAGGCCAATACCGAAGAGTCGGGGCTGTTCCGGCCAAAACATGAGAGGACCATTTACACAAGATGGTTAGAACAATCGAGAAGAATTAGACAAGAAAGCTTCCCGCGAGCGCCTCAGTACGGGGCTTATCAAAGCAAAGAGGCCGAAGAGCATCTCGGAGCTAGTACACTTCGCAAACCGGCTATTGGAGAAGTCAAATACGACCCCGAAGGCAAGTGAAACCGAAGAATCGTAGGAGGAAGAACCCTTCTACATTCTACCCGGTGTTAAATACGTGCCACCCTCTCACTCTTCCCCCAGCTTCGGGAGGAGAAGCCGAGTCACAATTACCACTTCCGGGAATGGGAGCATATGACAATTTTTGCGGCCGCACGCACCCATATTCCCCAACGGGTTTGATCGGCGTTCCTCTCCGCCGAAATCCCGGTAGTATGGGAAGAAGATTCCGATAACAAAGATGATGATGATGATGACGAGAGCGAAGAGTCAACCGAGGCCCCGCATCCGAAACAACTGAATAATCATGCCGGAAATGAGCCCATGGGAGCCGTGCACAATGGCCGGTTATCAAGAAGCGACGACGAAGAAACTTCGGAAGACGAATATGAGACCGAGGACATGAAGGCCATGAAGTTTCATGGATCCGAGCACGTGGATGTCTTAGAATTCAACACCGCCTACCATGCTTGGGGGAAAGGGTTTTCGTGTGTCCGATCCAGCCGATAGTCGAAGATCCGATCGAAAGAGGAAAATTAACTCCCATCCGCCCAAATGAGAAAATAACCATGGTTAGATCAAATCCACCCTGCAACAAAGTAACACTCCTCGTCAGTGGTTACCCAAGAAGAGGTCACCTTCCCGAATGTATGTCGCCTTTCGTAGAAGTCCTAGAAACCGGCATGATACCGGATGCGCCTCCCACACGTAACGCTATAATTATCTCCAACTCGAGTATTACGTAAAGGAACCGTAATGGCCGCACTATACCGGGATGAAATCGAAAAGCCGCCGAGTCCCGACAAAAGCGACTCTTGTTGCATGATAACTATGAGCAAGGCCGGCCATGAGAGTGAATCGAAGGACGCCCTAGCTCGTGGGCCATCCAAGGGGCAACAACACAACCCCAAACTCAAAAGCCTCGTGACTTGGGAAGCAGCTATAAGGGCCGCCCAGAAGGAGCCAAGATAGCCCTCACCGTTGCTAGACTCCGTCGTAACCAAAGGGCCAATAGCCAAAAGGGCTCCCCGTTGACCTTAGCAAAGATTGAAGAAATCCATTCAAGAGACGACCGATGAGGAAGTTAATATGTTGACCCGATCTCGCGTATCTTCCAAGGAAATCCCAAGGCGTATAAGAAGGCCACAGATCAAACACCGAAAGAAGATCGCCGCCCCTATGCTAAGACAAACAAACTCCCGACCCCGAAAAGAGGATCCCGTGCTCACCCAAATGAAGCAAACACAGCAAACATTTCCTCTCGGTCTCTACTCACCTCGTCCTATCCCCATAAGCCGAAGTTGGAAGAAAGCCCGGCTCGCACTCTCGTGCCTATTGATGCTACTCCCGATGATGTGGTACGCCTAATTGGAAACATCCATTACGGGAATATAATCACTTTCACGTATCTCGACCTCCCTCAATTTGGGGCCGATCATAACGAGCCTCTCTTCATCACAAACCAGCTTGGATGAACGACGCCTCCTCGGGTCCTGGTTGATAATGGGTCCGGAATGAACATTCTTCCGGCAAAGATCATGAGCTTGCTTGATATCAAGACTACAGACTTGAAGCCTTCCTCCCTCACAAATAAAGCTTACGACTCAACATCTCGAGCACCCTTGGAGTCGCTACCTTGGACCTCTCGGTTTGGACAGTAAATTGATACCTGTGGAATTCCAGGTTATTGACATCCCAATCACTTTTAATGCCTTATTGGGAAGACCTTGGCCGCACCAGTCAAGGGGGTCGCCTCAAGCCTCCACCAAAGGTGTGAAATTCGCCTCGAATGGGGATTTGACAACCATTTACTGAGATTTAGTCACTTTAGAGGGCACAGATACGGGCGGAATACCTATTCTCGGGAAATCAAACATGACGAGGAAGGTCTTATGCTAACGGGCTTCACGGCCGAGCCTCCCAAGGCCCAAGTGTGCAACATAGACCTGACGGTCACGCGGGATAAAATCCCACCGGTCTTGAAAATGATGAGAAAATGAGCTATCTACCCGGCCTCGGCCTGGGAAGCACCAACAAGGAACTCACAAACTCATCGAGGTGAAAGGACAGAATACTCGCCACGGCCTGGGATATGAGGCCTCCTCAAATGACACCGCAAAAGGAAAAAGATTTGAAGCCGCCACAGAAGGGTCCCTGGCCGACGACCCTAAATCTCTCCCCTTCACCCTAATTTGGCCGACTACTTTGTAAAGGGTCCCACACAACCAGAAACATCACAGAGCCCACTCCTACGGCAGGTGGCCAAAGCTACAAGACAGCCTCAACAAGTTCGTGGGAGCCAAAGCCAACCCGGTCCGCGTAATGTTCCCGGACCTACCCAAGCCGCCCGGGCTACCACTACCATGAAGAGTGAGTACACCTTCAAAGGCGTGCCAAGCCTAGTGGAACAGCCGAGAAACTCACAA
Source organism: Adenophora triphylla var. japonica (assembly GCA_022495995.1). Taxonomy (NCBI): domain Eukaryota; kingdom Viridiplantae; phylum Streptophyta; class Magnoliopsida; order Asterales; family Campanulaceae; genus Adenophora; species Adenophora triphylla. The sequence goes on from JAFEMH010000530.1 coordinate 581,167, forward strand.
CCACAATTCCTACTACCCATGAAGGTCCGAAACCCGAATTCGAATTAACCGTGCCGAAAGCCAAAGCCGCAGAAGTCTTTTCGTATGATTGGGATGGCCCCATCATGCAGCAGCTTGTTCGGGAAGAGATCCAGTGCGATCCGATTGATTTCGGCTCAATCAAAGAAATGGTAGCGATGATCGAGGGAGACAGCCTCCCGAGTCATGAGGCCACCGACAAGAATGCCGCTAAAGAATCGGGAAACTCTCTCAGCCCGTCCGCGACCAAAGAAGAAATGATCACCACGCCCGGATTGGTCCCCCATCCCTCAGCGTCAACCTAGGAAAAGTCCCCAGAGTCTTTCATTGTTAAGGTCGAGTCTCTAGAGTCGTCCGACGGCCTCACGCCTGAAGACTACGAGTCTGTAGCAAGCACTGTATTCCTTTTCGTTTTCAATGAAATGACGAACCTTTCTGAGTATCCCTTGATTGCCACTTTAACTAATGATGAATTAATTAATTTTTTTTTAATAATTCACTAGATAAAGAAGCAGACACATTAAACAACAAAAAAAAAAAATCAAACAAAAAAAAGAGGATCTTTAAGCAGGTTGTCCGGAAAGGGGAAAATCGAGCCCAAGCTGCCGAAGAGATTTTGACGAGTGTGAATCTGGGAACTGCGGAAGAGCCTAAAGAGACGCAGATTGGTGATTTCTTCAAAGGAACTGGAAAGGATGCTCTGCAAAATCCTACAAGATCCTCAATTCAAAGAAAGTAGCCCTCTTCATCAAAGAGAACATCATATGCAGATACGGGTTGCCGCCCGAAATCATTTCGTATAATGGATCCCACTTCGAAGGGGAATGCGACAGCCGCCGCGTAATTCCGAATAACCCGTCACAAGTCATCTCCTTACAGCCCCAAACCAACGGAGCCGTCGAGGCAAAGAAACAAGACTCGAAAATATCATCCGGAAAATAGCCGTCCAAGGCGTAGATTGGCCCGAGAAGTTACACTGCACTCGGGCTGGGCTACGTAACACGGGCCGAACAAGAATCGGGAAACACCGTTTGCTCCTCACATACGGAATGGAAGCCGTACTCCCAATCGAGCTAGAGATCCTCGCTCCGTATACTACCGGGAAAGCCGATCAACGAGGTCGAATGGCTCCAGAGTCGCCATGACGAATTGGCCCTGCTAGATGAGCGACGATTGAAAGCCATGGAACACATCCGAGCCTACCAAGGAAGAATGGCCAGAGCCTTTGACAAGAAAGTAAAGCATCGGGAGATCCGAGAAGGGGATCTCGCTTTAAAAGAAAAGCCCCCACCCGTATCAACCCCTCGGCAAATGGGAGCCTCGTATGGGTCGGGCCATATGTCGTCCGTAAGATCTTCTCCTGAGGAGCCATGCAACTTGCAGACCTCGACGGAATCCCTTTGTACACCCAATAATGGTGACAAGCTGCGCAGATACTACGCGTAAAACAAACAAAAAAAGAAGAAGTCAAAAAAAAAGAGTGTTAAAAGAGTAATGCCCAACTAGGTTGAAAACCCGAAAAGGGCGGCCTAGGTAAAAACAGGTTGCACCAAAAAAAAAAACAAAAAAAAAAAAAAAAAAAAACAAAAAAACAAAAAACAAAAAAAACAAAAAAAAATCAGTCGAACTACGAAGACCCGAGCCCTTTGTCCGAAGGGAACGTAGGCAAACCGAAACGGTTCGGTCTAAAGCACAAATAAAAGTCATACTTTGACATCAATACAACCGATCGCACCATGAAAGCGTCTCGAAAAACTCAAGCAATTCAAATATTCATTACAAGTTAAAAACTTTTTGATGAGTCTAAGCCCGATTCATTCCTACAACCGGCAACCTCGCTAAAAGAAATTAAGATACATAATCAAACTAATGTGTCTCGCTATGGCAAGAAAGGGATACTGAAAACTCGTAGTCACTCCAAGCCACTCGCATCGGCCTCTCCCCTCTTCTTCCCCTTCGAGTCTTCTTCTTCGAACCGGAAAAATGTCGGTCTTCCTCCTACCAAGCTCGTATAGGAACAGGATCTATCAAACCAGCCTCTCGCTGTGGCCTTAGTAGCCCTAGCGTCATCTCTCATCTCCCGTAGCCTAGCCGGTAGCATAGGAGCCCTCCTCTCCCGTCTCTTGACGTAAGCCTCATAGTCGGCCACGCCGTCTCCGCTCCCGTCATGAGGGTTGGCCCTCGCCTCGGCCCTCCTCCTCGCAAAACCGGCCAGTCCTCCACACCCACAGTGACCTCACGCCGTCTCAAAATAGCCATCTGAGTCTCTCCTAAATGCCTCTCGTACCAATCCAGGTACCAAGTGGTCAAGAACACCGGTCTCGGACGCCTGAGAATAACCAGAGGAGGAAAGGCGTCATACCTCCATGCTCGGGAAAGAAATGGAAACACCGAGGGATCATCCATAGAAACAGACGCCACCACCCTGAGGGCTATATCATCAAAGTCCTCCAAAGGAACCTGCTCCAAGCCAAACTGTCTCGTAACCAAAGACGGAATATAGAAGCCGGACCGAGAAAGCCCCGAAGCATGACCACATGAGACCCGTCCCCGAAGCACTCGCGAGTCTCCACCCGCCAACAAGGCACCGACCATCTCCGATATCTTCTCGTCCGGCGACCAGCCATCCAACGCTCCCATGAGCCCCGATCATCGAAATCCACAAAGAACCCCCTCCCGGCAAATGTCCAAGGCTTGATCATGTCGGGAGTTTCCCGAAGAACCCCAAACGCTCCATCGCCCACGTGGTCAAGAGGAACGGGCCGCCCCCGCGCATATACCGCTTCCCGTAGCGCCTATCGAGAGCATGAAAAGTCTCTCCCAAAATCAAAGGAACGACATCTCGCCTGTGCGACAACGAACGACAACATCCAAGAAAGACCGATGGCAAATCCCAAAGGAATAGACCATGAACAGGGTGCCAAACATACAAAGTGCAAAGGCATCCCAATAGGCATCATCCACCAAGCCTAGGCCCCTAAACCTATCGGGAAGGCCGGAAATATCAAAATGATCGGGACCACGGATCATACCTTGCGCTTCCTCCGGGAAAGATGAAGGAGGACGCACAATCCGTCAACAAAAGAAGCCCCTCCGGCAAAGGAACCGCTATCTCTTCCACCTCCGGACCACCAAGCAAGGCCCGAAATTCTTCGACAATCGGAACAATCTCGTTGAAGGAAAGGCAAAAGACATGCCTTCTAGTATCCCAAAATAAGGAAGAAGCCCTCAAAAGACCGTAATCCGAATCAATTCCTTGAGAGACCATAAGCACTTCACCTTGTACCTTTCTTCAAAGAAGGACCTCCTCTCATGCATAATCTCCCGACCAATCCTTGAACTTGTTGAAGAATGACATTTGGGATTCTTGGGACAATTTTGATGGAGCTTTTCTAAGGTTTTCCATGGTTTTTCTCTCTTTCTCCCGAAAATGGCCGTTTGACTCGGAGGTTGAAGAGGATATTTGAATTTGAAATAAAGTGAGACCAGATTCGAAGCAAAATTAAAGGACAATGTCGATGCAGACTCCTCCGCGCGGACATGATTGTCATTCATCGTAAAATCTCGCAATGTACCAAGCCGTTACACCAAAAGAGGAATATTCCGTCCCGCTGCTCGAAACCCGTGCAAAAACCTCCCCAAACCAGTCCATATACCAAACACTAACACCCTTGCCAAAAAAAAAAAGGGCTCATGCAACATTGCATTCATACTGCATTGCATTCATAAAAAAATAAAATCCTAAATTATTACATTCCAAAAAGGGAGTGTACAAAAAAAGAAGAGTATGCAAAAAAAAAATCAAATAAAAAAAAAAGTAGGCATCAATAATCCTAAATTATTACATCCCAAAAAAAAAGAAAAGAGAAAAGAGCAAAAAAAAGAATGTGTGCATAAACTGTACAAATCTCAATCCCAGTCATAAATCTCAAAATCTCAGAAAATCGCCTAAAAAAAATCGTGGGGGTAATCAATCGAATCCCTAGCGCCCGACGCCCGTCCCCGCCCCTCTTGCGACTCGGGCCCGCCTCCTCAGAGCCCCGAAAATCTCGGGCTCGTAATCGTCCTCGTCTCCGTAAAGAGGCTCGCCAGACCAACCGGCACGCTCCGATAGGGCAAGCCGAGATCTGCGAAAAATCATATCCGAAGGTGAAGGCGTCGGACTCCCGGACGTACGAAGACGACCCACCATGCCGCGCACGTGTCCCCGCCCGTGTGGATCCCCCGAGAATGACGTGATCCGAAGGCGCACCGCGCGGATCAATGAGAGGAGACAGAGGAGTCTCTCAAGAAGTCTCGAACGAATAGGGGAAGCCTCCCGCCCGACAGCGCCGGCCGTGGTCGCCTCGCTCTAGCTCGAGGAGCCCCGCAAGCGACCATCCTCCCGATGAATCTCTTAGCTCCGATCACTTGCTTCGTCGCCTTCTCGACGACCACCTCCGAAAACCGCACAAAAGCAAAAGCGTCGAAAAGCTTAAGCGAGAAATGATGACAGGAAAGAAAAGAAAAGACAAAAGTAAAAAAAAGAAGAAAGAGAAGCCATACCTTCATACTCCTGGACGAGGCCGGAAAGCTCGTGGAAGCCGCTCAGCCGAGGGATCTCGCACCCTCAATCGGACCCCATCCCGGATATATGAAAAATCCGTCCGAGGGTACCGCGGATCCCAAGCCCCTCTCTATCCGTAACCCGGGGCATCCTCACCTCCTCAAGACAAATACGGGGTACGGCTCAATCGCCACAAATGCCGAGAAGTGCCGGCCGGCTCGGTAATCATCCCAGTCACGATCCGTCACTGGTGCATCATATCGGCGGGAGGCTCCACCGGTGTCCTCAAAGGCGAGTTCACGCCATGCCGGCGCGTCACCCTCTCTCCCGCATAATAGGCATCGCAGTCGACCTCTCGTAATCCTCCGCCGCACGCCCAAATCTCGCGCCCTTCACTCGCGCCACCTCGAAGCGATCCTGTGGATAGAATATCATCCTCTCATCCGTCTCAGCCTCCGTCAAAGGAAGGCAATCCGCGTACTCGAGAGTCGTACGCCCCGGAGCTTATCTTCTCCCGGCATGCTTGGACCAAGAATGCATGGCCGGATACGCCCGACGTACTCCGCCGGCCGCCGCCACATCGTGACGTGGAAAAACTCCAACGCCCATACCGCGAAAGGTAAAAATCCAATCAATCCAAAGGCAAAAGAAAAGTGTGTGCTCAAAAAAAGGGGGGAAAGCAAAAAGAGAGCTTATACCTCCAGTGGCAAACTCAAAGCAAGACAAGGAGCTCACAGCCCTTCCGCTGTACCTATCGAGAGCAAAGTAAAGCTCGCACCCGGCCTCTCCCCACGAGACATCTCCGGCCATCTCCATGTCCTCCAAGGACCTCAAAGAAGGCAAAGACCGCCGTCCTCAAGATGCCCAAAGAGGGTGCTCGAAAAAGCAAACCACAAGAAGGCCCTGGCAATCTGATCGGCGCCTATCCTCTCCTCCCCAGCCTCATAACTCACAATGGTCTCCACAATCTTCCCGTAGACCACCGCATACTCCATCCCCATCCCCTTTTTGGGAATAGGGGAAAATCCCAGAAGAGCCTGCAGATCAGCATCGTTGTAGCCGTCCCGCCACTCAATGCTGCGTCCATTGAAGGACAAACCCGTGATCGCAAAGATAGTCGAAGGCGTAACCGTAGCCTCACCCCAAAAGAAGTGAAACGTGTGGGTCGCATCCCACCAAGGCCGCGCTAAAGCAAACATCAAGCCCTTGCTCTTAGGGAACTTGACCACCCCTCAAGCACTCAACAAACTCCCAAAGCCCGGTCTCAACAACAATCTGTCTCTGACTCGCAAAGCTCCTCGGCCCGCATTCGGAAGCCGATCCCACAAGTCAACTACGTACTCCACCGATCCTCGAGTCTTCATCTTGTTCACCGCCCGTAACGTAGTTGTTTCCACCCCCGCAATAAAAAAAAAAAAAAAAGAAGAAAATGTCAAAAAAATTGCATTTGCATTTGCACGAAAAAAAAGAGCATACATATGCATCATGAAATTTCAAAGAAAATTCGACAAAGATAACAAAGATACAATGAGCATAGCCCCATTTTTCTCGCATAAAAAAAAAGAACAATTTTCAAGAAATCCCAATGCATTCATGAAAAAAAAAAAATCTTTCATACTCAACGAAGTAAAAACTCCGTCCCATTTTCAAAAAAAAGAAGTTCCATGCATGCATGCATATCATTCATCATCTCAAAAAAAAAAAAAAATCCTACATTCATACATCCTACTAAGCAAAAACTCCGTCCCATTTTTCATAAGACATGCATACATTCATCAAAATGCATTCCTACGGGAGTAAAAACTCCGTCCCGTTTTCATAAAATAACATGCATTCAATCAACGGGAGGAAAAATCCGTCCCACCTTTCAAAAAAAAAAAAAAATCAAAAAATCATACATTCATATCATCATCTCATGTTGGCGAAAATGCCAATTCTTCTTCCCAAACAAAATGCACATTTTGGGTTACTCATATACTCATAACATGCAAAGCATCAAAATCAAGATTCAAAGCCAAGAACATCAATCATTCGAATTTTCAAAAAAAAATTCAAAAATCACCCAAAATTCAATCTCAAGCAAGAAATCAACAAAGGGAATGAAAAGATTCAAAGTATACCGTTCGAGACTCGAATCGTAAGCCCAATGTTGCCAAGCATCGGTAGGGCTCCTCCGCAATCGATTGCGAAAGAGTATAGTGCCTCCTCATCCGACGAGCTCCAATCGGCTCTCCGCTACCGGGCCACGTCCTTGGCCTTGAAAAGCACCTTCCCCGTGTTCCATTGCTCGAAAATCAAAGAAAATGAAGGATTTTCAAGCTTTCTTGGCCAAAAATGGTGAAATTTCGCTTTCTCTCTCTCTCTCTCTCGTAAATGCAGAATTTCAAAAACCGAATGGGGAAGGAGAAGGGCGTTGGCCCTCATTAATACCCCGACTTTCAAGTCCTCTCCGCGCGGATAGGGATTGTCGTGGTCAAAATGACCCTTTTGCCCTTTAAAAACTGGAACTCGTAGCCAGCCCCTAACTTGACAAAGTCAACCCTTTCATCAAAATCATCAAACTAGCCAAACGTAAGACCGATTTCCCGAGAAAGATAACGAGATCCCGTATCTTTCATCAAAATCATCAAACGGCCAAACGTAAGTCCGATTTTCCCCGAGAAAGATAACGAGATCCCGTATCTTTCATCAAAATTACCCCGGCCAAACGTAAGACCGATTTCCCGAGAAAGATAACGAGATCCCGTATCTTTCATCAAAATCATCAAACGGCAGTCAAACGTAAGACCGATTTCCCGAGAAAGATAACGGAATCCCGTATCTTTCATCAAAATTACCCCCGGCAGTCAAACGTAAGACCGATTTCCCGAGAAAGATAACTAGATCCCGTATCTTTCATCAAAATTACCCCGGCAAGCCAAACGTAAGACCGATTTCCGAGAAAGATAACGAGATCCCGTATCTTTCATCAAAATTACCCCTAAGCAGCCAAACGTAAGACCGATTTCCCGAGAAAGATAACGAGATCCCGTATCTTTCATCAAAATCATCAAACGGCTAGCCAAACGTAAGACCGATTTCCCGAGAAAGATAACGAGATCCCGTATCTTTCATCAAAATTACCCCTAAGCGGCCAAACGTAAGACCGATCTTCCCGAGAAAGATAACGAGATCCCGTATCTTTCATCAAAATCTTCAAACTAGTCAAACGTAAGACCGATTTCCCGAGAAAGATAACGAGATCCCGTATCTTTCATCAAAATTATTCCCTAAGCCAAACGTAAGACCGAGTGTCCCGAGAAAGATAACGAGATCCCGTATCTTTCATCAAAATCCTCCCCGGCAGTCAAACGTAAGACCGATCTTCTCGAGAAAGATAACGAAATCCCGTATCTTTCACCAAAATCATCAAACGGCAGTCAAACGTAAGACCGATGCCCCGAGAAAGATAACGGATCCCGTATCTTTCATCAAAATCATCAAACGGCCAAACGTAAGACCGAGTGCCCTGAGAAAGATAACGAGATCCCGTATCTTTCATCAAAATCAGCCAACGGCAGTCAAACGTAAGACCGATTTCCCCGAGAAAGATAACGGATCCCGTATCTTTCATCAAAATCAGCCAACGACAGTCAAACGTAAGACCGATTTCCCAGACAAATACGTCTGATTTTCCCCAACAAAGGCTAACGAAATCCCCAGCAAAATTAACGGAATCCCAAAAGCCAACAGCATCTCGAGAAGATTTCGAACTACGAAAGGGCTTGATTCCCACTAGGGATACGTAGGTAGCCTATCATTAGGTCCAGCCCCTCGACCAAAACGGTCACCCTCTCCTTCGGCAGCAGACGAAGTCCACTAAAAGGCCATCAATTAAGGTCCGAGGCACCTAAAAAGCCATCATCATCAAGGTCCAAGGCACCTAAAAGGCCATCAATCAAGGTCTGAGGCACCTAAAACGCCATCATCAAGGTCCGAGGCACCTAAAAAGCCATCATCATCATCAAGGTCCGAGGCACCTAAAAAGCCATCTTCAAGGTTCGAGGCACCTAAAACGCCATCTCCAAGGTCCGAGGCACCTAAAACGCCATCTCCAAGGTTCGAGGCACCTAAAACGCCATCATCAAGGTTCGAGGCACCTAAGACGCTATCACTAGGAAAGCGATAAATCGCAAAAATCCCCAGCAGAGCGGATACCCGTCAGACCAAAAATGGTCATTCCTATCCCCAGCAGAGCGGATAGCCATCAGACCAAAAATGGTCATCTCTTATCCCTGCCAGAAGTTTCTTTCCAAAGAACCGACTGTAGAACTCGCTCATCAGGTTCGAGGCACCTAAAACGCCATCATCTCCAGGGTCAAAGACCCGAACTACGACTGGCTTGATTCCCATTCGGGATACGTAGATAGCCTATCGCTAGGTTCAGCCACCCGATCACTCGATCATCCTGCCAAATATGGAGCCTTACTCTTATCGACGACCCCGCTTCCTTCGAAAGCGCCGTCGCCGAGGGGCTACTGTAAGTGCTCCAATTTGAGCTTGTTAGAATTTTCGTTAGAAAATTAACGAAAGTTATAACATTTCTAACAATTCCTAACAATCCTAACTTTCCTAACAAAGTGAGGGTAAAATGGGCATTGTTATTTAAGGTTAAACCTTAAAAGAATCTCAAAAAGCAAACAAAAGAAGAAAACCATAAATAGAAATGGCCGGAAACACAAAAACTCGGCCGTTAATTTGAATTTTGAAAAGAAATATTCTTCTTGTCCAAAGCCGGAGCCGCATTTAATGAACAAGTGCACGCCGCTCGGACTCCGTCCGCGCGGATAAGAATGTAAAATTCGTAGGGCTATAAATTGAGCCCTCCAAATACAAAAATAAAGAGGAAGAACACATTTTGCACCGAACCTCGGGCGAAATATAGAGAGAAAACAGTGAGAATTCTTCAAGAATTGTCACCTTTTTCTCTCCAATCTTTCCCAACTCATATTCATCCACTCACTCTCATATTAAATCCCTAAACACTCATACACTCAAGCCAAACACTCAAGAACACAAGGAAGATTGGTAAACCCTCCTCCTCCTAACCCTAAATCTCAACCATGCATGCATCTTCAAACTACAAAATGTAGTTCTTTCATCTTCTTTCTCTAGATCTAAGAAGATCACCATGGAAGACCATCTCCATGGATGATCTTCTACAAAGATCAAAATTATTTTTAAGCTTTCTTACTTTCTTGCAAAGAAAACTCATTTTCAAAACCCTAAAAACCATTTTCAAGCATAAAATCTTGATTTCAAAGGATAAAATTCCCCTTCCCAAGCAAATGAAATGCTTAGTCCTAATGTACCCCAAGGATGGTTTGGTATAGTTGATTCACCACTAAAATGTCTAGTGATCACTAACCAAAACCTAGGGAAATGGGGACAAGAATGGATGCAAAACCCCCCTTAAAATCATATTTTCTTTCTTGAGAAGTTGCTGTCCAGTAGCAATTTTCTCAGACCTCAGTCCATGGTCTTAATTTTTGGACACAGATGAACTTGGAATTTGGTGTTGACTACAAAATACTTTTTGTAGCCAACATCCAGAGCTTTCCAGACATATTTTTACCTTATTTTTTGGGTGAGTAAAACTCCTCTTTTCAAATTTTCTTTCAGAGGCTAGTTCATCAGCTTCTGAGAATCCAGATCTCATATCTGTGGTTTCCAGAAGGTTTTGACCCCTCAAATCTTCTCCAAAATGGAAAATTCCTTCGCACAAACTTTATTTAAGGTGTCTAGAACAACTTTCATTCTCTGAGTTTATCCAGATTATGAAGTTTTAAGACCCTTGGATCCCTTTTAAAATCAAAGGTCCACTGCCTTTTTCATTCTGGCAGAAATGGCTCTCAACTTCAAAAGGTCTTTTGAGTACCAAATCTCAATCCAAAAATCTTCCAAAAAATCATGGGATCAGTTTAAAGTCTTAAAAAGATATCCCAATTTTTACTTTTCTGAGTTTCAACTTATTTTGGCCAAAACACACACACACACACACACAAATGATTTTCAGCTTGGAAGACTCGTTTTACGAGGCGCGTCGGGTGCACACTAACGTCCTTCCCGACGCGTAACATGACCTCCGAACCTAAATCTCTGATCTCGGGCTTTTTTCAAAGTTTTGGCCTTCAAAATTAAAATGGCGTGGCGACTCCGTTTTTCCGGTTTTATTTGGTTTTTCAAAGAAACGCAAAAATCGAATTTTCCCGCGAATGGCAACATCATCACAATCCCGACACCAAAGTGTACTCAACACACGTTATCACACGTAAAAGTACAACTTTCCTCGAAAAACGCACTTTTTGGGACTTTCCGGGGGCATTTCGGACATTTTCCGGACAGTTATTTAAAAAACGGACAAAACCAGGAATAACGGGACAAAATCCCTAGCCTAGGTGAGTCACAGGGGCACGTGGCACGCATGCACCACTCCCCAAATCAACATCAATCAAATTTAAGGGTGAAAAGACAAAAATACCACTGAAACTGAAACATGGGCCGTCCGGCCTGTTTTACACCATGGACCAGAATTCTCATCAAGTCCCTAAAATTTTCAAAATACCAAAAACCCCCCAAATTGAAACACAGTCCGTCCGGCCTGTTTTGCATTTTCACCCCTATAAATACAAGGGCTGTCATTTGTAAAGAAAAAAAAGAAAAATATTCCTCTCTCCCTCAAAAGCTCACGGCCCAAGGAAGTTCTACCCCCTCCCGAGGCCCGTTTTGTCTCAATTTGCGTGAAAATCCCGTTTTCCGACCAAACACGAACTAAACACCCTCGAAACACCCTTTCAAACACCCAAACCGTATCCCGTATATGTAAACCAAGTCAAAGAGTCAACCCCTAGCCATAGGTAACACTCTCTCTCTCTCTCTCTAAAAATTCATTTTGCCTCGATTTACGCATTAATCGCTATTATCATTTCGGTCAAAACTTTCAAAATTTAGACGTAACGCCTCTACGGGGCCCGATACGTTTTACCCCTTAATCATCTTCTCTCCCGCAAGAGAAGTAATTTCCGGTTAAAACGGCGTTCCTGTCCCGTTTTGTTCGTTTATCTCATTTACAGTCTGGATCGTTTGATCTGTCGATTCGCTTTTTACCATCCGAACCGTTTGGTTCGTGATCGTCATTTACAAAATCCGGATCGTTTGATCCGTCGATATCGTCATTTAATTTATATGCCTTTACAACTCTGAGCCGTTTGGCTCGTCGATCGCATCTTTACTGTCCGGATCGTTTGATTCCGTTGATACCGCACTTTAAATACTGTCATTTACAAGTTCGAGCCGTTTGGCTTGTGATAGTATTTACTTATAAAATTCTCAGGTCACAAAACGACTCGTTTATCGCATATCATTTAATACCTCTTTTCATAAAATTGGTCACAATGTAATGCCCGATTCAAAGACGGAGTTCGTCATTCGAACTCCTTTTCAGAAACAACGCAAAAACGACGTTTGGCATCCAAACGCTCATTTTCGACTCCAAACCCAACGTTTGACATTCAAACAATCTTTTCATTAAAATCAACGTTTGACATTCAAACTAAAGATTTAAGTTCGTCACTCAAACTCTGTTTTCAAAATAACTAAAAACTGATGTTTGTCATTCAAATGCTCGTTTTTATCATTAAAATCAACGTTTGTCATTCAAACCAAGATTAAAGCTTGTCATTCAAGCTCATTTTCAAAAAATGCAACACACACACACATGCACACAATTTCGAGAAAGGTAGAAAGACTCGTCATACGAGGCATTTTGAGTGATCTCAATATACTCTTCCCGAAACGTAACGTGACCTCCGAACCTAACAATCTCTGGACCTAAAAAGCCATTTTTAAAGTTTGGGCTCATAATACAAAACGTCACATTTTCAAAGCCATTTTTAAAGTTTAGGCTCATAATACAAAACTCCACTTTTTCAAAGCCTTTTCCAAGTTTTGGCTACCAATTAAAACGACCCCCCTTTTTCAAACTCAGCCATTCTCAACGTTTGGGCTCATAATACAAAACCGCGTGGCGACTCCTCTCCTTCTCCGGAAGCGAGGTCCCAAGTTTGCGAAATGCCGCTCGCATCATTTTTTTCGCGCGCAATCCGGGTAATTTCACGTACGCACTAGTTATTGCATCAAGGAAACTACGTGCCTACTTTTCTGCACATCCCATCAGCGAGTATTCCAACAAACCATTGAAGAAAATTCTGCATAAGTTGGATGGCTCCAGACGTCTCCTAAATTGGTCTATCGCTCAACTGAGTTTGATATCACTTACCAACCAAGGAAGACCCTCCTTGCACAGCCTCTGGTTGACTTCATGGTCGAGACTGGTTCATGGGTGAACACGTCCTCACCTCCCGTAAGCATAACACAACGGAGGAAGAAGAGTCCCCCATTGAACTCCCGTCCAACTGTTGGGTCTTGTACACGGATGGGTCAGCTACAAAGGAGAGAAGCGGAGCTAGAGTTGTACTAGAAAGTCCGGAAGGAGAGTACACCATCCAAGATATCATCCGATTCAAGTTCCCTGCCTCTAACAACCAAGCTGAACATGAGGTTCTGATATTTGGTATCGAGTTGGTTTCCTTCTATGGATCAACTAAAGTGGCGGCATTCTGTGACTCCCAACTTGTTGTCAAACAAGTAAAGGGAGAGTATAACACCCAAAATCCCGTGCTTACTAAGTATAGAGACCTGGTCCTAGACATGACGAAGAAGATGGAGTTCTTCGAGATCAAACAGATAGGCATGGAAGATAACCAAATCGCGGACGTTCTATCTAAACTAGCGACTATGGATGTGTCTGAGTCCAACTCCAATCCATATGTAGTTTTTGCTGAAGAACCCGCATATGAAAGACTACAAGTCATGCTCCTAGATGGAGAGGAGAGATGTTGGATCGATGAATACATAGATTACATCGAGAAGAGCCAACTCTCAGAAGATGAAACGCAAGATAAACTTATCAAGAAGAGGTCACCAAGGTTTGTGATGAACGGAGTCCTCTACCGACAATCTTTCACTAAGCCCCTGCTGAGGTGTGTCTATCCCAAGGAAATTGAGAATCTCTTGGCTGAAGTACATGAATGCATTTGCGGCGGACACCCGGAGGCCAGAACCTTAGCTGACAAGATCATCTCGCTAGGTTATTATTGGCCAAACCTGAGGGAGGATGCGCAAGCCTATGTTAGAAAATGTGATAAGTGCCAGAGATACTCCGACATTCCTAGACTCCCAGCAGTTGAGCAAACTCTTGTGATACCTATATGGCCATTTGATATATGGGGGATCGACATCATCAGACCCTTCCCTCCCGCCCGTGGTAATTGCAAGTATGTCATAGTAGCAGTTGATTACTTCTCCAAATGGATTAAAGCGAAAGCATTGGCCAAGATAATGGAAGAGAACGCTATAAACTTCGTCCACGACCACATCTAGTGTCAATTCGGGCTCCCGCACACAATTAGTTCGGATCATGGACTCCAATTCTCTACGGCATTCACATTGGAGTTGGGCAGAGTAAGAGTTCATCACGCCAAGTCATCAGTTAGCAGACCTCAAGGCAACAGATAAGCGGAGGCTGCCAACAAATTGGTCCTAACAGCCCTTACTAAGAACCTTGAAGGACGCAAGGGTAGATGGTTGGATGAACTTCCCCTAGCCTTATGGGCTGTTCGCATAACCACCCGGGGGCCAATCGGGGAAACCCCATTCGCATTAACCTTCAATTCTGAGGCTAAGGCACCAGCTGAAATGGCTATCCATACTGTGAGAAATTTCCATTATGATGAGCAAGTCAACAAGGTCAATAGGCTCCTAGACCTAGACCTGATAGATGAAAAATGACTAGCTGCGTAGATGAGAATGGTGAATTATAAGCAAAGGACCAAGGCATACCATGACAAGAGGGTCAACAGAAGAGTATTAGGCGATTGGGTACTTAGAAAAATTGAAGCTACTGGCCGGAAGGCAGAACATAACAAGCTCTCCCCAAATTGGGAAGGTCCCTACATCATAACTCAAGTCATTCGAGAAGGGACCTACAGATTAAAGACTAAGGAGGGGAAAGAACTCAAGCATCTGTGGCATTCCGACAATCTCCGAAAATACTATCATTAGTGTTAGTTATTTTATGTAATAGATTAGTTTTTAATTATTAGTCTTTTACCTTTTCAGTATGGTAGGATTGCAGTTCGATGTAATCAGTTTCAGTTTATGGAATTTACTTCTTCAATGCAAGGCAACTACCAACTACTGACACAACACTACAAGACAAGGATCCTATCCTCGACTCTTCAAAAACAAGCCAAACGTCTAGCCTACCTCGGCACAAACGACTAACTGGCTAACATCTAAAACCTACGTACGAGTCACCTTCCTCGGCGTAAGGAGATGAAAAAGAAGGAAGCCTAACGTCTTAATGAGGAAACCCCTCGACTCAAATGACTATAGGCAAGACCATCTGAAACCTATGTACAAGTCATCTTCCTCGGCATAGGGCGATGAAAAAGAAGAAAAATCTTATCACAGTCAAGACCGAAGAACTTCCCTCGGCCTAATGACTTGCCTCACATCTAGACGAGGAACGACCTCGCATAAAATGACTACATGCATTCTACGTCTAAAATCTGTGCCTGAGTCATCTTCCTCAGCATAAGGAGACGACAAAGAAGAAAATATCCCAATAGTCAAGATCGAGGAACCCCACCTCGGCCTGATGACTTGAATAGGCAAAATTGGCACAACTATTAAGATTGAGCTATCCTCCCCGTCTTATATAAAAGAGGGAAGTACGAGGAACCTTCCTCGGCTCCCCCTAAAGAAGACTTGTACTTATGCAAACCCCACAAACCAGCATTCAAACCAACAGTTCATAATGTCTACGACGACATGAATTGGAAGGAAAGGACATTTCATTAATATTCAAAAGGGAATTACAAGGTCCTAACCTATTACATCAAAAAGAAAGAAAATTTTTCTAAGGCTTCTGAGGGATCTCCCCAAAGAAAGCCTTCGCGCCAGCATCAGCATTAAGCTTGGCTTCGAGGTCGATGGTGATGGTGACTTGCTTTGTTTGAGCATTGGCTTGAGTCACCTCGTCATTTGGCTCCTCAACATCATTCACCTCGTCCTCCACCTCCTCACCCTCATCCTCGATCTTCTCTATTAAAGCATTAAGATTTTTAGGATCAACAGACGGAGGGACCCAAGTTTCTCGGCCTGCCCGAGCATCCATCCTGGCCATCACTCCCAAGTTATAATCAGAATAAGGAACAAGGTATTGAAGAGCCCGAGCTGCTTCATCGTACCCGTCATGGCTTATAAGCCGAGCAATAGCATTCAGATCTAGACCATGAGAGGGGTCAGCCACAAGACGACGGGCCAAATGAAGATAGCCATCTTGAAACATAGTGGCCGTTTTATCATTTACAGCATCTTTGAAGGCCTGACTACCCTTAAAACGAGCAATGGCCTCCTCTTCCTTGGAGGGAATGACGGCTTCTAGCTCTTGGCACTTAGCCTCAGCCACCTCGGCTCTCTGGTGACCTCGACATTGAGCTTCTCTAGATTAGCCATCTTAGCATCTTTTCCTTGGCTTTCAAACTGGCGCCCTCGGCTTTCTTCGCCGCCTCCTCCTCGGCCTTGGCCTTAGCCGCCTTCTCGGCCTCGAGCTCAGCATCCCAGGTCTTTAGCAACTCGACTCAGCCATTTGCTTGTCCATAGCCTTATTCAACACATTCTCGTAGGTCGACACAGTGGCAAGCTGCAATATTGATAAATGTCAGAAATTATACAACTAGAGAACGCACGAGAGTAAGAGTACGAGATAGTCACCTCGGATATCAACAGCCCCTTTCGACCGAGCATGTTTTCCTTGCTAGGTTTGTCCCAGACCAGCTTTTTATAAGCCTCCTCATCCAGGGCCCTTTGGACAGGAGCTCGGCCCAGCCTCACATGAGCGCCCTCCCTGGTAAGTAAGGGGAGGCCTCTCAGGGGTTTCGCTGTAGCTATAAACTGCCGAGCAAGCTCCTCAGCATCAGGATAGGACTTGATGGTTTGAATGGTGAGGGCTGGAGGAGTTGAAGCATCAACAGCTCATTTAAGGAGGCTCCTCAGCAGAACTAGACCGAGGCCTCTTCAGGCTCGAGAACCTTTGAACGAGGCCCATCTCCTCGGCAGACGGGATATCAGTCTGCATCTCGGCCTCATCAGTTGCAATGTTGGGGCTATGCCCCTCGGTTGTTTGTTTATCTCGGCTTCCCGAGGTCTCTTCCTCGACATTAACGGCCTCCCCTATCAGCTTGACGGGCAAGGCGATATCCCCCTTGGTAACCAGGAGGAGTTGACGACGAGTTGCCTCTTCCTTCCAATGAGAGACAGCCGAGGCCTTAGCTAATCGCCTCTTCATTTTAATCATCTCCTTGGGATTAACTCCGTCATATGAGGCCATCTCAGCTTCTGGCATATGCATAATTTTATTTACTCAGCACAAGCAAAAAAGATAAGTGTGGGGTATTTTATAAGGTCCTAAATATCATGATTTTTAGGGGCAAATTACAATTTAGTAACCTGAGTTTTACCATAAATTGCAATTGGTTATCCAATTTGTCAAAGTTACGATCTGATTCCTCAATTTGTTTAATCAGAACAATGTGATGTAAAAGTCGTAGATGGTTAAAAAAACTAACGAAATAGGTGGCATGTGCAGAACATGTGAGTTTTTAAGAGGGCAATTATGTCATTTCAACAAATGGATTTAACAAAAACTAGCGGAGATGACAAAAAATGAATTCAAACATGTCCCGCAATGTATAAAAGTTAACGATGTCTCCTTATCCATTACCATTTATCGGTGCCACCATTTTTGCATTCTAACATCAATTTGCTCTTAGGAAGCATCCATTAAAGCCATTGGTTCATTCAGAAGCAACTTCTAAATTACGCATAATTTACTCCATTGTTCAAAGGAAATAAGAAATTTTCGGTTCATCAAATTGTAAATAAATTTGCCTTAACAAATTTCAAAATAAAAACAACACATAAACACAAAATTATCCTCGCAAAATTCTCAGATTTTACACTCCATTGGACACATACACAAGCACAAATTTCTAAGATTACAATTCATGGAAGATTTCTCAAATTATCCTTGCAAATTTCAAAGGAAAATTTAAAAAACTAATTTGATTAATAAAGAGGGTAGAATTGAGACAGAAACCCACACATACAAGCACAAGCACAAGAACAGGACAACGACACAACATGATCATAATCAGACGGAACAACTTCAATTGACTCCATCTCCTCATTCAATTGCCATCATCATCAAGAAACATCAATAGAAAAAATAACATGAATTTGAACAAATGGGTAAGTGAAATACACAAAGATAGAGAAGGGGCTATTGACCAGGGTGCCTTTGGATTTTTAGATGGTGACTTCATCTTGAGGGACATAGCCAGCCCTAATCTTAATAGGTTTGCGAAAGGTGCCGTCGGGTCTGCGAGTAGGAGCGAGAAGACGCTCGCCTTCTTTAAGGGCTATATTGAACCGATGGGGAAGCTACTTGGCATCTTTCTCTCGACCCCATTCACATTTGCTTTCCCGGTGCTCTCGATCGCCGCCGCTTCAAGGAAGGGGAGGGATGGTGTAGATCTGGAGAGAGAGGGACGAAGCTAGACTTATAATGCAGAAGAAGACAAGGGAACAACGGGCGTGAAATGTCATATTTCCCCTATTAAAAACTCATGTGTTTCGCACATGCCACCTATTTTGTTAGTTTTTAACTGGCTAACGACTTTCACATCACATTGCTCCGATTAAACAAACTGAGGAATCAGCTCGCAACTTTGACAAATTGGATAACCAATTACAATTTATGGTAAAACTTAGGTTACAAAATTGCAATTTGCCCTCATTTTTATCTCAAGCTTTTATCCTTTCATGTTTAGTTAAAATGGAAATTAAGGCAATAAAAAAGACTTGAAGTTGAAATTAGAGGGAAACTCAGTTCAATACGACATTTTTATGAAACAAAGTGTGGTCGCGTCTTATATTAAGCTGAAGTAGCAGACTTTAAAGTAGTGCACAAGCCAAGCAGAACAAAACGTAGTCACGCCCAATTTTAAAGTGGCATTCCAACTTTTGAAAAAGGGGATAAAACCTAAAATAGAGGATATCAACTCATGTTTTCATATCATAGCGAGTAGGTCTAGGGAGAAACGCGTTTCTCCATAAGTTATGGAGAAATGGGTTTCTGGATATCTAGAAGCTTTGGAATTGATATCCAGAAGCTTTGGAACGGATATCCAGAAAAAAGATTTGAGACCAAATCCAAGGCCAAGACCAAATTTCTGATCTGGATATCACTTTCACAAAGGTTTTGGATATCCAGAACATTGAATATGGATATCCAGAAGCCTTAAAACTTATATCCAGAAGCCAATTCTAAATTTCTGGATATCACTTACATAAAGTTCTGGATATCCTTTCAAAGAGTTCTGGATATCCAGAAGCTTTATATTTGATATTCAGAAGCTTTATAATTGATATCCAGAAACATTTTATAAAATTTCTGGATATCCTTTCAAAAGGTTCTGGATATCCTTTCAAAAGGTTCTGGATATCCAAAACACCGATCTAATTCTCGACGAACCCGCTCAGTGAACAATCGCCTAATTCATTTGAAATGAAAACAAAAGGGAAAAATAGAAAATGGGTACCACAGAATCACAATCATACACAAAGTAGGGGATGAATTGGGGGTACCTGAAGCAGAGATAATGGAGGAATGGAGGAAGCTTGTTTATGGTCTACGGTTGGCCGACGCCGGCTATCCCAACTTTGCGTCTTCCTTGATTTTTAGTGGCGAGAATCTTACTATTCGTGCTAGCAGCTTGGGATTGTATGTCTTCTTTCTTGATTTTGCTGATTGTGATTTTGCTGATTGTGAATTAAATGGAAAGGCAGAAGATATATGAATGGTTATAAAATCCGATTGGGTTGTGCCGCCGATTGTAATTGCTCTGGCTAAGCAAGGGGCGGTGCTGAAGAAATTCGATTTGTCGTCGTTGAAGGAGATCGGTTGTGGTGCGGCGCCGTTGGGGAAGGAGAAACACGTTTCTCCATACGCGACGGAGAAACGCGTTTCTCCCCAGATTTTGTGTATCATAGCGGATATTTTGAAGACTTCTAGAGACCCGGTAGATAAAAACTCTTAGTTAGATAGATGAAAGTTTACAAATTGAAAAATAAGAACTATCTATTTAATAGGAGACCCAAATGTAAACAACTCTCTTCTCCCTCCCCTATTTTTCTTCGGATCTTTTTCTTTTTCTTTTTTTAGATTTATTTTCCATGGCTTTTAGAAGCTAAAACAAAATTCTTGGTTAACGTAAGCTTTTCATTGAAATCTATTTTTAAAATAACACACTTCTAAATTTATAAACATTTCTAAAAAAAATTAAAAAAAATCAAACGATAAAAAAAGTATAAAAAAAGTATAAAAAATATAAAAAAATAAAGCAATATTATAATTTATTTTTGAGGATTTTTTTATAAATTTAGTGTTATGTTATTTTAAGACATATTTATTTATATTTTTGTGATAATAATTGATTTTAAGGCAATATTATAATTTTCTATTTTTATGTAGTAAATAATGTATAATTTTTTTATATATTTTTTGTTGTAAATTTTTCAAAAATATTAATTTAATTGTAAAGAGAAGAGTGGAAAAATTAAGATAAAGAATGAATAAAATTATGATGAGAATGACGCAAATATCCATCATGTGGTATGCACATGTCCATTTTCGTTAAATTTCTAACAGTAGTTAGGATTCAGGGGGCAAAGTGAGATAGTTTAAACATTGGATACCAAAGTGAGATAAAATTCATGTGAGGGTGCACAATGGGATTTGGTGTATACTTTGGGAGGTAAAATGTATTTTGGCATAGTTTTGATTTAATTTATTTTGTATAAGAAGAGAGAGAAATTGAACTAAGAGAAACTAAAATTTAAAATGTGAATGAACATAACACTCATCATTGTGACGTACACATGTCAAATTTAGGTAAATTTCTAATGTCCGTTGATATTCAGGGTGCAAAGTGAGAAAATTAAAACATTGGGTACCAAAGTGAGACGAATTTTACCCGAGAATGCAAAGTGGAGTTTGATGTACAGTTTGGAAAGATAAACGTATTTTGGCCACAAATTATTACACTTTTCTAAAATTGACATCTTTTAATACTTTTTTATTTAATGGGACTAACTTGTATAATAATAACAATTATCCATTTATTATTTCTTACCTCACCTCCTCTCTCATATCTTATATATTAGTAAAAGGTCTCGGCGCCACGGTTTTTTTTTTTTTTTTTTTGGTAAATGCCTGCTGAGGACACGTTTTTTTTTTTTTTTTTTTATTTAAAAAAAATAAAAAATTTGGGCAAGAAATGGGAAATGACAACTTAAATGGAGAAATGGGAAATTTAAAGTGATCGTCATAAGATCAGAAAGCAAGAACAAGTTCCCATTTATACTATAAATTATCACTTGCATTTTATTTTTTTAAAAATTCGTGTCCAAATACAAATTTTAATGGTACACGTGAAGTATATTATTACTAAGAAGTACTAAGCCTACTTAACAACTTTTACTCCAACACTAAACACTAGACTCATTCATTATCCTTCCCCGTTTTAACATTTTGATTCCCAATAAAGACGCTCACCTAATTATTTATCAGAATAGAACAAACCACATCCAAATCCACTCACACACCCATTGAAAAGTTACATGAACAATGGAACACAATACATGACCACCAGCGCCACCATTGCTACACAAGCACCTCTATCACCACATTTCCATCAGCCACTTCATAAATCACATCTAATGTTACCATAAGTATATCACAAGCATAGCATCTTGAATTCGAAAATATGTTAAGAGAAAATATTATTTCACTCTCTTGGAGAAATATGAATAATACAATCCTATATATACACAATAATCATTCTTTGACTAGGATTCTATTCAAGCTATACATGCTACTTTTCTACTTAACAAAAAAGTCTTCCTAAAATACAAAGCTAACATAAGGAAACAATATTTACAAGGAAAGGAAAAGATATTGACAAGATATGTCAATATCTCAACACCCCCCCCCCCCCTCAAGTTGGAGCGTGTAGATCACAAACACCCAACTTGCCAAGTAGAGTGAGAAACTGTGTACTACCCAACACCTTGGTAAGAACATCAGCCAACTGTTCAGATGTGTGAATATACCAAGTTGTGAGGACACCTGTGAGAACAACATCACGAACAAGATGACAGTCAACTTCGATATGTTTCGTACGTTCGTGATGAACTGGATTCTGAGCCATATGTATCACAGATTGACTATCACAGAGAAGAGGTATCGGAGAACTATGTCTAATGCCAAAGGATCGAAGAAGACCAAGTAACCATTTGAGCTCAAGTGTCGCACTAGCCAAAGAACGATATTCTGCCTCAGTCGAAGAACGAGAGATCGTACCTTGCTTCTTCGTCTTTCATGAGATAGGTGAATCACTAAGAAAAATGAAATAGGCAGTGAGTGAACATTGCGTGATGGGACAACTAGCCCAATCAGAATCACAATAAGCTCGCATTTGTAAAACGGAAGATGATTTCAAGAGGATGCCTTGTCCAGGACGTGCTTTCAAATAACGTACCATACCCAACGCAGCAGTCCAATGAGCAATCTTGGGCTTGGTCATAAATTGTGCAAGAACATGCACACTATAGGACAATTTCGGGCGTGTAATGGTAAGATAAATAAGTCTCCCTACAAGGCGCCGGAAAGGCTCGGGATCACGCAAATCATCGTCTTCAGTCAAGACCAAACGATGGTTTTGTTCAATGGGTGTAAGGGCCGGTCGAGCGCCAAGGAGTCCAGCCTCGAAAAGAATGTCAAGGGCATACTTTCGTTGAGAAAGAAAGATGCCGTCCAGATGTGTGGCCACTTCAAGGCCCAAAAAATACTTCAACCGTCCCAAATCTTTCATGTGAAAACACTTACTGAGATATGCTTTGAAGCGGCGAATTTCCTCATGATCATTACCATTAACGACCAAATCATCCACATATACAAGAACGTGTAGCTTAGCAGTAGAAGTGATGTAAGAGAAGAGAGAATAATCTGAATACGACTGACGGAAGCCATATTGCTTCTAGACAGTTGACAGCTTTTCAAACCAACAACGAGGAACATGTCGTAAGCCATGCAGTGACATCTTAAGCTTGCATACCTTTTCGGAAGCAGAAGCAGGATGGTCTAAAGGTACCTTCATATAAACATCTTCACTTAGATCGCCGTGAAGGAATGCGTTGTGAACATCCATTTGATGAAGTTCCCACCCACGAACTGCAGCAATGGAGAGAAAAACTCGGACTGTAACCATCTTTATTGTGGGTCCAAAAGTCTCCATGAAGTCCACTCCTTCAACCTGACGGTTTCCTAAGATCACCAATCGGGCCTTGTATCGTTCAACTGACCCATATGCGTTGTACTTAATCTTGTAAACCCATTTGATGCCAATCACTTTCTTGTCAACAGGAGCATCTACCAATTCCCATGTACCATTTTGATCAAGAGCATCAAGCACTTTATTCATAGCCTCACACCATTTAGAAGATTTGACCACTTCACCAAAATGCTTCGGCGAGTACCTGGAGATTTCTTTTGGAGAGGTGAATGAGATGGGGAGGGGACTTGAGCAACATGAACCTTATCTAACTCATATTCAGTCGATGGATACCTTGTAGAAGGCACCCTAGCTCTTTGACCTCAACCCAAATTTTCTGTCACTTTCAGCTCCATATTCTGTTCAGGCACTTGTTCTGTAAGTTGTTCAGTTATCTGGGAAGTTTCTTCATTTGGGCAGTTTCTGTCACCTGTTCAACCAATTGTTCAGCCGACTGTTCAGGCAGCTATTCAGGCACACAAAAATTATCTTCCTCACATGTGTCTACATCTTAGAGGCACATAGAAATAAATCTGAGTCTGCATATGGTTGGTCTGAAGTAGCCTTGTCATTAGCAAAAGGAAATTCCTTTTCCACAAAAACTACATCCCTCGAAACAAGCAACTTATTTTCATCAAGGTCATAAACATACCAACATTTCTTCCATAAGGATACCCCAAAAAAACACATCGCCTACTTCGACTAGCAAACTTATCATTATCTCTTCGGGAATAGTGAACATAACACAAAGACCCAAAAACCCTAGTGTGAGCATAAGAAGGAGGCTTCCCAAAAATAACTTCATGGGAGGTTTTTCCATGCAACAATTTTGAAGGAGTACGATTAATCAAATGCCCTGCCGCTAGTACACATTCTCCCCAAACTTTGACCGGTAATTTTGCTTGAAACATCAAAGAACGAGACACATTCAAAATATGTCTATGCTTTCTTTCAACCCTTCCATTTTGTTGGGACATGCGAACACAAGTAGTGTGATGTTCAATGCCGTTTTCAAGAAAATATTTTTCCAAACAAGTGAATTCCGTTTCATTATCACTTCTAATTTTCTTGACACGTTTATTAAATTTCCGTTCTACCATGGCAAGAAAGTTTTTCAAAATTTGTGTGACATCACTTTTAGACTTTATCAAATAAACCCACACGGCACGGGAACGGTCATCCACAATAGTCAAAAAATAAACAGCTCCACACAAAGCAGGTTTTCTATAATCACCCCAAATATCACAGTGTTTTAAATCAAAAATTTCATCAGACTTAGTTTCACTAAGCAAGAATTTATCCCTACTTTGCTTAGCCTTGCAACAAATCCCATATACATCTTTATTAATACTACCATGATTAATAAAAGGCAATAGACCAACCACCTTACTTGACGGAGTGGCCCAGGATCTTTATATATTATAGGCAAGGTTTGTCAATTTTCAATGTGGGATAATATCTCTAACACGCCCCCTCACGTGTAGCGGGCTTTGCCAAAGCTTACAATGTGGACTTATCAATCGGGTGGCGCAGAGTAATATCGTGGGCCGTTGGGCCTGCACGTGTAAAGACCTGCTCTGATACCATCTTAAAGTCTAAGGTTCCACCTTAAAACCAATTGATTTTAAGGTGAAACCTCAGACTTTAAGATGGTATCAAAACAGGTTCTTTACACGTGCAGGCCCAACGGCCCATGATGTTACTCTGCGTCACCCGATTGATAAGTCCACGTTGTAAGCTTTGGCAAAACCCGTGTAGGGGGGGGGCTGTTAGAGATATTATCCCACATTAGGAATTGACAAACCTTGCCTATAATATATAAAGATTCTGGGCCACTCCCCTTAGCACCAATTGATTTGAAGGTAGAACCTCAGACTTTAAGACAACATACCACCATCATAACAATCATGGCCACCTCAATAATTATAGAGGCCACGTGCTAAATATAAATATTGGGATCCTTAGTATTTAAAAAAAAAATCACACAATTGAATGATTGTAATAATATTGAAGTAATAAACAAACAATTCGTAAAATCTACTATATATAATAGCAAAAGTTTTTCAAGCTCCTAGAAAACTCCAAATGGCACAATATCATTGGTCAATCTTTCCATCATCCATCAATCACAATCATCCATTTGAAATTCAATTAGTAACTCAAATCTTCTATATATAATAACAAAAGTTTTTATAAAGTAGTGGTAAAACAAAAAACATTAACCCAACAATTAAAAAAACCCACGTCCCCACCCCTATAACCTAACAGCTTCTCACCCTCACCCTCAGTTGCAAAACCCATTTGAATTCTGAAACATGCAACGACCGCCGTCCTTAATCTTCCGACATCGCCTCCCCCGCTCTCATCCACCCCTTTTCTTCCTTCCCAGCCAGCCAAACCCCACCTCCACCATCCTCATTCCTTTTTGCCATCTCATTCCTCTCCCCTCTTTTACCCTCTTCCCATCGGCCTTTCTTCTAATCCGAAAGTTGAAGCCGTCATCGTCGTTGTCACTGCTTTCCACCGTCTCTATCTTCTCCCTTCTCGTCGCTGCTCTCTCTAGATCTAAATCTAGATCTCGATCTGATTCACTTCAGTTTCACTTGTGTTCTCATTTCTCTGACTTGCCGATGCCTCCTTCTCCTTCAAAAGCATTTTAGAGGAAGACGAAAAATCCATCTATAAAGGAAAACGCTTCTGAATTCGATTTTGATTTTTTATTTATTAAAAAAAAAACGATTTTGAAATCAGATCTTGTCAAAGCGTCAATTAAATGTACAATTTATTTATTTTATTTTTGAAATCAAATTTGCAAGGAGCAATTTTAGCTTTTGAATGTGTACCAAGCCTTTGGGTCATGATTTATAATATGTAATATGTCTTTTGGTAATCTATTCTTCATGGCTTGATAAAGGATTTTGTAATTAGTTTTGTGGTCTTTGCGGTGGTTGTGAGATGGTGGGTGGTGCTTCTTTGCGATGGTTAGTTGGTGTTGCGGTGGTGGTGATCTCAATTGAAATATTGAGAAAAATATTTAATTAATTAATTTTTTAGCAAATTAATAATTCAATAATATATATATATATATATATATATATATATATATATATATATATATATATATATATATATATATATATATATATATATATATATATATATATATATATATATATATATATATATATATATTTGAATAAAATTATAATTTTAATAATTAAGAAATAAACAATACTCCCTCCGTTCCACGATAATCTATAAAAAAATTCATTTTGGGCGTCCCACAATAATGGGCAAATGACAATTTAGGGCCTGAACTATAGGGGGTAGTGTCGGTTAGGGGCTCCATATCTAATTTTCCTTAAATTAGGGCTCAATATCTCAACTTTTCATCAATTAAGGGCTTTTTGACGGATTTTGTTAGAAAAGTCAGTTAAGTGACATGTGCCACGCATGTACTGGACAAAATTGAATTGACACTAACTTTTAAGGGGTTAAATGACATGTTTTATAAATATGGGGGTTAAATGAAATTATTTTAATTCCAAATAAATAAACCACACTTTCTCTCTCTCTCTCTCCTTGCCTCACTTTCTCTCTCTCTCTCTCTCTCTCTCTACTTTCTCAGGCCGGCGACCTCTGCCTCCCCAGATTTCGGCGACCTCTGCCCTCCCCAGATTTCGGCGACTCGTCCCCAACTCCGACAACACACCTCCCCGGTCCATTTCTCTCTTAGATGCACCAATTCTCGTCGTCCCAGCCCACTCCCACGCCGATCTTCTCCTCCCTGTCACCCCCATTGCGTGGCGTCTCCCTTCTCCTTGCCTCTCTCGCTCGCACTCTCCATCTAAGAACCCAAAAAATATGAACGAAGGTTGTTGCCAACACCGACCGAACAGATCTGCAGTTCGCCCCCACCTCTCTCTCTGGGTTTTGAATGTAAATCTGAGTTTCGAACGAATGTATATCTGGGTTTTGAATGAATTTAGGTTATGAAATGTTCAATTTTGATTTTGTAAGATTTAATTTTGTCCAGATCTTGATTTTTGATTTCTGATTGCCGATTTTTTTATCTTTGATTTTTGATTTTGTTAGAATTTGTGGGATAAAAGCATTTTGATTTTGACTTATTTTGCTCAAACCCATTTTTTAATTTTATTATTTTGACAGTAGTAGTTCTGGTTTGTCTAATTATGTTGATTGAAATTGGTAGTTATGGTGGTGTGGTGGCGGTGGCTGATGCATTACGGTGGCTGTAATGGTGGTTTGGTGGCAGCAGTAGTGGAGGCAGGGTGGTGTTGGAATGATGGTGTCGAGATGGTGGTATTGGACGGTGGTGATTGGTGGTTAGTAGTGGTGATTGGCGGTGGTAAATGGTGGTGGTGGCTGCACATAAGGTGGTGGGTGTTGGTTATGGTGGAGATGGTTATGTCATGTGTTTGAGTTTTAAAGTATTGTAAATTTAATTATATACTTCCTCCGTCTCGATAATTGCTTCACCATTTTTTTTCGGCACGCAAATTAAGAATTTCAAAAATGTTGTGGGTGTTAGTAATTTAAATTATTAGAAAAAAGGATAATAGTTAATATCTTAAATTATTTTAAATCATATTATCTTTTTTAAATAAAATTATCTTTATTAAATAAAAATTGGCAATTTTTTAAATAAAATTTTCTAAATCAAAAAGATTTAAGTGACATGTCACTTACTTTTTCAAAATTAATTAATTTTATTCAAAAAATACTTTTTTGCTTTAAAAATACAATTTTTTATATTTATAACATTTATTTTACAAGATTTACGTTAAAAATTAATTAATTTTTTTAAAATAAAATACTATTTTCTTTAAAAGTACAATTTTTTTATATTTATAATATTTATTTTAACATATTTTAAAAATTATAAAAAAAATTATAGCTTTTCGAAATATATTATATTTAAAAAAAATATTATGTTAAAAAAATATTTTGTAACGGTCATCAATTTTTAAAAATTTACATTTCAGTTCTTAATAACTAATTTGCTTTTCAATTTAGTCCAAAATCCATCACTTAACTGACTTTTCTAACAAAATTCGTCAAAAAGCCCTTAATTGATGAAAAGTTGAGATATTGAGCCCTGATTTAAGGAAAATTAGATATGGGACCCCTAACCGACACTACCCCCTATAGTTCAGGCCCTAAATTGTCATTTGTCCCACAATAATCTATACTCCCTCCGTCCCGCCCGAAAGGGCACTTTTGGTCAACGGCAGTAAACTTTGACCCAAATATTAATGCAAATGTAATCATTATATTGAAATTCTAAAAATTGTTATTGATAAATCATTAAATGATTTATGAATAACAATTTTTAGAATTTCAATAAGATGATTAAATTTGCATTAATGTTTGGGTCAAAGTTAACTGCTGTTGACCAAAAGTGCCCTTTCGGACGGGACGGAGGGAGTACTTTTCTAAAATGAAAATGGGACCCACTTTTCTCTACTTAGAACACTTTTTAAATTTACTATTATCTCCACTCATTCTCTCTCCTATTTTACTTTTACACTCACAACACATTACCTTTATCACTTTTTACCTTAATCTCCGTGCCGACCCAAAAAGTCTATATATTTGTGGGACAGAGGGAGTATAATCTTTCAGTGAGATTAATAACTTTTAAATATTAATAAAATTATTTACTAAGGGTGTATTAGGAATTTCAGTCATAAATAACTCCAGTTAAGTTAAATATCAAAGACACGTGATCAATTAAGGAATTTTTATATCATTTTCATCAAAAAAAATTTTTGTCTAACTAACATTGATAACTTTGAATCCTATATTGAGAAAGTTGAAACATCAGACTCTCTGATAGGCATGCATGCCCTAAACTTTGATCTCTAATTTGTCATTTTCCCTACTAAATAAATGCATCAAACTTCACACACATATTAAAGCGTACTCCTTCCGTCCCACGATAATTTACAAAAAGACATTTTTTGGGCGTCTCACAATAATTTGCACTTTTTCAAAATAAAAATGGGACCCACTTGTCTCTACTCACAACCATTACCCACTTACTCCACTTTCTCTTTCCTACCCAACCATCTACACTCACAACACATTACCTTTTTCACCTTTTACCTTAATTCTCGTGCCAATAAAAAAAGTGCTTATAATGGCGAGACCGAGGGAGTATGCATTTAGTTAAATACACAAGTTAGCATTTTTACCAATAATTTTTAATAAACACAAACAACCCAATAGCATGAGAAATGCAATCGTAATGTAAGCAAATAACATCACATAAATATGAATATATTGGGAGTCGGTCTGGGGAGAAACGCGTTTCTCCGTGCTTCTGGAGAAACGGGGCTTGTTTTGTCGCGCGACGTAATAAGCCAGTTTCTGGATATACTTTCATCAGCTTCTGGGTATCCAGAAGCTTTGGAAAGGATATCCAGAAGCTTTGGAAAGGATATCCAGAAACCAAATATTTTTTCTGGATATCCTTTCCAAAGCTTCTGGATATCCAGAACATTGAATATGGATATCCAGAAGCTTTGGAAAGGATAGCCAGAAAAAATATTTGGTTTCTGGATATCCTTTCCAAAGCTTCTGGATATCCTTTCCAAAGCTTCTGGATATCCAGAAGCTTTGGAAAGGATATCCAGTTGTGGTGGCTAAGTATGTCGCGCGACAAAACAAGTCCCGTTTCTCCAGAAGCGACGGAGAAACGCGTTTCTCCTCAGATTTTGTGATATATTGGGGGGTTGCTCTTTTGTAAAATGCATTTTTTTTTTGTTGATTAAAAAAAACGTGCTTTTAAATAAAAGATGACACTTTTGTAAATAAGTGTAACTTCGTGACATTTTTTTAAATAAGTAAACTTTCGTTAGTATTCTGATCAATGGTATAAATTACTAATTTTCCGTATTCTTGAGTTTATTGTATAAAAATATTTGTTTGTTTTTTTTTTATTGGCTAAAGCAAGTTAGAGAAAGTTAAGGAAAAAATTGTAAAATTATTGTTTGACATTTGAAATTAAAATTTAATCAAATATCTAAATTGAAACGAAATCCAAAAATTGAAAGGAAAGTGCATAATTTAAGAAAATGATATTAGACTAAAAAATTAAGTACAAATCCAAAAATTAGGTTGAAAGAAAAGTGTATCATTTAAGGAAATCATATCAGACTTAAATAAAATAAGTAATTAATGATTCTATTTCATTTAGACTTTAGAATTGATATGCAAGTAATACTTAGTTAAGGGAATGATTGTAATTTTTTTTTAAAAAAAAAGATTGTAAAATAATTTTAAATTTGAAATTAGAATCATTTAAATATATATATATATATATATATATATATATATATATATATATATATTGTTTAAGGAAATTAATTTACTACTAATTGTTATCTAAATTAAATAATAATTTAAAATTATTTGAATTTAGAATTATATCTCATTTAAACTTATGAATTGATCAGTTTAATCTAAAGATCTGATCAATTTAGAATTGTGTTTTCTTTTGTTATCCGTTCCCATTTTTTTCCTGCTGAGAATTTTCCTATTCCCGATCAAGTTCTCCGGCGAGTGTTTTACTACCACGTTTCTTTTTGGCGTCCAAGTTCAGAGGTATTTCTAAATTTTTTGTTTATTTTGTTGGTGTTGTATATTCTTAATAATATATAATTCTTCCGTCCCAAAATAACCTTTCAACTCTCTCCCTCACAAAATGAATGTCTAAAAAAACTTTAAAAAATTTGCTCTTATGATGAAAAGCAAATTTAATTTTTTTGAAATATTATTTTGAAACAGAGCGAGTACATATTCCCTTTTCTAAGTGATACTACACACTCTCCAGTCATATTGACGAAACTCAATCTTTTAATATATTTTATTTAATTTTTAAGATTTAATGACACTTTGTCACGATAATTTATTTATTGAGAAGAGGGAAAAACTATTATCATTAAGCATATAAATTAACGAGGGCGAGAATTCTTTTATTTCACTAAAATTCCAATGTTTTTTTTATAATAGTATATACTTCATCCAACTCATAATAAAGGCTACTAATTGAATACACGAGAATTAAAAATATATAATTATATATATACGTATAATATTGATAGTGGAGCAGATGTTGTGAATATGAAAACTAAAGTAAGAAAATGAGTAGTGGAGTAGGAAATAAAAAATAAATTTTTGTTGCGAGTTTCTTTCAAATTACGTCGTACTCGAGTTTCTTTCAAATTAATGCTAACTCACGTATTATACGTGTATTATATAAACTAACTATGAAAATAACACCTTTTATAAACTAACTCACGTATTTTACAATTTATCAAAAAAAACAAGGCAATATGGCAAAACGTGGGCAAGAGATAGCTATTCACGATATTGAGGGAGCTACTAAACAACGTAGCATTGTTGTGCGGATCTTGAGATTAGTAAAACACACTGATAAAGAAGGAATGACTTCTTTTGATATGATATGTCTTGACTCTCAGGTTAGTTATCAAATACGCTCTAAATATAATTCTATTTAGAAATACTCTTAACTAAAGTAACTCTACTAAGTTGGCTTAATATCAACTTTGTGACTATATATTTTACTTACTTGATAATAACTCTCAATATCCTAACACCCTCGCTCAAACTGAAACATCTACAACTTAGATTTCCAACTTACCAAAAAAATATTAAAAATTAGGAAAAATGTAAATAATAATAAATATAAAATAATATCTGCAACAACAAAAAATTAATCTTTAACATATATTGTGCCGGATATTGTAATATTTGAAGAGACATCCGCATCGGTTATTTTTTTTAATTGCGTGCACAACTTGTGCTCGCACATGTCTTCTTTTTCTTCAATCATCGTTTTTAGAGTGAACGACACTTAATTGTCGTTTTTAGAGTGAATGACACGTAATCATCGTTTTTAGAGTGAACGACACTTAATTATTTAGAGGATGGAAGTGATTTTAATATGGTTAATTATCGTTTTTAGAGTAAATGACACTTAATCATCGTTTTTAGAGTTAACGACAGTTTATTATTTAGAAGGTAAAAGCGATGTTTAATATGGTTAATCATCATTTTTATAGTGAACGACACCCAATCATCGTTTTTATAGTGAATTTTTAGAGTGAACAACACTTGATGTTAATATGGTTGTGTAGTGGTCGGATCTTCACATATATGGTGGTGGCCGAAATATGTGAAAGAGTAAAATTTCTTGCTAAACAGAAAGGACAAAAGAGATTATTTTTTTATGGATAAAAGTTTAGTACCTTTGCTATTGTGGATAGAAGACGGATAATGATCTTTGATTTTGTGAAATATGATGATCAATGATACCGCATATGTAGAAGACATTAAAGGTCTATTATTTTTGTCTCAAAATTTTTCAAATTTGCTCTCGATAATAGCAGAAACTACAATTCTGAATACCAAATTTTAGCTACAGATTTTTGAGGCTAACGTGAAATAGGAAGGCTGCTAATTCAAGCCCATCCCACTTTCTTTCTTCATGTATGTCAATCAACAAGACCCAAAATACAATTTGATGGGGCTCTAAACCTACTTTAAAACGCCCATCTATGCATAATATAACCAGACCCCCAAAATTATAGCAAAAACCACACAGAAAAGTAAACTTATACTCCCCCGTCACATAATAAATGTCGCAGTTGATTTGTCTAACATTTTAAGGAATGCTTTACTAACTTGTAAAATTACAAAATTGTACTAAGTTAATTTCCTTATTCGAAAATGCAACACATTTTTTCAAAATGAAAAGTGTGATATTTATTCCGAGGATAGAGGGAGTAATCAATTACCAGCAAATAGGGCACTGAATGAGCCCATTCTCATTCCACTCACCACATTTCACTGTCTTCCTCCTATCTTCATCCAGCACCTTTGAACTCCCATGGCAGTCCATACACATCACAAACCTCACCCCACCACAGCCTTGACACACCGCAGTCGCTCCCGAAATCCCATCAAACAAAATCCCCAATTTACCCTCCTCCTCCAACTTCACCATTTCTCCAGCTCCTCCAATCAACCTTCCCTTGACAAAAACCAGTGGAACCCTCACTTCTTTCTTACAAATATACCTAAGACGATCGAATCTGCTATTGAGGTTGTACAGAACAGGCTTATTTTAGATGAAATATCATATGACATAGAAGAGATGAAGGCTGAGCACGCCAGGTTGTATAAACAACTCACGGCTGAGCAGAAGGGAGTATATGAAGAAATCATGTCAGCTGTCGATAGTGGAAATGATGGAGTATTCTTCCTGTATCATTATGGAGAGATGAGAAAGACGTTTATGTGGAAGACATTATGTGCTGCATTACGGATGCAGAGGAAGATTGTAGTTGCAGTTGCATCCAGTGGTATTTCTTCATTATTACTTCCCGGAGGTAGGACTGTCCATTCTAAATTTGGTATATGATGGAGAAAATTCCACTGTGTAATAAAATACCTTGCAAGTGTACAAGTTACCGAAGTAGCAATATACAAAAGTAAGGGTCGAACCACAGAGACTCGTGTGAATTAACAAGTTGATTTAATTAGTGTAAAAAGAAACAAAGGAAAAAGGGGGGGTTTTTGATTTGATTGAATTATAAAACTAAGAAAGCAAAATAAATAAATTAAAAATAATAAGAGACAAGGGATTCATGGATTGGGGATCATAACAATTATCACTTTATGCTTTTTATTTCATGTGAAAGGATTCAATCTCATTCTTGGGTTCGTTCACAAAAACCTAGGGTTAAGATGTTCATATATTTCGGTAAGTCAATAAGAACATTAAAACCCTCCTAATTCTATATTGTTTATATATTCCGGTAGGTCAATATAAACATTCAAGAATTTCAATTAAAAACTTAAGAACAATGGAACCTAGATTCATTTGATTTCCGCTAGGTCCTCAATTGAATCTATTCTTCTCAATAATGGTCAAATTACAAATCATCCACGCTAGTGCAATGGTTCGTATCCAAATTAATTCAAGATATCAAAAATATATTCCGCTAGGTCAATACAATTGATCTCAAGAACAATAATTAAAACCGTTGAGAAGAACAAGAACGAAAAAGAGATAGGAAGAATTAAAACCTTAGCATAAAGATCAAATTGTTACTCACCTCAATCCATGAATCAAATAAATTAGCCTTGAATGGCCATTAAAATAAATAAAGCAAAACCTTGTTCTTTAATCTTCATAAATAAATAAAACCTAAACTAAAAATATAGAGAGAAAATAAAAGAATAAAAGATCCAAAGATCCCAAGAAAATAAAAAAATAAAAGATAAAAGATGATACAAAACTAGTCTAGGGTTGTTTATATAGGAGGAGGGAGGTGGAAATCCTTTTTAGAAACAAATTAGGTTCAAAATCCTAGTCAAAATAGAACATCTCCCGAAATTCGTGGCTGATTCTGTGCAAATCTGTGGAAAATCTTTAGAATTCGTCCAAAATAAGAAAACTGGTTACATCTGTCCGTACACACCGGGCGCGCGCCCACTTTGATTGGGTGTACGCCTGTACTCAATCTGGATACTTCCGGGCGTGCGCCCACTGGACCCGGGCGTGCGCCCACTTTCTTTGGCCCAATTCCTTACCAAAGAAAGAGCCTTGGCCCATCTTCAAGCCCTCACTTGGCCCCATGCTAATTCCTTTGGCCCCATTTCACTTTGCAGTTGGCCGGCCATGCTCAGCATTTCCCTCGGCCAAGCCTTGCAATTTGGCCCTTGTTTTGTACCAATTGTATATTCGATTCGTCCCACAATTTTGTAATCGCACTTTGGCCACTATAATGACTTCTTTTGCACTTCGCTCTTTAGAATTTTATTTTTCATTTAATCCCACGAATTTTTATAAATTAAATTCGTCCAAAAATTCCATATTTCCAATTTAGTCCCTTAATTTCCAATATTTCCACTTTGGTCCTTGAACTTCGTAATTTCCGTTTAGTCCCAAATTTTCCAAAATTGCAATTTGATCCAAAAGCTTCCAAAGTACGCTCCAATCCTCCGTTTTCAACATTGTTGCACTTCAACCCCTGAACTTTCAAAACACTACAAAATACATTAAATTCTCAAGGTTTCGAGCACCAAATAAGCTAGGAAATATATCTTTTGGATGGGTAAAACCACATCCATCAAATACCCCCAAACTTATCTTTTGCTCGTCCTCGAGTAAAACAAAAGAAATAAACAAAAACAAAATTACCCTAACAAATAAAAACAATCAACAGAAAATATTTTTGATATGTTCTCACTACATACAAGGTTGTCGGCCAAAGAAGTCTCAGATTCTCACTTACATATTGCTAAATAACTGCCAATAAGAATATGCAATTACAATCACATCAATGCATCTAACCCACAATTTTCCACCTCGGCCTGAATGATGAATGAAATATGGGAGATCATTGTCACCAAAGTAAGATATTTTATAGGGTCACTAACCACATGCTCTAAATCAATGATACTAAGATGAAATTTCTGCACAAGGGACACTCATATGCATATTTAAACAAAACTGTCAACCCGGCTACTCTTTAGGGATCAAATATGGCTTTATGGTTTGTAATGTTTCGCGATAAACGCGGGCTAGGTTCACGGTTACAAATGAAGATAAGGACATACGAAGTCAAGCAAGTGAAACTAGAAAGTCTTCATCATACATCCTCACATTGAAATTATCACTCCGCTCCAAGCCAACCCATTGATTTAACCCCCAAACTTATAATTTTGTATACTTTCAAACTTGGGCTTGATCACCTTTCTTTCTTTTTGATCACTTTCCACTTCAACATTAGAGAGGGCAAGGAACTTTTTTTTTTCTTTTCTTTTTTTTTTTTCATTTTTTTTTTCATTTTTTTTTTCTTTCATTTTTTTTTTCTTTTTTTTCTTCATTCATTTTTTTTTCTTTTGCACAAATAAATCACGAAGAATGTGCATTCAATACTTTTTGCTCAAGCCCCTCTTTTCATTACATAACAATTCATAACCCTTTTCTTTCTTTTCATGACCACTTTCCACTCAACCCTTTGATTTTCCAAACTTCACCCAAAAATTCCCATTCATTCCCTAGTTTCACTTTCTTGAAAAGGTAAGAAAATAGTGTATAAGTTAAAAGGGTAGGATAATGAGGGTACAAAAGAAGGCGAATGGTGGTCTAAAATAACCTCCCACTTTGTGAGAGATTCCATTCTTTTTCAAGCTCAAAAGGGGTTCTAGCGGAAAATTTTGTATAAGTGACGAGAAAGTTAAAGGCTCACAAATAGGGTTCAAAGAAAATAGCCACATATCACTTCCCGAATAGCCTAATTGATGTGTTATTGACAGTCATGCAAACATGTTCTAGGGACCCCGAGAATGTCAAAGTGATCCTATAAAGGTCTCCTAAATTGGTAACAATGATCAAGAAAAATGATGGAAGTGAATGGTGGTGCAATTGTGTTTTACATGTATTAATGCAATTCTAATTAACATATTCAAATTGGCACAAACTAGCAAAACTCAATCAAAAACTCTCTCAAATCATCACGGACGTTGTCCAACTTCCGAGCATATAATGAGAACAAAAATTTTTAAATTTTTCTATTTTTTTGGAGGGTGACACTATATACACTCCCCTATAAACCCACAAACTCGGAGAGATATCTACCCCCAAACTCAAAACATGCTATGTCCTCATAGCAAAGAGAACAAAAACATGCTTCGAATTCAAAGGACGATATGACACAACAAAACAAATAAATAAAGCAAGTAAAAAAACGTACCTACTTGGGTTGCCTCCCAATCAGTGCTTTGGTTAAGGTCGTTAGCCCGACCATTGCCCCACTTACTTGGGGTTGAGATTGGCCTCAATGGATTTGGCCTTTGCTTTTCGGCCCTTTGACCACCTTTGATTTTCTCGGGCACAAATGCCCACTTCCTTCCATGCGTAGGTCCCTTTCTTAATTAATTCAGGTGGAGCCCACAAAACTTTGGGTGCTTTATGCTTCATCCTTTTTTTTTCTTTTTGTTGGGGCTCTTGCCCCCAAACTTAGTTTGTTCCTTCACCTGCGGAACATCTTCCTCAACAAGATCAAAGAGGTTATCTTGAGCAAAAATATTAGCAAAAATAGTCTCAGATAAATCAAGCAAATAACTCTCCTCTCTAACTTTAAGTTTTGAATGCCCTTGTGGTAGATGTGATGAAATCGACTCTTTATGGGAGTCGTGTGGGGAGTGATACGACCCGTTACTCCTAGAGTATTGGTCGGCTTTAATGTTACTAGCCAAGGGGCACACGTCCGCATTATCCCCACTTTTCTCACATCCATTCACATCATATTTGACAATTGGAAAATCGGTTATGGCTCCTACAAAACCTTCTGTGGGAGAGGGTTTCTTATCATTTTTAAGCATACAAAATTTACATTCCTCCCCCATACTTCTCAAGGACACAACCCCTTGACACACATCAATAGTGGCCTTAGTATCAAACATAAATGGCCTCCCAAGCAGAATGAGAGTTTTCAGTTGTTCCTCACTTGATCCCTCCATACACATCACATAAAAGTCAATAGGGATAATGATTTTATCGATTTTAACCAACACCCCTTCAATAACCCCTAAAGGTCTTTTGATTGAGAGATCCGCCAATTGCAAGTCTCTCATGGGTGGTTTCAACTCACATACCCCCAAACTTCTAAAAACATGAAAGGGCATCACATTAACACTTGCCCCAAGATCCAACAAACCTTTAAAATTTTGACCCCCTAAAGAAATTGGGATAGTGAAACACCCGGGGTCTTTTTGAACATGTTTAATCTTTTCAAACTCCACACCTCCAGAGGGTATGGTTCTTTCAACATCAAGACAAGTGGATTCACGATTACTATCAGAAAAGACATCATGAATTACCCCCAAACTTCTCTCTTCCTCACAAGCATAATTATCACTATCAACATCACAGGAGAAGAGAGAAATACCTCCTCAATCTCATCACTTTCATCCCAAATAGTCACAATAGACTTGGCTTGCTCGTGGATTTTGAAAATTTTCTTGTCTTTGGCCTTGTACCGCTTCCACCAACCGGTCCAATTTGGGTCCGTAACTTCGCATGGCACCTCATGATTTCGAAGGCTTGTTGTTGTTCCATCTTGCATCGTTGTTGCTCCATCTTTAACCGCATCATGGGCTCTTCCCAAGGCTCTCTATTCCTCTCAAAGGGCCCCCGAGGTGGTGGTTGGGGATGGAGAGTTTTATTCTCGTTGATTTCCTCCCCAAGAAAAATTAGGGATGCTTTCCCACCTCCTAGATTGTATGTCCCGTGAAAATGGATTGTTGCTTGCGGGAAACTCGCATATATGCTTGCATTCCTCGTACCTGCTCATGATTATATAAATGGAGACTAGTGGTGGGGCAAACTTCATAAGAGTGAGTGTTAGAACCACAAGTTACACAATTATCATGCATTACATTACCAACAGATGACACATCGATGCGTAATTGGAAGTACTACTCATGACCAACTTATCAAATTTTTGATTAAGAAGTGCAATTTGTTTTGAAATCTCATCACTCAACCCTATTACATTCACACTATTTGTTTTGCCCCTTGACCCCTTTTATTGAGAATTAGATGCTAGCCTCTCAAATAAGGCTTGGGTTTCATCCGCAGCTTTGGCTCCTAAAGAGCCTCCACTGCGTTGTCAACCATACTCGATCGGCTTGTGTCAACCCATCATAGAAAGTTTGATGCAATAAAGGTTGAGAAAAATTGTGGTGGGGACATTGCACTAAGAGCATTTTAAATCTGTCCCATGCTTCATGAAATGCCTCAAAAGAGTCCTGTGTGAACCCTATAATTTTCTGTCTAAAAGTGGCTAACGTGGCATGTGGGAAATACTTTCTCAGGAATAAATCATGTAACTCATCCCAAGTAGTAATGCTCCTAGGCGGGAGCAACATAAGCCACATCTTAGCATTATCTCTCAAAGCAAAGGGAAAACATTTCAATCTTAGGTGCTCATCAGTCACACCTTCTTTCAATGGAAAACTCGACACAATCATCAT
Source organism: Adenophora triphylla var. japonica (assembly GCA_022495995.1). Taxonomy (NCBI): domain Eukaryota; kingdom Viridiplantae; phylum Streptophyta; class Magnoliopsida; order Asterales; family Campanulaceae; genus Adenophora; species Adenophora triphylla. The sequence goes on from JAFEMH010000530.1 coordinate 620,386, forward strand.
ATATTCCCTCAAGAAATTCAAAAAATCTTCCGAGGGGAGGCCATGAAACTGAGGGATCATGTTAAACAGATGGCCTTTTACCTCATAACTTTTTGTTGCATCCGTTAACACAATGCACGACACAGATGAGTCCACCCGCGGCCTAGAGAAGGCATCCATAGTGGGTGCTTGCAAAGCCATATCAAATTCAAATTCTTTTCCCTCGGTGGAAGAAGTTTCTAAATCACTCAAAGTTACCTCTGTCTCGGTGACAAGTTTCGTAATCCGCTCGAACACTTGAGTAGAAGGAATGCCTCTCTCGACTTGGTCTATATCGTCGTTCAAAGGAACCAACTTAGGATCCAATGACCGGCGACCAAACATGCACCGATTAAATAAACTTGTTAAAAATCACAACAAGTCCCCGGCAACGGCGCCAAAAACCTGATGGAGAAAATTCCACTGTATAATAAAATACCTTGCAAGTGTACAAGTTACCGAAGTAGCAATATACAAAAGTAAGGGTCGAACCACAGAGACTCGTGTGAATTAACAAGTTGATTTAATTAGTGTAAAAAGAAACAAAGGAAAAAGGGGGGGTTTTGATTTGATTGAATTATAAAACTAAGAAAGCAAAATAAATAAATTAAAAATAATAAGAGACAAGGGATTCATGGATTGGGGATCATAACAATTATCACTTTATGCTTTTTATTTCATGTGAAAAGGATTCAATCTCATTCTTTGGTTCGTTCACAAAAACCTAGGGTTAAGATGTTCATATATTCCGGTAAGTCAATAAGAACATTAAAACCCTCCTAATTCTATCTTGTTTATATATTCCGGTAGGTCAATATAAACATTCAAGAATTTCAATTAAAAACTTAAGAACAATGGAACCTAGATTCGTTTGATTTCCGCTAGGTCCTCAATTGAATCTATTATTCTCAATAATGGTCAAATTACAAATCATCCATGCTAGTGCAATGGTTCGTATCCAAATTAATTCAAGATATCAAAAGTATATTCCGCTAGGTCAATACAATTGATCTCAACAAGAACGAAAAAGAGATAGGAAGAATTAAAACCTTAGCATAAAGATCAAATTGTTACTCACCTCAATCCATGAATCAAATAAATTAGCCTTGAATGACCATTAAAATAAATAAAGCAAAACCTTGTTCTTTAATCTTCATAAATAAATAAAACCTAAACTAAAAATATAGAGAGAAAATAAAAGAATAAAAGATCCAAAGATCCCAAGAAAATAAAAAAATAAACGATAAAAGATGATACAAAACTAGTCTAGGGTTGTTTATATAGGAGGAGGGAGGTGGAAATCCTTTTTAGAAACAAATTAGGGTCAAAATCCTAGTCAAAATAGAACATCTCCCGAAATCCGTGGCTGATTCTGTGCAAATCTGTGAAAAATCTTTAGAATCCGTCCAAAATAAGGAAACTGGTTACATCTGTCCGTACATACCGGGCGCGCGCCCACTTTGATTGGGTGTACGCCTGTACTCAATCTGGATACTTCCGGGCGTGCGCCCACTGGACCCGGGCGTGCGCCTGATTGGCCTTGAATTCCTCGGCCCAGCAAAGAGCCTTGGCCCATCTTCCCTCAGCCTTGCTCAGCCATGCTAATTCCTTTGGCCCCATTTCACTTTGCAGTTGGCCGGCCATGCTCAGCATTTCCCTCGGCCAAGCCTTGCAATTTGGCACTTGTTTTGTACCAATTGTATATTCGATTCGTCCCACAATTTTGTAGTCGCACTTTGGCCACTATAATGACTTCTTTTGCACTTCACTCTTTAGGATTTTATTTTTCATTTAATCCCACGAATTTTTATAAATTAAATTCGTCCAAAAATTCCATATTTCCAATTTAGTCCCTTAATTTCCAATATTTCCACTTTGGTCCTTGAACTTCGTAATTTCAGTTTTGTCCCAAATTTTTCAAAATTGCAATTTGATCCAAAAACTTCCAAAGTACGCTCCAATCCTCCGTTTTCAACATTGTTGCACTTCAACCCCTGAACTTTCAAAACACTACAAAATACATTAAATTCTCAAGGTTTCGAGCACCAAATAAGCTAGGAAATATATCTTTTGGATGGGTAAAACCACATCCATCAGTATACCTTTACAGCTTGATGAGACTTCCATGTGTAGCAAACTTAAGCCAGGTTCTGATGAGGCATAGTTACTTAAAAAAACATCGCTTATTATTTGGGACGAATCTCCAATGGCACATAAACACTGCTTTGAGGCACTTGATCGTAGCTTGAGAGATATTATCCGGGGCCTTGATGGACGGTTATGTGATAAGCCGTTCGGTGGTAAGGTTGTGGTATTTGGAGGAGATTCCAGACAAATTTTTCCAGTCGTACCTATGGGTAGCAGAAATGATATTGTGCATGCTTCACTATGTTCATCGACACTATGGAATGAATGCAAAGTACTAAGGTTAATACAAAATATGAGATTACAGGTGATTTTCAAATATATTTTGTTTAACATTATGTATACATATCTATATTTTAAAAGTTATAATAAGACTAAAATATAATATTTTATGTATGGTGGTTCGTCTTCTTCGGATGTTGAGGATATCAGGTCGTTTGCAAATTGTTTATTATCCATTTGTGATGGGACTGCAGGTGATAAGTAACAACTACTTTTAGGATATAAATACGTATTTTATCCGTTGGTTATTACTATCTCTGTCTCAAAAGCCTTACTACCTTTGTTGCAATTTATGTACTATATCCGCCTTAATATTAGTAAAAACTGCTTCATAATTTTCCGATCTCTCTCAATTTTAATATTGATTTTTACTTTCTTTTAAGTTCATATTTTTACTAATATTTATTTATTATATGTTGGTTATTACTGTAGGTGATAAGAACCATGGTGAAGTTGAAATCAAAATACCAGATGACATATTGATAAGAGATTTTTGTCAATACCATCTCAGCTATCGTGGATTGCATATACCCGAACTTAATGCAGAATAAAGATGTTGATGGATTTTTCAGACCTAAGCTATACTTGCACCAACAAATGAGATTTGCTGAGGATGTATTAATGAGTATGTTATGTCGCTCTTTCCTGGAAAAGAAGTGGAATACACGAGTTCTGACGCCATATGCAAAGACGAGGAATTTAACCAATCAGCCGAAGATATATTTTAAACTGAATTCCTAAACACCGTCAAGTGCTCTGGAATACCTAATCACATACTGAAGCTAAAGATTAGACGTATCGTCATGTTGTTACGAAAAATAGATCAAGCTTAGAATCGTATAACGGTACAAGATTGATCGTTACAAATCTAGGTACGGAAATCAAATTTGTTAGTATATAATTATACATTTATACAATTAATTATTTGATTATTTGACATAAAACATACTGTTATTTTAATGTATATATATATATATATATATATATATATATATACATATATATATATACTCCCTCCGTCCCAGCGAAAGAGTCGGTAAATTTGTCCGACACGCAAAATAAGAAATGTGATGTAGGAAAGAGAAAAAGTTTAAATGTTGTGAGTATGAAAAATTAAATAGGAGAGAGAATGAGTGGGAGGTGATGTAAGAAAGAGAATGTTGTGAGTGTAAAAGTAAAGTAGGAGAGAGAATGAGTGGAGAGAATAGTGATTTAAGGTTTCCTTTTTGGGAAAGTGGCTTTTTAAATGGGACGCCCAAAAAGGAAATAAATGGCTCTTTTCATTGACGGAGGGGAGTATATATGTATATATATATATATACATATATATATATACATATATATACATATATATATATACATATATATACATATATATATATACATATATGTAAGCACGTTGTGGAGGCGATAATGTTGTCCGAAAAGAATGTTGATAAGAAGGTGTTGATACCGAGGATGATTATGTCATCTTCTGATACAACAAAATTCCCGGTTAGGTTTCAACGAAGACAATTCCCACTGGCCGTTTCTTTTGCAATGACGATAAATAAAAGTCAGGGTCAGTCGCTCGCTCATGTTGGCCTTATTCTTCCAAAACCAGTATTTAGTCATGGACAATTATATACTCCCTCCGTCCCACCCATTTTGATACCAACTTTTTGGGCACGCAGATTAAGAAAAAGTAAGAGAGAGAAAAAGTGAAAGAAAATGTTGTGAGTATGAAAAATTAAATAGGAGAGAGAATGAGTGGGAGGAATAGTTAGGAAAGAGAATGTTGTGAGTGTAAAAGTGAAATAGGAGAGAGAATGAGTGGGGTAAATAGTGAAGATTCCTTTGCCATTTTGGGCAGTATCAGTTTGGCTAGGACGGACCAAAAAGGAAATAAGTATCAGTTTTGATGGGACGGATGGAGTATTATTTTTTCTAGAGTAACTACAAGGAAAAGACTTAAAGTGCTTATATGTAATAGTCATGAACAGTCAGATGACACGACTACAAATGTTATGTACAAAGAAGTTTTTGACAAGTTATAATATATTACATAAAATTATCTCATTAATTTTTTGAATTGTATTTACATTTAACTTTTATTTCAGTGTTTTATCCCTTGTTGGAGACCGACGAGTTACTCTAAAAAAAAACCAAACTTTCTAATTAAGTTTGAAAAAAACAGAATGGAAGCCTAAACTAGAAAAGAACGGGAGGGAAGCTAAAAAAAATTGAAATGAGAGGAAAGTCCAAGTAAGAGAAAAAAATCCAAAAATGAAAATGAGAGAAAAGCCCAAATACAAATATGAGAAAATAAAAAATATAATGTAGTGTTCTGTGTTCTATTAGGTTCAAACTAGGACCAGGGATGCAAGAGACAACATACAAAGTTACAAACGTCTTATCCGCTGAAATACTAGCATTTCTTTGCAATAAATTTGGCGTCTAATATATCCCTCGGTCCAGTGAAAATATGATTGTTGAGTTGAACACGAGTATTAAGAAAAAATGTTAATAGAGTTTGTGTTGTAATTATAAAAAGTGAATTATTAGAAATAAAGTGGGGTACGAAGTAATGAGTGAAAAATTAATGTGAGTGTAAAAAAGGGGCCCTTAATAAAACATTGTCATTTCTTGATTGTCATAAATCGAATGAGACACGTAAAATGGCAAAATAACAACTACTAATGTCAGCACATCATAATTATTCACACTGCCACCACTACCATCCTCACTGCCACATCACAAGGTGTTCGATACGTCGTAAGGGTGGCGGCGGTTAAGAGAGAAGTAATGGTGTGGTGGTGGTAGTGATAAAGGTAAGAGAGGGGGTGGCAACGTTATGATAGCGGTGGGTGGTAGCATTGAACATGTGTTTGGCTCATTAAATAACTGACCAATGTCGATTAAAAGTTAATTACAGTTAGCTATATAGGTTTCTTTGAATAATTAATGATCCTATGCAAGTAAACTTTGTTGAAAAATAGTCTATGGATTAAAATGGTGTTTTGCAAACAGTGTGGGGGGTCTGAAAAATGGTTTATAAACTTGATTTAAGAAGTGGCAATGATTTCTTTTTCCAAGAAAAATAGTTTATATAATCACCATCGATCTCCATTCTTTGTATAAAGGAGTCTTTATCAAAAACTAATTCAAAATGATGCTATTTGCAAAAAAAAAAAAAAAAACATATAAGTTGTGATATTACAAAAAGATACTTATTTATTTTTTTATTTTATTTAAAAAAAAAATTTGCCTTTCATTTAAAATAGCTGATAAATGCATTTATCAGTTGTTTATAACTGATAAATTCATTTATTAGTTTTTTAAATAATATTTTGTGCTTGGTTTTTAAATAATATTTTGTGCTTGGAACATTGAATCATTGACAGGGAGATCAGCAGAGGTGGTGGAAGTTATGAGGAGGAGGAAGATTCACATAATGTGTCTACAGGAAACTAAGTGGGTTGGAGAGAAAGCAAAAGAAATATCGCCTTGAGATTTTAAGCTTTGGTACTCAGGAAAGGATAAGGGTAGAAATGGAGTGGGTATCATTATTGATAAGGAGTATATTAATGATGTGGTGGAAGTGTACAGGAAGAGTGATCGAATTATGGGCATTAAACTGGTGATACATGATGAGATTATAACTATTATTTCCGCCTATGCACCACAAGTAGGGTTGGATGCATCTATTAAACAAGTGTTCTGGGAAGATTTGGAGGAGGTAGTGCAACGAGTACCTAGTGGTGAGAAATTAGTGATTGGTGGTGATCTGAACGGGCATGTGGGGTCTAGTCGACATGACTTTGAGAGCATACATGGAGGTTTTGGTTTTGGAGAGAGGAATGAAGCAGGAAATAGTATCCTGGAGTTTGAGTTGGCATATGACTTGAGTATAATAAACACTTGGTTCAAGAAGAGAGAATCTCACTTGATGTCCTATAGGAGTGGAGGTAATGCGAGTCGGATTGACTTCTTCTTAGTAAGAAATACTTGTAGAAAGAGTTATACAGATTGCAAGGTTGTTCCGGTGTGAGAGCACAAAGAACTCAACATAGACTCATGGTACTTGATTTTCGAAGTAAGAGAATTTCGAGGAAGAGAAAATCACAGGTAGACCCTAGAATCAAGTGGTGGAGACTTCAAGGGGAGAATCAACCGAAATTTGTAGCTAAGATGGTCGATACCGGTATTTGGTCGGATAATACGGAGGATATGGATATAGATTCGACTTGGACTAAGATGGTACATACCATAAAGGAGGTGGCGAAAGAAGTCCTTGGAGAATCTAGAGGAAATGGGCCACCAAGTAAGGACACATCGTGGTGGAACGAGGAAGTAAAACAAGTAATAAAGGGCAAGCGAGAATGCTACAAATTATTGGGGAAATGTAGGAGCGACGAGAACTATGAGAAGTATAAGGAAGCTAGAAGAGATGCTAAGAAAGCAGTAAGAGACGCAAGAGCAAAGGTGAATCAGAAACTTTATGATAAGTTGGATACAAAAGAAGGGGAAAAGGACATCTACAGACTCGCTCGTATGAGGGATAAGAGGACAGGAGATATTGGGACGGTTAAATGTGTGAATGATGTAGACCCAAGAATTTTAGTCAGTGATAAAGAGATAAAAGATAGATGGAGTTCGTACCTTGATAACTTGTTCAATGGCGGTCAAGAGCAGGATGTTGGAGATTTAAATATCTCTTCGAGTATGGTTAATCGAGATTTTATGCGGAGAATTCGAAAGAGTGAAGTGGAAATGGCAATGAAAAAGATGAGATTGAAGAAAGCCGTTGGACCGGATGGTATACCAATTGAGGTTTGGAGATGTTTCGGGAAGAGGGGAGTAGATTGGTTAACAACGCTATTTAACAAGATATGGAGAATTAACACAATGCCATTGGAGTGGCGGAAGAGTACTCTGATCCCTTTGTATAAGAATAAAGGTGATGTCCAAGATTGTGTCAACTATCGGGGGATCAAACTAATGAGCCATACTATGAAATTTTGGGAAAGAGTGATTGCAGAGAGGCTGAGAAAAATTGTGGATATTTCGAATAATCAATTTGGGTTTATGCCAGGAAGATCGACTATGGAGGCAATATATCTTATGAGACAAACCATGGAGAAATATCAGGATCAAAAGAAATATTTGCATATGATTTTCATTGATTTGGAGAAGGCGTATGATAAAGTGCCAAGAGAGGTACTTTGGTGGGCATTAGCAAAGAAGGGTGTTTCAAAGAAATATATTGATATTATCAAGGACATGTATAATGGAGTTAGTACTTGTGTAAAGACTAGTGTTGGGAAGACTGAAGAGTTCCCTATAAAGATTGGAGTGCATCAAGGTTCCGCACTTGGCCCCTTTCTTTTTGCTTTGATAATGGACGAATTGACGAGGTCAGTCCAAGATGATATACCAAAGTATATGTTGTTCGCAGATGATATTGTGCTGATTGATGAGACAAGAGAGGGTGTTGAAAGTAAATTGGAGTTGTGGAGACACACTTTGGAATCTCGAGGTTTTTGATTAAGCAGAAGCAAGACTGAATATTTGGAGTGTAAGTTTAGCAGAGTTGGAAGTAGGGAGGCAGGGGCGGTCACATTTGATGGAAATATTATTCAAGCTTCTGAGTTTTTTCGCTATCTTGGATCCATTATCCAAAAGGATGGAGAATTAGATGGAGATGTAGCTCATAGGATTAAAGCAGGTTGGTTGAAGTGGAAGAGTGTCACAGGATTTTTATGTGATCGCGGAATGCCCAATAGATTAAAGGGAAAATTCTACCGCACGGCAATTAGGTCGGCATTGCTTTACGACACCGAATGTTGGGCCGTGAAACAGTGTCACGTGCATAAGATGAATGTGGCGGAGATGCGTATGCTGCGATGGATGTGCGGTCATACAAGAAAGGATCGATTGGGGAATGAGGTGATCAGAGGTAAAGTAGGAGTTGCGCCCATTGAGGATAAAATGAGGGAAAATCGTCTAAGATGGTTTGGACATGTGAGAAGGAGACCGAGTGATGCACCTAAGTTAGGAGGCCTAACAGTGGAGAAATGATAAAATGGCGAGGGGTAGGGGAAGACCCAAACAAACTTGGATTAGAGTAATTGAAAAGGATATGAGTTTACTTGGAGTGGATGAAAGTATGGTGTTGAAGAGGCCGGAGTGGAGGGCAAAAATCCATGTGGGGGGTTGATTTTTTTCTTGATTTTTATTTTTTATTTATTTATTTATTTATTTTTTATTTTTTATTTTTTATTTTTTATTTTTTATTTTTTATTTTTTATTTTAATTAATTAATTAATTTATTATTATTTTTTTGATTTTTTGATTTTTTTGATTTTGATTTGTATGTTTATTTATTTATTTGTTTATTTGTTTATTTATTTATTTATTTATTTATTATTATTATTATTCATTTATTTTTTTATTTATTTTTTTCCACGATGACATATGAGGATTCATGTTAGCCGACCCCAAATTATTTTGGAACTAAGGCTTTGTTGTTGTTGTTGTTGTTGTATTTGACAGATAAACACAAAAAAGGTAGTTTTTTTTTTTTTTTTGTAATATTCAAAGAGGTTTTTGTAATATCCAACTTGTATGATTTTTTTTTTTTTTTGTAATATCCATATTTCAAAAGTAATTTTTGGTAAAAGACCCTTGTACAAAATGTTCATGTATATTTCCGCCATCTCCGAAGTTAGTTCCTTTTTTTCACTTTTAATTCAAAATTTTTAAAAAGTACTCCCTCCGTCCCAGACCAAGAGTCCTACTTTCCCTTTTGATCCGTCCCAGACCAAGAGTCCCTTTCCTTAAATGGAAAGTTTTTCATATATTTATATCCTTATCATCTCCATATATTTACAAAAAAACCATTACTATTCCTCCCACTCATTCTCTCTCTTATTAAATATTTTTAACTTTTACATTCTCTCTCCTATTTCCTACCACACATTTAACTTTTACATTCTCTCTCCTATTCCCTACCACACATTTAACTTTTACATTCTCTCTCCTAAAATTTTCTACCCACTTTAAAAAAATTTCTTAAGAAGCATGAAATCTTCCCCGAGGACCCTTGGTCTGGGACGGAGGGAGTAATAATTAAAATTAATTTTAAATATTTTAATGAGAATCTATAAATTATTATTGATCTCCTACTGAAATTGTTTTTACAACTCCATTAATTAACATAACCAACATATTTTCTTTGAAAAGATTGTCCACTTTTTTAACGGTCAATGTGATTGAATGCTGAGAAAATATTTAGAATAAATAATTACTCAAATAAAATTCTAAACTTTATTATTTTTACTCCATTAAAAATTTTATCAATCAAAAATTTAAATTTTTTATCAGAGCAATTAAATTAATCTAAATTGTTGATAAGTTCAAAAAAAAAAAAAAAACTATACACCCTCCGTCCCATTCAAAAAAACACAAAATTTCATTTTGTGTACCTCGTTTGAAAAGACACAATTTCCAAATGAAAAGTTTTTATTATTTCAATATTTATGGAACCTACTTATCATACTCGCATAACTATCCATTTACTATTTCATATCTCATTTTCTCTATTTTACTTCACTTTTCATACTAACAACACTTATTCACTAGTATAAACTTTTCTTAATTTCTGTGCACTACTTATTTTGTATCTTTTTAAATGGGACGGAAGAAGTATACTTTTCGGGATGGAGGGAGAACTCAAGATGACCTCTCCGATATCTAATCAACATTTAACTTTGGGCAAATTGCATTTTAGTAATCTGAGTTTTACAAAATGTTTCAAATGGTTATCGAATTTCTATTTGTTACAAGCTGGTTATCGAGTTTGTGTTTAGGATGCAATCAGGTATAAATTTGGATGGTCCGTTAAAAAACTAACGAAAAATATGTCATGTGCCACTCACATGATATACTTAAGGGGCATTTCTGTCTTTCAATGTAATGGGACGATACAAATTACTCTTTTTTAAACTAGAAATTATAAGTTTCAAAATTAAAAAAAAAAAAAAAACTTAAGTATAAGGGGCAAAGTTGTAAAATAATAACACTAATAAGACAAAAAAAATTAAGTTTCAAATAATACAAATTGCCCCTCAAACTTCCTACTTTATAAAGGGGGTAATTACCTAAGTAAGTTCATCATTTAGGCATCTCTTTCTTTCTTCACATTGTTTCCTCCGTCCCTCTCCCTCCATCTCTTCTTCCTCTATGAAACAACCCCTACCATGTTATCTCTTCACTATGTCTCTCCCGTCCCTCTCCCTATAATTCAAAAACCCTAAATCTAACCTAATTTATAATCCAATTTATGAATCCTTCCCACTTCGTCTTTCACGCTCTCTCTACAACGCCGTCGTCGAGATCACGCCATCCCCACCTCGACGCCATTCCTAATCTCCGCCTCCGTGTCACACCATCCATTTCAACCCAACTGTATTTCAAGGTAAAATTACATATCTTTCAATCAATTCAAGCTTTCTCTCTAACCATAGTTCTTCAATCTTCAGTTTTGGTTTCAAACTGAACCTCAAATCGAACCCAAATCCTGATCTCGCCTCTTTCTCTCTATCCAATCTCGCTTCTCTTTCTCTCTCTGATCAGTTGTGTGGGTTTGTCAAGAATGAAAAATTCAAAATTGGGAATACGTCGGTTGTGACTTTTGATTGTTTCTTCCAATTTGATATTTTTTTTTTGTTTGATAATTTTCTAGATTTGAAGTAAAAATTGTTGTGGTGTTGTTTTGGGTTGCATTGGATGGTGGTGGCTTGGCCGTGGTTGTTGATGACTGGTGGTCTGTGTTGTAGGGAAGGAGATGATTGGCTTAAAAATTAAGCATATTGGTTTATATAATTTGTTGCAGTGAAAAGACAAAAATGACCCTTAAGTAAATAATGTGAGGGGCACATATCATATTTTTGTTACATTTTTAACGGATTATTCAAAATTACACTTGATTGCAATTAAAAAACAAACTCAGTAACTAATTTGTAACAAATATAAATTTGATAATCAATTGAAACATCTTGTAAAATTCAGATAAACTAAATTGCAATTTGCACTTTAAATTTTCAAGTCTCAATTATAAAAATTATTTGGATCAATGATATTGTCACCTTCCAAATCTGACACAATGTGAATCCTTAAATATAGTACCTAAAGCAAGGAACTTCATGTTGATTTCTATGACAATATCGTACGACGAATATATATATCTACCGAGGAATATATTTATTAGGGCTAAATGTTCTGTCAACTCAATAAACACAGTTGGTAAGATTGTCTTAAAGCAAGAACTATAAAGTCTAATTTGTTTCTTTTGATGATTTCAAAACCTATAACTTAAAATTTAAAAAAGAATAAAAAATCTACAACTTTAAGAAGAATCGTCTAGGAAAAATTATTCAACATTAACCTTGTAAAAAACTCAATTGAACTTTAATCATAATTTTATAAAATTTTAATTAATTTTCTCGAGATAATTGCAAAATAGATCTTGTACAAGTTTATCCATTCAAATTTAAACATGATATAAATAATAATGAGAATATTACCTCCTAATCCTTCACTCTAACCAAATCTACATCCTAAAATAATAATATATATATATATATATATATATATATATATATATATATATATATATATATATATATATATATATATATATATATATATATATATTTACGTCCTAATCCTATCCCAAAAATATATTAGGATTAATTCCTTCCTACCCCTCTAGCCCAGATTTTAACCCATAAAAACCTATCCCAGATTCAAAACTCCAAACTCATTGAGAAGCCCAGATCAAAATACCGTGTAAACCCAAAACTCCTTTGACCTGGTCAAATATGATTTCTAAATACCAATTTTACCCATCCCCTCATTCACCCAACGTACTCTCTCCCTCTCTCGCCAATCTCAGTCCGACATCCATTCTTCTCCGGCTCGCTCCCAAAATTCTCGCGCCCTCCCTCTCCATGCTTCTGCCGTTCTCTTCAAATACCTCCCCCTAATCTTATTCCGTCATCCCCAATTCACCATTCTAGGGTTTTGATTGTTCCAGTTGTTTGCCGTCAAGAATTTCAAAATTTTCTCTTTACACATTCCGCTGTTTTTGTTTTTCTTTCTCAATTTGTTAAGTTGTTTGGTCGGAGATGGTCGCCGGTTTGCGAATCGAAGGCGGGACTCAAATCATATCTCCCCGCGTCCGTAAAACTATTCAATCTATCAAAGAAATTGTTGGTAACCACTCTGATGCTGATATATACGTTGCCTTAAAAGACACCAATATGGATCCCAACGAAATTGCTCAGAAATTGTTAAATCAAGGTTTTTTTTCTTTAATCTTTTCCTTTCTTTGTTTTTGTTTATGGTTAATTTTTAATCTATTGTGAATGTAGTTGAGTTTCTTCCCAAGTTTTTTCGAGTTGCTATAGGACCATTCATAGTGTTGTCATGTCCTATACCAGTTGCTATAGGACCATTCAATGTCTTATAGCATAGGTATATGATTTTTTGAGGTCCTATATCACTTGATATAGGACCATTCAAAGGTCTTATAGCTTTGTATATGATGTTGTTAAGTCCTATGCCAGTTACTATAGGACCATTCAAAGGTCTTAATGCGTTGGTATAAGATTGTGTGAGGTCATATACTACTTGCTATAGGACCATCCAATGGTCTTATAGCTTTGTATATGATGTTGTCAGGTCATATACCATTTGCTATAGGACCATTCAAAGGTCTTATAGCTGTGTATATTATGTTCCCAGGTCCTATACCATTTGCTATAGGACCATTCAAAGGTCTTATAGCTTTGTATATGATGTTGTTAAGTCCTATACCAGTTGCTATAGGACCATTCAAAGGTCTTAATGCGTTGGTATAAGATTGTGTGAGGTCCTATACTACTTGCTATAGGACCATCCAATGGTCTTATAGCTTTGTATATGATGTTGCCAGGTCATATACCATTTGCTATAGGACCATTCAAAGGTCTTATAGATGTGTATATTAAATTTTGAATATTGAATCTCATTAATTGATTGTTAAATCTCATTTTTTTAAATTAATTTTCCTCTATAGTTTATACTAATGAAATATATTGCAAAAATAAACGTAAACAAAGCATTGGCCAAGCGGTTAAGACCTTGATTTATAGTGGAGGGTTTAGAGTTCGAATCCCACACTCTACATTTTGATTCAATTTTTCTAAAATAACATAGAAAAGGACGGGGTGGGCTAAGCGGGCTGTTTAGGAACTGGACGGGAAGGAGGGGTATTCTAGGTATATTAATTACAGCGGGTTTCTGAGGAATTTCTGATCTCGATTGGGTATTTATGGGTTTGTAATCTCACTTAGGGGTCTTAGGGTCCTTGGCTCAATATATTAAGCATATAATCTATCTCACAGTAACCCTAAATAAAACACCCACCTCTTCACACACACAAAAAAAAACAAACACACTCCCCCTCTCTCTACTTTCTTTCTCTACCCTCCCCAAACCTTCGGCCACCTTTAAACTCCCACACCTCCGGTCACCCCTCCCCTCCACCATGCTTCGTCGCCATCAACAATCCCTGTGAGATTTACAACTCCGACGAGATCTACGGCAAGCCTCCAAATCTGTTCAAGCTTAGATCTGGGAAACCCTAACCAGATTTTATCTGTGCCGCCTTCACCGTGCCATCCCTCATCTCCGTTGCACTCTCCTTCATCCGCAATAACTCGTCTCTAACCAGTCCAACCCAACGCCAAATCCGCCTTAGAAGTTGAAGCTTTCCGGAAAATCAATTGAACACTCTAAAAGAGGAGAAATAGAGATACCTCTCTCTATTTCTCCTAGCAATCCTCGAACACCTCCTTCGCCAATCGCCGCTGCAACTCCTTATTACAGCGCTGCCATCACAGAACTGTATGGATCCAAACCCTTACACCAAACTCATATTTGGATTTCTCCAACTCGGAAATACTCTGGTCTACCTCGCCGCCGTTCTCGAATACCTATATACGTTGGTTTTCTTTACCTGGTTCTGTAATTTTTTGGGTTTATTATAGGGATTTTTGTGTGTTGATTTCTTATGGAAATTGGAAAAGAGGACATTGTAATGCCTGGGTTAGGTTTATGTAACTGATGTAAGGATTAGGTAAAGGATGAATTAATGATGAATGGAAAAACTTGTTTCTATTACATGTCGTCTTGTATTTCTCTCTGATTTCTTCTCTTGTCATTTCCCAATCAAAATGTGAGTTCGAGAGTTAAACCTGATTGTTTAGTTCCTGACAAAGAAGAAAAAAATGGGTAGAGGAGGAGCGGTATTTGTAGCTTTGGACTCTAGACTTGATAGGAAAATGGTGTAAATTGTTAAGTTTCATCGGCTGCAAAACAACAATGTTGGTGCAGGTTATTAGTTTGTGGTAATATATAGGAAAATGAAAAGGGTTGGAAGCATCATATTGTTTCATTAAGAAAAAGTGACCTTTTCTTTTTCTCCTCAAAAGTGAAATGCCTTGAACTATCATTTTGAGCTATAAACTTAATTGTGTGCTTAAAATTATATACAGTCTATATTTGTTTGGACCCCCCCTTAAGGTTAGATTCTGGGTTGTAAAATAGTGAAATGATTTGAACTAAAATTATTTTTATATTTAACAATGTAACATTCATTTTAAAATAAATTAAGAAAATTATAATAATTATTATGGGACGAAGATAGTATAGGTGAAGAGGTGCACATTATCTATATTTAGTTGAGAATCGAGAACGATTGAAAATTGAGAACTTATATGCAGAACAACTAACAACAATAAAAAAGTTCTCATATGTTGGTCGCCAGAGTTGGTCGTGTTAATATTAGTTGACAACTGAGAAATTACTGATAAATTCTCATTTGTTTGGTCGCCGGAGTTGATCATGTTGTTAGTAGTTGAAAACTGAGAACTTACTGATAAGTTAAGTTCTTAGTTGTTTGATCGCCAGAGTTGTTAGTCGCCGGAGTTGATCATGTTCTTAATAGTTTAGTTGACAGCTGATAACTTACTGATAAGTTAAGTTCTTAGTTGTTTGGTCATCGAAGTTGATCGTGTTTTTAGTAGTTTAGTTGACAAATGAGAATTTAATTTACTGATAAGTTAAGTTCTCAGTTGTTTGGTCACCGAAGTTGGTGATCGCTGGAGTTGATCGTGTTTTTAATAGTTTAGTTGTTTGATCGCCGGAGAGGTCGTCGGAGTTGGTGGTCACCAAAGTTGATTGTGTTCTTATTAATTTAGTTGACAACCGAGAAATTACTAATAAGTTCTCAGTTGTTTGGTCGCCGAAGTTTGTGATCGCCGGAGTTGATCGTGTTATTAATGGAGACAAGAAAGAACTTATTGATAAGTTAAGTTTTCAGTTGTTTGGTTGTCGGAGTTGGTGGTTTCCAGAGTTAATCGTGTTATTAGTAGTTTAATTGACAAATGAAAACTTACTGATAAGTTAAGTTCTCGGTTGTTTGGTCACCTGAGTTGGTGGTCGTCGGGGAGGTCGCCGGAGTTGTTCGTATTTTTAGTAGTATAGTTGACAACTGAGAACTTACTGATAAGTTAAGTTCTTAGTTGTTTGGTCGCCGGAGTAAAAAAAAAGTCGCCGGAGTTGTTGACCGGAGAAGATGGGGAGGCGTGACCTAAAGGGATAGTGGTTGGAGAGAAAGTAAAATGATAAAGGGGGTGAACTTAGTAAAATGAGAAGGAGAGTATACTTATTAAGTTAGTGATTATATGGTTAGATGAAATATTGTTTTTGTTATGAGGTAAAATTGGTAAGTTTGAGAGATTATATGGTAATCCTTCGATAATAATTGCGTAAAAAGCCTTGTACATTAAATTATGTTGCAATTAAACTTTAATCTAGTTAGACCATCTCCAACATTGCGTTATATCCTTGCGCCATCGCCAATTTGACGTGAAATCGAGCTCCAACAGCGGCGCTAATGACTTTGCTATTTTGACGCGCCAAATTTGACGCAGGTAAGTTCATGCGCTATCTTATTTTCCGTTTTCCTTTTCTTTTTTCTTTTTCTTTTTCTTTTTCTTTTTCTTTTTCAATTGTTTCGATATGTAGTTTTGATTTGGATTTGGACTATTTAGATAATCATGTTTTTGTTCGATTGGTTCTACGGAGTTCTTGATTAGCTAGGTTTGTGGCAGAAGGAGGCTAAGATCTTATTCTTAGGGCTCGATATTACTACTTTCTCCATCGATTAACCATTTTAAGAAAATACTATTTTTGAATAAATTTTGTACATTCATTTTGAGACGGAGATAGTATATATTTTTTAATTTAATATTTGTTATTTGTAATATTAAATTTTATTTTTATTTGAGAAAAAACTATTCAATATATTTTTTAATTTAATATTTGCTATTTGTAATATTAAATTTTATTTTTATTTGAGAAAAACTATTCAATTTGTTTTTATTTGTATTGTTAAATATAAGTTGTCTATTTCAATATTTATTCTTATATAGTTGTATTTTAAATATATTTATTTATATTTATTAATTTTCTTATTTAATTATTTCATTTTATAGCATAATATTTAAAATAAAGTAATTTGAATAATATTAAATATGATTAATAGAAAATATTTTAATTAAATTAAATAAAATTGAAAATTCTGAGAATATTCTTGTTTGGTGTAAAATTTGAAGCAAGATGTTGCAGATAATATATATTTGGTGTTGAAATTGCACCATTTTAGTATTTTGGTGC
This sequence comes from Adenophora triphylla var. japonica, assembly GCA_022495995.1. Lineage (NCBI taxonomy): Eukaryota > Viridiplantae > Streptophyta > Magnoliopsida > Asterales > Campanulaceae > Adenophora > Adenophora triphylla. Next base: position 637,597 of record JAFEMH010000530.1, read on the forward strand.
AATTTATGTCCCAAACTGTTGGAGATGCTCTTAGTCTTAAAAATATAAGTTTTAAAAGTGTACTTACATCCCCTAAATTTATCTAATTGGTAATGTTCCTCCAAAAAATAAATGTATTTTTTCTCTTTCTGAAAGATTGTATCTATATTCTATATGGTTTTTATCAAAAAATAAATATATTCTATATGGTTTTTATCAAAAAATAAATAAATTGATATTCATTTTATACTTTAGATAGTGGATATATATGCATATTTGGGCTTATATTATATTAAAAGTAAATGTTTTCCAAAATGTCTTCTAATTGAAATGTAGACTTTCATTTAAGGACGGATGAAATAATTTTATTAGATTTTGAAAAATTGAAAAAATATTAAAATGAGTCAACTCATTCATAAAAGTTTAATAATTTTAATTGTTTATTCCATTTGTCATTATATTAGAGATTACTTTATTTGGTATTATTCTACTTTTCTGTCTATATTAATTAGTTTGTAGCATTATCTAAGTCAAATAATTTCAATAAATATTAAGACTCTTAAAACTATTTGCATACATCCGTGAAAAAACTTACCTTGTACGTGATAATATATCACTTTATCTATATAATTTTTTTATTTTTTTTTATTACCCAGGTTCCCCAGCTTCGTCGGATCAATCCTGGACCACCAGGTACCGGCCCCTCAGTAATGCTAGCGGAGGTAAATCGCGGATGTGCCCAATGCAGTCAGGGTGGCAGCACCCCTTATACTCCTGGCCCCAAGGGAGCCCTCCTACAACGCGGTAGTTGAACTCCCCACACTGAGGTTGCAAGCCCAGCAATGCTGCTTCCTTAACTGAATGGATGTGCCCGGGGGACTCCTAAGGACCCTGAAACCCAAGATAGGAATTAAACCACATTGATTCCCCTTGGGGGGAATCGAACCGATGACCTCCCCTTCGGGAAGTCACCCATGATACCATTGGGACAAAGCCACTTAGGTCACTTTATCTATATAATTATATATATCGCCCGTTGTCATAGAAGGATAATTACTATGACTTTTTATTCAATTTGAATGAACAATACTAGAAAATTTTATGAGATTTTAAAATTTGTTATTGATGCATCAATTAACAATATTATCAATAATACTTTTTAAGAATAAATAATTTTAGTGAATGAGTAGATTCATTTTTTTTATATATATTTGATCTTTAACATCTTATTGGTTATTAAAAAAAAACTAATAAAAATTACTAACTCCCTCCCTAAATTAATGTCCAAATTTTATTTAGCATACATTTAAAAAATGTTTACTTTTTATACTATCTAAAACTAGTGATGCATACATATTCTTGTTACACTTTTTAATTTTATTAGTATAAAATGAAAAGCGAAAAAAATAAAAGGCTTTGACCAATAAGTCATTTAGCCAAATGCATACTACTTTTAATTACTTACATTTTCAAATCTCCCCAACAAATTCCTGTACCATTTTGCCCTTCTCACTCTACTTTTCACAGTTGTGTGATTTCACTGTTATGTGATTTCACAATTATAATTAATTTATTTTTCTTCAAAATTTTAAAATGCAATATCTCAAAATTTGAAAATCGAAAAAATAATCTGAAACCACCATATTAATATTATCGACAAAATGAATCAAACAAGTATATTCAAGATATGATTTAAAATTTACAAATAAAATTTTTATTTTTCACTTGTAAAAAATTGAAAAGATCATTTTTCATTTCTCAATTGATTTCACAGTTGTATGATTACACAGTTGTGTGATTTCATAGTTGTTTGATTTAACAGCTATATGATTACACAATTATGTCAATTTTTCACTTGTAAAATCATTTCTCAATTGATTTCACAGTTATATGATTTCACATTTGTTTGATTTAATAAAGAGGTTTTGACCAATAAATCATCTACCCAAATGAATACTACCTTTAAAGATTGACATTTTCAAATCTTGTCAATAAGTACTTGGACCATTTTGCCCATTGTGATATACCCCACGCGATCCGATTTGGCGCCCGACAAACTTGGGAGTTTGAAAAGATTTTTTTGGAATCGGGTAAATCTTTAATGGACTTAAAAAATGAACGGAGTCGCCACGCCATTTTAGTTTAGGGCCAAAACTTTGAAAAAAAAAACTCGAAAGTAGAGAAACGAGTCCGGAGATCACGTTACACTCCGGGAAGAACATATGATGTTCACCCGGAATGCCTCGTATGACGAGTCTTCCATACTTGAAACTTTGTGCGTGTGTGTGTGTGTTTTGAAAAAGGTTTGACTTAAAAGGACTTTCTGGAAATAAAAAGAATCTGATGGACTGGACTGGAAAATGGTTTAAAAACAGTGACTAAACTGGAAAATAATAGAAACTAAAAAACTATTTGCAGATGAATTCATCCGCACGGATTAGCCTGCAGGTTAAATATTTTATAGTTTCCTAGTCTGTCGCTATAATTTCCAGAAATTTAACTGAATTTATAGAACTTAACTGGAACTGTAACTGAAAAACAGAAAAGTAAGAAATGTTTGGATTTTTGGCATCCATGCTTGTCCTCTCTTTCCCTAGACTTTGATTAGTGGTCATTAGTGATGAATCCACTTAATCAAGCCATCCCGGGGGTACATTAGGACTTTGAAAGCATTTCATTTGCAAGGAAAAGGGAGATTTAACATGAAAGAAAATTAACAAGAAAATTAGGTCAAGATGTATCAACTTTAGAGTAAGATCTCTAAGGTGGCCACAAGGAGGTCCATCCTTGAGATCTATGCTCAAGTGTATCTCTTACATCATTGTGTGACCCAAATGTGTTAGTCTCAAGGATGTTCATCCATGGAAATGGTTCCAAGGTGAACATCTTAGACTAGGGGGACATTTACAAGGAAATAAACAATATGGACCATTTGAAGTGATCATCTATGGAAATGGATTCCAAGATGACCACATTTTAGGTCAAGTAAACAAGTAAAAACTAGTAATTTAAAGGGGACATCGGGATGACATGAAAGTAAAGGGGAGTGTAGATCACTTTAGAAGATCATCCATGGAAATGAATTTCATGGAGATCCTCATGGATCCAGGAACAAAGGGGAAAGGGGATGAACAACAAGTGAACAAACAAGACTACATCATTAATATATGAAATGTGTGCATGAATGAAGGAGATTTGAGTAGGGAGAGTGAGGGTTTACCAATGATTCTTGGGTTAGTGTTTAGGGTTTGAAGGATTCAAGGCTTTAGGTAGGATTTTGTAGTGAATTTAGGGTTGGTTTTGGTGTTGGATTTGTGTGGGGGGATTGTTTAAGGCTATTTTGGGAGTGAATTTCGGCAGAGTAACAGTAGGAAATGTATTTTTTTGGCTCCTTGAAAATGAGGGAGAAGGGCTATATTTATAGGTTGGCTAGGGTGCAAAATCATCCGCGTGGATGATTTCGGCATGCTGAATTCATCCACGCGGAACAGATCAGCAGCGTGCCTGGTTTTGCAGAAAGTTGTTTTGGTTGTTTCTTGGCTGGACAATATTCTTTTTTACCTTGGAAATGACACATTCCAGCGAGATCCTAGGCCATTTTTTTATTCCTAAGAATTCCTTCCTCATTCAAATTATCAAAATAATATCCAAAATGTCCCTAAATGATTATAAAAGTAGCCCCTCGGCGAAGGTACTTCCAAGGGAAGTGGGGTCGTCGACAAAAGTGAGGATCCCAATCTGGCAAGCTTTTACCTAGAAGGGTGAGGAGGTGACCGAAGCGGTCGATGGCTGGAACCTTTTAAAGGATTCCTACGTATCCCAGATGGGAATCAAGCCGATCGTAGTTCGGATCTTACGGGGAAAGGAGTGTCCAAGGTGGTCAAATGAATGGACCTCCCCACCGCATTTTTCGTTGCCGAAGATAGACTTGACTAACGAAGGTAACGCCGAAGATGAACTCGACTAACAAAGGTGTTGTCGAAGATAGATTCGACTAACAAAGGTGTTGCCGAAGATAGACTCGACTAACAAAGGTGTTTCCGAAGATAGATTCGACTAACGAAGATGTTACCAAAGATAGACTCGACTAACAAAGGTGTTTCTGAAGATAGACTCGACTAACGAAGGTGTTTCCGAAGATAGACTCGACTAACGAGGGTGTTGCCGAAGATAGACTCGACTAATGAGGGTGTTGCCGAAGATAGACTTGACTAACGAAGGTGTTATCAAAGATAGACTCGACTAACAAAGGTGTTGCCGAAGATAGACTCGAATAACGAGGGTATTACCGAAGATAGACTCGACTAACGAAGGTGTACTCTATCACTGAAGATATGCTTTGTTGCTTAGCTGGGGAAAATTTGGGCTTATGATGATTGTCGGGATTTATCTGCTGGGGATATATAATCACTGTACGGGCTTACAATGATTGCCGGGGAAAAGAATTCGGGCTTACGATGATGACCGAAGTTGGAAATGCGGAAGGGAATGGATTTTCGTTAAGAAAATCGGGCTTACTTTGGAGGCCGAAGTTGGAAATGCGAAAGGGAATGGACTTTCGTTAAGAAAATCGAGCTTACTTTGGAGGCCGAAGCTGGAAATGCGAAATGGAATGGACTTCCGTTAAGAAAATTGGGCTTTCTATGGAGGCCGAAGTTGGAAATGGGGAAGGAAATGGGCTTCCGTTAAGTTAATCGGGCTTACTTTGGAGGCCGAAGTTGGAAATGCGGAAGGAAATGGACTTCCGTTAAGAAAATCGGGCTTACTTTGGAGGTCAAAGTTGGAAATGCGGAAGGGAATGGACTTTCGTTAAGAAAATCGGGCTTACTTTGGAGGCCGAAGTTGGAAAAGAGGAAGGGAATGAACTTCCGTTAAGTTTCATTGGAGAAACTAACTTTTGTTATCTTCCTGTTATGTTGGGGATCTGGGTGCAGAGAGCCAGGAATTAAAAGGGTAGAATAAGGTTTTTACCCTACAATTTCATCCGCGCGGACAAGATCAGCGTGGCGACAGGTTCAAAAAGCAGAATAGGACGTGCTTTCTTCTTCCTTGTTTTCAAACAGTTTGCCGAGGGAAAGAGAGAAAAACCTCCATTGTTGTCCAAAATCTCCACCGAAACCTTTGAATTCGAGGCTATGGAGCAAGGGGAAGGAGCTAATGCAGGCCGCCGCGATCGGGTGAGTAGAGCGGCTGCCGAGAGACGACTTTAGTTGGTGAGGATGATTCGCCATTACACGCTCTCTCAATAGGTAAATGACGAAGTCTATCCGGATATGTGGAAACATTGGTCCACCGATGACGACCTCCGCATGGTATGATACTCATTTTGTTGATTTCATTGATTTTGTCTCAAAGTTAGTTCATGCTAGAGTTAGGGCTTAAATGTCAAAAATTTGGGGCTTTTGTTGATTTTGCCCTTGTAATGCGAAATTGACAATGCATGTGTTTAATTGAACGTATGGGTAGTATGAATATGCAATTGGCATAATGTGAAAATAAAGTGGGAACAAATTTACCGAATTTGGGACGGACTCTTGCATGTGAGATTTTTGTGATGGAAACTTGTTTTTTATGAATACATGTGTGATAACACGATGGCTGAACGTGAGAAAGAATCCATGCATATTAGATTTATGAAAATAAAGTGCATGGAGAAAAATGGAGAAACTTGTGTCCAAAAATGGGACGGAGTTTGTTTTCTCTTTTTGTTTGTGTTCGTGCTATGTTTGTGAAGTAGTATATAATTTGTGCTGTTTATTGACATACTTATGCTGTGCTTACCTGCAGGGTAGAGCGAATGTCATTCAGGATAAGTTGGACAAGCTGAAGACGCGGGGCTCTGTGGAGGCAGTGATTAAGCTTTAGGATGCTTTGCCCACAACTGCTAGGGAGGGGTACAGGAGTCCTAGGCAGCTTGTGGTTGACTCTAACCTATACGGTTTTGTGGAGTGTTTGAGGGGGTTAGTGAGGTTGCAGAAGAGTAAGGGGCTCTATCTGGATTTGATTGAGCATTGGTGGGATGTTACCCACACATTTCATTTCTTTTGGGGCGAGGCCACCGTGACCCCCACTGACTACGCTGCCATTACTGGCCTGTCCTCAAGGGGCTCAGCTTAGAGTGGCATAACGGGTATACCGATAGGGAGCTCGTGGATCTGTTGGGGATCATTCCCGGGCCGAGGAAGGGGATGGGCATGGAGTATACCGTTGTTGATGGGAAGCTGACCGAGAGTATAGCTCGGTATGAGAGAGGGGATCAGACCATCTCCGCTGAGTAGGTTTCCCGCTGCTTCATGTGGTTTGCCCTTTCCAGCACCTTATTTGGGCATGCTGAGGGTACAGCCGTGTTCGCTTTGCTGGGGTCTTTGGCGGACATCGATAGGATTGATGAGTTTGCCTGGGGAGAGGCAGGTTTAGCGAAGTTGTATTTTGCCCTGGATAGGTACAGCGGGAAGGCGTCCACCTCCCTGACCTGGTTTGAGTTCCCATTGGAGGTATAGTCTTTCTCATGTATCTCTCGTACATATTGTGTATGCATCTTTGTATTGACGGGTTTCCCTTGTTGGGTGCAGGCCTGGGCTCTGGAGATCTTTAGATGTGCCTTGTGGGACCATGTCCCGGGGGAGTCTTTTGCATACCCGATTATGCTTTGGTGGACAAAGGATGCTAGCGTGAAAAGGAACAGCAGGACCAAGAAGAAGGTGAGGTACCAGGACATGGTGCCTTTTTTGAGGGCGGAGACTAGCGAGAGGTTTAATTTGTACCCCTGGAGCCGGTTTGATGTTGATCAGCTGGGCGGTGCCGAGCGCTGGATGGCTAGGAGGTGGATCATGCGAGGCCACACCTGCGACATTTATTATTTAGGGGAGAGGGTGACTGGGTAGCACGGTTTAGGGATGGCCCCACTGGCACCGGTTGAGTCTCCGGAGGACATGTTGTATCCCTAGGAAGGGATGATGAACTGGGATTGGTTTAGGGCTGGGCAGCCTGCCTTGGAGTATGTCACTAATGAGCCTTACATGACGTTTATGAGGCGCAGGCTGAGGACACCCCAGGTGCTAGCGAGGGAGGGGGTTTCGTTTGTGAGGATCCCTCGAGCTGACTTCTCATATGTCCAGGAGGGGGTTATGATGCGGGCACAGATACCCCTTCCGGAGGTGACACCTCGTACTTTCCGGCCCCGACCTGATGCCCATGTATGTGCTGATCACATTCTGATTATTTAGCTTTTGCGCATCACATGCCATTGCTTTAGCTGTTTCTGGTGCTTTCATTTTTATTTTCTTTTATTTTTTTTGCAGTACTCGGCTCGGGTTGTAGATCGGCTCATGCATCAGGTCATCGGGGCTAAGAGGTTCATCCGCAACCTCTTGACGCGGGGGAATGCTCGAGGCTCCGCAAGGGCATCGCATTTAGTGCCTAGTGCCTTTGCGCGAGAGAGATCCCCTATTCTGGCTAGCGGGCCTATGCGAGATAGGCAATCTATGAAGACTCCCGGCTCCCAGCCCAGAGAGTCGGTTCTTCTCCGGCAGTCGATAGACGTCTCTCTTTCTCCTTACATGGATGGGAGCATTGAGATCTCTCTGGATCACGTCATCTTCGGGGGTATGGAGGGATCGGGATACGTACAGAGTGGAGCTAGTGAGACCTATTCTTCGCACCAAGGAGGTTATGGTGCTTTTCAGCCACAGGGGGATTATGGGACTCCCTTGCAGACCCAGGGGACGTATGGCCAGGGCTCTGACGCCTTCTCTTTTGGCTACGACTTCTTTGCTAACATCGGGGTCCATATCGAGGTATGCCTGATGATCCTGATAACACCTACTTTGATGTTGAGTGAGACGACGTGGAGTCGGGGATGGCTTTTCCAGAGCCAGCTGCTGAGGGACCGAGCGCGGCTCAGAGGAGGGTATGAAGGCGTGGCAAGGCAATCGCTAGGGAGACTGATCCCAGTTCCGGTTCAGTAACTCCGACTGATGGTGAGTGCCTGCATTGTTTAGGCAGGGAGAGAGAGAGAAAACATACATTTCATGCACATTATTTCTATTTCTGTTTTTGGGTTGTAATAGCTAGATCACTTTGTTATTATTATTATTATTATTATTATTATTATTATTATTATTATTATTATTATTATTATTATTATTATTATTATTATTATTATTATTATTATTATTATTATTATTATTATTATTATTATTATTATTATTATTATTATTATTATTATTATTATTATTTTACATTTTGTTAATTATGCATTGAATGCAAGTTGCTTGAGCCCGATTTTGTGGCATGTATTTGATGTTTGGTTGGTATTTGGAATGAAAAATGGGGATGGGCAGATTCTTTGGTGGTTGAAATGAAGGCTTCATTGGGGGACATCGGTTTTTACTGCTATCAGAATTTTTCTGCCTGGAGGACAATATCATCCGCGTGAATGAGTTTGAGGTACAACTTCATCCGCGCGGATCAGGTCGTCGTCTGACAAGGTCATTCAATTTTTACTTCAGATCTAGTTTACCTTCTTCCTTTTAATTCAAACACCTCTTTATTTTGTTTCAAATCTTCTGAAGCTCGGAAAAATCACCAAAACTCCATGGAAATTTTTGTAAACATGAAAAACTCACCCAAATTGCCAAAGGAGATGCAAATGCTCTTCTTTAACAAGCTCAAAGAGTGGTCCCTAGAGATCATGCATGGAAACAAGATGTTCTTTGAAGAAAGGTATAAAATCAAATCCTTGTGGTCCCTTAAGGAGCTTATTCCGGATTACGACTTGATGAGAGCTTCTACCGCATTTTAGGACACTCGGAGGCACGTTTTTTGCTTTTCTTACAACGAGATGGTCCCTACCCTTGAAGATTTTAGGGCCTTGCTTGGAGGGCCTGAGGTGGAAGAGGTTTCAATTCCCTTACCCGGAGGGATGTCTTTTGTCAACAAATTGTCTAACCTTCTTCAAATCTCCCCGGAAGAAGCCCAAGGTATGATTCGAGGACCCGATCATTTTGACATTTCCGATCTCCCGGATAGGTTTAGGAGTTTGGGTATGGTTGGTGATTGTTATTGGGATGCATTTTCCCTTTGTGTGATTGGGTCCTTGTTTATGGTCTACTCCTTCGGGATGTGCCACCGGTCTTTACTGGATGTTATTTTACACTGCCGATCGGGTCGAGATATTGTTCCCGTGATTTTGGGAGAGACCCTTCAGGCTATCGACCGGTTGGCTATCGGAAGGTAATACATGCATGGGAGAAGCCCATTTCTGCTGACGATGTGGCTGATGGAGAGGTTGGGAGTCCTGCGGGAGGCTTCATATACATTCATGCCATGGACTTTTGCCAGGAGGGGGGTTACTGTCGAGATTGAGGATCAGGCTTTGTGGGAGCGCTGGATGGCTCAACACCGTAATCATAATATTCGATGGTGGGTCCCGCATTGGTAGATAGAGACTCGGAGGACACTCCAGGATGGGTCTCAGGTAGTCATACTTCCGGGGCTTTGTTAGTCTACCTTCTATATTCCGACTCTAGCTCTCCGAAAGTTCGGGATGGAGCAGATTCCTTTAGAGGGATGTGATGATATTGCTACCAAGGTGGTGATTTCCATTTCTATGGATGACTTATCTGCGTTCCCCTTCTTTTCCCGGGTATGGAGGTATCATGTTTTCCCTCCTGTAGTCCTTTTTAGATGTCCGAAGCACATTTTTCTGACCATTTGGTACTTGGATTGGTACGAGAGACACATGGGAGAGACTCAGATAGCTCTTATAAGGAGGCGTGAGGCCATTGTGGGACAAGAGGATATCCCTGTTTCAAAGTTGAGGAGAGCTGAGGCGAGGGCTAGTCCTCACGACAGGAGCGGAGATGACATGTTCGATTATGAGGCGCGAGTGGAACGACAGAGAGACAGGGTTCCTATGGCGCCGCCCAGGAGGCAGGAGATTAGGGACGAAGCTCGGGCGACTAGGTCCTTGATAGATGCTGGTTTGATGGACCCGGACCCCATGCCCGAGCTAGGGAGGAGGAGGATGAACATCATTCCTGTGCACAGGAAGAACATGTGGCACGTTGGGAGAAGACAGAGGAGGAAGGAAGGGGACACGAGCACTAGTGGCTAGAGCTCCGAGTATCCGCTGATCGTCCTTGCAGACACACTAGTCTTTAGTTAGTTTATTTTATCTTTTAGCTTAGTTGTGAGTTTAAGAGTAGACCAGGCTTGAACTCATCAAAAAGCGTTTAACTGTAATGAATATATTGATTGCATTAGAGTTTTTCGAGACGCAAATATGATTCGATCATCGTGTTAATGAAAAAATATGATTTTTATTTATGTTTTATACCGAACCGGCTCCGACTGTAAACGTTCCCGTTTTACAAGTGGACTAAGGGGCTCAGGTCTCCGTAGTTCGACTCGATGAGTTGTTCATTTTTTTGTTGTTGTTTTTTCTTTTTTTTTAGAGGGGGGAGGTAAAGAGAGGGACGAGAGAAGTGCGACCCTATTTTTTACATAGGCTGCCTTTTCGGGTTTTCAACCTAGTTGGGTATTACTCTTTTAACACTTTTGAGAAGTAAATGACTCGGTCTTCAGGCATAATATCTAAGGAGCTTGTCTCCGTTTACTGGATGCACCAAAGGATTTCCATCTAAGTTTGCGAGCTGCATGGCTCCTCTAGAGAAGATCTTCTGAACTACATAGGGTCCGATCCAGACGGGCTCCTTTCACTTTCTTGTCAAAGGCTCTGTCCGTTCTTGCCTTGTAAGCCCGGGTGTGTTCCATTGCTTTTAAACGACATTCGTCTAGTAGGGCCAACTCATCGTGACGACTCTAGAGCCATTCGACTTCGTTGATCTGATTTTCCAACAACACACGGAGTGAGGGGATTTCCAATTCGATTGGGAGCACGACCTCCATTCCGTAAGTGAGGGAAAATGGCGTTTCTCCTGTGGCAGTTCTGATGGATGTTCTGTATCCCCAGAGGCAAGGTGGAGCTTGTCCAGCCAATCCCTGCCTCGAGCAGCCATCTTCCTAATGATGTTTTCTAGAGTCTTGTTTGCTGCTTCAACGGCACCGTTGGTTTGGGGCCGATAGGGGGATGACTTGTGACGAGTTATTTTGAACTCTGCCAATAATCTATCACATTCTCCTTCAAAATGGGAGTTGTTATCAGAAATTACTTCAACCGACAACCCATATCTGCACATGATGTTCTCCTTGATAAAGAGGGCTACCTTCTTGGAATTAAAGACCTTGTAAGACTTGGCCTCGACCCACTTGGTGAAATAATCTATGGCTACCAGGACGAACTCGTGACCATTGCTTCCTGGCGGTGTAATTTTGCCGATGACGTCGATTCCCCAGGTAACGAAAGGCCAGGGGGTTGTCATGCAGTAGAGATCGTGTGGAGGCAAAATGGTTGAGATTTGAATAGCATTGACATTTGTCGCAGCTTCTCACGAACTAGATACAATCCGTTTCCATAGAGATCCAAAAATATCCCATTCTCAAGATGACTTGCATTAAGGCTCAAGCATTCATTTGGGGGCCACAGGTACCACCATGTACTTCATTCATTAGCTCGGCGGCCTTTTGTTTGTTGATGCAGCATAAGAGGGGACCTCGGTAGTGCTTTTTGTATAGCGTACCTCCTAAAAGAACGTAGTGGGAAGCCGGTCGTTTCAGGGCTATCATGCTTTTTGCCTTGATCCCTTCCTTGTATTCCCCATCTTCATTTTTGAAAGAAACTTCACCGCTTTTCAAGTACTGGTAGATCTGAGTGTACCACGGGTCATCTACTGGTTCATCTTTTGCTTCAATTTCAAAACAGTAGGCTGGGTTTTCTCTTCTCCCAACCCTGAACGGCTTGACCGATTTTCCCTCTGGTATTTCGACAAGAGAGGCTAGTGTCGCTAGGGCATCTGCGAACCTATTGCGATCTCTGGGCAGATAGTTGAAGCTGACCTCTTTGAACTGGGCCACGAGGTCTTCCATGTAGGCGTGGTACTTTTGCAGACCAGGATCAACTGTCTTCCACTTGTTGGACACTTGGTTGATGATGAGAGCAGAGTCACCGTACACTTCCAATTCCTTGATGTTCCTTTCTAAAGCAGCCTCCAATTCGGCTATGCAAGCTTCATACTCGGCGGCGTTGTTAGTGACCTCAAAGTTTAACTTTACGGCTATGGGAGTATGTTCGTCAGTGGGATCGACCAGGAGCATTCCTATTCCATTCCCCCATTTATTTGCTGCCCCGTCAAAGAAGAGTTGCCAGCGATTTTCTCTTTCTAGAGCGAAAATTCCCTCGTCGGGGAATTGAGGTTCAGGTCCTTGGGGTTCATCACTCGGGAAGTCGGCCAGCTGTTCTGCAATTATCCGCCCTTTCATGGATTTTCTTGTCACATAAGTGATGTCGTATTCAGATAAAAAGAATGACCATTTTGCCAATCTCATGGAGAAGGAGGGTTTATCGAACAGGTACTTGATGGGGTCCAGCTTTGAGACCAAGTGCACTAAGTGAGACTGCATATAATGCTTCAACTTTCCCACTACCCAAACTAGACCTGCATAGGTTTTCTCACAAGCTGGGTAATTGAGTTAGTTGCCTTGTAGTTTTTTGCTCACAAAGTAGATGGCGCTTTCAACTTTGGAAACTTTCTTCTCCTGTGCCAGCATAGCCCCAATTGCTTTATCTGTGACAGTCAGGTATGGCAATAGTGGCTTTTGCCGATGTGGTGGGCAAAGGATCGGGGGATTCTGTAGCGTTGATATTTTTATTGAATAACAGAGTCGCCACTTATTATTTATTTAGGAAAACAATAAGAAAAACCTTTTTGATTTTGAAGAGATTTGAGGGTTTAGGGGTTAAGTTATGGAATGGAAAGGTCAAAGAGCACCCATTCCACCCAATCCGAAGATCGGTCTTGCCAATTGAGTATTATCAATCTTTACAATTATTAATTAAATAAAAGAACAAGAAAACCCTAATCAATTTCTTGATTAGGAATGTCGGATTGTATGCTTCGAGATCACCTTCATCGATTGAAGGGACTCTAGGCCAATCCTTTTGATGGGATTACACCACTCTAAAAGCCAATAGAGAGATTGAGAAGAAGAAATAAAAGTATAGGAGTTTACCTAGTGTTTAAGGAGTATTTGATTTAGAATGTGGTTCTAAGGTGTCTTCTTGTTCGAGGAATGATTTGGGCAGAGCTTCGCCTTGATTTTAGGCTTGAGCCTTGATGTTCATCAATCAACGTGGTTGATAGACGAATTTAGGAGTTATTTGTGAGTGATTTGAAGGAATCTTTCAAGGAGAGAAACCAACAAATTGTGTGTGTTGTGTGTTTTCAATCGTGGATCGAGGACCTTGAAATACTGAAAGCCATCAGTTATTTATAGGGGTTTAAGAGGAGGATGGATGACTTGGTCACCAAGATTAGGAGACTCAAGGAAGGTTCCAGAACTCAACTGCGACTGGATGTCCGAATTGGATAAGATTTATCAAGAAAAGAGGTTGAAACAGAGAAGGAAAGTGATTCTACACATCCTGCACAGGGGTTGTCTCGCGCGAGACACGTATGTCCCACGCGGGATAACTAGTCGGTTGACTATTTTGTCCTCTTCAGTTATTCCGTTAGTCAGTTAGGTCCAAAACTAACGAGGTTAGTTAGAAACTTAACGAAACATGACAAAACTGATATGCTTTCATCAAAACACAAAAGAGAGATGAAGAGTAGTGTAATCATGTAATTATTGGTTCAAAATTGGGTATCTACAGATTCACAAGGTATGCCTTGTTCTTTTCAAAAGCAAACTGGCACTCTGGGATCCATTCAGTGTATGCACTCTTCTTCATCAGCTTAAAGATAGGCTCGCAGATGGAGGTCAGTTGATTCACAAAGCGGCTTATGTACTGTAGCCTTCCCATGAAAGATTTGACTTCTGTCAGTGTTCGTGGCGGTTTCATCTCAACTATGGCTTTGATTTTCTGAGGGTCTGCTTCAATTCCCCGTTCAGTTACCATATATCCCAACACCATGCCTCGCTTCACGTCGAAGGAACATTTAGCTGGGTTCAGCCTCATGAAATGTTCTCTGAGACGATTGAAGAATTTTCTCAAATCCGTGAAGTGCTGGCCATCAGATCCTTTGGAGTGAACTATCATGTCATCCACGTAGACCTCAATTTCTTTATGAATCATGTCGTGGAATAGGACTTTGGCTGCCCTCTGATAAGTAGCCCCAGCGTTCTTCAGACCAAAAGGCATGACTGTATAGTAGTATTTCCCCCATGAAGTAGTGAAAGCTGTCTTGGCTTGCTCTTCCTCGGCCATTTTAATCTGGTTGTAGCCGGCGAAACCGTCGACGAAGGACTTGACCTCGTAGTTAGCCGTGGTGTCTACTAACATGTCAATATTGGGCAGGGGGAAGTCATCCTTTGGGTTGGCTTTGTTGAGATCTCTAAAATCCACGCAGCATCGGACTCTTCCGTTAGCCTTGGTGACTGTTACAATGTTGAAAAGCCATGTTGGATATTCGATGACCCGGATAAACCCTGCTTTGAGCATCTTCTCAATTTCTTCCTTTACTTGTAACAACCATTCGGGATTGATCTTTCTCAGCTTTTGCTTTACTGGCTTGACTTCTGGGTCTAACGGTATCCGGTGTTCCACTATGGAGGGATCGAGGTCGGGCATATCCTTGTAAGACCATGCAAACACGTCCACAAATTCTCTGAGTAGTTCAATCAGGGTTTCTTGTTCGGCACCATTAAATAAACTACCAATCTGCGTCTCTTTAGGCTCCTCTACAGTCCCTAGATTCACACGAGTCAAAACCTCCTTGGCAGCTTAGGCTCGGTTTTCCTCTTTCTCGACAACCTGCTTAAAGATTTTTTTAATATATTGTTCGTTTAGTGTGTCTGCATCTTTAACTAGTGAATCATTATTAATCCTTTTTAAGTTATTAGTTAATTTATCATTAGTTAAAGTGGCAATCAGAGGATACTCGGAAAGGTCAATCATTTCATTCAGAGCAAAAGGAAGTACATCATTGGCTACAATTTCATAGTCCTCTGGCGTAAGGCCATCAAACAACTCTAGGGACTCGAATTCAACGATAAGAGACTCAGAAGACTTAAGATAGGTGGACACAAGGGGATGAGGGACCAATCCAAACTTCGTAATCATCTCTTCTTTGCTCGCGGATGGACCGGAGAGAGTCTTCCAATTCTTCAGGGGCATGGTAGACTGTATGACCATAGCTAGGGGGTCTAACGACTTCTGTCCTCCCGCTTCGATCACCGCAATCATTTCTTTCACTGAAACCAGGTCGATCAAATCTGGAATTTTCACTTCTTCCCCAAACATCTGATGCATGACGGGACCATCCCACTCATCTAGAGAGAATTTTGCAGTCTTGATTTTTGGTACCACCAATTCAAACTCAGCCTTTGTGGCTTCTTCGACAGTCAGGAGGACCTCATTGAGTTTCTCAAACTGTTTCACTAGCTCCGACACTCCCTTGAAATTATACTCACTTTTCATGGTGGTGGTAGCCCCAGGTATATTGGGTAAGTCAAGAAACATCCTTCGGACGGGGTTGGCTTTGGTTCCCCTGAACTTGCTAAGATTCTCTTGTAATTTCAACCAGCCTTCCGTGGGAGTGGGTTTTTTAACTTCGACATTGTCTACCTGAGGGTTTCCCTTTACGAAATAGTCAGTCATGTCAAGACTAAAAGGGAGAGGTTTAGGACCACCATAAGGGATCTTTTTTGCAGCATCATCCCTCCTCTTCCGAGCAACTTCCTTTTCTTTAGCAATCTCTTCTAAGGTTGGCTCATACCCCAGGCCATGGCGAGTTTTCTGTTCCTTTACCTCAATGACCTTGTGAGTCCCTTGTAGGCGCTTCCCAAGACCCAGAGCAGGCAGGTAGTTCATCTTTCTCATCATCCTCATGGCTGGAGGAATCTTCTCTCGGGTGACAGTTAGATACACATTGCAAACTTTGGCTTTTGGGGACTCGACCGTGAAACCAGTTAGCATAAATCCATCTTCGTCATGCTTGATCTCCAGAATGGGTATTCCATCTGTATCAGTGCCCTCAAGGGTAACTAGATCTCCATAAATGTTCGTTAGAGCCCCATCTGAAACAAACTTCACACACTGATGAAGGCTTGAAGCGACTCCATTAACTTAATGCAGCCAAGGTCTTCCCAAAAGAGCATTGAAGGTGATTGGGATATCAATGACCTGGAATTCTACAGGTATCATTTTCTTTCCAAACCATAGGTTCAAGGTAGCATCCCCAAGTACTGTGCGAGACGTTGAGTCATAGGTCTTGACGGTAAGAGAGGAAGGCTTCAGGTTTGTGGGCTTGATGCCAAGCAGGCTCATGATCATTGCTAGGAGGATGTTCATTCCAGACCCGTTATCAACTAGGACTCGAGGGAGGCGTCTTTCATCTAGCTGGACAGTGATGAAGAGGGGCTCATTATGATCGGCTCCAAACAGGGGGAGATCGATGTCTGTGAAGGTGACTATGTTTTCGTAATGAATGTTCCCGATAAGTTGTACCACGTCATCAGGAGTGGCATTAATAGGAACCAATGTGCAGGCCAGACTTTCCTCCAGTTTCAAATTGTGGGGATAAGATGAAGTGAGTAAGGACCAAAGAGAGATGTTGGCTTGAGTCTGCTTCAGCTGAGTCAACACAGGATCTTCTTTTTTGGGGTCGGGAGTTTCAACTGTCTTGGCATAAGGATTCGGTTCACCCTGGGTGCCTGATCTGCTGACTTCCTTTCTGACTTGGGATTTCCCTGGTGGATTTGCCCGGATCATCTCCCAAGTTATGGGTTTCTGAACTAAGGAAGGTTCTGTCGTTCCTTGAATGGACCACGGGGCTAAGGCCTTTTCCGATTCATCCTCATCCTCGTAATCGTGGTTCACATCGTCCAAGACTTGTTTGAGCTTGCCCATGGTTAGCATGCAGCAGGAACTATTACCTCCAGGGCTTGGTGGCCTCTCCCCTTCTTCTCCGGCTTTATACAGCAATCCTGGCTGCCTTTTATAATACTCGGCGCTAGAGATGATTATGGCGTTCTGTACGGGAGGAGCATCTGGTATCATGCCAGTGTCCAGGACCTCTCTCGGAGCCGTAATACATTCAGGAAAAGTGATTTCTTCCTTGGTGATCCTGACGAGGATTCTTACCTTGCCTCCGGGTGGGCTTGACCTGACAATGGTTACGTTTTCATTGGGAAGGATAGGGGCCAGTCTTCCTTTCTCTACCAAATTTTCAACTATCTGTTTAGATCGAATGCTGGAGAATCCTTTCCCCAAATTATGGCAAGTAGTGTTAACTCCACGACATCTACATATTTAGCCCCGGGAAAATCCATGGCTTTCATATCTTCGGTCTCATTGTCGTCCCCTTTTTCTGCTGGAATTTCTTCAATTTTCGGGCGATCAGGTATTTCGAGTAATTCTTCCTCATCAGCTCCCATCTCAGCGTACACTTCTTTCCTTTCACGCTTGCAGGTAGGGCAACCACAAGTGAAGGATTCACAGTGCTTGTTCTTATGGCCCAACATAGCGGCTCGTGACACCAGAGTCCATATGAGGGGTACTCGGGGTCCGTTTCCAGATGTCGGGGCTATCAAGAAGGCGTCATGCTGGTCTATAGGTATGAAGGCAACCAGAGTGGCTTCTAGATCCATAACCATTTTAAGCAATTCCAGGCACTCATTGTATTCGAGAGGTTCAGCAGTGACTCTCAAGACTGTGATGCCGTCGATTATAGGGGAGGAAGAAAGGGATCCAATGACGTTTACCCACTCATCGTCTACCGGAGGCTCGAAGTTTCCTTTTTCGACCAACATTTCAATGAAATTCCTCCATTCGCCTACCAGTTCTCCATAGGGGACATTGTGCTCCAGAATCTCAGATTCATATTTTTCTTCAAACGGGGTAGGTTGTTCCTCATCCTCCGATGTATTCAAAGTTAGGCAGTGACCACAATCGCATTTTGAGGGGGTCTCAGCATCATGATCGGGTTCCATCGATTCATCATTCGTATTTTCTGTTGGACCTTCGTCGTCACTGGCTGTCAACCACCCATTGCTTCCGAAATTCATGCCGTCATTTTCGGTGCAGTCGTTCCAAGCTGATTTCGGCTCCCGGGCCTCAGTTGATTCTTCGCTTTCACCGCTATCACTGGAGTCATCGTCCCATGTTACATGAATTTTGGCTAAGATAGAACATCGATCATTGCTTACTGGGAGGATAGGTATGTGCAACCACATATATTGTCGTAGGCTCCCAATATTGGAAGCGGCAATTGCGACCTGGCCTCTCCTCCTATGAACTGTGGGGGGAGAGTGGGAGGTGGTGGTACATATTTGACTTCTGGCAGGATATAGAAGCAATTATCCTCATCTGATCCTTCACCTTTGCTGTTATCAGGACAGTATTCGGCTTCTCCCAGAACCATTTTGCAGAAGTGTATTAGTTCGAGGTGTGCCTCGGCCACTTTACTAATATGTCCCAATTCTCGTGCCCGTCTAAAGCTATCTTGCTCAATCTTCCTTGAGTGCTCTAGCCACCTTGTGTAAATGGTTTTCTCATAGTTTGATCTGAATAGCCCCAGTTCTTCATCGTCAGCTATTTCTCTCTCCGAGAAGTAGCGGGCTTCATATTCCCGCAAGAAGCTGCTAATATGGGACCAAGGAGAGTTAATTTGCTCATCGTTCCCAAGGCTGGGAGAGGACCCAAATTCATGATCATTGACAAAGTTAAGCATGGGCACTTGGGAATCCCCATTTACTTTCTTGGTTGGCTCTTCTAGGCATGTTTCCTGAATAACATCCAGATTTTCCCTAGCTTGAGAGGGTTCTCCAATTTCAATCATGTTCGCCCTATTGTTGTTTCTAGTGAATGGATTGTTGACTGTATTGGGCCCTTCGGGTACCTCCAGCTTACCCTCCTCAATTAATCCTCGTATGGCCCTCTTCAAGGTTATACAATCGTTAGTAAGGTGCCCGTGGTACTAGTGGAAAGCACAGTGTTTAGTGGTATCCAAAGGGGCATTGGGATCCTTAGGTTGATAATTGTCCAAAGGCCCAATCAAGCCCTCTTTGACCAATCCCCTGAACACTTCACTCAAGGGCATCCCGAAGTTACTGAACTTTATATTCTTAGGTTTGGGCACCTAGAATTTCCTTGGCATGAAAGGATGGGTATTATTGCAATTCTGACCTGCGAAGTTAATTGCTTCTTTGCCTTTGGGTTGGGCAGGAGCAGGATTAGAGGTAGCGGCTCAGTACCGTAAGTAAGGGCAGCTGCTTGTTGCAGGTTGTAAGCCTTCTCAAATTTAGCCACAGAACTGACCATGGCACGCAAATCTGGATAGGGGAAGTTGCTGAGGGACGTTCTTAAGTGAGGCTTCAAACATGACTGAAAAATGTCCAACTGTCCTCATCAGAAGGAGGAACGGTTATTTTGCTCAGCTTAAGGTTCCAACGCTTGTAAAAGTCACCGATATTCTCGTTAGGGCGTTGCATAGTTGTTTGCAAGTCTACCCGGTTTGTTTCCCATTCCAGGTTGGCTTTGTATTTTTCGGTGAAGGCATTGATAATCTGTTCCCAAGTGGCCCTAGACTCGGGCTTCAACCAGAAGAACCACTTTATAGCTCCCAGCTTTAAGAAGAGACTGAAATAATCAGTCAACTGCTGATTTGTGCACTGATAGAGTGCTAAAGTGGCACGTTTTTAGTCCCAAATCCTTGCCTATCTATGCAATATTTTGATACATTTTAATGGTTTTTTTTTATAATTTGTCATTAGGTCATCATGGAGTTATAAAGCTGGAATTATGTGACAAATTGGTGCAAGAAAAAAACAAGGTTGCAAAGTTGATGCATAGAGCATGCCCACGCCTTATTTTCTGACTGGAGCAGCACGGACTGAATTGCAAATAGAAGAACGTATGGACTTAATTGACTTAGACTATTTCTAGCAAAATTCAGAAAATCAGAAGTTCAAAAGAAAGGATAAAAATTGCAGATGTTTTATTAGATAAGAGTTTTATTTGAAATAGGATAAGATTAGTTTTGTTTTTGTGGGAGAGTACTCCTCTTCTACAAAACCTCTCCCTCCCTCACGTTTATAAGGGATCTGACCAGACAATCTTCATCTCATCCCCTCACCAGACACGTTTATTTTCTTGTCCATCTTTTAGTTTTTAGTTTTTTTCCTTTCATGGATTTTAGAAGCTAAATCTTTATTCTTGGTTGAAGGAATCTTGCCATTGGAGCCTAATATTTGTGAGGAACTTTTGTTTAATCTCCTTTGAATCAATTGCAAGTAGTAATTCACTACTAGAATTACAATTGATTCCGACGAACAACTGGCGACGGACAGCGTTCGTCGGCACTTACCGACGATCATTTCACCCATGGCGACGACCAATCCGTGCCCATTTGAGCGTGATTTAGCGGGAAAAGGGAAAAAAATAGACTAACGGACAGGCCGTCGGCACATGAAATATGGGTACGGACATTTAAATGGCGACGACCTGAGACCGTACCCCTCATTTTTTTTCTCGATTTATGAGCACAAAACAAATAAATTACTCTCCTCCTTACTGTGAACAAAATTGAGAGCTCCAGCCTAGGGTTTCTCTCAAACAACCCAATATCCTTCAAATCCCATCAGATCTGGTGTTAATCGCATCCTGCTGCTCGTCAATGAAAGGTATCCCTCTCTCGCCTATTTCAAATCTTGATTTTCCCTCAAATCGATTACTTCAAACTATGGAAATCTTACCGATTGATTTTCATTGCAGCTGCTTGAAAGGAACAATCAATCTATTAAGTTCTTAAAATCGTGAGAACAACAGGTTTCAATTTCTTCATATTCTTGCTACAAATTTGTTTATTGGCTTATTTTTTCTTATTACCCTTTTTGCCAATGTACCAGCAGTTGTGTATGAATTTGAATTGGGCTTGAATGTGAATTTAGTTGCTGGTTGTTATGGTCACTAACAACTAGCAGAATTTATAGGCTTGCCTTAATGAAGCTCTGTTTCTGAATGTTGGCTTCATCATGCATTCTGTGTAAGCATAGTTCTTGTGCTCTTCATTCAATGCATACTCATGACAATGGGCTTTTTGAGAGTAGGTTTTCATGGTCCGCCACTTGCTTAAACCTCAGAATTCGTTCTGGATGTGAAAGGAAATGGTGAATGCTCAGCAAATAATGTTAACTATAAGAGCATTCTGTGTAAGCATAGAACTGATGAATATTCTTCAGTTGTTTTGATGATTCTTATTATGGGTTTTACTCCATACAAGTTTAGTTTAAATTTCCTAGCATGAATTTACCACCCAATAACGAATTGCTTGTTGGGGCCCATCATAAGTATTTTCAATATTAATGTTTGTGTTTGCAGAATTAATGTTGTGGCTGTTCTAGAGTTTAGTCAAAGGTGTTAGCTCTCTCACTGCTTATTTGGTGAAATGCTTGTCAGAGTTTGGTTTGATTTAACATTGGTTTTAGTTCGATAGAATAATTTAAAAAGTAGTCCAACGGAGAGTGATTAGTTACCAGTTAGGTTTTGTATACATAATTAGTGTCTCTCGCGGTCTTATCTAACCGATGTTGTAAAGTGGGTTAGCCTCCAATCTCCTCCAGATTGAATGAACATTTGATTTAAGGGCCATATGAAAAGATAGTTATTTTAAAAAATAAAATGCATAAATTTTTTAGTTATTCACTTTTAAACTTTTAGTTTTGCAATCATGTAATAAACTATATAAAAATTGGTAAATAATATTTATAAATAAAGTTTTTAAAAATAAAAAATATAAGTTCAAATGTTCATTCATTTTGGGATAAAAATGGTCATTCAATTTGGGATTGAGGGAGTAAAAGTTTTGAAAATACTCTTAAGTCTGAATATGGGTAGGTCTGAGTATGGGTAGGTATCTTACATTTTGGCTTTGTTGTTGACTACTCCCTCCGTCCCATTACAAAATGCATTTTTGGTTAATAAAATCTAAGTTTGACCCAAAAATCAATGCAAAATTAATCATTCTTTTAAAATTTTAAAATTGTCATTGATAAATCAATTAGGGTTTTATCAATAACTATTTTTTAGAATTTCAATAGGATGATTAAATTAGCATTAATAGTTGGGTCAAAACTTAACTTGTATTGACTAAAAATGTCTTTTGTAACAGGACGAAGGAAGTATTTATTTGTTCGTTCCTTTCAATTTATTTAATAATGGCTGATTAATAATTGATCCACAAGGACTAAAAATGTGTAGGTGTAGGTGCACATGTGATAGTATTTCGTGCAAGTGTTTGTTGTAATGTCTTTTGAGGTCATGTTGCCTAAACTAACACCTACATATCATTTCAAGCAAAATGATATTTTGTAGAATGTTAAATTATTTGTTAGTTAATCTATAGTTGCAGGAACTTTTTTTTGTTATTTGTTTTTTCAAAACTAGTTTGTGATTAAGGAAATGACACTAGATTACTTTAGTAGATATGTTTATAAACATATGAATAGATATGTTTATAAACATATAACTGAAATAATAATTCATTTTTGTAAAATTATGCATTTTACAAAATGAGTTAAAAGTTGTTTACGATGTAACGTCGTCACCCAATTAAGTGATGTTGTATTGCAACACTAAAGCTTAGAAACCCGTTCAATAATCTTTAATTCATGTTGAGGCAACATGTAATTATTGATTCTTGAATTGTCCATCTGGACAGTCTTAGAATGCACAAATGTATGAGTATTGTAAATGTTAACTTTGTCTACTATAATTGCTTATATATATTCGATAATTGAGATATTTTGGTAACATTTCCTATTGTTCTCCGGATGTGTACTAGACACGTGTTAATCAAATAATATTATTTTTTAAAATAATATTATTTGATTGATATTGTCTACGTCATGCATTTGGAGAGCCAATGGGTTATGCTGCCGAAATTTCGTCGATTATTGATTGTATAAAGCTTGTAGATAAAGATGATCTTTACAATTCACACATTTGTGCATTTTGAGATGGGATAGAAGCCTTCCCCATTTGAAACACCCAAGTAAAGTAATGAAAATGTATATCTAAGTTTATAAATATAATAATATAACAATACCACATTAGTGTTAATTTAAATGTGTTGTTTCTAAATGTAGGAGTTAGAAAATGTCTGGAGATAATCGTAGTTGGATGTATGATCAAAGGCATCCTGGAGGGAGAATAAAAGAAGTCTTTAGCAGAGGGGTAAATTATTTTATAGAATTTGCTAGATCACATCCTGAATGTTTGCGTAGGGGAATGGTTAGGTGTCCATGCAGTAAATGTGACAATCGTAAAGTTCAAACGGATGAAGAAATTAAGTTGCATCTTTTTAAATTTGGGTTTGTTGATAACTATAAGAGATGGGTAGTGCACGGTGAGCCAATGAATATCAATAGAGCTGTACAAAATCATCCATCTATAGTTACAAGTTCATTTCCCGAACCTGAGGACATGACTGTAGAAGAAGAACAGTCTGTTGGCATGGATGATATGGTTAGAGCTGCGGCTGGTCCTTCATTTAACTGGACTTCAAATCTTGAAGAGGAACCAAATCCTGCTGCTAGGAGTTTCATGGAAATGATGGATTCTGCAAGTGAGAAGGTTTATCCTGGTGCAGAGTCATCTGTGTTGGAGTCAGTGACCGAGCTTCTTAACATCAAAGCTGATTCAAACATGAGCCAACATACTTACAATCGAATCTTATCATGGTATAATCGGTCACTGCCTAAAGAGAATAAAATGGTTGCCAATTTTTATGAAACTAAGAAGTTGATGGGGCATATCGGTCTTGGTTATGAAACTAAGAAGCTGATTCAAACATGAGCCAACATACTTACAATCGAGCTTCTTAACATCAAAGCTGATTCAAACATGAAAAGAATATTCTTTTCAGATCTTCTTTACTTATGATTATTTTATTTGAACTCTAAACATGCGCAGTTAGTTTTTATTTCAAAACGTCTGTTGCTAGGTTTAACTGTGGATTCGTAATTCATTAGTTTTACCGTTGTAGTGCAAGAACTTGTTGGACTTTTGGTATTGCTTCTCAAGAACTTAACTGAAAACTTGACAGAGAATTTAACGGAGATTGGAAAAATTAGGAGACAAGTCGAGTCTTGTATTGTATACAATCTCCGTAAGAGTTATTTGTCCCGCACAGGTGCTTACGGTTGAATAACAAAACTCTCGTAAGATAAAACGACTTTACAATTAGTTATAAGGAGCACTCCAATATAACTAATCTAACGAACAAGTGATTGTTTAGAACTTTGGACTTGAAGGAAGAATGTAACAAGATGCCAATGATTTTACTTGGTTACACTAACTCAAGAAGGGTAGGAAAGGCTAGAAAATCAGTATGAATGAATTGAAATTCGGAGGGAAACTATTTAAAGAAAGTTAAAGGGTTCATGACTTTTCCCACCAAAAGGCGCCAAAACTGTTCAGATCCTGCGTACGAGCGCGGCCGCCCTGGCCTTGAGCGCGACCGCGCTGGCATGTCGAGAACAGGACAAAATTTACTGAAATTTAGCGCGGCCGCTCTAGGCTGTAGCGCGACCGCGCTGAAGCCCAGAAACGTGCCTTTTGGAACAGTCGCGTTTGATCAATCAGTCCAAACACATTTTGGCTAATCCAAATCAACTTTAACCCTTTATTTAACTTTTGTTAAGTTATAAAAAGCCTTTATCATTAATTCTCATTCACCCTAAATGGTTTTGAGACATTAAATGAGTTTAATAATCTACAACAAATGTAGAATACATTTTGTAACAAGTCTCGTTAACGAATAACGAACTCCGTTAGAATCTTAGGTCCACGTTAAGTCAAACTTAACTTTCCGTTACCCATTTCCAACAATCCCCCACATGAATGACAATTAATGCATGAATGCAATTTCGTCCAAAGTTCCGGCGAACTATTATTACATCGGGATAGATAGCTTGTGGCCTTGAATCCTCCCTAGTGAAATATTATCGGATATACTAGCCATTTGGTAGCGAGTCGCTTTGAACCAAATGATCGTCGGATGTATACCAAGACAATAATACTCACATAATAACAATTCTAACAATTGTTGTTCTCACGTTTTGTCCATTTCGTCCCTGGACCATATCTCATTCATAAGCGTTCATTTAGAGGCAGCCAAATTACCTCTCGCTTATATAGGTGATTCTCACTATAAGGAGTATCATGCACTACTCCACCCGTAGGTATAGAAATCATTAAAAGTTTTCTCAACTTATCCTTACCACTGCTGCATGTGCTTGTACTTGGATGTTCTGGGAAAGAGTATTCAACATCTCCAGGTTAATAAACCAAGTTGTTGTTTCCAAGTAACTCTACTAGAACTTATAACTTGGTTGTCTCATTGAACCAAGGGCCTGGGATCTCCATTTCTCAAGGTTGAGTGTCCGCTATAAGTCCTTTTGTTGTGGGTTTTAAACCCATTCCCCTTAACAGTTTATACAGTTGATCTCGATTTATACCTTTGGTAAACGGATCCGCTAAGTTATCACATGACTTTACATAATCAATAGTGATAACGCCATTCTTGATCAACTGTCTAATGGTATTGTGTCTACGACGAATATGTCTAGACTTACCATTGTACATACAATTTTGTGCCCTTCCAATTGCTGTTTGACTATCACAATGTATTAGTACAGCAGGCACAGGTTTGCTCCAACAAGGAATATCCTCCAGGAAGTTCTTAAGCCATTCTTCTTCTTACCCAGCTTTATCAAAAGCGATAAACTCAGCCTCCATCGTGGATCTGGCTATACATGTCTGTTTGGAGGATTTCCATGACACTGCTCCTCCACCTATTGTGAATACATATCCACTCGTGGACTTAGAGTCTTTCGTGTCCGATATCCAATTCGCATCACAGTATCCTTCTAATATTGCTGGATATTTCTTGTAAAGTATCCCATGGTTTAATGTATACCTTAAATATCTTAGTACTCTCATTAGTGCTTTCCAATGATCAGTACTAGGATTACT
The DNA here is from genome assembly GCA_022495995.1 of Adenophora triphylla var. japonica. NCBI lineage: Eukaryota > Viridiplantae > Streptophyta > Magnoliopsida > Asterales > Campanulaceae > Adenophora > Adenophora triphylla. Next base: position 663,674 of record JAFEMH010000530.1, read on the forward strand.
TGTGAACCTACTTAGTTTGCTCACTGAATATGCAATGTCTGGACGTGTACAATTCCTTAAGTACATCAGACTACCAATTATTCTTGCATATTCCAGTTGAGAAACTGGTTCCCCTTTATTCTTGGCTAAATTTAGAGCCAAGTCTACTGGTGTCTTAGCTGGAGGGTCATCAAAGACATTGAATTTCCGAAGAACATTCTCTAGGTAAGGGGATTGTGAAAGAACTAATCCTTCAGATGTTCTAGAGATCTTTATCCCTAATATTACATTAGCTAATCCCATGTCTTTCATGTCAAAGTTCTTCTTTAACATGCCTTTGGTATTCATGATCAAATCATGACTACTTTCCATTATGAGCATATCGTCTACATAAATACAAACGATAACGAATGATTCGGATGTTCCTTTAATGTAGACACATTTGTCACATTCGTTAATCTTGAATCCATTCGATAACATGGTTCTATCGAACTTCTCATGCCATTGTTTAGGTGCTTGTTTTAGTCCATACAAGGACTTTACGAGTTTACACACCTTTCTTTCTTTACCAGGAACTGCGAACCCTTCGGGTTGTTCCATGTAAATTTCTTCATCAAGTTCTCCATTTAGGAAAGCAGTCTTCACATCCATTTGTTGTATTTCAAGATTATGCACTGCTGCAATAGCTATGAGAACACGAATAGATGTGATCCTTGTGACAGGGGAGTATGTATCAAAGAAATCATATCCCTCTTTCTGTCTAAATCCTTTGGCAACTAGCCTAGCTTTGTACTTATCGATTGATCCATCCGCCTTACACTTTCTTTTAAGGATCCATTTGCAACCTAATGGTTTGCAACCTGGAGGGAGATCAACTAATTCCCAAGTATTGTTGAGCATTATGGATTCTATTTCACTGTTAATAGCCTCTTTCCAGAACGAACTATCCGGACCGGATAAAGCTTCTTTAACAGTGGCTGGTTCGTTTTCTAACATGTAAGATAGAAAATCAGGATCAAAAGACTTTTCCACTCTTGCCCTTTTGCTACATCTCGGTTCTTCATCTTCTATTTGAGAAGGACCGGTTATAGACTCATATGTTCTCTTATTAGAACCTATATCTTTCCTGTCCTTAGTCGGAAAGATGTTTTCAAAGAATACCGCATTCCTTGATTCTATAGTAGTTCCTACATGCATATCAGGAATGTCCGATTTGTGCACTATAAAACGATAGGCACTACTATTATTGGCATATCCAATAAAAACACAGTCAATGGTCTTTGGACCAATCTTGACTTGTTTCGGCTTAGGTACTTCAACCTTGGCCAAACACCCCTGAATGTGCGCTCGCCCGAAAAAATGTGATTTCCGGTTTAAATGAAAAGAAGGAGTCGCCACGCCGTTTTAAGAGGAAACATTGAAAACCTTTTATTTAGAGAGAAAACATGTGTTCGGAGGTCAGGTTACGTGTTGGGAAGAACCGAGAGTTCACCCAACACGCCTCGTCCATAGACGAGTCTTTCAATCAGAAACATCCAAGTAAAGTGTGTACAAATATTGATAATAAACAAAGTGTGATTAAATGCATCTTATTAATTATGGAACGAGAATTACATATTGTGAGCCCATTATTTAGGGAGGCCACATCCCTGATACAAACAATCTAAAACAGATTACAAAGGAAAGAGGTCCCTACAGATAGGTCATATATGTCGCATGACATATCGCACCAGTGACCACATGTGTCGCGTGACACAGGATCACTTGGAGACGAAGTTGTCGCGTGACACATATGAGCCATCTGCAGAAACTTAACAATACGAACACAGAATCAACAGAAAGCTATACAAATCTAATCAATTAACTAGATTACGAACGAAATACAGAAACGAAACTAAATCAACCCAGGGAGTGTGGATATGGGTAGATCCACACCCTCTTGGGGTTCAAACACCAAATCCAATCAAATGATCAACAATATAAGCTCAATTGCACTGATTATTTAGATTAAACAGAGAGATTATGATTGGGATTCGGTAATCCGTATAGCTAGGATCTGATTACTGAATCCAAACAAAATTAAATGCTAGAATTAATAGAAATTAAGCAAGAGAGAGAGAGAGAGATTGAGTTTAGGGAATCGTTACTCTTGTTGCTTCCACGAATTCTATATCTAGTTAGATATAGAACCCTTCAATTCGTCACTTCTGATCTGGAAGGATTGATGCAAGGGGCTCAATTGGTGTGGCTTGAGAATTGGGTTTGGAAGGGAGGAATTGGGTAGGTTGAAGGTAGGAGAGAGAGAGGTTTGTGTTTGGAGAGGTTCGTTACGCTGCAAATCCTGCAGAGTAACAGTAGGCTAAAGTTGGGATCCTTTTATGAGAGGGGGAGGGTCTTATTTATAGGCTTCAGTTGGCTGCCTTAGTGTGTCGCACGACCTTACGCGTCTTCTTTTCATGCCTCAAGCTGTCGCGTGACACAAGGTGGCTCAACCGCTTTTGGCGCCAAAAACCAGTTTCTGGAACATTCCGGGAAAATACCCAAAAGGTCCAACAGGTTTTATTCCCAAGAGTTCCTTTGGCATGAATAATGTACCAAAAGGTACTTCCTTCGCGGGAAACTCATGAAACGTTTCTGGAAGTCTCGGGACAGGCTGGGAATTTACCAAAACGCCCCTAAATTCAATTTTATTATATTAAAATGCATCTAAAAGGTTGCGAATTGGATTGGCGTACTTACAGAGCCCCTCGGCAACGTCACTTTTGGAAAAAGTGGGGTTGTCGATAAAATAAGACCCAATCTCAATGAGCATCAAGGGATAAGGTGAAGGGCTAGAAGGGTAAAAAAGGGGAAAGATGGCTAGACCTTTCTGAGAAAGGATTCCTACGTATCCCTTGAACAAGGGAATCAAGCCAAATCGTAGTTCGGAATTACCAAATCAAAATCATAAGCAAGGAAAGGGGTAGAGACGTATCTTCATACCTTTGCTGTGCTTACCTGTGGTTTTCTGAGGGATCGGGTAGTTGCTTTCTTTCTCACCAGGTTGTAGCCGCCGGAGGGTCTCATGCTGCAACTGGTACTTTTTGCGAGTAGCTGCCGGGGGTATTACGCTATCGCTGTTGACGAGTTGTAGCTGCCGGAGGGTCTCATGCTGCAACGGGTCTTCTGTGGATGCCAGGGGTCTCATACCACTTCTCTCATGCAGGATAGTTGCCGGAGGGTCTCACACTATTGCTGCTTCTTCTCGTGGATGCCGGAGGGTCTCATTCCACTTCTCTTTTGCAGGGTAGTTGCCGGAGGGTCTCACACTACTGCTGCTTCTCTTCGTGGATGCCGGAGGGTCTCATACCACTTCTTCTTCTTCTTTGCTGGGGATGAGTATAGCTGCCGGGGGTCTCACGCTATCTCTTTTCTGCTCTGTTGGGGATACATGTGGCTGCCAAGGGTCTCACGCTACTTCTTCTGCTCTCCGCTCTTGTCGTTGATAAGTATTGCCGCTGTGGACTCACGCTATCTCCACTTTCCTGTTACGTTCGATAAGTATAGCTGCCAGGGGACTCACGCTATCTCCGTTTTTCTGTTCTTTGCTGATCTTTGTGGATGCCAAAGGGACTCATACCACTTCTGCTTCTGCTTTTGTTGTTGATGAATGTAGCTGCCAAGGGGTCTCACGCTAATTCTTTGTTACTGGTTTTTTTTTTCTGTTGGACGGTCTTTGCTTGATTGCCGCTTTTCTTTGGTGTCCTTAGCTTTTCTTGGGCACTGGGACTCTGCTTCTTTCTTGTGCCTCGAGGCTATTGGTTTCTGGAAATTTGTTCGTCAATCCGGGAATTCTGTTTTCCGGGGGATTGGCTGCTTTTCTTGAGATTGTGGGGCTGCTGGTATTGCTGAGCTCTTCTTGGGGGCTGTCACGGATACATATGCCTCTTTGCTTTTTCCTTTCTTCTCCAGTTTAGTTGGAGGGCCAGTCTTCGGGACTCAATTGGTTATTGTACCTACGGGGGTAAAACAACATATGCCAGCGCTACGCCTAAACAAGCCTATCTTGTTAGCAAAGATTAATATATGTTAGCTTGGTTTGTGCGAGTCTGTCTGTTCCGGGAAAGCGAACGCAATTATTGGGTTAAAGGTCGGCTTTGTCGGGTTTATATATGGGGTTTTGGGATTGTTTCAGGTAGGTGTGTATAGTAGGGGTCCTCTCCCGTGTATTTTCAGGGGTATGTTACGGCAACGGCGAGTTGGAAAATGCTCTGGGGTAACCACTGCAGGCTTTTCCACACTGTCTGCTCTCAGCCAAAGTATGTCGCCCGACATGTTGTGTCTGTTTGGCTTCTTCTGTCGCACGACTGAGGGAGGCTCGCAACAGCTCTTTCAAAGTCGGTCCAGGCTTCATTCTGCAGTCACTGTCTTCTTAGCAGGGAAAACCCGGCAGCCTTTACTTGGCAGATAAGCGATTTCTTTGGTCAAGACTGTTACTTTTGGCTAAAATGGAACACCATAGCAAAGAGGTTGCTTCCCGGGAGTGTCAATTTCATCGGGACTTCATCGAAATTTGGGGATTTCATCTGAGGCAACATAGGAATATTATCGACAAGCGATACAGTATGCCTTGCATTTGGTCCTTGAAAGATTGGAAGATCGACTGGAATTTGCTTCGGGCTGCATCTTGTTTCTGGGATTCAGAGCGCCACGTGTTCTCTTTGTCATACAATCATCTGACCCCAACTATGGAAGACTTTAGGGCGTTGACAGGCTTGGGTAAGGCAGCTGCTGTAGCATTCCCCCGAGACAGTCGGCTGATTGATGAGCAGTTATCGGACTTCTTATCTCTGCCTGCGGATCAGGTACTACCTATGATTCTGGGTGATGGGTCCATAGATTTGACTCAGATAGCTAGGTTGCGTCCCGTCCCGTCCCCGAGCCGTTTGACCTTTCTACCTCTCTCGATATGTTTATGCCGCTCACACCGTCGGCTTACTATTTTTGTGGATATGCCGGGTCTCGCTCAAGCACTTTGTTGGAGATTGTTAGGCAAATGAGGGGTGACCGGGGTATAGATTCTCGTCAAATTCGTTCTGGCCAAGGGGAGATGGATGTTGTACCACTGTTGATGGCTGAGACTTATCACGGTATTGATAGGCTAGCAGGGGGATCAGACTTCATGGGAGCAAAGCACTGCCTTATTATCTCGTGGTTCTTTGAGAGGTTACGCTTGATCGGAGCATTACCGTAAGGCCTGACGGCAATGCCCCGGGTGACTCCTGGGCCACGTAGGCCGGTGAGGGACGAGGTTGCCGATAGTTGGCATATGAGGTTGTCACGGCACGAGACCACCGATCCGAGCTTTTGGATTCCCGCCCGGAATATACTGGACTACGAGAGATATTCAGATGGATCAAGCAGTAGTCCGGGTTGCCTGGTTTGCATGTATCCTCTTTCTGTCCCATCACCGGTGAGCAGACAAGATAGGTACCCTCGCAGATCATCCGAGCTTGAGGGAGAGATCGGTGACCGATACTGTTCCGATGTCCATGATCGAGCCCTGTGCTATACAGCTTTTTCAGCAGATCTTTTCTCGAGGGCTTTCTTCCCACTCGTGTGCTCCTTCGGCAGCCTAGAGGATTTACATTTCGACCACGTAGTATCCGGGATTGGTATGAGGAGCATCGTGGTTCTCGTGCCTAGCTATAGAGACTCGCCGCCGGAATACTTGGGAGAAGACTCTCCGTCCAAATAACTCTCGTAGATATAGAGGCACGAGGAAACCTGCATAATGTCACCGGCAATGCCGCCGACGATTATGAGAGACAAGAGATCCTGAGGGCTGCTTTGAGGAATGATCCAGGATGAGAGCTCGCAGAGAGGCGTTGCGGCAAGAGAGGATTGCTAGGGCCGCCTTGAGGGAGACTCGGGTCTCGATTGAACCGCCGGTGCGAGTTATTCCCGAATTGGGACGGGCTCAAACCGACTTGTTTGATATTCCTAAGCCAAAGACCTCCCGGGACCGAGAAAGAGGAAGAATAGAGGAGCGAATTCGGGAGCGGGACGAGCCTCTAGACACACATTTTCCTTTTATTTTGAGAGACTCGAGACTCTTTTGCTTTATGTTTCGAGAGTAGGAATTATCCGAATGGAAACCGAGTACCCTTTGATTACTTAATGCGGACAAATAGATGTTATCAATGTTTTCTTTTATTCGTAATGTCTTTTTGAGTCAAAAGGTAGGACGTGCTTGAACTCATCAACAAGAATATTAACTCGAAATGATCCTTTGAAAAGCCTTGGGATTTGTAATCAAAACGCATTTTGGTAGAAAGAGAGATTTTTGCGGCGGTTTTTAGACCGAACCACAGTGGTTGCCTACGTTCCCCTTTTGTAAGAGAACTAAGGGGCTCGAGGTCTCCGTAGTTCGACTCGATTGACTTTAGTGTTTAAGAAAGGGGAAGATAGAAGGGGAAATGGTGCAACCTCGTTTTTTACCTAGACCGCCCTCTTTTGGGTTTTCGCCTAGTTGGGTATATTCTTTAGCACTTAGGGCGCGTCCCTTATTTTTGTATGGGACCGCCTTTTGAGAGGTTTTCGAGCCTCATCTGGGACAATTTTGTTGCGCCTTTATTTATCATCATTTTTTATTTTTTTTTATATTATTATTATTTTTTTTTAGTGGGGAAAGACTCGATCATACAAAATACCTCCGCAACTTGTCGCCGTTGACGGGTGCGTAAATGGGTTGCCATCCAAGTCTCGACAACCGCATAGCTCCTCCGAGAATACTTTCTTTACTAAAAACGGTCCAACCCCAAATGGGTGCCCACATGCCCAACGCCTTGTTGCTCGATTTGAGGGCTTCATCTTAAGGACCGAGATCACCGGCTTTGATATCCACAGGCCTTACTTTCTTATCAAAAGCACGGGCCATTCTCCTCTCTCGATATGCCCCGTTATGCTCCATGGCTTTTAGTCTTCGTTCATCTAGCAGAGCCGGCTCATTATATCAACTTTGGAGCCATTCGATCTCGTTCACCTCATTCTCGAGCAAAACCACGAGGGAAGGAATCTCTAACTCAATGGGCATTACGGCCTCCATTCCGTAGGTCGGGCGTATGGGGTTGCGCCGGTGGCGATTCGGATTGAAGTGTGATAGCCCCATAATGCTAAATGCGGCTTTTCGGCCAATCTCGTCCTCGCTCGGCCATCTTCTTTATGATTCTCTCCAAATTCTTATTGGCGGCTTCAACGGCGCCGTTTGTCTCAGGCCTTTGTATGGTGAAGATTTGTGGCATTTGACTCGGTATTCGGTGAGCAACCGATCGGTTTCTCCCTCAAAATGGGTTCCATTGTCGAAATAATCTCGTTTGGGACTCCATAGCGACAGAAAATCTGCTCCCTTATGAATCGGGCAACTTTCTTGGCGGTGAGCACTTTATAAGACGCAGCCTTCTACCCATTTTGTGAAGTAATCCACGGCCACTAATACAAATTCATGCCCATTGCTCCCAGCGGATAAATCTTCCCAATGACATCAATACCCCATGTTGCGAAAGGCCACGGAGTTGTCATACGGTATAAGTCATGAGGAGGGATGTGGTTCGGATTGGAGAATCGGCGGCATTTATCACAAGTCCGCACAAAATGGATGCAATCTGTCTCCATAGTGATCCGAGTAACCCGGCTGATTATGCTATGCATGAGAGATCGAGCGTTCATATGAGGGCCGCGAGCACCGTTGTGAACGTCTTCCATTACTCTTTGAGCCTTTTCTTTACCGATACGTGAGTAGGAGCGGACAACCTTCCCTTTTCTTCCATAATTCATTGCCGAGTATGACATATTGTCTTGACGAGTGTCTTTAGGGCTGCAAGCTCTTGGCATGTACTCTTTTGAATCTCCTTCTTGGTCCACAGGAAAGGATGCTTCCCCATACTTGAGGTATTGAAAGATCTGATTGTACCACGGTTCACTGACAGTCTCGATCTCAATCTCACAACAATATGCAGGATTTTCTCTTCTACCGACCCTGAATGGCTTGACTGATTTACCTTCTGGGATTTCCACCAAAGAGGCTAAGGTAGCCGAGCATCTGCGAATCTGTTCTTGTCTCGCGGTAGAACTGGAATGATACTTCCTTGAATTGGCCGACGAGTTACGCGATGTAAGCATGGTACTTCTGGAGGCATGGGTCTATAATTTTCCATTTGTTGGCGGCCTGGTTGATTATCAATTGGGAATCACCGAACCCTTCCAATTCTTCCACATGTCGCTTAAGGGCAGCTTCTAGACCGGCTATGCAAGCTTCGTACTCGGCTGCAATGTTAGTAACCGAGAAATTCAACTTGATTGCTATGGGAGTATGCATGTCGTTTGGGTCTATTAAAACCATCCCAATGCCATTTCCTTTCTTGTTAGCCGCTCCATCAAAGAATAAGCGCCACTTGTTTCCGCTTTCTTTAGCGAGGATCCCTTCATCTGGAAACTGGAGATTCGGCCCTTGATCTTCTCGTCAGACCGGGAATTCAGCCCAACCGGTCCGTTTAATGCCCTGTCCTTTTATTGATTTACGGATCACATATTTGATGTCGAATTACGCCAAGAAGAAAGTCCATTTTGCCAACCTGGTGGAGATGTTTCCTCTGTCACCTTGGAATAGATATCTGATCGGGTCCATCTTGGAGACTAAGTGTACGGTGTGGGATAGCATATAGTGTTTTAGCTTTCCGACCACCCATACCAAAGCTGCGCAATTTTTCTCGAGGGCAGAGTAATTCACTTCACTCCCTTGGAATTTACGGTTGACGAAATAAATGGCATTCTCAATCTTTGAATCCTTCTTTTCTTGTGCTAGCATAGCCCCGGTGGTTGCTGTACGCGTATCGGATATAGAAGTAAAGGCTTATCTCCGTGAGGTGGGCAGAGAATAGGAGGATTGACGAGATAGGCTTTGATCCTCTCAAACGCTAGCTGGCATTCCTCGTTCCAAACCACTTCCTGGTTCTTCTTTAGTAGCTTGAAGATCGGCTCACATATGGTGGTCAATTGGTTGACGAACCTGGCGATGTATTGCGGGCGACCCATGAATCCTTTTACTTCGAGAGACGGTTAAGGTGGCTTCATTTCAATGATTGCCTTAACCTTCCCGGGATCTATTTCAATGCCGCGCTCGGTGACCATGTATCCCGAACTTTACCTCGAATAACCCCAAATGTACACTTGGGCCGGGTTCGGGCCTCATGGAGTGCTCTCGGAGTACGGTAAAGAATTTCCTCAAATCAATGAAGTCTTTGTCCGTCGACCCTTTCGAATGAATAATCATGTCATCTACATACACTTCAATCTCTCTGTGGATCATGTCGTGGAAAAGGGTAGTGACTGCTCTTTGATAAGTAGCCCCGGCGTTCTTCAAACCAAATGGCATTACTGTGTAACAATAAGTACCCCACGGAGTTGTAAATGCCGTCTTGTCTTGATCCTCTTCAGCCATCTTAATCTGGTTGTAACCCGCAAAACCATCAACGAAAGACTTGACCTCAAAGTTCGCGGTTGCATCCACTAGCATATCAATGTTGGGCAAGGGGAAGTCATCTTTAGGACTAGCCTTATTGAGGTCTCGGAAATCCACGCAGACTCGAACCTTTCCATTTGCTTTGGTGACTGTTACAATGTTTGCCAACCAAGTTGGATATTCAATTACTTTGATGAAGCCTACCCGTAGGAGCTTTTCAATTTCTTCTTTCACTTGTAAGGACCATTCAGGTTTTATCCGCCTCAATTTCTGCTTGACTGGCTTAATTTATGGATCCACAGTATTCGGTGTTCCACAATAGAAGCATCCAAATTCTCAAGATATCTTTGTAGGACCAAGCAAACACATCCATGAATTCTTTGAGCAACTCAATCAAAGCGACCCGCTCAAATCCGGAGAAGAAGCTACCAATCTGCGTTTCTTTGGGTTCTTCAGCTGTTCCCAGGTTCACTGTTGTTAATACCTCATCGGCAGCTTGGGCCCGACTTTCCTTTTGTTCGCAAGCCTGTTTTGAATCTTTTTCTAAAAATTGTTCATCGATTAAGTCTGCATTATCTTCAATTGAATTAGGCTTAATTATTTTTAAATCTTGATGATTATTTTTTGTTAAGTATTCAATTGTTAGATTGGCAATCACGGGGTACTCAGAAAGATCAACCACTTTATTCAAAGCAAAGGGGAATACAGTGTTTACAACTCGAAGACGGTCTTCTGTCGTGAGGACATTAGACCGGTCAGAAGACTCAAATTCTATAACAAGAGACTCGGGAGACTGACTCAAGACACAGGGGATGAATTTAGACTTGGAGGGACAAAGACGAGGTTTGAGCCCTAGCTTTTCAATCATAGTCTCCCTGTCGGCGACCGGTCCCCGGAACGAAGTCCAATTCTACAACGGTCCTTCTGCGGCAGTCTCCAGCTTGACTAGTTCCACAGCAGATTCTTTCTCAAATTCTAGCATAGTTACCACCTCACAGTCAGAGGAAAAGTCAATCAGATCATTCGGCTCCTTAGCACCATCTCGCATTTCTGCCAAAGACGTACCGCTTCCAAGCTCTGACAGCCCCTGCTCTTCAAACAAATCTGCCAACTCCCCATCAATATCTGCAAGGTCAGCACCGCGAATTTTACATATTGTGGGCTCATCCAGAACAAGCTTTTCAAACTGATTCTCATATTCAGGTCCCCAGAAGTGGTAGCTGCTCTCGTAGGTGGCGGTCACACCTTGCCTTTTGGGCAAACTATCAAACATTTCTTTCACCGGATTCTTGCTATTGGCAAACCTCTGGATCTTCTTCATTCTTTCTTCCGCTGGAATCAGCCTTGGCTCAGGACAAACAAACATATCCCCATCCTCTCTGACAAAGTGCTTATTCAGAGACCAACTGTGCGGGCGCATTTCAGGCTTCTTGTATTTTCTACCGGCTGCTGAGGTCATCTTTTCTTTGAAAGCCTCGGTTTTGTCATACACCTTATCTTCCTTAGTCACAAAGATACCCCAGACCTTGCCTATTTCTCTTAGGCTGGCAGCGGCACAAGCCTACACGGTCCCTCGTTGGCATTTTCCCAAATTTCTGCATCAGTGGATATAGCTCATACCTCTTAGCATTTTCAACACGGGAGGAATCTTGTACGAAGATGTCGTCGATCTATGGTACGAGACTTGCCCCTTAGGCTTCTCAATTGTGAATCCGCTGAGCATTGGATTTTCTTGGTCGAGTTTGATCTCCATTATTGGTAAGGTATTTCACATTTGGTTTCTCCGATCATAACACTATCACCATAGATGGTTGTCAGCACGCCTTCCTGCACAAACTTTAAACATTGGTGAAGCGTGGAAGCTACGGCTCCAATCTCGTAGATCCGGGGTCTACCCAATAATGCTTTGAGAATGTAACAGAATGTCTATAACCCGAAACTCTACCATCATCTCTTTACCTCCAAACATCGATTAAGGGAGACTATCCCCAACACTTGCCCGGGATGTCGAATCATAAGCCTTTATGGTGCAGTTAGATGGTTTAAGGTTTTGCGCGTTGATGTCCAACATACTCATCATTTTGGCGGGGAGCACATTCATAGTCGACCCATTATCTATCAACACATGGGAATCCGCCGTCCCTCCAGAGGCACCGTAATGTGTAAGGATTCGTTATGTTTCGCACCGTAGCTGTGCAAGTCAAGATCTGTGAAAGTAATGATATTCCCATACCGAGCCGTTCCAATCAACCGACATGCTTCGTGCAGGGTAGCGTTGACGGATACCTTCGTCTTGGACAAAGCTTCTTCCAACTTTAATTTGTGAGGGTAGGAGGATGTAAGTAGGGACCACAAAGAAATATCGGCTTGCGTTCTTTTCAACTGTGTCAGTATCGGGTCTTCCTGAACTTCTTCGTCTAGCCTGTGAGGATTCTGAGAGGACTGAGGGTTAGAGCCTGCAACTGCTTTCCCTTTCCCGGACGGATCTGGATTATTTACTCCCAACATTCTTCCTGAGCGAGTCAACAGATAATTCTTGCTGTTCATCGACCACGAACTCTTCGCTAGCTTCCTTGAGTTCTGCTAACGTGAGCGGGACAGGGTGATTGCGGTATGGCCAAGCTGCTTGTCGTATCTCATTGATGGTCAAGGGTGCTTCCCAACTAGCTGCTATTCTGAGTTCCTCAAGGAAATTGGGGATTCTCTGGAGTCATTGAAGATATAGCATTAACGATCAAGCGTTCTTCGTAATCATCAAGTTCAACAATATTATTCACATCATGTAAATCATCGAGATACGTAACATAATGTAGTTATCTTTCATTTCATCGTAACGAGAGATTACATCAGTTTCGACCTCATTACAACCATTGCTATTATTCCCAACTACGGGTTCCCCAAACTCTAATACATTAACAAAATAATCATTCTCAAAGTCAATAAGATTCACATTGTTGTTTGGCAGAGGATTGTTGACAATATTCGGGCGAGGAGATTTTTCTATTTTCTTATCATCCACTAAGCCCTGGATTATCTTCTTGAGAGTTACGCAGAGTTCGTAGTGTGCCCCGGAAATTGGTGAAAACGGCAATACTTGCTAGCATCCATATGAGGATTAGGGCGAGCAGACCGTAGTTCTCCAATGGCTTGATCATGCCGGTTCGTAACAAACCGTTGAAAACTTCCTCGTTGACATACCCAAATCATCAAATCGCGGTTGTGGCCTAGGTGGAAGCCTCATCACATTCGCACATTGTTACCTCCTTTGAAGATTATTGATACTATTGTCTTTGGCCGGCTCTCTTCCTCTTGGCGCCATCGCCGAGACAGATTGGATGCATGATATCGGTAACCTCCACCACCGTTGTTGTTATTCTTGGTGTTTGCACATGGAGTTTGGTTGAACAGTCTATTCTCACTCCTTGCTCCCATTCCCACCATCTCTCGCAGATCCGGGTACCATCCTTTCCCAATGGCTTCCCTAAGCGCTCGGCTTAACACATGATAGAAAGATGTCCTTTTGGTCTTGGAGGGGATTGGCTCCGATAACTCGTTGAGCTTAGCATTCCAACGTTTGTAGAATTCCGTGATTGACTCATCCGACTTCCGGATAGTTCCTACCAAATCATCCGGGTAGTGCGCCATTCCAAGTTACCCTTGTACTTTCCAGAAGGCTTCGTTATCCGGCTCCAAGTAGTACTCAAGATTCTTGCTTCAGAGCTAAAAACCATGTAAGTGCCGATCCTTTCAAGGTTAGGTGGAAGTGGGAAGCCATGAATTCGGGAGTGCAGCCCATCGTGCCTTATCATGTCATCACATAAGTGTCTATATGCGTCTTTGGACAAAGCGGTACCATCAAAGTCTAGCTTGGGCATCTTAAACTTGTGCGGCAAAGGTGTCACTTGGGCGGGATCCACGACTTTAAGACCACTAGAACCCACGGTTAATCTCACATCCATTGGCCGCATCTGCTTTCAAAGAAAGCGAGCCACTTCCTAGGTGCCAAACTTGAAGTCCGAGGAATTGGCAGGAGCCACCGTTGACGACGGTATTGGGAAATCAGAATTAGGTCCCACGGGCAAAGCGGTTGGTGGGAGACCAAAAGTACTAGGAATTCCAATATTGCTGTCCAACAAGCTAATCGGGCTAGGAATCTTGTTTCCATACATATCATAACCGTTGAATTGCCCACCGGGTTCTCGGGAGTCAGACAGCCGACCGACCTCTCGTATCGACTCAAGAGAAGATAATCATGAGCCGACACACCTGAGCCGAGTATGGGGTAGAACCATAAATATGCCGAGTAAGGGTGGAACACACCGCCGGTTGAGAAAAAGCCGTCTTGAGTCTCGGAACCGCTGGTACCTTGAGACACCGTCCCGAACAATCCGATTTCCCGAGAGCCGAGATCGACCATTCTCGCCGAACACCATACCGAACACCCCGATAACCATCCTGGATACACACCGTACCGAGGCCGGGAAAAGCCGGTTCGAAACTGAGGTCCATGCTGAAACTGTGGTATTGGAGCATTAGGAGTTGGAGAAGCAGTGAGATCAAAGAAATTCGCAGGCCGACCGTCATTTCTGCTGACACCTTGCTGGATAACCTGGCTATACCCTTGAGAATATGGGGGAATGAGTCTTCCTTGGTCACTTGCCACCACCCCGGAGAAGCTACTTGATCGATCGCGGAACATAGCTCACTAGGGGAGGCATCGTATTGTAGCTAGGGCCGGGTTGGTTGAACAGTGAAGCGGATCCGATTTCATTATGGCTATCTTCCGTAATCTCTTCGTAAGAACCCTCCTCCCGACGAAGTACCGCAATCCCTTTGGCTCTCATAGCTTCCACGAAACGATTGTGAGCCTCTTCTTCACGAGCCTTGGCATTTTGAACTAAGAGACAAGCCTCACTCTCCCGAGCTAGAGCGGCTTCCAGCATCACCCTCAATTCTTCCGTAGTCATCTCATTCAAACCCGTCTCGACCCATCCGTCACCGAGCCTCCAGGGAGCAAAAAACATCTCCATTGCCGGCCATTTCGATTCCAAACCAACCGACACCGCTTGCACACGGACCAAACGACCTCCCGAGACGGATGAGCGGACCCAACTCGCCGTAGCCGCAGTGCGAGAGATGGGTTTATAAGGTGCCGGAAGGGAAATTTTGAGTAACAGGAGAGGGAAAGAAACGGGACAGACTCGCACAAACACAAATTTATTTATGTTCAAGTATAAATTAGTCTTTTAAATCCTAAATACAGTTGGGAAAGGATAAGCCTTTATTCATGCTAACTATACCTCAAGGAAACCTAATGACGCAACGTTCGAATTACATCAAATGCTTTGTTTTGAAACATATAGTAGGTAATGATACCTAACCAAACCCTAACATCTTTATGGAACGAAGAGGTTTGTCCAAATTTCTAAGGAAATTACGCGCAAAGATAACCGGGTCTTCTCGAAGAATTTCGAAGAAAAATCCGGCATGACCTCTCGTCGGTACATGTTGGCAATGCGGCATGATCTCTCGTTTAGAACACGCCACGAGAGTGACATGTTCCCACGTGAAATCATGTTGCATTTGGCAACATGTCCACAAGGTGTGAGGTTTTGGGAGAAGGTATAAGGACCTATACTATTTTTCAAAAACAATTCATTTTGTTGTAATTAAAACATTGTATCGAAAACCAACCGTGGGTAAGGTTTAGTGTGGTGCCACCTATAACGCACTAGGGGTTTAGGTTTGATTTCAGGCGCTCAAGCGTAGGCGAATTTCATGGCCGTCCGCGATGCCGTCAATCGCACCCGAGGGTTCTAAATCTAAGTGATGTAGTGTGCGGATGACTATATTCCTTTATTTACAAAAAAGAGATTTTTTTTTATTTATTTTTTTTTAGAAAGGAAAAAAAAACAACACACACCCTCACACAGGATAAACAGGGAACAACAATCAATTGAGTCACGCTTGATCCAAGGGACTGCCCTCAAACCAGTCTTCTGAAGTTATGTTCAGTGGCCACCCTTTGTCGCGTGACACAGGACAACCAGAGACAAAAGGTGTCGCACGACCTGGATGGTCACTGAACCAGCAGCTCTTCAATCATCAAATCAGCCCCTGTTTTACCATAGCCAGAGCAACACACAAGTACTAATGCACAAGAAAGAATGGCCACAAGCACAAAGGGCTCACAAGTTCCATAATCAACAAGATGTATGAATCACAAATGATTATCAAATAATGCACACAAAATGGATGTATTGGATGTTTTGACTAAACAAAAGCTTGACCCACTCAACACTTGAAAAACAGGTTTTCAAGTGACATCCCCAGCAGAGTCGCCACTGAATGTGCGCTCGCCCGAAAAAATGTGATTTCCGGTTTAAATGAAAAGAAGGAGTCGCCACGCCGTTTTAAGAGGAAACATTGAAAACCTTTTGTTTAGAGAAAATGGGTTCGGAGGTCAGGTTACGTGTTGGGAGGAACCGAGAGTTCACCCAACACGCCTCGTCCATAGACGAGTCTTTCAATCAGAAACATCCAAGTAAATCCAAAGTGTGTGCAAATATTGATAATAAACAAAGTGTGATAAAATGCATCTTATTAATTATGGAACGAGAATTACATATTGTGAGCCCATTATTTAGGGAGGCCACATCCCTGAT
Source organism: Adenophora triphylla var. japonica (assembly GCA_022495995.1). Taxonomy (NCBI): domain Eukaryota; kingdom Viridiplantae; phylum Streptophyta; class Magnoliopsida; order Asterales; family Campanulaceae; genus Adenophora; species Adenophora triphylla. The sequence continues at coordinate 679,817 of JAFEMH010000530.1, forward strand.
ACAAACAATCTAAAACAGATTACAAAGGAAAAAGGGTCTCTGCAGATGGGTCATGTATGTCGCATGACACATCGCACCAGTGACCACATGTGTCACGTGACACAGGATCACTTGGAGACGAAGATGTCGCGTGACACATATTTGCCATCTGCAGAAACTTAACAAGATGAACACAGAATCAACAGAAGCTATACAGATCTAATCAATTAGCTGAATTACGAACGAAATACAGAAACGAAACTAAATCAACCCAGGGAGTGTGGATATGGGTAGATCCACACCCCCTTGGGGTTCAAACACCAAATCCAATCAAATGATCAACAATATAAGCTCAATTGCACTGATTATTCAGATTAAACAGAGAGATTGCGATTGGGATTCGAATCCGTATAGCTAGGATCTGATTACTGAATCCAAACAAAATTAAATGCTAGAATTAATAGAAATTAAGCAAGAGAGAGAGAGAGAGATTGAGTTTAGGGAATCGTTACCCTTGTTGCTTCCACGAATTCTATATCTAGTTAGATATAGAACCCTTCAATTCGTCACCTCTGATCTGGAAGGATTGATGCAAGGGGCTCAATTGGTGTGGCTTGAGAATTGGGTTTGGAAGGGAAGGGATTGGTTAGTTTGAAGGTAGGAGAGAGAGAGGTTTGTGTTTGGAGAGGTTCGTTACGCTGCAAATCCTGCAGAGTAACAGTAGGCTAAAGTTGGGATCCTTTTATGAGAGGGGGAGGGTCTTATTTATAGGCTTGTGATGAAGGTTGCCATTTCGCGGGAGAAATTCGATTCTTGCGTTTCTTTGAAAAACCAAATAAAACCCGGAAAAAACGGAGTCGCCACGCCATTTTTGTTTTAAGGGCCAAAACTTTGAAAAATGCCCGAGATTAGAGATTTGGGTTCGGAGGTCATGTTACACGCCGGGAAGGACGTTAGTGTGCACCCGGAATGCCTCGTAAAACGAGTCTTCCAAGCTGAAAATCATTTGTGTGTGTGTGTGTGTGTGTGTTTTGGCCAAAATAATTCGAAACTGAGGAAAGTAAAAATTGGGATGTCTTTTTAAGACTTTAAACTGATCCCATGATTTTTTGGAAGATTTTTGGATTGAGATTTGGTACTCAAAAGACCTTTTGAAGTTGAGAGTCATTTCTGCCAGAATGAAAAAGGCAGTGGACCTTTGATTTTGAAATAGATTCAAGGGCCTTAATACAATGGACTGGGATCTTGGAAAATTGCTACTGGACAGCAACTTCTCAAGAAAGAAAATATGATTTTAAGGGGGGTTTTGCATCCATGCTTGTCCCCATTTTCCTAGGTTTTGGTTAGTGATCACTTGACATTTTAGTGGTGAATCAACTATACCAAACCACCCTTGGGGTACATTAGGACTAAGCACTTCATTTGCTTGGGAAGGGGAATTTTATCCTTTGAAATCAAGATTTGGTGCTTGAAAATGGTTTTTAGGGTTTTGAAAATGCATTTGCAAGTAAATAAGAACACATTGAAGAAAATTTTGATCCTTGTAGAGGATCATCCATGGAGATGAACTTCCATGGTGATCCTCTTGGATCTAGGGTAAGAAGATGAACAACTACATTTTGTAGTTTGAAAATGCATGCATGGGTGAGAGATTTAGGGTAAGAAGAGGGAGGTTATACCTATCTTCCTTGTGTTTTTGTGTTTGTGTTTGAACTTGAGAGTGAGTGGGTTTGATTTGAGTGAGTGAAAGTTGGGAAGATTCAAGAGAAAAAGGTGACAATTCTTAGAGAATTCTCACTGTTTTCTCAAGTATTTTTGCCAAATGTTGTGAGTTGTGTTCTTCTTTTTTTTTTGTGACTGGAGGGCTCAATTTATAGCCCTCTGAAAATGACAGACTCATCCGCGCGGATAGGGTTGGTGGCGTGCACTGTTCATTAAATGCTGCTCCAGGCTTTGGACACAAGGAATATAATTCAAAAATTCCAACAGAAAATGTTTTTCAACTTGCTGTTTCGGGATTTTCTCAATTCTTTTTCTTTTTGAGATTCCTTTGAAGGTTTATCTTTAAATAGCAATGCTCATTTTGCCCTCACTTTGTTAGAAAAGTTAGGATTGTTAGGAAATGTTAGGAAATGTTAGTAATTGTTAGGAATGTTAAAACTTTCGTTAATTTTCTAACGAAAATACTAACAAGCTCAAATTGGAGCACTTACAGTAGCCCCTCGGCGACGGCGCTTTCGAAGGAAGCGGGGTCGTCGATAAGAGTAAGGCTCCATATTTGGCGGGATGATCAAGTGATCGAGTGGCTGAACCTAGCGATAGGCTACCTACGTATCCCGAGTGGGAATCAAGCCAGCCGTAGTTCGGGTCTTTGACCCTGAAGATGATGGCGTTTTAGGTGCCTCGCACCTGATGAGCGAGTTCTACAGTCGGTTGCTGGAGAGAAACTCTGTTGGGGATAAGAGATGACCGTTTTCGGTCGGAGGGCTATCTGCTCTGCTGGGGATATGAATGACCATTTTCGTTCTGATGGCTATCCGCTCTGCTGGGGATAGGAATGACCATTTTTGGTCTGGTGGCTATCCGCTCTGCTGGGGATAGGAATGACCATTTTCGGTCTGATGGCTATCTGCTCTGTTGGGGATGATTGCGATTTATCGCTTTCCTAGTGTTGTGAGTGATAGCGTCTTAGGTGCCTCGAACCTTGATGATGGCGTCTTCGGTGCCTCGGACCTTGGAAATGGCATTTTAGGTGCCTCGAACCTTGATGATGGCATTTTAGGTGCCTCGAGCCTTGAAGATGGCGTTTTAGGTGCCTCGAACCTTAGAGATGGCGTTTTAGGTGCCTCGAACCTTGATGATGGCATTTTAGGTGCCTCGAGCCTTGAAGATGGCGGTTTATGTGCCTCAAACCTTGATGATGGCATTTTGGGTGCCTTGGACCTTGATTGTGAAATGGCCTTTCGGTGGACTTTGTCTGCTGCCGAAGGAGAGGGTGACCGTTTTGGTCGAGGGGCTGGATCTAATGATAGGCTACCTACGTATCCCTAGTGGGAATCAAGCCCTTTCGTAGTTCGAAATCTACTCGAGATTCCGTTGGCTTTTGGGATTCCGTTAGCTTCGCTGGGGATTTCGCTAGCCTTTGCTGGGGAAAAATCAGACGTATTCGTCGGGGAAATCGGCCTTACGTTTTACTGCCGGGGAATGATTTTGATGAAAGAAACGGGATTCCGTTAACTTTCTCGGAGAGATCGGTCTTACGTTTGACTGCCGTTGATGATTTTGATGAAAGAAACGGGATTCCGTTATCTTTCCCGGAGAAATCGGACTTACGTTTTACTGACGGGGAATGATTTTGGTGAAAGAAACGGGATCTCGTTATCTTTCTCGGGAAGATCGGACTTACGTTTTACTGCCGGTGATGATTTTGATGAAAGACACGGGATCTCGTTATCTTTCTCGGGAAGATTGGTCTTACGTTTGACTGCCGGGGAATAATTTTGATGAAAGATACGGGATCCCGTTATCTTTCTCGGAGAGATCGGTCTTACGTTTGACTACCGTTTGATGATTTTGATGAAAGATACGGGATCTCATTATCTTTCTCGGGGAAATCGGTCTTACGTTTGACTGCCGTTTGATGATTTTGATGAAAGATACGGGATCTCGTTATCTTTCTCAGGGAGATCGGTCTTACGTTTTACTGCCGGGGAATAATTTTGATGAAAGATACGGGATCTCGTTATCTTTCTCGGGGAGATCGATCTTACGTTTGACTGTCGGGGAATAATTTTGATGAAAGATACGGGATTCCGTTATCTTTCTCAGGGAGATCGGTCTTACGTTTGACTGCCGGGGAATAATTTTGATGAAAGATACGGGATCCCGTTATCTTTCTCGGGAAAATCGGTCTTACGTTTGACTGCCGGGGAATAATTTTGATGAAAGATACGGGATCCCGTTATCTTTCTCGGGGAGATCGGTCTTACGTTTGACTGCCGGGAATGAGTTCCTTGAAAGGGGGTTGACTTGGGTTCACTTTGGTTAACTTTGGTTAACTTTGTCAAGTTTGGGACTAAACTGCAGAGTCCCGGATTTTTAAAGGGCAAAAGGGTCATTTTGACCCTTGCAACCCTATCCGCGCGGATGGGAGCGTGTTCTGACAGGTTTTAAAGAGGGCCAACGCCCCTTCTTCTCCTTCAGTCCCTTTTTTGAATTTTCGAGAGCAGAGAGAGAGAGAAACCGAGAGAAACCGCCATTGTTGCCCACGGAGCTTCAAAATTATTCCGTTTTTCTTCGATTTTCAAGCAATGGAACACGGGGAAGGTGCTTTTCAAGGCCAAGGACGTGGCCCGGTAGCGGAGAGACGATTGGAGCTCGTCCGAATGAGGAGGCACTATACTCTTTCGCAATCGATTGCGGAGGAGCCATACCCCGATGCTTGGCAACATTGGGCCACCGATCCGAGTCTCCGAACGGTATACTTCGAATCCTTTTGATCCCTTTGTCGATTTTTGCTTGAAATTGATTTTTGGGTGATTTTTTTTTTTTTTTTGAAAATTATGCAATGTTCATGGCCTTGGATTTTGATTTTGATGCTTTGCATGTTGTAATGAGTATATGGGTAACTCAAAATGTGCATTTTGCTTGGAAAAAGAATTGGCATTTTCGCCATTTTTTTTTGAAATATGAGACTATGATGAATGATTTCCCGAATTTTGGGACGGACTTCTTTTGTTGCAATGTAGGATTCTTGCAATGATGATTTTTTTTGTAATGAGATGATGATTCCATGAATGACATGTATGCATGTTATTTTATGAAAATGGGACGGAGTTTTTGCTTCCGTTGACTCCTTGTGTGAATGTATGAATGTAGGATTTTTTTTTTTTGAAATGACGGATGATATGCATGTTATGAATGCATTTTTTTTTTGAGAGTGTGATTTTTTTATGAAAAGTGGGACGGATTTTTCGTTCCCCTTTGATTGAATGAATGACTTGAAAGATTGTTTATGTATGCTATTTCACGGAGTTTTTTTTTTTTTTTTTGCTTCCGCTGAATGAATGTATGCATGTTTTATGAAAAATGGGACGGAGTTTTTGCTTCCGTTGACTCCTTGTATGAATTTTTTTTTTATGTATGAATGAATGTTGATTGGGATTTGGTGAAAACTGCTTCTTTTTTGAGAAAAATGGGGCTGGGTTCATTGCATGCCGTTATGCTGCCGAATTTTCTTCAAAACTTTTGTGTTGCATGATGCATGTATATGCTTTCTTTTTTTTGTGCAAATGCAAATGCAAATTTTTTTTTTGACATTTTCTCTCTTTTTTTTTTATTGCAGGGCGGAAACAACTACGTTACGGAGCAGCTGAACAAGATGAAGACTCGAGGATCGGTGGAGTCTGTAGTTGACTTGTGGGACCGGCTTCCGAATGCGGGCCGAGGAGCTTTGCCGAGTCCGAGAACTGAGTTGTTGTTGAGACCGGGCTTTGGGAGTTCATTGAGTGCTTGAGGGGATTGGTCAAGTTCCCTAAGAGCAAGGGCTCGATGTTTGCTTTGGCGCGACCTTTGGTGGGATGCGACCCACACATTTCACTTCTTCTGGGGCGAGGCTACGGTTACGCCTTCTGACTATGCTGCGATCACGGGTCTGTCCTATAATGGACGCAGCATTGAGTGGCGGGATGGCTACAGCGACGCGGACTGCGGGCTCTTCTCAGGATTTTCCCCTATTTCCAAAAAGGGGATGGGGATGGAGTATGCCGTGGTGTATGGGAAGATTGTGGAGACCATTGTGAGCTACGAGGCCGGGAGGAGAGGATAGGCGGCGAAGCATTGCTAGGGCCTTCTTATGGTTTGCTTTTTCGAGCACTCTTTTTGGACATGCTGAGGGGACGGCAGTCTTTGCCTTGTTGAGGTCCTTGGAGGATGTGGAGATGGCTGAAGATGTCTCTTGGGGAGAGGCCGGGCTGGCAGAGCTTTACTTTGCTCTTGATAGATACAGCCGGAAGGCTGTGAGCTCCTTCTACAGCTTCGAGTTTGCTCTGGCGACAGCCGGCGGAGTACGTCGGGGCGTATCCGGCCATGCGCTCCTGGTCCAAGCATGCCCGAGAGAAGATAAGCTCCAGGGGGCGTACGACTCTCAGATACGCGGATTGCCTTCCTTTGACGGAGGCTGAGACGGATGAGAGGATGATATTCTATCCCTGGGATCGTTTTGAGGTGGCGCAGCTGAAAGGCGCTGAGATTTGGACCGTGCAGCGGAGGATTCTGAGAGGTCTGACCTGCGATGTCTATTACCTGGGAGAGAGGGTGACGCGCCAGCATGGCGTGAACTCGCCTTTGATGACACCGGTGGAGCCTCCCGTCGATATGATGCACCCGAGTGATAGATCTGCGACCTGGGATGATTATCGAGCCGGCCAGCACTTCTCGGCATTTGTGGCGATTGAGCCGTACCCCGTATTTATTTTGAGGAGGCTGAGGACGCCCCAGGTTCTGGATAGAGAGGGGTTTGGGATCCCGCGGTACCCTCGGACGGATTTTTCATATGTCCAGGATGGGGTCCGATTGAGGGTGCAGATCCCTCAGCCTGAGCGGCTTCCACGAGCTTTTCGGCCTCGTCCAGTATGAAGGTATGGCTTCTCCTTCCCACCTTTCTTTTTTTTGCTTTTGTCTTTTCTTTTCTTTCCCGTCATCATTTTTCGCTTCAACCTGTTTCGACGCTTTTGCTTTCGTGCGCTTTTCGGAGGTGGTCGTTGAGAAGCCGACGAAACAAGTGATCGGGGCTAAGAGATTTATCGGGAGGATGGTTGCTTGTGGGGCTCCTCGGGCTAGAGTGAGGCGACCACGGCCGGCGCCCGTCTCGGGCGGAGGCTTCTCCTATTCGTTCGTAGACTTCTTCCGAGACTCCTCTTTCTCCTCTCCTTGATCCCCGCGCGGTGCCGCTTCGGATCATGTCATTCTCGGGATCCACATGGGCGGGGACACGTTTGGCGGATGGTGGGTCGTCTTCGTACGTCCAGAGTCCGACGCCTTCACCTTCGGATATGATTTTTCAAGCGAGATCTTGGCTTGCCCTATCGTAGCGTGCCGGTTGGTCCCAGATGAGCCTTCTTCCGGGGACGAGGACGATGATTCCGAGCCCGGGATCTTCATGGTTCCCGAGGAGGCGGGCCCGAGTCGCAAGAGGGACCGGGGGCGTACGTGGGCGCTAGGGATTCCGATTGATTTCTTTTTTTTTTTTTTTTAGACTCGATTTTTCTGAGGTTGAGATTTGTGACTGGGATTGAGATTTGTACAGCTTATTTATTTTTTTGCACCTTTTTTTTTTTGATGTAATAATTTAGGATTATTGTTACCTACTTTTTTTTTTATTTGATTTTTTTTTTTTGCACACTCCCTTTATTTTTGGAATGTAATAGTTTAGGATTTTATTTTTATGAATGCAATGCTGTTGAGTTTTACGGGTCCATGCGCAGCGGAATTAAGCATTAAAACATAAAACCCAAGAAGCCCTAGGATCCGTTCTATACAATTAATTTAAATTCCTATGAGATAGAATTAAACCAACCTTGAAACGCTTTCCGGTCTTGAGCTATCGAACGATTTTGATTATGTGATATCGAATCACAAACTTCGTTCTTCAACTTGCTTGAACTTTAGGCCTTGATCGATGAACGAGCGAAGACCCTCTTTTGGTATCCACACCTTTGAATGAATCCAAGAACAATTTCTTGATGATTGCTAGATCTAAACCTTGAAGAATATTGAGAGTATTTTGTTGTGAATTTTGATTGAAAATTTCGGCTAGCTTCTAGGTCTGACAGAACCCTTGTATTTATACTACAATAGTAAGAATACTTCTCCTAATCGTATTAGGAGAGACAGTGTCAAAAACGCGTACATGCTCGATATGTCGCGCGGTATATTAAGCCATTGGCTTAATATGTCGCGCGGTATATATAGCCGATACGTAAAACTCTCAACTATTCTTCCTCCGGTTTAACCAATTCATTCTAGTTGTGTGTGACCCAATAGGATTACATTATGTTGGCAATGAGTTCGATCATATCGAACCTCATAAGACATAAGCGGACTCTAGCAAGCCATTATGTCTACCCAAATAATGTAACGTAAGAGTTCACGTTTCCAATGGTGTACTTCCATTTATCCCTTTGTCTCACGATGTTATATTGAACACAAGTCATGGTCCTTGTCAACTTGTTATTGTTCAATGCTTTCTCGATTCTTGAGTATAATGATAATTCCAATCATATTGGGGTACGGCCATACACTTTCATCATTATCACTCATCGAGGGGCCCAAGCATAACATCTCTCTTCCGAGGGACAAATTCCTTCTTGACTTATCATCCTTCCCATCATGAATCCGATCATGCCAATGATAGTCTTTATAGATATCGTGTTAAGATATCGTTTGACTAAAATCAAACATGACTTTCATCATATGTAAGGTTACGATAATCTTAGGTCTAGGAAATAAATGAAGTAACCGTATGAGATTTAAGTATGACATTTGACCATGACATAAATCTCATGCGGGTCATGTCCAAATACTTGTTCTCTAACAAGTACCCATAATTTCAATGTGCATCTCTTATGCATATAATCATCACATGATTATCCATTGACAATTATACTAATTTATTCTCTTAATAATTAGGACAGAGATTATTATAAACAAATATACAAAACATATAATAATCAAATAATAAACATCTCATATAATAATAAATAATGTCAACACATAAGTCTATCAATCATAGGCCTAGTGGCATAACACCAACAGCCTCCCACTTGCACTAGGCCCAATCTACCATGTATCGAATACCCATGGACCTAACATGACCATCAGGTTTAGCGTGCGGGAGAGCCTTAGTTAATGGGTCCGCCACGTTGTCATCGTGTCTACTCGCATATCTTAACGTCTTCCCTTTCACATATCTCACGGATAATGTGGAAACGTCGAAGTATGTGTTTGGATCTCTCGTGTGATCTTGGTTCCTTTGCTTGTGCAATGGCACCATTGTTATCACAAGAAAGTTCAATAGGGTCTCGATGCTTGGAACGACTTCCAAATCACTAATGAACTTCTTGATCCAAACCGCTTCCTTAGCCGCATCGGATGCCGCTATGTACTCGCCTTCGGTTGTAGAATCGCCGACGGTACTTTGCTTGGAACTTTTCCAACTCACAAAGCTCCTCCATTAAGCGTAAACAAAAATCCAGATCGCGATCTGAAATCATCTTTGTCGGTTTGGAAGCTAGCATCCGCGTAGCCTTTTACTACAAGATCTTCTTCCATTCCTCCAAAGACCAAGAATACATCCTTAGTTCTTCGTAAGTACTTAAGGATATTCTTGATCGCTATCCAATGTGGTTCGCCGATCCGATTGGTACCTACTCGTCATGCTTAGAGCACACGAGATGTCGGGTCTAGTACATAACATAAAGCATACATGATAGACCCAATTGCCGAAGCATATGGAATACCATTCATTCTCTTTCGCTCATCATTAGTCTTAGGACTTTGATTCTTGCTAAGAGATATACCATGCAACATTGGCAAGTTTCCTCTTTTAGAATTTTCCATTTGGAATCTTCTAAGGACTTTGTCAATGTAAGTATTTTGACTTAAACCAATCATCCTCTTAGATCTATCTCTATAAATCTTGATACCAAGGATATATGCGGCTTCGCCCATATCTTTCATTGAAAAGCACTTTCCCAACCAAGACTTGACAGCCTCTAGTGCAGAACGTCATTTCCAATGAGTAAGATATCGTCGACATACAACACTAAAAATAGTGCCACGCTCCCACTAATTTTCTTGTATACACAAGGTTCATCTTCGTTCTTGATAAAACCAAACTCCTTGATTGCTTCATCAAAACGTAGATTCCAACTCCTTGAAGCTTGCTTCAATCCATAAATGGATTTCGCAACTTACACACCTTGTTAGAATTTTCTCGATCGACAAAACCTTCGTGTTGTATCATGTATACATCCTCAAGTAACTTCCCATTAAGGAAAGCCGTTTTGACATCCATTTGCCATATCTCATAGTCATAATATGCGGCTATGGCAAGTAAAATTCTAATAGACTTAAGCATAGCTACGTGCGAAAAGGTTTCATCATAGTCAATGCCATGAGTCCGCCTATATCCCTTAGCTACTAGCCTAGCCTTATAGGTGTGCACCTTCCCATCCATGTCGGTCTTCTTCTTGAAAACCCATTTGCACCCTATGGTTTTTACACCTTCGGGTGGATCAATCAAGTTCCAAACTTGATTATCGCCTATGGATTGTAATTCGGACTTCATGGCTTCTTGCCATTTTTCCGAATCCGAGCGGACATCGCTTCGATAGCAAGTGGGTTCATCATTTTCGATTAACTCCACTTCATCACTTTCCGTAACGAGAAATCCATATCTCTCGGGTTCGGATCGAGACCTACCACTTCGGCGAGGAACTTGTGCATCTTGAACCGGTTCCACAACGGTTTGTGAACTTGGTTCGCTTTCTACCATTGGTTCAATGTTGTTTTCGGGTTCTCGAACTTCTTCGAGATCTATTTTACTCCCACTCGGTTCCTTTGCGAAGAAACTCTTTTTCTAAGAAAGTACCATTTCGAGCAACAAACACTTTGTTCTCGTTTCGGTTGTAGAAATAGTATCCTTTGGTTTCCTTAGTATATCCCACGAAAACACATTTATTAGATTTAGGTGCTAGCTTGTCGGAAGTTAACTTCTTGACATATGCATCGCAACCCCAAATCTTCATGAAAGACAAACTAGGTTTTCTTCCATGCCACATCTCATATGGGGTCTTTTGAACCGATTTGGTAGGAACTCGTTTATAGTGAAAGCAGCAGCTTTCTAGTGCATGTCCCCAAAAGGATAAAGGAAGCTCAACTTGACTCATCATAGAACGAACCATGTCCAACAAAGTTCTATTCCTCCTTTCGCACACACCATTCCATTGTGGTGTTCCAGTGGAGAGAGTTCGAAATGATTCCACAACTCTTAAGATGATCACAAATTCTTGGCTCAAATATTCACCACCTCGATCGGATCGAAGTACCTTAATAGTTTTGCCAAGTTGATTTTGCACCTCATTTTGAAATATTCGAAATATCTCAAACGATTCACTTTTATGTTTCATTAGATAAACATATCCAAATCTACTATAATCATCATGAATGTTATGAAGTACCGAAATCCTCCCCTAGCATCGCTACCATAGGCCCACATACATCGGTATGTATGAGTCCTAATAAGTCGCCCGCCCTTTCACCGGTTTTGGTAAATGGGTCCTTGGTCATCTTGCCAAGTAAACAAGACTCGCATGTCTCATATGATTCATAATCATGCGAGTCCAAAATCCATCTTTGTGGAGTTTAGAAATGCGTTTTCGTTTATGTGGCCAAGACGACAATGCCATAAGTAAGTGTGGTTTACATCATTGGGTTTAGATTTCTTGTTAATGTTATAGACATCATTATCACGATTTTCAATATCAAGAATATAAAGGCCATTGAATGAAACAAAGAAGACAATAATGCATATCACTCTTGTGAATAGAAAATTTCTTATCACATATAAGAAAATTAAAACCTTCATTATCCAAACATGAAATCGAAATAATATTCCTACTTAAAGTCCGGAACGTAATAACAATTGTTCAAAACAAGTATTAGTCCACTAGGTAAAGTAACTTCATAAGTTCCTACGGCTAATGCAAAGCAACTCTTGCTCCATTCCCCACACGTAGGTCCACTTCACCTTCCTTAAGCATCCTTCTCGTTCTTTAGACCCCGCACATTTAAACAAATGTGAGTTCCACATCCGGTATCCAATACCCAAGAACTAGAAGTAGATAGGAATATATCTATAACAAAGATACCCGAAGTTGAAGCAACTCCTTTGCTCTTCTTCTGCTTCCTTGTATTTTGCGCAGCTTTCTCCTCCAATGTCCAATCTCATTGCAATGGAAGCAGATCAAGGCCCTCTTGGGACTTAGGCTTAGCCTCTTTAGGCTTGGAAGCCTCTTTGGGCTTGGCAACCTTTGCCTTAGGATTAGCAACCTTTGCTTTTCCTTTACCCTTGAACCCTTTCCCCTTGTTAACCATTAGCACTTGATCGGTTTTCTTCTCGACAATATTGGTTTCCGCAAAGAGTCAACATTTGAACTAACTCGGAAAGGTTTCTATTCATTCCACCCATGTTATAGTGCATTATGAAATGACTAAAACTTTTAGGTAATGAATTCAATATTATGTCGGTAGCCAACTCTTGGCTAATTGGAAAACCGAGCCTTTCAAGATGCTCAATGTGGCCCTTTAACTTGAGAGCATGGGGACCAACAAATTGTCCTTCACTCATCTTGCATGAGGTCAAGGCCGCAACCGTGTTGTACCTTTCTTGCCTAGCTTGAACTTGGAACATTTCCATCGCCCGATTGTTTAAGTCGATCGTCCCCAAGTGCTCAAGATTCTTCTCGAAGACTCTTGCACATGGCGGAGAGCATAAGGCAACCAACATCTCAGAGTCACGCTTGTGCTTCGATATTGTTCCCTTATTGCCCTAGCAAAGATTGGCAAAGCAGGTTCGGGTGGAACAGTTCAAGGAGAACGCATGCTTTCTCCTCTTGTTTGAGAACAATTCTCAAACTACGGATCCAATCCATATAGTTTGTACCATTCTCTTCCAACTTTTCCTTCTCAAGGACAAGATCGCAGTGAAAAGTGATTATTGTTTGATGCCATTTATTCTACAAAAGATATACATAAAATATGAACACATATAAGTAAACATATCATATGAGAAGTATAGTGCATTTAAATAAATGCTCCCACTAAATTATACACCTTCAAATGCAAATAAGCATAATATACATTTAATGGGCTAAGATCCAACTTTAATTCAATTTCAAGTTTGCTATGGCAAACCGCTCAAAATTAAATTAATTAGGTAGAAAACATCAATCATATCACATATATGACTCTTAGATCTTTTATGAGATCAATTCAAGACATCATATGTCTAGGCATATTTTAATCTCATCTTATGCCTTGGGTCCAAAACCATTTTGATAACCCAATTAAGTTCATTCACTTTAAAACGTATAGGAACCACCATTTCCTCATCTTGCTCGCATTCGAATAGAATCAAAGCACCTTGCTATGGCAAGCCCACCCAAAACTATCCGAATGGTCTCAAGTGTTTTTAATCATGAATTGGCATAAAGAACTTAAAAGTTAAATGAAGGTTCTTTAAAGGTAGATTATAAGCATGTCGTAAAGATAGTCAAAATCATGCACTGTAAGTTCCCAGAAGATAGGTGAGCCACAAGGACTTCTTAAGTACCAACTCTTCCTTTGACGTAACTCTCCTAGACATGCATAATTAGAAATCAACTACGATTAGGCAACATAATCCCTACCTTTTATAAACAATCGCTTCCTTTTAAATTTCGCGTATTTATGACTTGTTTCCATAAACAATCATAAGATCCAAAATTTACAATGTCTAAATCTAAACATATTAGGAAACTAAATATCATGTTTCAACTAAACATCTATTTAAAAAAAATTCTTAACATGTAAGAACAAATAAAACATGCATCGCAATAATTATTAAAATCATATTTTAATCAATTAATCATGCATATCAATGAATCAATCTAGCATGGACTTATAAACTCAATTTTATAACATCCAGTTTTCATATACATTGCAATAATTATTAAAATCACATTTTAATCAATTAATCATGTATATCAATGAATCAATCTATCGCGGACTTATAAAACTCAATTTTATAACATCCAGATTTTCATATGAACATATCGATTGTAAACACAATCACAGTAATAGCGTAAAAATTGAACAAACCGATTCGCCGCTTGGCTTATTATGTCGCGTGACAACATCGCCCGAGGCTTGATATGTCGCGCGACCTAACAGCCGCTTAACCCGAATTCCACATGGCTCAATATGTCGCGCGACCAAAGTAGCCGTGTTACAGGAATTTCCGCATTCGAACCAATACAGATACATGTAATTAAATCACGTAAAACATCCTTTTTACAGATTTAATTCAAAGATAATTCGAAAACGATTTTCACATTGTTTCACATAAACAATTAAAAATTCTATCGCATACAAAACATGCAATAAGCATATAAACAATTTATATCTTAAATCTAGCATGTTAATTCAAACTTAACCATACGAACGGGGCTCTGATACCACTGTTGGATTTTACGGGTCCATGCGCGGCGGAATTAAGCATTAAAACATAAAACCCAAGAAGCCCTAGGATCCGTTCTATACAATTAATTTAAATTCCTATGAGATAGAATTAAACCAACCTTGAAACGCTTTCCGGTCTTGAGCTATCGAACGATTTTGATTATGTGATATCGAATCACAAACTTCGTTCTTCAACTTGCTTGAACTTTAGGCCTTGATCGATGAACGAGCGAAGACCCTCTTTTGGTATCCACACCTTTGAATGAATCCAAGAACAATTTCTTGATGATTGCTAGATCTAAACCTTGAAGAATATTGAGAGTATTTTGTTGTGAATTTTGATTGAAAATTTCGGCTAGCTTCTAGGTCCGATGTAACCCTTGTATTTATACTACAATAGTAAGAATACTTCTCCTAATCGTATTAGGAGAGACAGTCATCAAAAACGCGTACAGCACGATATGTCGCGCGGTATATTAAGCCATTGGCTTAATATGTCGCGCGATATATATAGCCGTATACGTAAACTCTCAACTATTCTTCCTCCGCTTAACCAATTCATTCTAGTTGTGTGTGACTCCAATAGGATTACATTATGTTGGCAATGAGTTCGATCATATCGAACCTCATAAGACATAAGCGGACTCTAGCAAGCCATTATGTCTACCCAAATAATGTAACGTAAGAGTTCACGTTTCCAATGGTGTACTTCCATTTATCCCTTTGTCTCACGATGTTATATTGAACACAAGTCATGGTCCTTGTCAACTTGTTATTGTTCAATGCTTTCTCGATTCTTGAGTATAATGATAATTCCAATCATATTGGGGTACGGCCATACACTTTCATCATTATCACTCATCGAGGGGCCCAAGCATAACATCTCTCTTCCGAGGGACAAATTCCTTCTTGACTTATCATCCTTCCCATCATGAATCCGATCATGCCAATGATAGTCTTTATAGATATCGTGTTAAGATATCGTTTGACTAAAATCAAACATGACTTTCATCATATGTAAGGTTACGATAATCTTAGGTCTAGGAAATAAATGAAGTAACCGTATGAGATTTAAGTATGACATTTGACCATGACATAAATCTCATGCGGGTCATGTCCAGTCACTTGTTCTCTAACAAGTACCCATAATTTCAATGTGCATCTCTTATGCATATAATCATCACATGATTATCCATTGACAATTATACTAATTTATTCTCTTAATAATTAGGGACAGAGATTATTATAAACAAATATACAAAACATATAATAATCAAATAATAAACATCTCATATAATAATAAATAATGTCAACACATAAGTCTATCAATCATAGGCCTAGGGCATAACACCAACAGTCTCCCACATGCACTAGGCCCAATCTACCATGTATCGAATACCCATGGACCTAACATGACCATCATGTTATGCTTCCGGGGCTTTCTCAGTCCAGCTTCTATATTCCGTCCTTGGTTCTGAGACAGTTCGGCTTGGAGCAGGTTCCTTTGGAGTACTTTGATGATATAGCCACCAGGGTGGTGGCTTCCGCTTCTATGGATGATCCTTCGGTGTTTTCCTTTCTGTCCCGAGCATGGAGGTATGACGTGTTTCCTCCTCGGGTTATCCTCAGGCGTCCGAGACCTGTGTTCCTGACCACTTGGTACCTGGATTGGTACGAGAGGCATTTGGGAGAGACTCAGATGGCTATGTTGAGGCGGCGTGAGGCCATTGTGGGTGCGGAGGACCTGACAGTTTCTGAGAGGAGGAGGGCCGAGGCGAGGGCCAACCCTCTGAGAGATGACGCTAGGGCTACCAAGGCCCTGACAGAGGCTGGTCTGATAGATCCTGTTCCTGTACCAGAGCTTGGTAGGAGGAAGACCGACATTTTTCCTGTTCAGAAGAAGAAGACTCGAAGGGGGAAGAAAAGGGGAGAGGCCAGTACGAGTGGCTTGGAGTGACCTTGAGGTTTCCGAGTATCCCTTTCTTGTCATGGCAGACACATTAGTTTGATTATGTATCTTATTTTCTTTTAGCAGGTTGCCAGTTGTAGGAATGAATCGGGCTTAGACTCGTCAAAAAGTTTTTAACTTGTAATGAATATTTGAATTGCTTCAGAGTTTTTCGAGACCCTTTCATGGTCTGATCAATTGTATTGATGTCAAAGTATGACTTTTATTTGTGTTTTAGACCGAACCGTTTCAGGCTGCCTACGTTCCCCTCATTTTGAGGAACTCAGGTCTTCGTAGTTCAACCTGGTCGATTTTGTTGTTGTTTTTTTTTTTTTTTTTTTTTTTTTTTGGTTTTTTTTTTGTTTTTTTTTTGTTTTTTTGTTTTTTTTGTTTTTTTTTTTTGTGCAACCTCGTTTTTTACCTAGGCCGCCCTTTTCGGGTTTTCAACCTAGTCGGGTATTACTCTTTTAGCACTCTTTTCTTCTTTTTTTGACTCGGTGTTTTACGCGTAGTATCTGCGCGGCCTTGTCACCATTCACTGGGTGTACAAAGGGATTCCCGTCGAGGTCTGCAAGTTGCATGGCTCCTCCGGAGAATATTTTCTGGACGACATATGGTCCAACCCAGACAGGCTCCCATTTTCCAAGCGGGTTGATGCGGACCGGGGGCTTTTCTTTCAAAACGAGATCACCTTCTCGAATCTCCCGATGCTTTACTTTCTTGTCCAAGGCTCTGGCCATTCTCCCTTGGTAGGCTCGGATGTGTTCCATTGCTTTCAATCGGCGCTCATCTAGCAGGGCCAATTCATCATGGCGACTCTGGAGCCATTCGACCTCGTTGATCTGGCTTTCCAAGAGCACACACTGAGTGAGGGATTTCTAGCTCGATTGGGAGTACGGCTTCCATTCCGTATGTGAGGGCAAACGGTGTTTCCCGCTGCCGTTCGACCGATGTCTCGTAGCCCCGCAGTGCCAGGTGTAACTTATCGGGCCAATCTCCGCCCGCACAGCCATTTTCCTGATGATGTTTTCCAAATTCTTGTTTGCTGCCTCGACGGCTCTGTTGGTTTGAGGCCCGTAAGGAGATGACTTGTGACGGGTTATTCGAATTCCGCCAAGACCTTTCACATTCCCCTTCGAAGTGGGATCCATTATCTGAGATGATCTCGGCTGGCAACCCGTATCGGCATATGATGTTCTCTTTGATGAAGAGGGCTACTTTTCTTGAGTTGAGGATTTTGTAGGATTTTGCTTCAACCCATTTGGTGAAATAGTCCACGGCTACCAGGACGAACTCGTGGCCGTTACTGCCTGATGGTGTGATTTTTGCCTATGACATCAATTCCCCAAGTGACGAAAGGCCAAGGGGTTGTCATGCAAGATAACTCGTGAGGAGGCAAGTGATTAAGATTTGAGTATCGCCGACATTTGTCGCAGCCTTTTGACGAACCGGATGCGATCGGCTTCCATGGAGATCCAAAAGTACCCCATTCTCGCATGATTTGCATCGAGCTCGAGCATTCATGTGAGGGCCGCAGTACCACCATGTATTTCTTTCATGAGTTCGGTAGCCTCTTGTTTGCCGATACATCGCAGAGGGGGCCTTGATAACGCTTCTTGTATAACATGTTTCCCAAAAGAACATAATGGGAGGCGAGCCGCTGTGGCCGAGAGACTTTTCGCTTTGATTCCTTCTTTATATTCCCCATCTTCATTTTTGAAGGAGGCTTCTCCGTTCTTAAGGTACCGATAGATCCGAGTGTACTGTGGATCACCGGCTGTTCGGCTTCGCTTCGATTTCAAAGCAATAAGCGGGATTTTCTCTTCTCCCGACTCGAATGGTTTGACGGACTTCCTTCGGGTATTTCAACGAGGGAGGCTAGCGTTGCTGCAGCATCCGCAACTGTTGCGATCTCTCGGGCAAGTAATGAAAGCTTATCTCCTTGAATTAAGTTACTAGCTCTTCCATGTAAGTGTGATATTTCTCGTAGACCCTGGTCCACGGTCTTCCATTTGTTAGAGACCTGATTGATGATGAGGGCGTAGTCACCATACACCTCCAATTCCTTGATATTTCTTTCAAGGGCGGCTTCCAACCCGGCTATGCAAGCTTCATATTCGGCAGCCGTTGTTGGTGACTTCGAAGTTCAACCTTATCAGCTATGGGGGTGTGTTCGTCGGCAGGATCGACCGTAAGCATTCCTATTCCGTTCCCCTTTTGTTTGACGCCCGTCGAAGAAGAGTTGCCGCCGATTTTCTCCTTCTAAAGCAAAGATTCCATCATCGGGAAATTGAGGTTCAGTGTCCCTCGACTCATCACTTGGGAAATCGGCCAAATGTTCCGCCATTATGCGTCCTTTTACTGATTTCCTTGAAACATAAGTGATGTTGTATTCACCAAAAAGAATGACCATTTTGCCAACCTCATAGAGATGGAAGGCTTGTCAAACAGTATATTTGATGGGGTCTATCCTTGAGACGAGATGTATCGGGTGAGACCGCATGTAGTGTTTCAACTTTCCCACTACCCGCACCAAACCTCGCGCAAGTCTTTTCGCAAAGCGTAGTAATTGAGTTCGCTTCCTTGGAGCTTTCGCTACGAAATAGATGGCGTTTTCGACCTTGGAATCTTTCTTCTCTTGAGCTAGCATAGCCCCAATTGCCGTATCCGTGATGCTTAGGTATAGCAAGAGTGGCTTTTGCCGATGTGGTGGGCAAAGAATCTGGGGATTCACGAGGTATGCCTTGATCTGTTCAAAAGCGAGCCGACATTCCGGGAGTCCATTCTGTAGGCATTTTTCTTCATCAACTTGAAGATCGGCTCGTAGATCGAGGTCACCGATTTACAAAGCGGCTTATGTATTGCAGCTTCCCATGAAGGATTTCACTTCGTCGTTGTCCTGGTGGCTTCATTTCAACTATCGCCTTGATTTTCCGAGGATCTACTTCGATCCCCGTTCGTCACCATATATCCTAGCACCTTGCCTCGTCTTACACCGAAGGTGCATTTGGCCGGATTCAGCCTCATGCCGTGGTCTCTGAGGCGGCCGAAGAATTTTCTCAAATCAACAAAGTGTTGGCCATCCGATCCTCCGGAGTGTATTATCATGTCGTCCACATAGACCTCAATTTCTTTGTGGATCATGTCATGGAACAGAGCCGTAGCCGCCCTCTCGGTACGTAGCCCCAAAGCATTCTTTAGTCCGAACGGCATGACCATGTAGCAAGAGGTGCCCCAAGGGGTTGTGAAGGCCGTTTTGGCTTGATCCTCTTCTCGCCATTTTGATTTGGTTGTAACCGGCAAAACCGTCGACGAAGGATTTAACTTCATGGTTGGCCGTGGAATCTACCAAAATGTCGATGTTGTGGGGAAATCGTCTTTGACCGGCTTTGTTCAAGTCTCTCGAAATCTACGCAAAGACCGGATCTTTCCGTTGGCCTTGGTCACCGTTACTATGTTGGAAAGCCATGTAGGATATTCAATGACCCCGATGAACCCCGCCCGAGCATCTTTTCTATCTCCTCCTTCACTTGTAGGGACCATTCGGGCTTAATTCTTCTTAGCTTCGCTTTACCGGCTTGACTTCCGGGTCGAGCGGTATTCGGTGCTCAACTATGGAAGGATCGAGGCCCGGCATATCTTTATAGGACCATGCGAACACATCCACGAATTCTTTTAGCAGCTCAATTAGGGCATCCCTTTCGGTCCCTTCAAGAAACTACCAATCTGCGTCTCTTTAGGCTCTTCCGCAGCTCCCAAATTCACACTCGTCAAAATCTCTTCGGCAGCTTGGGCTCGATTTTCCTCTTCCTGACAACCCGCTTAAAGATTTCTTTGATATATTGTTCATTTAATGTGTCCGCTTCTTCATCTAGTGAATCGTTATTAACTGTTTTAGATTATTAGTTAATTCATCATTAGTTAAAGTGGCAATTAAGGGATACCGTAAAGGTTCATCATTTCATTGAGAATAAAAGGGAATACAAGATTGGCTACAATTTCGTGGTCTTCGTGCGTGAGGCCATCGGACGACTCGGAAGACTCAAACTCAACAATGAGAGACTCAGTAGGACTTTACAAAGGTTGACACAAAGGGACTGGGACCAATCCAAGTTTGGTGATCATTTCTTCTTTGGTCGCGGACGGGCCCGAGAGAGTTTCCCAATTCTTTAGCGGCATTGCCGTCGGAGGCCTCATGACTCGGGGCCGTCTCGTTTCGTCCTCCTTCCTCGCCGTTGCTATCATCTCTTTGTCTCGAACCGTAATCAATTGTGTTTGGCGTCCGAAAACCGAGCATGTGGATGTAGGGATCTTCCTCACCTCGGGATTTCTATCTCGTCACAATCCGACCGCTCAATCCGTATGTAAGGACGTATTGCGTCTCGGTGTGCCGCTGAAAAATCTCATGTCCCATACTCGAGCGGAAAGGCTTAGCAGCAGCTTCAAGAAGGAGGACGTCCCACACGACGTTCATAGATTCGAGTTGGGTATGACGATGCTTGTCGATCTTTATCATGAAAATTTCCCGGCTTGGTGGTCGAGAGTGGGTTTGAAGAATGGTGACAAAGCCGTGATTAGGGACCGGGGTTTGCGTGCCCGTATCATGGCGGTGTTCAATGTTTCCTTCCAAGATGCCTTCAAATGTTGGAAATGACAATTGAATTTGATGAATCGAACTTCTTCTGAGTCTCGCTCGCTTGAGTGCGTTGACATAGTTGGCATCACCGGATTCTGGGGATTCTAACGAGACTTGCCCCGATAGTCCATTGGTCGACTCTGAGGAGGTAGCCCCGTGTCCGGCTAAGAGCATGCTTAGTGACGGTCTCTCGCTCGCTCCCTATGAGGAAACCGTCACCCTTATGACTTCAAGGTCCCCTTGTCGGTTAATGAATTTGACGCATTGGTGGAGAGTGGAAGCTATGGCTTTCATGTGATGCAACTAAGGGCGCCCTAATAGAGTGTGAACTCGGATGGGATGTCCATTACATGGAACTTTGCCGGCACCATTTGGGTTTCGTACCATAGTTCCGCAGTTACCGTCCCTGTGATGGGATGAGACGAACCGTCATAGGCCTTGATAATCCGGTAGATTGGATCATATGCCTTTCATTGATGCGCAGGCCCGCATCATGCTAAGGGGAAGGACATTAATGGCTGATCCATTATCCACCAATACTCCAGGGAGCGACACGGTGTTGAGCTTAATGGTGATGTACAAAGCTTCGTTGTGCTTGGAAACATCTCTTGGCAAATCTTCGTCGCAGAAGGTGATCATGCTACCATATAGGCGGGGATCATAGATTTGGTGCTTGTCTGGAGAAAGAGAGTCACCAAGCCGGTCACTTCGTGCCTTTTTCTTGCGAGGTAGACCCTTTGCTGAAGCCCCTGGGTTATACTGAGGCCTTTTGTGGCGGTTGCCATCTCCGGTCAACATGTTGATTGAGTGGGAACGCCAAACTGGCGTTGGTCTTTCTTTGTCGGTGTGCACTCGGGAGCTGGACAAACTGAATTTTGGCCGTTCCCGCGGGGATAGATTTCGATTGGCGTAGAGTTACCCAGTCCACGATTCTCGGTGTCCGAAAGTCTCACTCGTCGTTTGCAAGGCTTTTCTCGCTCTTCTACCCCCGTTTGCTTTGGGGAAGACCTGGCCGGAGTAGAGTACATAATAATCAAATCCCCGATGGCTCCCCGAGCGTACCCACACCGGTATCACCGGCCTCGAATCTCTCCAATTTTTTTTGGGGAGGAAATTTTCTTCTTCTTAGGAGGACGGTCCTCGTGTATCCACCCCGATAGTCCCTTTCAAGGCAATCGGGACAAATACGTATATCCCACCAAATGTGTTCTACGGCGGTGGCGGATTTGGGACCTCGGGTTGAGCGGTCTTTGGAATGACTTTGAGTGGAACTGGTCCGGGAGATCGTGTTGGGCTCATCTCGGAAGCGAATGGTTGGACTCACGGGATAATGAGAGGTATTAAGATCTAGGGGAACAGCATATGTTTGTCCTTCGGGGAGCCCGCCGGTTGGGAGATTGTTAAGGTCCCGAAGTGGCGTGTGGCCTCTTCAATCCAGTGCTTGCCGTCCGTTCGGCGTTCCTCCGTGGCTTTGATGGCTGACCATATTTCTTCAATCAAGCTTCGATCTTCATCACCCAGCCGATATTTGCGGGATCATCACTTTGAGAGGGATAACCGACGGTATGCCGAACTCTTTCATCCTTGATCATTGTTTGGGGGCCGCTGCCCTGTAAGTCGACGAGCAGGAGTCCCGGCGGTGGAGACATAGGAATCTTGGGGTAGCATCTTGATGTATCTGGGACGATTAAGAAGAGGAGGAGAACCTTCTTCCTTCTTTGCGGTAAAAGTGCCATTGGAATTAAGACTGATAGTCAAACCATGACTTGCGACAACCTCCAGAAGGTCGCTAATTTGAGCCTCATGTCGAAGTCTCATCTCGTTCTACCAACCGGATCCACACGGTCCGTCTCGAGGGATTTTGGAGGACGGAGTGACGTTATCCCTATCATTACCGGCCGACGCGCATTCTCAAACCCGGAGTCGGAACAAACGGTGAAGCCGATGACGCGCTTGACTCTTCCCAACTAATCAAACGGTGACCCCTGTCCGGAACCAACCTTTGTGAGGAGCCGCAGGGAAAGGACACGAAGGTTCGATGTCCTGGGAATGGAAGGAGGGTAAGTGTTTGGGCTTTGGGCTCATGCAACATGCGCTTATTTGTTCACGTTTACTTAAAACATGTTTTATTAACCTAATCGGTTGGAAAAGATTGCTCTTCTTTTTCGCAAACTACTCGATCCTGGATCGGTGGGCCCGTCACTACGTCTATAAGCCCCTCGTATTCCACCCGTATTTCGACCTCCCAGGTGGACAGCCCCGGGCGAGGGTCCTATAGGGCAAGCGGGTCCCATCGACCGAAAGAAAAACGATCCTAAAAGTCTGGCGGGTAATCGAGTCTTAACGAGCATTCGATGTAAATTACGGACAAAGCTGACGTCAAAGTCAAGATCATGTCCGAGGGTTCGACAAAAAGTCGGCATAATTTGGACTGATAAATGTCCACGATTGATCTTGATTTGTCGTCAATTAGGCCGTAATTAGGCATGGAATAATCATTAATCCTTGATGACTCAGTGTCATGCTGGGAGTCAGTGTATAATTTGTGCCGCCGAGCCGAAGTCAAGGCGCCGGTCAATATCTTGGTCAAAGTCTGCGACGAAAAACCGGCAGAACTTCGACTGATTAGGGTCCCCGAAAGATATTGAGTCGGTATGCCGACAAAGGCTTGAAAGGAAAGGTCTATACACAGACAGGGCATGACACAGACCAGACTAAAAACCAACCGGGTCTCGGACAAAGTGTGTCACGGACAAGTGCATGATCGACACGAGGCTCCATGGGATGTTTGGGTAGTCCTGTGCTTGCACCGAGAGGCGTAATAAGACCAAACGGGCCGCGACAAGGATTTCCCCGGGTTAGGGACGTAGTGTGCAGTGTACGGTCATGTGCGCGTAGTGTGCAAGCAGTCTATCTTCTTTTTCTGAGTAAAATAGAAATTTTTATGTGTCTTAAAAATATGATGCATGATTTTTTTTTTTTTGAAAATTTTCCCTTTTTTTTTGAATTTTTTTTTTTGAAAGTTTTTTTTTTTTGAAATTTTTTTTTTGAAATTTAATGAACACATAAGCATATAAGCACAAGAATTCCGACAGTTAGGGACATGATTCCGACAGTCAAAATTTTGACTTTTTCCGAGGCGGCCAAAACAACACGAAAAATGTGCAAAAATCAACACACACAAATGATTTTTAAAGCCGGGACGGAAGCTTGACCCAAAAAAGCTTTTTTTTTTTGAAAACAATGATACCGGTACGTGGGATTGTTAGACCACAATTTATCCCCGACTCGTGTTAGGAGGCGATAACGGGAAGTTTAATGGTTTCCACCAATATACCAAATATCATTTTTTTTTAGAAAAAAGCTTATCTGATTTTCCCCAGCGGAGTCGCCACTGTGATGAAGGTTGCCATTTCGCGGGAGAAATTCGACTCTTGCGTTTCTTTGAAAAACCAAATAAAACCCGGAAAAAACGGAGTCGCCACGCCATTTTTGTTTTAAGGGCCAAAACTTTGAAAAATGGCCGAGATTAGAGATTTGGGTTCGGAGGTCATGTTACACGCCGGGAAGGACGTTAGTGTGCACCCGGAATGCCTCGTAAAACGAGTCTTCCAAGCTGAAAATCATTTGTGTGTGTGTGTGTGTGTGTTTTGGCCAAAATAATTCGAAACTGAGGAAAGTAAAAATTGGGATGTCTTTTTAAGACTTTAAACTGATCCCATGATTTTTTGGAAGATTTTTGGATTGAGATTTGGTACTCAAAAGACCTTTTGAAGTTGAGAGTCATTTCTGCCAGAATGAAAAAGGCAGTGGACCTTTGATTTTGAAATAGATTCAAGGGCCTTAAAACTTCATAATCTGGATAAACTCAGAGAATTAAAGTTGTTCCAGACACCTTAAATAAGATTTGTGCGAAGGAATTTTCCATTTTAGAGAATATTTGAGGGGTCAAAACCTTCTGGAAATCTCAGATATGAAATCTGGATTTCCAGAAGCTGATGAACTAGCCTCTAAAATAAAATTTGAAAAGAGGAGTTTTACCCACCCAAAAAATAAAGTAAAAATATTTCTGGAAATCTCTGGATGTTGGCTACAAAAAGTGTTTTGTAGTCAACACCAAATTCCAAGTTTATCTGTGTCCAAAAATTAAGACAATGGACTGGGATCTTGGAAAATTGCTACTGGACAACAACTTCTCAAGAAAGAAAATATGATTTTAAGGGGGGTTTTGCATCCATGCTTGTCCCCATTTCCCTAGGTTTTGGTTAGTGATCACTTGACATTTTAGTGGTGAATCAACTATACCAAACCATCCTTGGGGTACATTAGGACTAAGTACTTCATTTGCTTGGGAAGGGGAATTTTATCCTTTGAAATCAAGATTTGGTGCTTGAAAATGGTTTTTAGGGTTTTGAAAATGCATTTGCAAGTAAATAAGAACACATTGAAGAAAATGTTGATCCTTGTAGAGGATCATCCATGGAGATGAACTTCCATGATGATCCTCTTGGATCTAGGGTAAGAAGATGAACAACTACATTTTGTAGTTTGAAAATGCATGCATGGGTGAGAGATTTAGGGTAAGAAGAGGGAGGTTATACCTATCTTCCTTGTGTTTTTGTGTTTGTGTTTGAACTTGAGAGTGAGTGGGTTTGATTTGAGTGAGTGAAAGTTGGGAAGATTCAAGAGAAAAAGGTGACAATTCTTAGAGAATTCTCACTGTTTTCTCAAGTATTTTTGCCAAATGCTGTGAGTTGTGTTCTTCTTTTTTTTTTTGTGACTGGAGGGCTCAATTTATAGCCCTCTGAAAATGACAGACTCATCCGCGCGGATAGGGTTGGTGGCGTGCACCGTTCATTAAATGCCGCTCCGTGCTTTGGACACAAGGAATATAATTCAAAAATTCCAACGTAAAATGTTTTTCAACTTGTCAAGTTTCGGGATTTTCTCAATTCTTTTTCTTTTTGAGATTCCTTTGAAGGTTTATCTTTAAATAGCAATGCTCATTTTGCCCTCACTTTGTTAGAAAAGTTAGGATTGTTAGGAAATATTAGGAAATGTTAGTAATTGTTAGGAATGTTAAAACTTTCGTTAATTTTCTAACGAAAATACTAACAAGCTCAAATTGGAGCACTTACAAGGCTGCAGTTGGCTGCCTTAGTGTGTCGCACGACCTTACGCGTCCTCTTTCCATGCCTCAAGCTGTCGCGTGACACAAGGTGGCTCAACCGCTTTTGGCGCCAAAAACCAGTTTCTGGAACATTCCGGGAAAATACCCAAAAGGTCCAACAGGTTTTATTTCCAAGGGGTCCTTTGGCATGAATAATGTACCAAAAGGTACTTCCTTCGCGGGAAACTCATGGAACGTTTCCGGAAGTCTCGGGATAGGCCGGGAATTTACCAAAACGCCCTTTAATACAGTTTTATTATATTAAAATGCATCTAAAAGGTTGCGAATTGGATTGGCGTACTTACAACCCCCACACTTTAAGGTATTTATAACATGGTCTACGATTATGCCATAATTCATAGGGCATTTTATTAATACCTTTCTTGGGTATTTTATTAAGAGCATAATTAGAAGTGAGTATGGCTTCCCCCCACAAGTTGTCGGGTAAGCCTGAACTTATTAAAAGCGCGTTCATCATCTCCTTGAGAGTACTGTTTTTGCGTTCAGCAACTCCGTTAGATTGAGGGGTATATGGAGCCGTTGTTTGATGAATTATGCCGGATTCCCAACATAGTCCTTCAAACGGGGCTTCATATTATCCACCTCTATCGCTTCTAATTTTCTTAATCTTCAAGTTAAGTTGATTTTCAACTTCTTTCTTATAAGTCTCAAAAGCCACTAAGGCTTCATCTTTACTTCTTAAGAGATAAACATAGCAATACTTTGTGCAATCATCTATAAATGTAATGAAGTACTTTTTACCTCCTCGAGTTTGCACAAGTTTTAAATCACATATATCGGTGTGAATTAATTCAAGAGGAGTTGTATTTCTTTATATTGCATTAAATGGCGATTTCATCATTTTTGCCTCAACGCAAACTTCGCACCTATTAGTCGTGTCGGATTTAGTCATATGGATTAAATCTAGTTTCGTTAATTTCTTAATGGTGTCGAGGTTTACATGTCCTAATCTATCATGCCATAAATTAGAACTTTCTGACAAATAAACATAAGAAACAACACTTTTATTCTTCGCACTACGGTGGACGATATTCATTACATTCATCTTGAAAAGGCCATCCTCGAGGTAGCCCTTTCCAAGGAACAAACCATTCTTAGTTATTACAAATTTTTCAGATTCAAATACAAGTCTAAATCCGGCCTTACTAAGCAAAGCACCGGAAACTAAATTTTTACGGATGTCTGGAACATGCAGCACATCCAACAAGGTTACTTCTTTTCCGGAAGTCATCTTCAATATTACGTTTCCCATGCCTTGAACATCGGAGGTCGCTGAATTTCCCATGTAGAGCTTCCTTTCGGAGATGGGAGTATAGGAGGAGAAACTCTCCTTATTAGCACAAATGTGGCGGGTAGCACCGGTATCTATCCACCAAGCTTTTGGATTATCATCCAAGTTTGCAACATTAGCCTCGAAGACCACCGCTGCAAAGTCTAGATCCATGTCATCCACATTGTTCGCCTCTTTCCTCAGGAGACGACAGTCCTTTGCTAAGTGGCCTGGTTTGCCACAATTATAGCAAGTCCCCTTGAACTTATTAGTTGTAGGGCCGTTATTCTTTCCTTTCTTAGCATTCCTGGCATTTCCAGAATGCTTTCTCTTTGTGGCACTTGTGCTAGCCTCGACGAGATAGACCTTAGCCTCCATCTTGCCCTTAGCATCCTTGGCCTCGTTGTTTCTATTGTTCTCTTCAATTTGAAGACGAACAACAATGTCTTCCAAGGACATCTCCTTGCGTTTATGCTTGAGATAGTTCTTGAAGTCCTTCCATGAAGGCGGCAACTTTTCAATGATTGATGCCACCTTGAATGGATCATTCATGATCATCCCCTCGGCATCAAGCCCATGTAGAATGAGTTGGAACTCATCCACTTGAGTTGTTACCGATTTGGAATCGACCATCATGAAGTCAAGATACTTACCGACGACAAATTTCTTTGACCCGGCGTCTTCGATCTTGTACTTCCTTTCCAAGGTGTCCCACAACGCCTTGGCTATCTCGACGTTACTATACACATTGTAGAGTGCATCGTCGAGTCCGTTTAGGATGTAATTCTTACACAAAAAATTACCATGAGCCCAAGCCTCCTTGGCCATAAGCCTTTGAGGGTTGGGGTCACCATTTGCCACCGCCGGAGGATCTTCCTTTAAGAAGCGGTGCAAGCTTAGGGTGGTCAAGTAGAATAGCATCTTTTGTTGCCATCTCTTGAAATCCACACCAGTGAACTTCGGGGGTTTCTCACCATGACCCGGGTGATGCGGTGTATGAGCGGGTGCAACATTGTTGAACGTTGCGTCACCTTGAGAAGGAGGCGTTACATTGCCTTGAGTTGATGCGGTGGTGTCTTTCTCAGTTGCCATCTCTTGAAAGCCTTAAGAAGCGTAAAATAACTCTTACGATTGTTGGACTTATGGTATGGCTTCTCAAGAACTTAACTGAAAACTTGACAGAGAATTTAACGGAGATTGGAAAAATTAGGAGACAAGTCGAGTCTTGTATAGTATACAATCTCCGTAAGAGTTATTTGTCCCGCACAGGTGCTTACGGTTGAATAACAAAACTCTCGTAAGATAAAACGACTTTACAATTAGTTATAAGGAGCACTCCAATATAACTAATCTAACGAACAAGTGATTGTTTAGAACTTTGGACTTGAAGGAAGAATGTAACAAGATGTCAATGATTTTACTTGGTTACACTAACTCAATAAGGGTAGGAAAGGCTAGAAAATCAGTATGAATGAATTGAAATTCGGAGGGAAACTATTTAAAGAAAGTTAAAGGGTTCATGACTTTTCCCACCAAAAGGCGCCAAAACTGTTCAGATCCTGCGTACGAGCGCGGCCGCCCTGGCCTTGAGCGCGACCGCGCTGGCATGTCGAGAACAGGCCAAAATTTACTGAAATTTAGCGCGGTCGCTCTAGGCTGTAGCGCGACCGCGCTGAAGCCAAGAAACGTGCCTTTTGGAACAGTCGCGTTTGATCAATCAGTCCAAACACATTTTGGCTAATCCAAATCAACTTTAACCCTTTATTTAACTTTCGTTAAGTTACAAAAAGCCTTTGTCATTAATTCTCATTCACCCTAAATGGTTTTGAGACATTAAATGAGTTTAATAATCTACAACAAATGTAGAATACATTTTGTAACAAGTCTCGTTAACGAATAACGAACTCCGTTAGAATCTTAGGTCCATGTTAAGTCAAACTTAACTTTCTGTTACCCATTTCCAACAGAACTATTTTTGCAGCGTCAGGAATCATTGTGTTCTTTGAGAAGAAATTACCCGGATTAAATTAAACCACATAGGTTAAATTGTCCGCCCTTGTTGATCTTTTTAATTCTTCATGCTCTTACTTAATTGAAACCGAAGATCGTATCCTAGGTCATTGAGTAAGTAGGGTTAATTTGATCGCATGTTTCTGATTAACTAATCATATGAAAAGATTGATAATTATCGCAACAAGTATTTGAAAATGATTCATTGATTATTTTTGTTTCAATGATAAGTACAACTCCAATGGTAAAGGTGACCGGAAACCAAGAACTCCTCTAATCTGATATTTTTCTAAAAAATTAATCTGTATTTGCAATTAGTTGTTTTTACTTTGCTTTATTATTTTAATCATCCAATCAACCCCCCCCTTTTTTGTGTTTAATTGATCTGATTTTATGCACTAAGAACTCCTCGTGGGATCGAATCTTACTTCCACTACTACATTATTGTAGAAGGATTTAAAGTTATAATTTGGGTGCTAGCGACGGCACGACCAAAATTTGGTGCCATTGCCAGGGAGTTTTTATTTGTATCCACGTTACACGTTCTGTTAAACACGTTACGTTAAACACGTTCTGCTAATCGAACTTTTAGACAGCTTGCTTCTCCTGACATGGAGCAGCAACCTCATAGCTTTAATTTTCTTGCTCTAGCTGATAATGTCACTTTTGAGTTAAAATCTGGGCTAATCCATCTTTTGCCAAGTTTCTCTGGTTTCGCAGGTGAGGATCCTCACAATAACTTGAAGGAATTCCATGTGGTGTTCACCAGCATGAAACCAACTGGTATTATAAAAGAGCAAATCAAGTTAATGTAAGTACCCCAATCTGGATCACCCTCTTCCGAGCACACGGGAAATACCGTAGACTCACAAACGCAGTCTCGAAGACCCGTGACACTAAAAACCCTCAAAAACCCCCAACCAAACCAAGGAAGGGACCTTTCTGGGACAAAAAGGAACAAAAGGACTTTTAAGGAATTTTTCAGAAATTGGAAAAGCAAATGTGGTCCGTACGGACCTCTTTGTTTTAATGATTACTGAATCCTCTTAAAGTTCAAGATATTCCCTCAAATCTCGGGAATAATAATTACTCAGCTACATGGTTGGTCCGTACGGACCTTATTGCATGCAAGGTTGGTCCGTACAGACCTTATTGCAACCAGACACCATCATTGCTGAATCTTCTTAAAGTCCACATATTCCCTCAAATCGAGGAAAACCAAAAACTTGGATTACCTGTAAGGTCCGTACGGACCTTATTGCACAAATCTGAGTATTATAAATAGAGGGCTCCCCCTCCCTCATTTCACACATCTCCCTCTTCTCTCCTCTCCCCCCAGCCTCTGGCACCCCTCTAAGTCCTCTCGAGGCACTCCCGGCCCCTTTCGGATCATTCCGAGGCCTTCCGAGCTCCCTTGTGGTGCTCCGAAGCCTCTCCGAGCGCTCCCGCGACGCTCCCGCGCTATCCCGAGGCACTCTCAAGGTACTTTGAGGCCCCTCATGGTACTCCGAGGCCTTGCACAGTCTTTCCCAGGCGTCCGGCTCTTTCAGGAGTCAAGCCAAGCAGCTCGAACGCACTTGTAGAAACTCTGCCCGAGTGACTCTTGCCATCCCAACACGCGCCGAAACTCTGCCCGAGTGATCCCTGCGATCCCAACGCACGCCGAACCTCTGCCCGAACGCAACCTACAATCCCAACGCACGCCGAAACTCTGTCCACAGACAACCGGCTCATCCCGAAGCAATCCCGGTCCGTACAGAAACACTATTCCATCCTCAAACACTATTCCCCAGCGAAAGACAGACACGAACCAACATTGGTAAGGCTTCCTTCCATTACTATTTCAATACATTTCAATAAAACAGTGTACAATGTAGACATCCGACACATCATGCATTTTTAAAAGCACATACACACACACACACAACAGTTAAAGAATATTAGGGGTACCGAAAGACTCGTTTTTACGAGGCGACTCGGGTGAGCTCTAATATTCTAATATTCTCTTCTCGAGGAGTCATGTGACCTCCGAACTCAAAAATCTCATCACACAAAAACAGTTTATTTTTAAACTGATGCCCTTTTTCAATGTTTTGGGCTTAATAAAAATGGCGTGGTGACTCTACAAGCAAAACACAGCGAGACACCTCCAACCGCAAAACGGAACGAGCTAGATGCCGGGGCGCGACCGCGCTGCCTATCGGATCCAGGCGACTTCCCGAACGGGAACGCACGAAATGCGAGATGTGCCGGGGCCAAATCCGCGCGCGAGCCGGATCCGGGTAATCTCAGTTGGCGACTCCGCTTGGGACATTTTGTTTTAAAAAAAACTTTTAAACAAAACAAAAGATTTTTAAAACGATGATGAGGGTCAAACTTTCATTTTACCCCTTTCTTTAACTGTTGTGTGTGTGTGCATGTGCTTTACTTTTTATTTTACAAAAAAATAAAAATACAAAAAATGCATCAATATACATCTGTGTACATACATTTAAAATTCTTCAAAAACTTCTATTTTACTCAGAAAAAGAATTTTAGAGACTGCACACTACTCGCACTGCTGCCTCGGTACACCGCACGCTACTCACACTGCTGCCTCGGTTACACCGCACGCTCGCGCACACTTTGCCTCGGATACACTGCACACTACAACCCTTAACCCGGAGTGGTCTCAGTTGCAGTCCGTTTGGTCTTCCTAGGCCTCTTGGATGCGCACGGGATCATTACAAACATCCCATCCTAGCCAAGCGTCAACCCTACACGTTTGAGTCTTGAGTCACACTCTGTCCAGACTCGGTTAGTTTTTTACCCAGTCTGTGTCATACAAGCCTGGATACATATCCCATGCCGGCCATTTTCTGAGTTGAAGCTCGAAACTCAAGATCCCTTGCGCAAGCAAAGCGATGAAAGGTCATTCTAAAATCTTGACCTGATCTTGATTTCCGAAGCTACACCCAGACGATGTTCCATCCCGGATATACATCCATGCCCACATGACACCATGTCATCAAGCCTTTAATACGTCAGCTATGACGTTATGACCCAGCCAACGCCTAACGTCACAGATCCCTTGCACAAGCAAGGTAAAGAGAGGTCATGCCGAACTCTTGACCCGATCTTGACTAAGGTGCCGGCTCGGATCACTATTCACATGGCTAACGCATTAAAACGAACATGACAGGCTCGGTCCTTAGGTTCGATTTTTCTTTTAGGCCGGTGGAAATCGTTTGCCCTATAGGACCCTCGCCCGGGGCTGTCCACCCTGGGATGTCGAAATTCAGGTGCAAAACGAGGGGCTTATAGCCGCACAGATGGTCTCCACTGACCCAGGATCTAGCATAGTTGCGAAAAAGAAGAGAAATCTTTTCCAACCTACCTAGGACTCTGAGAAAACACGTTTTAAGTAAATTAAAACAAAAAAATAAAAAATAATAAAAGAAGCGGAAACTGCATGTCACGTGAGCTTTCCCCTTATCCCGAAAGGCCTTCCCGTTATGAATGTGTGCCCAAATTTGGATTCACGCGAGTTTGAAGACATCCGGTTTAATTTGAAAAACAGAGTCGCCATGCCATTTTGATTTCCTCAAAACTTTGAAAAAAAGGTTTTTATGGGTTCGGAGGTTAAGTTACCCCTTGGGAAGAACGGATCGTCGTTCACCCAAGGTGCCTTGCCGTAGCAAGTCTCCCAAGATTCCATTTATCGTGCTTGCTTGCGTGCTTTCTTGTGTGCATGTGTTTGAAAAGAGGGGGGGAATGTCCCAAGTTGTCTTTCGGACGTACAAACCATTTATTGGTTGTCGCTCGGGATTCCTTGGATTTTATGTGTTTTCGGGATTTTGATCCCGTCCTCATCTTAGACTTGTGATCATCGCTTTTTAACCTCGGGACTTGCGTGATCGAGAGAAGGACTCCCTTTATAGTCCAAAATGAGGTTCTTTAGAAAAGGAGGGTCCTTAGCCCATCAATCCTACGCCTTGAGACGATTGAGCTTATATTGGAGCTATCATGCTCGTCTCAAGCAATAATCGGAGATATCGGGTTCAAGGTTATCCCTTTCTAAAGAAATTATGGCACCTTTTATGGAAGAAACGATGTGAAGATAGGATCTTTACACCGGTCCGTTCCAAGGTTGCTAATGGGGACATGGGGAAAATGCATGTAAAAATGATATTTTTAGTGAAAAGATGACATTTTTGGATTGCAAAGGATGCTTTTGATTGCAAATGATGCTTTTTGATGTAAAGAAGTGATCTTTATGCAAAGGATGCATTTTTATGAGGAAAAGTAGGATTTAATATGCAAAGGATGCACAAAGATTTCATTTTTGAAAGCAAGGGATGCTAAGTTCATGCAAAGAGATGATTTTTAATGCAAAGGATGCATGTAAATGGGTTTTAGGTGCAAAGGATACCCCTTTATTATAAAGACATGATTTTTATATGCAAATGATGCATTTTGGATGTAAAGATTGCATTTTTATGAGCAAAGGATGCATAAAGATGACATTTTTGTGTAAAAAGGAGGTTTTTAGGTGCAAAGGATGCACCTTTGGATGTAAAGATTACATTTTTAATAGCAAGTGATGCTTAATTCATGCAAGGGGTGGAAAGGGGGTATGATAAAGATAGGATCTTTAATGATAAATGCCAAGTCCCAAGCAAGATAATGACAATATATGAATGCAATGAGCAATTAAATCACATAGAGCAAGTATAATGCAAGGTAAGGGAGTGAGAGGTTACCAATGGTGGTGGCCTCTTCTTCTTTGGGTCTTGCTAGGTGGAAGGACCAACTTTGGGATCTTCAAGGAGGAGGGAGGTGGCTTCTTGGCTTTCTTCAACCTCTTGATCTTGCAGTAGTGTTTTGGGGGAGTTTTGAAGCTGAGTATGGTGTATGGTGTGTGTTTTTCGTATCTAAAATGGGTAGAGGATGGCTCTATTTATAGGCAGTCTGGAAATCGCCAATGAGGCCGTGCGGCTAGGAGTCTCCTCCTAATGCAGCCGTGCTGCATTATCCACAATGACTCAGCAAGTTTCTAGAATCATGCAAGGTGGCAATTCTAGAAGGTTGCCTAAATCAATTAAAACGTGCCCTTTTTAATTAGAGCATTCCCTTCAGCCCTTAAGAGGTTTGGAACAGTTCCGGAATTGCTCCGAAACTCTAGGAAAGTCTGAGGAATTACTGGGAAATTTACCGGAATTGCCGGGAAAATTAACCGGAAGGCATGAGCCAGATTTGGGTACTTACAGAAGCTCCTCGGCAACGTCACTTGCAGGGCGAGTGGGGTTGTCGATAGAAAAGGATCCGATCTGGCGAATGCCGAGACGGATTAGGATGACCAAGGTGGTCGAGTGGCTGAACCTCTGGAAGGCTACCTACGTATCCCGAGTGGGAATCAAGCCGAGTAGTAGTTCGAAAGATCCGGAGGAATAGAGAAGAGAAAGCGGTCTCTTCTTTGGGGAAATAGCGAGAGAAAATGACCTGGGAGGTCAAGCAATTGATCCTCTTGGGGATATGCTAGAAGTGGCGAGGTGGTCAGATGTCAAGACCTCTATGAAGGGCTACTTCATCACTGAGGAGTGACGAAGGAACAGGGTGACCAAAGTGGTCGGATGGCTGGACCTTTTATGAAAGGCTACCTACGTATCCCGAAGGAATCAAGCCTTGGTCGTAGTTCAAGCATCACTAGATAGTTAGGAACGATGTCTAGGATCCTTGAGGTTTTGACAATTAATGGAGGTTGTCACCTGATTGACAATTAATGGAGGTTGTCACCTGATTGACAATTAATGGAGGTTGTCACCTGATTGACAATTAATGGAAGTTGTCACCTGATTGAACTAAAGCTTACGTCACTATCGAGTGGATAGAGGTAGCTAAAGTTTGGAGAACTTGAGCATACTTCACTATCTGTGATAGAGGTAGCTAAAGTTTGGAGAACTTGAGCATACTTCACTATCGAGGAGATAGAGGTAGCTAAAGTTAGGAGAACTTGAGCATACTTCACTATCGAGGAGATAGAGGTAGCTAAAGTTAGGAGAACTTGAGCATACTTCACTATCTGTGATAGAGGTAGCTAAAGTTCGGATTTCGACAATTCGGAGGTTGTCACCTAGCGTCATTCCGTTATGACGGAAGTAACGGAGGCGACTGGGGAAGAAAGCTTATTTGCTTAGAAGATAAAGGATATCTTTTAGGAAACGACGTTATCTTAGTTAAAAGATAACGGGAATTACATGCCCAAGTGGAAAGTCCAGGGGCAAAAAGGTAAATTTTGCTCAGATCGAAAGAGGCCGCCGGCATGAGAGGGGAGGCAAAAGAGGCCGCACGGCCGAAGCCTTATTTTTCAGATTATTTAAAACAGAATTCGAACGGGGAGTGGGCATTATTGCCGCACAAGACTGCCGAGAAAGAGAGAGAGGAGGGAGAGAATTTTTCCAAAATCCTTCAATTCCCTTTGCCTCTACTGATTTGGGATGGATCCGAATGGGAATCCAATGCCAAGGCAAGCTAGAAGGAACATCTCCGCGGCCGCGAGAAGGAGGAGGAAGGAACTCGTCCGTACGGAGAGGAGGTATGACTTCCTTACACCTCCATCGGAGCTCTATCCGGGTAGAAGGGAGCACAAATCGACAAACCCTCAATCGGTTGGGGTAAGCATTCTTAGTTTGCTCAATTCCGTCGATTTTGATTGAATTTTGATTGATTTAGGGCTTGACCCAAGCTTTAGGAATTTCTCGAATTTTCCTAGGATTTTTGACGATGATTTTGAAATCTTAATGATTAACCTATGAGGCTAAGAAGATGAAAGAACATGCATGTGCAATTTATTTGACAAAATAATGAGAATGACCCACTTTTTTTTCGAAAATAAAAAGTAAGAAGGATAATTGTCTAAGAGGTGACGGAGTTCTTGCATGTGCTAGAACTAGGTCATAGATGAGAAAACGGGATTTTGGATGATGAAAAGGATTCATGCATGCCATTTTTTTGAGAAAAAATTAATGCTTATGTGCAAATAATTTTGAAAGTTATGATTTTGTGCTTAGGAAAGCAATGTGCTTGACACGATGTGAAAGACACGTTTTCGATGCAAAGGATGCTAGAAAATTTTCATGAATGCTTTTCTTTTGAAAATATGTGCACTTTTGAATATATGCATGCTTTTTTGAAAAAGACTGACACATTTCTTTTGTTGTGCTTGTCTACAGGAGAACAAGTCTAGGGGGCCTTCTGAGATTGCAGTGAGGCTGTGGGAGAGGATGCCCGATTTCGAGAAGAATGGGGCGAACCCTAAGCAGCTAGTGAGGGCTACCGGCTTGGATTTGTTTATTGAGGCGATCGGCAGAGGTATTCACATTACCTCCAAGAGCAAGGGCTTGGTCCGGGCCCTATCGGAGTTACAGTGGGACACCACCCACGGCTTTCATCTTAGGCAGGGGAGGCGCGGTGACGCTGCAGATTTTCTTGCTATCACGGGCTTACGGTTCACTAGGGAGGCCTGTGACTGGAGGGATCATATCACTTGTTGAGGAATTTAGAGCTTTGGTTGGGTTTGAGCTGATTCCCGAGGGGCTCGGAATGGAGATGAGGAACGTCGAGGTGGCGATCCCGAAGCTGCATGCGGGACTTTCTTTGCTAGTGAGGTGGCCCACCGGCTTGCTAGAGCCTTTGTGTGGTTGATGCTTTGTCGGTCACCATCTTTGCCAATTGCAGGACTCTGGCTATGACTTGCCTCCTTGACTCTGGAGGATGTTGATGGGATTGGGACGGTCTCATGGGTTGAGGCCGGATTAGCGAAGCTGTACTTCTCCACGGATCTGCAGTAGGAATAAAGTGCTTCCATGGATTGTTTCTCCTTTGCTCTTGAGGTAGTCTCACTTTCCTTTCTCTCTTTTACTTTCTGTCTTTGAGACTTTTATGAAAGAGAAATGACCCTTTTGATGTTTTGAACATGCGGAGTGCAGTTTTGTGAGGTGATCGGGTTCTTTCCGTGGAACCCAACGGAAGCGATGTCACCATCTTTCCCGCTATGATCCATTGGAGGAGATGCGAGGATAAGTTCACGGGAAGACCGGATCACCTTTGACTATAAGATGGTGAGGCCAATTATCAACAAGGATGGGCACGATGGAGTGGACTTCTACCCGTGGGCGGGTATCCGAGAGATTTTTGCTAGGAGAGGCCGTGGAGGCGACGAGGCGGGCGATGGTTGGCCAGAGGGCGACATGTGATGTCATCTATCGGGGACCGATTTTCTAGGCGGTATGGCTATGTCCCTCCATTGGATGCCATTACTCCCGGGATCCTCCGGCCACGGATTCTTTGCGGCCTAGAGATTGGTCGGAGGACGACATTGCTAGATACCGAGGAGGCGTGGCCGGCGAGGAGTACTTTGATATGGATACCCCATATCTTTGTGTTTGTGGAGCGGCGGCGAGGACGCCACAGAAGCTAGTGAAGCTGGCGGTCACTCAGGGGTATGGGGAGGCCGAGCCTTCTGATCCGCCGATCCCTCCTGCTCATCTTTCATATGTGGTCCACGGAGTACCAAGGAGGTTGAGGATACCTGTCCCCGACACTAGGGAGCCCCAGTATACCTTGCCGCCGGACAGCACTGTAAGTACACTTTTAGGGTCTTTTCCCTTTTCTTTCAGATTTCTTTGCTTTTTTGCAATTCTGAGATTTTTCTGAGATTTTCTTCTCTTTTTCTCAGGTTTCAGCTCGCACTTACGACAAGTTGGTCAGGCAGAATAGGGGCTGGAAAGACGTGTGCCGGTCCCTTGTGAAGAAGCTGGCCTGCGCTTCAAAGGCGGCAGCGAACGTGCAGGAGCCCGTGCGCAAAAGGAGGCACGTCGGGAGCACGGCATCCACCTCTTCAGCCTCGGAGTACTCTTCTAGTGCCATTCCTCGAGGGCAAGGACCCAATGCTGGCATCCTGGAGTAGTTGGCTGAGTACGAGCACGAGAACGTCCATCTTTCTGATGTGAGCGACGCGGAGGATTTGATGAGAGAGGCAAGTATTTATGACTTGAGTAGCGACGAAGAAGGATCGGAGGCCTAGGAGGTCTCTAGAATTGATTTAGGAAGAAAAACAAACAATGAACAAGTTTCATGCACATTTTGCTTATTTTTTGCTTTATTCGGGCGCCGATGGGGCGAAAACAATATACTACTGTTTTATTCGCTTTTCTATTTTATGCTTTATTAATTTGCATATTATTTGAGCCTCGGGGCAGTTTTTTGCTTGGAATTGGGGTTGAAACTGGGCCAAAATGATATATAATGATATATAAATGCTTGGATGGTCTTTGAACATGTTTTTGTACAGGTTTTGGTTGAAAAAGTGGGGTGAAAACTCCCTTTGGGCAGCAACTTGGTTCTTTGCAGATTTACCATTTACATCGGGTAAATGAGGCCGTGCGGCATGGTCTCTGGAGCAAATGAGGCCGTGCGGCTCACGGTTCTGTCTGGGTGGTTATTTTTAGAATAAAACCAAGGCTTGGCCATTTCATTTCATTTTCAACTTAGACTTGCCCCAACTGTTCCCAGAGCACATATTGGACCTAAAGACACCACCTTTGATCATTTTGCAATAGAGAAGCCCGTTAGATTGCAAAGGGGGAAAAGGGATCGCTTTCTGTTCGATCTTCAGTCTTGGGTGAGATATAACTGCCAATCTCACAAGGGGTTGCTTGATTCTTCCTTCTAGATCAAGTCTTTATGGCATTTGAAGGATCTCCCGCCCGATTGGGACCTTTTGAGAGCGGCGGCAAAGGTTTTGGGGCGTCAGGAAGACACGTTTCTTGCTTTTCTTACAATGAGATTGTCCCAACGCATGAAGACTTCCGAGCCTTGATTGGGGGTCCAGAAAGCTGAAGCTATATCGATTCCTCGATCGAAGACGTGTCGGTGGCGGCAAAGCTTGCATCTTTTGCGAGATTTCTGCAGGAGAGGCGAGGAGATGATGATAGCCCCGGACGGGATTGACCTTTACGATATCCGGGTAGGTTTGGGTCTCCGGCTATGGCTGCGACCACGGTGGCTATGGATGCCTTTATCCTCTGTATATTCTCTTCTCTATTCAACTGCTTTGAGTCAGTGGGGATCTGTCATGGTGGTCTCTTAGACATGGTCGAGATTGCGGGGTGGGAAGGACATTGTCCCACTTGGTTTTGGGTGAGACCCTTCATGGCATCGATAGGATGGCTAGGGAGACCATTTCATGAGGTGCAGGAGCCCGGGCATGCGGCTTTATGGCTGCGGGGAGAGGCTTGGGGCTTTGCCGGGGCTTTGCCGGGGCTTTGCCGACTCGGTGCCCTTGGGTGATTTCTCGGAGAGGTGCACCTCGATTGCGGGACCGGGGTAGGCTGGGAGGCGATGATGGCTAGGTTATCCACTTCGGACATCCGCTGGTGGGTACCTTACTGGAGGTTGCAGACCAGGAGGATATTTTAGGAGTCCCATATAGTGAGGGTTCCAGGGTTCTGCTGGTCATCCTTCTACATACCCTGCTTAGTATCCAGGCAATTTGGGGCCTTACAGGAGCCGTTGGGCGATTGGGAGGATATCCGTACCATGGAGATGGTGCTATTAGATATGAGAGATCCAGCCAGCTTTTCGTTCTTCTCGAGGGCTTGGACATACGCTGCATTCCCACCCAGGGCCATTCTCAAGAGCAGGAAGAGTACCATCTTGACTACAGTCTACTTGGATTGGTACGAGAGGGAGATGGGAGCGACTCAGGTCATATTGGGGGAGAGACGTCGGGCTTTATTAGGAGGCGGCTGCGACTCGAGTAGGACTACGAGGAGGCGAGGCTAAGGCGAGTCGCCATAACCGGTCGGGTGACGATCGGAGATATGGAGGCTCGATACAAGAGATTGTCCGAGGTCGCTCCTTTGACTGAGTCTCAGAGGGAGGAAGTGCGGACTCGTGCTCGGGTTTAGAGGGCACTTATTGACACGGGTTTGATGGAGGCTCCAGTGAGGATACCGGAGATCGGGATGAGGGAGACCGACATCTTGGAGAAGAAGAGAAAGAAAACTCGACGGGGTCGAGGTAAAGGGAAGAAGACCAAAGAAGACTCGGTGAATGACGGCGACGAGATCTTTTCTTAGGATTCCCTTATTGCCATTTTGCAAACACGGTAGTTTTATTAGGCATTTTATTGTATTTTAGATCTTTGTAGCGAGGTTAGCGAGAGTCAAGAGTAGACCGTGCTTGAACTCATCAAGAAGTTTTTAACTTGTAATGAACAAGAGATATTATCTTAGAAATTAATCAAGACACAATTTCATGGAAATTTCAAATTTGTCTTATTGATTGGGGCCGTTTTATGAAAACTTGAATGCCCTTTATTGATTTTTAGGACGCATTTCATGGAAACTTAATCGCCCTTTTTATTGTTTAGACCGAACCATAAATGGTACGCCTACGTTCCCCTTTTACAAGAAAGACTAAGGGGCTCGAGGTCTTCGTAGTTCATTACGGTGAACTTTTCTCTCTCTTTTTTTATGTGCGGCCCTGTTTTTGCCTAAAGCTGCCCTTTTTGGGTTTCGGCCTTTTGGGCATTACTCTTTTTGCACTAATATTTTTTTTATGTGCAACCCTGTTTTTTGCCTAGACCGCCCTTTTTGAGTTTTCAGCCTAGCTGGGCATTACTCTTTTTTGCACTAAGATTTTTTTCTTTTTTTTTAAAATTTTTTTTTTTTATCTTCTCTTTTTTTTTATTTTAGACATAGTACCTTCGGAGCTTATCACTGTTGACTGGGTGGACAAAGGGATTGCCGTCCAGGTCTGCAAGTTTCATGGCTCCTCCCGATAGTATCTTCTGCACCACATACGGGCCGATCCAAACGGGTTCCCATTTTCCCCGGGGTTGTCTGCGGTAGGGGCTTCACTTTCAGCACTAAGTCACCCTCTTTGATGTCCCTAGCCTTGACCTTTTTGTCAAATGCTCTGGCCATTCGCCTTTGATAGGCTCGGGTATGCTCCATGGCTTTGAGCCTTCTTTCATCGAGCAGAGCCAACTCATCATGCCGGCTATGTAGCCATTCTACTTCGTTGACAACGTTTTCCGGGAGGACCCTTAATGACGGGATTTCTAACTCCACTGGTAACACTGCTTCCATCCCGTAAGTTAGGGCAAAAGGAGTTTCTCCTGGTGGCTGTTCGACAGACGTTACGTAGCCCGAGTGCTAGGTGCGGCTTTTCGGGCCAATCACGACCACGGGTGGCCATTTTCGGATGATCTGTTCGGCGTCTTATTAGCGGCTTCACGGCTCCGTT
Source organism: Adenophora triphylla var. japonica (assembly GCA_022495995.1). Taxonomy (NCBI): domain Eukaryota; kingdom Viridiplantae; phylum Streptophyta; class Magnoliopsida; order Asterales; family Campanulaceae; genus Adenophora; species Adenophora triphylla. The sequence continues at coordinate 721,422 of JAFEMH010000530.1, forward strand.
AGTCCGAGGTGCGTGGGGATGACTTGTGGCGAGTGATCCTGAACTCTGACAGTAATCTACCGCAGTCCCCTTCAAAGTGTGACCCATTATCAGAAATGATCTCATTGGGCACCCCATATCTACACATTATGTTTTCTTTGATAAACTAGGCCACCTTCTTGGAAGTGAGGACCTTGTAGAACTTGGCCTCTACCCACTTGGTGAAGTAGTCGACTGCCACTAACACGAATTCATGCCCATTACTTTTTGCCGGGGCTATCTTCCCTATCACGTCAATACCCCAAGTTGCAAATGGCCAGGGAGTCGTCATGCAGTACAGGCCATGAGGCGGGAGATGGTTGAGGTTGGCAAACCGCTGGCACTTGTCGCACGCTCGGACATGTTGGACACAGTCTGTCTCCATGGAAATCCAGTAGTAACCCATTCTGAGGATTACTTGCATCAGGGCTCTAGCATTCATATGAGGACCGCAGGGACCATTGTGGACTTCGGTCATCAACTCTTTGGCCCTTTCTTAAGTGACGCACAAGAGGAGTGGTCCTTGATACCGCTTCTTGTACAGGTTGCCTCCTAGAATGACATAATGGGAGGCCAACCTTTTCAGGGCTTGCAAGCTCTTGGCTTTGACACCTTCTTTTGGTCTACCTTCTTCATCTTTGAAAGGCGACTCTCCATCTTTGAGGAGCTGGTAAATTTGATTGTACCGGGGTTCCTTCGTAGGCTCGGGTCCCAGGTCTACTTCACAACGAGGAAAGGCTGGGGCTTCTCTTCTACCCACTCTGAAGGGTTTTATGGCTTTTCCCTCATGGATCTCTACCGGTGAGGCTAAAGTAGCAAGGGCATCTGCGAATCTGTTCTTTTCCCTTGGCAAGTAGTGGAAAGTCACTTCTACGAGCTGTCCGATCCAACTCCTCCATATGGGCATGATACCGGCGAAGATTAGGGTCCACGATCTTCCATTTGTTGGAAACCTGGTTGATGATCGAGTTGAGTCTCCATAAACTTGAGCTCCTTGACATTCCTTTCTAAGGCGGCCTCCAAACCAACAATGCAAGCTTCGTACTCGGCGACATTGTTCGTGGCAGGAAGTTCGGCTTGAGGGCTATGGGTGTATGCTCATCTTTCGGATCGACCGGTAGCATCCCTTCGCCATTTCCTCTTTTGTTAGTAGCTCCATCAAAGAATAGGCTGCCATCGGTTCTCGAGCTCGACTATAAAGATCCCTTCATGCAGGAATTGGGGTTCGGGCCCACGGTCCTCATTCTTTTGGGAAGTTCGCCGGATGGTCTGACAATGCTTGACCCTTGATGGCCTTTACGGTCACATAGGCGATGTCGTACTACGCTAAGAAGAAGGACCACTTTGCTAGACGCATCGAGAGGGAAGGCTTATCGAAGATGTACTTGATGGGGTCCATTTTTGAGACCAAGTTCACGGGGGTGGGCTTGCATATAATGCTTGACTTACCGACTACCCGACCGATCTGCACAGTCTTTTCACATGCTGAGTAATTGAGCTCACTTCCACTGCAGCTTCGGTCGATAAAGTAAATGGCATTCTCTGCGAGAGTCTTTCTTCTCTGAGCAAGCATAGCCCCAACCGCTAGTATCGGTGACGGTGAGATAGAGCGAGAAGAGGTTTACGTCTATGTGGGGGCATAGTGCTTGGAGGATGTACTAAGTATGCCTTGATCGGTCGAAGGCATCCTGGCATTCTTCGGTCCATTCGGTGTCTACATTCTTCTTCATGAGCTTGAAGATGGGCTCACACATAGTGGTCAACCTGGTTGTGAACTGGGCGATGTCTGCCGGTTTGCCCATAAAGCTTTTGACTTACGTCAGGTTTGAGGTGGCCTCATGTCCATAATGGCTTTGATCTTTTGGGGGTCGACTTCGATACCTCGCTCAGTGACCATATACCCAAGCACTTTTCCCCTTGTCACTCCGAAGGTGCATTTGGCGGGGTTTAATCTCATGGAATGTTGTCTCGGCCTCTCGAAGAACTTTCGCGAGGTCAACAAAGTGCGCCCATCCTCGCCTTTGGAGTGGATTATCATGTCGTCTACGTGGACCTCAATCTCCTTGTGGATCATGTCATGGAAAAGTGTGGTCGCTGCCCTTTGGTGAAAGTAGCCCCGGCATTCTTAAGCCCAAATGGCATTACCGTATAGCAAGAAGTTCCCGCGGCGTGGTAAAGAGTCAGTCTTTTCTTGGTCTTCTTCGCCATTTAATATGGTTGTAGCCTCGCGGCCGTCAACGAAGGATTTGACTTCGTAGTTGGCGGTGGAGTCCACCAGATGTCTATGTTTGGCAAAGGGTAATCGTCTTTGGGTCAGCCTTGTTCGTATCCCGAAATCTACACAATGCAGTCGCACCTTCCCATTGGCCTTGGTTACGGTCACAATGTTGGACAACCATGTCGGATATTCGATGACTACGATGAATCCCTACCCGCATTAGCTTCTCAATTTCTTCCTTGACTGTAGAGACCATTCTCGGCTTGATCTTCCTCGGTTTACGCTTTGCGGCTTAGCATCTACGGTGCTAGAGGGATTCTGTGCTCTACTATCGAACCGGCTAGCCCCGGCATATCCTGTGCGGACCATACGCAAACACGCTCTATTACTCTGCGAGCGGATCGATCGAGTCTCCCGTTCAACCCCCCTGGAAGAAGTTTCCAATCTGTGTCTCTTTAGGTTCCTTGACAAGCACCCAAGTTCACACTTGTCAAAACCTCCTCAGCGACTTGGGCCCGGTTTTCCTCTTTTTCCGAAATCTACTTAAAGATTTCTTTAATGTATTGTTCATTTAGTGTGTTTGCATCTTGTTCAAATGATTAATTATTAAGCTGTTGTTAAGTTTTGGAGTTAATTTATCATTTGTTAAGTTGGCAATAAGAGGATACTCGTAGAAGATCTGTCATTTCATTCAAAGCAAGAGGAAAGATGACATCGATTACATATTCATAATCCTCGGAGCATGAGGCCTTCGAATGACTCGTAGGACTCGGAATTCAAAGATTCCCGACTCACCGACTGGACCCTACTGACTCTGGACCCTATACTACTTATTGACTCGAGGGTGTTTGACAAGGGTTGGAGGCGGGATCTCACTCCTTCCTCGTCGTTGCCCTTGGAAGTAGCAAGTCTTGTCGCATTATTCGTAAAGTTGGAAACTTCGAATTGATCAAAACTTGCCGAAATCATTGATTGGCCGGTACCGCGAAAGATAGCGAGAGGAGCTAGAGTAGCTTGATGCAATCTTTGTGAGCTTCTTCCGTGACAACCGGATTCATTGACTTGGAGTCTTGGTTCATTTTGTCAACACATTGCCGATAAGTCATCTTCCTTACCAATCTTCGATATCACAACCTTGTCAGTGAGCCAGACGGTGAGGGTTGGCCCGAATGATGCCGATGAAGTCTTCTTCTGAGAGACTTTGATCCTTCCTTGATTGGCCACGTATTCGATAGGCTTTCTATTCTCGCTTCTAGATCTCGCTAACTTCTCATTGAATTTCACGATGGCAACAAATTCAGCACTTTCTCGCTTCAAGAGGGTCACTGACCACTGGGGTATCAGTCAACCGTGCTTTGAATGATGGGTTTCTGGTAGGCTCCTTGGCATAACCGACGTAGTAGTCAAACTTGCCCAAAGGCTCTCCTAAAGTTCCGACGCTCTTGTCCCCGGCTTCATACCTTTCCTTTAATTTCTGGCTGCGTGACTTCCTCTTCTTCTTCTTCTTCTTGAAGGAGCGTCTTCATTAATCCATTCTTGATACTTGTGTTCCTGCACAATCCTCACGCCGCATACATCATACCGTATACGGGGCTTATTGAACCAGGATGGCCTCTCCGACTACTTGGTCATTACCATTGTTGACTACCACGTTGGCCATTTTGACACCGGAAAACCGAGACTTGAAGATTTTGACGGGTTACTTGAGATCTTTGTGCCAAAACCGCTGCACCGGTGTTCTCACCCAATTCTTTCTCACCGCGGGGAAGGGATAGGAGAGGTTTAGACTAGGTAGGTGTTTAGGTCCGAAGGCTCAAGCAATATGCAAATTAAGAATCTTCCATTTACTTAAAATGTTGTTTTTTATTAATTTCTATTTGGTTGGAAAAGGGATTTGCCCTTCTTTTTCGCAACTACTCTAGATCCTGGATCAGTGGGTTCCGTCACTACGTCTATAAGCCCCTCGTATTCCACCCGTATTTCGACCTCCCAGGTGGTGACATCCTTGGCGAGGGTCCTATAGGGCACGCGGATCCCACCGACCAAGAGTAGAAGAACGCTCCTAATGGGTCTAGCGGGAAGTCATAGGAACTTTTATGACGCACGAGCCGATGCGAATTATAGTTAAGCGGCAGGATACCGGGAAAGTCCTCGCCTTTCAAATTTTACAGAATTTTTGCAATCTTCGCCCTGCGCGAATGATGCGCTTTTGACTTTTTCGGTAATGTCCGAGAAGATAATAGGTACTGGGTCGGGCGGTAAGTAAGCTGGATGACACAAGCAGTGTCACATTGAACTTCGTTGCTGACGCAGTGCGTGAGTCAAAGTCGAAGTCAATGCTGGGTCAAGTATCTTGCCAATTTTTTCTCCTTGTCGGAATTCTTGGCAGTAGCTTCGCTTTGGAGCGAAAGATCTTTGGATTTTTGGCAAAGATCTCGCTTTCGACTCTTACGCATTCCGTGCGGGTCAAGGTCAAAGTCAATGTCGGAGCCAAAGCATTCTACGAATTTTTCCTTGGCTTCGGAATTCTTGGTGCAGAGTTTCGCTTGAGCGAAAGATCTTGACTTCCGTTATGAGCTAAGGCTTGACCTTTACTGGGATATGCAACTCCGGGCCATATGACACTGACTAGACCAAAAACCAACCAAAAAGTCACGGTTTTTTGAAACGTGTGACACTGGACGCGTGCATTGGTCGAACACCGGCCGCCATGGGAAGTTTGGGATGATTCCGTGGCGCGCCCGGAGCATCGTAAGGCTGTCTGCGTGGATCGCGAATCAAAAACCATCCCTGGAAAGTGGACGTGGCGTGCAAAGTGTACAGATATATAATGTGCGTCAGAAGAGGCGTTCTCCTAAAAATATTCCTTTGAGTTAAAAATGTAGATTTTCGCTATAAATGTGTTTTAGCGAATGATTTTTGGGACGGGGGAAATGCAATGTATAAAAGGCACATAAATTTTTTCTCGGGGAGCCTCTAGTTTGGCCTTGGAGCTGAATAGGCCCTAAGCCGCCAAGGCCGCCGCATTAACCTCAATTTTTTCCGGTGGAATTGCCACCGAGGCCGTCACAGTCGAATCCGTGAGGATTGAGTCAGACGACCCAAGCATGGATCAATTTTCCAGGTTCCACTCCTTTGCTATTTCAAAGTTGTTTCCTCTGTTCAAAGTATGCACAAATCCCAAGATGCAAATGATGCAATGCAAGGCAAAGAAAGCAAGCACGATTCATGAAATCCGCGACGGGAGTCTAACCCGCCAAAGTGGAAAAGCTTTCTTTATTTATTTTTTCGAAAAGTGATACCCTAGAGCCGTGGGATTGTTAAACCACCGTTTATCCCAAGCCCCTGTTAGGGAGCAAAATACAGAAGCGTTAGTGGTTTCCACCTCCATATATCGTATCGTTTATTTTAAAAATGTAAGCTTTTCTCCTTTCGTATTTCCTCAAATGTGAGTCGCCAAACTCGTGAATGTGTGCCCAAATTTGGATTCACGCGAGTTTGAAGACATCCGGTTTAATTTGAAAAACTGAGTCGCCACGCCATTTTGGATTTCCTCAAAACTTTGAAAAAAAAAGGTTTTTGCGCGGTTCTAGATGGTTGCTACTCCCTTCTTGGGAAGAACGGACGTTCGCTCACCCAAGGTGCCTTGCCGTGAGCAAGTCTCCCCAAGATTCCATTTATCGTGCTTGTCACGTGCTTTCTTGTGTGCAGTACGTTTGAAAAGAGGGGGGGAATAGTCCCAAGTCTGTCTTCCTGGACGCACAGCAACCATATTATTGGTTGTCGCCGGGATTCCTTGGATTTTATGTGTTTTCGTGATTTTGATCCCGTCCTCATCTTAGACTTGTGATCATCGCTTTTTAACTCCTGGGACTTGCGTGGATCGAGAGAAGGACTCCCTTTATAGTTCAAAATGATGTTCTTTAGAAAAGGAGGTCCTTAGCTCCATCAATCCTACAGCTTGAGACGATTCGAGCTTATATTGGAGCCATCTTCGTTTGTCTCAAGCGATAATCGGAGATATCGGTTCAAGCGTTATCCCTTTCTAAAGAAATTATGACACCTTTTATGGAAGAAACGATGTGAAGATAGGATCTTCACACCGGTCCGTTCCAAGGTTGCTAATGGGGACATGGGGAAATGGCATGTAAAAATGACATTTTTAGTGAAAAGATGACATTTTTGCTGGTCGCAAAGGATGCTTTTGATTGCAAATGATGCTTTTTGATGTAAAGAAGTGATCTTGATGCAAAGGATGCATTTTTATGAGGAAAAGTAGGATTTAATATGCAAAGGATGCACAAATATTTCATTTTTGAAAGCAAGGGATGCTAAGTTGATGCAAAGAGATGATTTTTAATGCAAATGATGCATGTAAATGGGTTTTAGGTGCAAATGATGCCCCTTTATTATAAAGACATGATTTTTATATGCAAATGATGCATTTTGGATGTAAAGATTGCATTTTTATGAGCAAAGGATGCATAAAGATGGACATTTTCAGGTGTGTAAAGGAGGTTTTTAGGTGCAAAGGATGCACCTTTGGATGTAAAGATTACATTTTTAATAGCAAGTGATGCTTAATTCATGCAAGGGGTGGAAAGGGGGTATGATAAAGATAGGATCTTTAATGATAAATGCCAAGTCCCAAGCAAGATAATGACAATATATGAATGCAAGGAGCAATTAAATCACATAGAGCAAGTATAATGCAAGGTAAGGGAGTGAGAGGTTACCAATGGTGGTGGCCTCTTCTTCTTTGGGTCTTGCTAGGTGGAAGGACCAACTTTGG